>CM040403.1:116204985-116894985 GCA_022702515.1 Ilyophis sp. 1 JC-2022
TCATTCAGGTTGCAGATTTGGGAAGGATTCGTGTGTTTCAGCGGGCCGGTGCGGTATCCGGTCAGACCGGGGAGAGCAAGGCTACTTTCATTCGCTTTCAGTGCCAGTTTTGAAGCAGATCCCTGTAACCAATACGCACTCGTTTCCTCTTGTCCCAGTGCGGAGAGTGGTTTTGGCACAAACACCGTGTCTTAAAACATATGTAGGCTTTTATTGTGATTGAAACGCCTGGAGGGAATGGTGCCATTTGATGAGCTAATTGGCACCATCTTGTATGTAATGGTTGACTTGGGGCTGTATTCTTTCAATTAAGACTTGCAAATATTGCCCTTGTCACACGCAATCAACCAGCGATCTCGTCGCCAGGGTCTGTCGCGATGAGGCAGACAGGATACGTGAAGTTACCCAGATTTTACAGATACTGCTCTTGCAGTCTCTAATCTGCATTTGGAACGAGGGTGAGCAGCTGTTCCAGTTCGCCTGGCTGTCACACTAAGCAGTGGCGTTCAGCAGAGCGCTTTTTAATAGACCGCTAACAGGCTGCCATGAGACTGCTGCCGTTTTTTTTTGGCGCAGCTAATTAGTTCACTTGCGGATGATTGGAATTGAGGAGTAAATTTAGAGATGTGTAGTTTATTTGGAAAACAAAAAGAAAATCATTGCAATATTATAGCAATACAAGTGGAGGGATTTGTCAAAGAGCTTTGGAATTCAAGTGTTGTAAAAACATTATTTTTTAATATGTAG
Organism: Ilyophis sp. 1 JC-2022; assembly: GCA_022702515.1. NCBI lineage: Eukaryota > Metazoa > Chordata > Actinopteri > Anguilliformes > Synaphobranchidae > Ilyophis > Ilyophis sp. 1 JC-2022. The sequence continues at coordinate 116,205,733 of CM040403.1, forward strand.
GAAGGTTTCCTTACTTAAGTGTCCTTACTTAAATGTGAAATTAAAGCATGATTTTATTCTTGTCTCCCTCTATTCTATCACTCTCTTTCGATCATGCAGGCCTTGGACGGGTTCTTCTTCGTGGTGAACATGGAGGGGAACATCGTTTTTGTGTCGGAGAACGTGACCCAGTACCTGCGATACAACCAGGAGGAGCTAATGAACACCAGCGTGTATAGCGTCCTGCACGTCGGAGACCACGCCGAGTTTATTAAGAATTTGCTGCCCAAGTCGCTGGGTGAGACTCACCCCCCACCCTAATTCAACCCCATCCCCCTCCCCCAGCGCCTCACCCTCCACCCTCCAGCAACCTTTCCCCACTTTGAATCTGCCTCTTTCCACCCGTCACCGCTAATGTACGACGTCCAAACTTCCTCCGGAGCGCGCTGTGTAGAATCGGCAAGTTCAAATTGAGGTTGTTTGTCTATCTGTCTGAAAAGCCTCTGTGGAAATAATTAGCGGCGCCGTGTCCTAGATATAGAGGCTTATCAATGAGGAACGACGCAGTGTTGCTCGCGCTAGGTGGAGCGAGAGGGGGGCTGCGGGAGGAGGCCTCGCCGGCAAGGGCGTTTTAGAGGAGCTTTCTCTCAGACACCGACTGCATCGGGTCACGGGGAGGGATTCGTGTGTGTGGCGGGGGGTTTCCCTGTGGAGGCCATTGTTGGTTCTCGGCTCGGTGAGAACTGAACTTCCCTCTCCCTCTCCCTCTCTCTCTGTGTCTCCAGTGAACGGGGTGCCCTGGTCCAGCGAGAACCCACGCAGAAACAGCCACACGTTCAACTGCCGCATGCTGATGAACCCCCACAGTGAGCTAGAGGACGATTCGCACGACCACGAAGTCCAGCAGAAGTACGAGACGATGCAGTGCTTCGCCGTGTCGGAACCAAAGTCCATCAAGGAAGAGGGCGAAGGTGAGGACGGGATACCAGGAAGTGCCGTGAGACTCTCGACTGCCTCGCGCGCTCAGTGGTTCTGTGCCACACGCAGCTGAAGCACTTCTTTACTTGAAGGTCAAAGCTGCATAGAATGTGCTACTTCACTAGTTTGTTAGAAGTTAATGAGGTAGACCCATGCAGTGCAGGTATACACTCTATTCTCAGGTGGTAATCACCTTTGGTTGGTATTCATTAACTATATGACACTGACGATACATTTATGCATCTGCCTTTTGAAGAGTTCAGGACAATGGACAAAAATAAATTGCAACATTTATTTATTTAGTTTTGCTTTTGTATGTATTTTAAATTAAGCCGCCCTCAGACAATGCAACAATGTTAATGAAAGCCTTAGTGTAAATGGTTAAGTGATGTTTCAAATGGTTAAGAAATGGTTTCTATTTTTTCTCCCTAAATTTTCACTTTATGCATCGTCACCCATTTTGACTTGGACACAATGGCACAATACCAAAAATCTGATGTGTTATGCTCCATCAAGCAGATCAGATTTATCGGTTTCACGTGTCCGTTAAGTCCATCGCGGTATCTGAGAACACAAGAGCATCAGTGTGAATGTTTGTGTCACGGTTAAAACGAGGTCTGGAACATGTTTGTGCTGGTTATCGGGAGAGAGTTTTCTGTTAAAGGCGCACAAACACAGCACACATCTGCTGCCCTCATCAGCACCTCATCTGCCTCCGTTTCCCGCCTTTCTGTCCCCGTATTCGTGTCACGCAGAGTTCAGCTGTCTTGTTTTAGGCCCCCTTCGCCAATGGATCAAGTTAGTCTTCAATTGAGCCTTGGCTGCAGACGGCGCTCTGTCTGAGAGCCAGGGATGAGACGTGAGGAGATGGCAGGGAGACAGAGCCCTCAGGTCACACTTTGTTTGTGTTGCTCCTGTCCAAGTTCCCCCCGTCCGCCGGTCTTCCTCCAGCACGTCCTCAGAGCCTCGGTTACGGGCTGAAGAAATCATTTAATTACAGCTGGTCATTAACCCCCCCCCCCCCACACACACACACACACACACGCACGCTTCGGTCTGGAAGCTTAAATGAAAAAAAGATGCAGGCGTAAAGTTCTTCCCCGTTGGCTGGTCCCAGCTTTGGGCCTGCCAGGTACTCTTCCGGCCCCCGCCCCCTGCCTCTGAAGCCATTCAGGATGAGGGCCAAGTATCAATGCTGCAGTCTCTGCTGACAGGCACATGCCCATTGAGTGTGGACTGGAGGGAGATTTAAAACACTGCAGATAGAGGCTCTCATCGTGCCGGTGAGCAGGGCCGAGAGGCGGGCACACAGGCCACCTGGGAAACGGAGTTTAGGTCACTGGGAGAAGGGTGTTTGTCAGTAGTTAGGGCTCGAGGGAGAGAGGTTGCCTTACAGGCTCCAGGGTGGCCCCAGGCTTGTGCTGGGTGACCTGGTGGAAGTCGCCTGTCGGGGATGAAGGATTATCACAGTAAACCTGAGGCTGGGGATTACTCATCTGGTGAGGGTACTGCAGGAAGGGTTAGCGCTGCAACAACAACCATTCCAGAGGGTGCCTCCCCTCGCCTGTCCTGAACGCCGCTGTTTTAGCTGCCTAATGGATAAAAGTTGGTACATCAAACTTCGCTAGTTTGAAACAACCCCCCCCCCCCCTTGGATGATTCATATTTATTTTTGAATTCCCCTCTACAGATGATCCATGTATATTTCAATCTTTTTCTGACCCTGGATGGTTCATGTTTGAATCCAACCCCTTTTTTACCCCAGATTTCCAGTCCTGTTTGATCTGTGTGGCACGGAGAGTCCCCATGAAAGAAAGGCCCATACTCCCAGCCCACGAGAGCTTTACCACAAGGCAGGATCTACAAGGTAAGGATCACACAGAGGCCCCCTCTCCAACTCCCTTTCATTATTGCTAATTAAACTGGCCCGGGCATTTCTGTTGTCATTTCTCGTTAGACTTTGTCCAGAAATAGGGAACTTGTAAAACATAAATCTACTATAAAATGTCACACGTTTATTGCACAAATTATAACTTGGTTTTAGTATTTAGCACTTTGTACTTTCTTGGAGGTATAAGAACATGTTGAAGCACTTGTGTGATGCCTCGTATCTTTCTGGAATCCAACTGAACATAACCTCGTGGGTCTGTTTGTTAACAAGGCTTTGATGTTCCCCATGAACAGAGAGGGCACTGTTTGAGCTATTGCACCTTCTCTTATACACCACTATACCTCATCGAGTTGCACCAGGCCTACATTAGTACTACAGCGTAGCACTGTTACTGTCGACATGGCTGGTCGTGGGACTATAGAGAGACTTACTGTTGGCGATGCCACCTCAGGAGCATCAGCTCTTTGACCCAGCAGAGGAGAGGCACAGGTCTATGTTGGTCTCTCCACCCAGTCTTGCGCATGTCACCGCAGGTAAGATCACCTCCCTGGACACCAGCCTGCTCCGAGCCTCGATGAAGCCGGGCTGGGAGGACCTGGTCCGGAGATGCATCCAGAGGTTCCACCTCCAGAACGACGGCGAGATGTCCTTCGCAAAGAGGCACCAGCAGGAAGGTGAGCTCCGAAGGGCTTCCTCAGGCCGGGCTGCTTCCTGAAAACGATTCGCCTCTGTATGAAACTGAAAACCTTTGGACCTTTGGAACGTGAACTGTACTGTAGTCTCAGTAACACATATGCTCAGAGTAAATTTCATGGCAATACTAGGTCAATAGGGAAATTTAGCATACGGGTTTCACTTCATTGTCCATGAGTAGTTTATGTTAAATGAAGGTATTTTCAGCAGTGGAAAGAGACGCTCGTGACCATGTGAAACCAGGGTAGGAGTGTGATGCTCAGGAACATGTGCTGTTTTTCTTAGGGTTTTGTGTAGGTTATGCTCCGTAAAGTGTGCTTTTAAAACCCTTTGACCCCGTTCTCTCTCCCACCCCTTCAGTTCTGAGGCAGGGGCAGGCCTTCAGCCCCATCTACCGCTTCTCCCTCTCGGACGGCACCATCGTGTCGGCCCACACCAAGAGCAAGCTGGTGCGCTCCCCGGCCACCAACGAGCCACAGCTCTACATGTCCCTGCACATCCTGCAGAGGTACGATACTGTGCGTCTCTGTGCACGCGCCTGTGTTCTGCCGCGTAGGTCTGTGTGCTTGTGTTCCCCTGCGTACGCCTGTATGCGTCTGTGTGTGCGTAATTGCCTCTGTTCGCCTGTGCGTGTGCCTGTGTTCTGCCGCGTAGGTCTGTGTGCTTGTGTTCCCCTGTGTTCTGTGTTCTGCCGTGTAGGTCTGTGTGCTTGTGTTCCCCTGTGTTCGCCTGTACGTGTCTGTGTTCACCTGTACGTGTCTCTGTTCGCCTGTGCGTGTGCCTGTGTTCTGCCGTGTAGGTCTGTGTGCTTGTGTTCCCCTGTGTTCGCCTGTACGTGTCTCTGTTTGCCTGTGTTCTGCCGTGTAGGTCTGTGTGCTTGTGTTCGCCTGTACGTGTCTTTGTTCGCCTGTGCGTGTGCCTGTGTTCTGCCGTGTAGGTCTGTGTGCTTGTGTTCCCCTGTGTTCACCTGTACGTGTCTCTGTTCGCCTGTGCATGTGCCTGTGTACCGCCATGTAGGTCTGTGTGCTTGTTCGCCTTCGTACGCCTGTATGTGTCCATGTGCGCTTATTTGCCTGCGTTCGCCTGTATGCGTCTGTGTTTTCCTGTGTGTTTGTCTGTTTACAGCTGCATAGGTCTATTGCGCTCGCCTTTGTACGCCTGTATGCCTCCGTGTGCTTATGTTTGCCTGTGTGCATCTGTTCACCTGCGCGCACCTGTGTACATCCGCGTAGGTCTGAGCGCTCGCGTTTCCCTTTGTGCCTGTGTTTGCCTGCGCGTGTGTGTGAGCACGTTTCCACAGTCCTTGTTAATCGTCCCGTACACACACAGCGCCACACGCAGATGGCGTACACAGACGAACGCGTGAGCGCGCTCAGTATTTGTCTCCAGGGGGAGAGGAATAGCGTCGGCCTCAATGGCGAAACAATGAGGAGACTGTTGGACGGGGAGCGCAGGAAAGTGGATAAACACTGAGCCGCGAGTCGGCTCACTGAGGGCCCGAGTCTTACAGCGGGGCATTTCTCAAAGAATAATCATATTCATTCCGTCGCTTTTGCACAATAACGCTTTTGTTTATTAATTTCTTTGATTCCGCCAAAGCCTTCCTTTTTTTCGGACGGCTATAAGTAGCGCGTCCTGAGGGCCTTGTGCGAGTCAAGTCGGTAACGTTGATGTTGCCGAGCAGAGAGCTCGCTCGCCTTATTGGCCGCTTGGCTGAACCGTTTGTGGGGGGGACCCCTGAGCTTTTAGGCCGTCCTTGGATAACGACAAACTTTTACCAACCTCCTAGTTTCATTTCGCAACGGAAACGCGCGAAACGGAACGACAGTGTTTGTGCATTCCGACCGCATACTTGTATTACCTGTATAAACATGTGGCTTAATCCGACTACAGGTAGCTGTCAGCAGGGTCACAGGCGTGAAAGATTTACTGCCCGGATTAGTAAAGTTTGCCAAGAAACAGGCGCCGTGGTGGAAGAGAGGCCAGAGCGTTAATGAATTTGAAGAAATGATTGTGCAGGCGGCGATGTTCAGAGCCCACACTGTCCCAGGTTTGGTGAGTCAGCAGGGCACACTGGTGTAATGCAGAGGCTTTTATTTAGGATGTTCCCTTTACTGGCTGTCGTTTCCCTGCTCTGCACCGCAGCTAACAATCTTTGTCCGTTCCCCAAAATCTCTCAAGCCGATCGAAGCGCCTCCTCTAACTAGTGTGTGTGTGTTCTTGTGTGTGTTTGCGTGCGTGGGCTCTTCACAGGGAGCAGACGGTTGTTGGGATGAACCAGGAAATGACGGGCCAGGCGATGGGAAAGCCGCTGAACGCGGCCGCCCAGGGCGGTGTGCCTGCGGGGGTCCAGGGCCAGGACACCACCATCAGCAGCAACACTAGCTTCCCTGCCGCGGCGGGCCCCAAGGAGCCGGTGCAGGCACAGGCGCAGGCGCAGGCCTACAGGTTCGGGTGCCAGGGGCCCATGAGCCACAGCCCCGGCATGCAGACGGCCACTCCTCAGGGCAGCAACTATGCACTCAAGATGAACAGTCCCTCTCAGAGCAGCCCTAGTGTGGCCCCGGCCCCGCCCGGCTCCATGTTGTCGCCCCGGCACCGCGTCAGCCCTGGCATGGCGGGCAGCCCGCGCATGCCTCCCGCCCCATTCTCCCCGCCAGGAAGCCTGCACTCCCCCGCGGGCATGTGCGGTGGCACAGGAAACAGCCATAGCTACACCAGCAGCTCGCTCAACGCACTTCAGGCCCTGAGCGAGTGCCACGGAGTCACCCTGGGCCAGTCCCTGGGCTCTCCCGACAGGAAGATGGGCTCCCCCGGGAACGTGGCCATCAACCCTCACCCGCTGGCCAAGATGAACAGCTCCGACTTCAAGGAGTCCCTGGGGCCCTACGGGGACCAGGGGGCCCCCGACCCGGCCCAGGACGAGGCCTGCGGGGACCAGAAGGAGGACAAGGAGAGCGCCCTGGGCCAGTTCAGCGGGGTGGAGGCCGGGGAGTCCCAGAGCCGCCTCCACGACAACAAGGGCCACACCAAGCTCCTGCAGCTGCTGACCACCAAGTCAGAGCAGATGGAGCCAGCTTCGCCCGCGTCTGCCCCCGGAGGAGACCCCGGGTGCAAGGACCCGGCAGTGGCGGGCGGGGCGGGGGCCAACCAGGGCCCCGGGGCGGCCGGGTGCCACGCCACGTCACTGAAGGAGAAGCATAAGATTCTGCACAGGCTACTGCAGAACAGCACCTCCCCGGTGGACTTGGCCAAGCTGACCGCCGAGGCCACGGGGAAGGACCTGTCCCAGGACGCGGCGGGCGGCATGAGTGCCGTAGCAGAGCTGGCCACCAAGCAGGAGCCCGTCAGCCCCAAAAAGAAGGAGAACGCCCTGCTTCGCTACCTGCTGGACAAGGACGACACCAGCTTGCAGGAGAAAGGCATCAAAATGGAGCCCGCGGAAACCAAGATCGACGGCTCAAAGCTAGCCACTGTGAAGACTGAGAAGCAAGACAGCGGCTATGAGCAGGTGAGCGTAAAATCAAACCTTCCGGAACTTATCGTGGAGCCAAGATGGGGTATGAGTGTGCGTGAAGATGCTGTATTCTGGAGCTGCTCAGAACCTAAAGGACAGGTTCACTTTTTTTCAACCCAGACCTTATTGAAATGTAAGTGGGGGGGAAAAAGTGAACCTTTTGGAAGTGGGTCTTAGAGGTATTGTGCTCTTGGAAAGATTGTCGTTAGTTTCTTTTCTTGTCAAATAATAATAAGCAGCCAAATTTCAGTTGACTACACATAGCCCAAATCCCTAAATTACTCCCATTAATCACTGCTTAGTACTTACCTATTGAGTCTGTGCAAAGTAGCTTTGGAGCAAAGCTTGTTGTTGGCTTGAGTGCTGAAAAGTTTAAGACATGATATGTTTCAATCTGTGAATGATGTCTCAATGGTGTTCTCCCCCTTTGCTCTATTGTTTGAATGCAGTCATTTTCTAAAACTAGCTCTCAAGGACGTTTTTTTGTTGCAAAAATTTGACTTGCGGAATTCTGCATTGTTTTCAGTATGACACGTTTCCAGTTGAGTTTGGACTCGAACTCAAACGCTGGTTAATATTCTGTCCGTTTTCCTGGCACAGGAATTTCAGAGCGATCATTCTCATTAAGGACGTGTTTCAACAGGATTACGTCTGTTGCAATAAGTGAACTGTACAGTTCGTGAGATGTAATGTAAAAGGCTCGCGATGGTCTCCGGGACACGCTGTTCCCACAGTCAGTACAGCCTTCAACTTGTTTCATAATTGCCTTTGTTACCTTGCTGCAGCTCGGGTGCTAATGAAATCATTGGATGCTTCAGCCTCAAGCCATCCAGCCAGTCAGAATGTCACACACAACACTGACTGACCCTCTAAACTGGTCAGACCTTTTTTATTATTTTTTTTGGCGGCTTGTAATACGGGAAATTGAAACTTCCGACATACATAGAAATGTTAAAAGGACCTGTGTATGAACAAGCATGCAGGCAGTGGGGATACTTAATCTCAACTGTACTGCCCAGATTGGCTTTCCAGGTTTGGCACAGGGCTCAGGTCTGGCGGGAAGAGCGCATTTGTAAACCAGTTTGGAAATTGCCAGGTGATACAAGAGTAAAACACAGCCATGTCTGAAGGTGCTTGGACACTGATCCGGCCGTCCCCCCTGCAGGACCCTGTTGGCTGGTGTTGGCACATTTTGGAATTGACCAGTGCTCTACTACAACAAAAGAGGCCGACTCCAGCATAGCAAGGGACAGTGAAGCACCATTAGGAGTCTAAATATTGTTAAAATCAAATCAGGCTTTGTGCAAGGCGTTTAAAAACCTAGCCAAGGCCCATAAAAACAAAATATTAACATGGTACCTAAAATGTTAGTAAAATGTAGCTAAACAAATATATATGGTTTGTTGTGGGTTTTTATGAATTCATCTTGATTTAAATACCACTAATGGATACATTTGTTTAATTGTTTTATTAAAAAAGCAAGTTTTAAATATAGAAAAAAGTGTTTTTCTCTTTCAAAAACTACCTTTAAAGATTCTGTCATCAATGGAGACTGCCAAAGGACAAGCCAAATATAAACCTTGTGTATTTCTTAAATATGTTCTGTTACATAATAAATAGTTGATCCCCCTCCAAACACACAAATGCATGATCTGTTGCATTCATCTTTCATAGCTGAAGTAGCCAGTTAAACCACTTATTCTGTGTTTTCATAGTCAGTACTTAGTTCCCAATATTCTGTTGGTCTTTCAATGCCTTTTTTGTTTGGTTATTTTCTTTTCTTTCTCAAAAGTTGAACCGGCAGTTGTTGCTATGACGGTATGAAAGATGTGCATTCTTTTTTCAGAAAAACCTGCCATTTATTCAGTTGCCAAAAATTTGTCATAAAAACCACCAGTTGATGCGAAATATTGAAATTCAGTGGAAATGGTTACAGTCAACAAATTCAGACAGTCAAGGTTCACCTACCCAATGCTGGGCTGGTGTTTGTTGTGGTTATCTGAGAGAAGACAGGTCAGCGTCCCTTCATACTAACCCACATTTGAGACTGTCGATTCCTTGTGTTGGCACTGTCTAAACGACTGCCTGAGCTACCTCAGAGGTTGCAGGTGCCGACGGTGTCAGTGTTTACATAACTGTTTTTGCTACACCGTTTACCTCAGGGGGAAAAAAAAAAAAACTCCCTCCTTCCCGACCTCGAAAAGGTTCTGCAGGGGGTGATATTGAATATTAAAGAAAGAATAAGAGTCTACGGAAGCGGTTTTGTGCGTGCCTGGTCAGGTTTTAAGCAGGCTGAAACAGGCCGTGATTAAAAAGGAAGAGATGAACACAGCAGGAGGATGCCGACTCTAGTCATACAAAAATCATGAGCCATATGCTGCTACCACTGTCACAAGCACCGCATGTCCGCCACAGTGCGCCACTGCTAGAGAACAGCAAGTTGCATCAGGGGAACGGGGAGTTTAGAGTAGTGGAGTATAAGGACTGAGAGCTGGGGGATGTGGGTAGTGAGGGAGTTTAGGGGCTAAGTGCCATGAGTTCTGGATAGTGCAGTACATGGGCTGAGAGCGGGGGATTGTGGGTAATTGAGTATAAGGGGGAGGGCGGGGTGTAGGACAGACTTAAGAGGCATGTGATCGTGTAAGACCTGGGTTTTAAACTGATGATGGGGGTCCCCTGGATGGGATGCCTTTGTGCCTGGGTCACGGTCCCCTGGATGCCTTTAAACCTGAGTTGGGGGCCATGAATCTGAAAATGTTGAAAACCCTGGGGTGCGTCCCAATACTCGAAAAATGCACCTCCACTACCACCTCCTTTCCTCCTTGCCCCGGAAACGGATCTTTGTGTTTTAATCTAATGTTGCTGTCTGATTACATCTTAATTATGTATTAATGGTTACATATTAATGAATGTCTTGGCGCAAACCGCAATGTCAGGTACATTGTACACTGTACATGTAAATACTTGTTCTTGAAACGTTCAGAGAGATTTGCATACTTTTGGGTAGGAGAGGAGTGCTAGTGGGGAAGTGGAGGATATTGGGACGCACCCCTGATGTATGACAAGCTTTCAGAGTAAGGGGTTGTGGGTACTGGAGTACAGAGGCTGAGGGTAGGGGTATGTCAACTGTAGAGGACCCGATTCAGAGTAAGGGAATATGAGCAGAGCAGCCAAATAAGCGCATGCCTTACTCCACATAGCGTGCTTTCATTTTACCAATAAAATATTAAAAGTGGAATGTCAGGTTTTACTCTTGGATAAAGATTAAAGCATTCAAATGTGAGCCGTTGACTGATTCTGTTTTTAATGGCAGTGTAATGGCCCTTAAATTATCTACATTTGCTCATTTTTGATCCGCTTCCAAAGTGGACACTGGTGAACTATTGAGTAAACCATAACTTAATAAGTGCCTTAGAAGCGGCCCGGACCGGCTTCATTTCTCAGTGGTGAAATCCCTTGTTGGTGTCGTGTAATATCCCCTTGGTTGGCTTCCCTTCTGCTCTTCGCTCTTTGTTTTAAGGCTGAATTATTGATGCCTTAAACAGAAATAAATGAGAAATCAAAGCGCAGTGGAAGACGTGGTCCTGGTGCACACAGGCCCGCGACTGTACCTCAGGGAGCCTGTAGTAGCAGTCTGTACGTTTTATTAAAGACAGCAGGGCGCGATCCGCACATCAGAGGCAGGGCCCGGTCGGCCGCGGCACAGCTCTTTAATAACCGCGTTTTCTCCATTCCTGGAATCCCTCTCTCCGCGGTGGCAGGAACAGGTGCGCCAACCCGCGCAGCGTTTCATTAACGAGAAGACCTTTCCCTGTTTACACAGCCAGCCTCGCAATTTAAAGATATTTTCTTGAGCCCCCGTAGTGGCTTGCAGGAATTAACGCTCCAATACTGAGTCAGATTTCATAGCATACGGTCATTTGTCATGCTGCCGGAGAAGCAAAAATGCAGAACAAACCTTAAGTCGTCTGCAAAACCAAAATCTCCTTCCTCAGAGACCTCGCTAAGTTCCACGTTTGAAGCGATTCCAGCTTTTAAGTAATAACCGACATGCTCAGGAGGCTACTCTCGAGCTGACAGCAAATTGTGGCTGGCAATATTCAGCTTAAAATGCTTTTTAAAAAATAAAAATAAATACAAAATAAATCTGTAAGAAATCAAACGGCTCACTCCCCAACAGGAGAGATTCCTCGGCGGGGAACTTTAGGGTCACCCGCTTTCTGGCCCGGGAGGGGACGAGGCTACCCCTAGTATCCCAGCATTCCACAGCCGGGCCAGTTTGAACTCTCGCTTCAGCCGGCCGGCGAATGGCTATAGTTTCCTTAGCCGCTCTTCAATTGGACAACTTTCCCCGCACAGGAAAAGTGACGCACCACAGGCCTGAAATAGGAGAGAGGAGCAGTAAATAATCAGCAGCAGGTCTCTCTGGCAGAGCACAGAGAGACAGACGGTGCGAGCGCTTTGTAGCCTTACATCATCCATGACCTCATTAGTGTTCTTTTCCCACTATTCGTATCCCGCGTTTTAACAGCGTTTCCGTAGTTTTTAATCAGCAGGAAAACAAGCTAACAACTAAAAACGACAACAGAGGTTCACCACTATATAGCGAAGCATGCAGGCGACGATTTTACAGAAAATGTTTTATTGTATTTCCTTGTTGGGTTAAATCAAGGATTTAAATGGTCTGGTTTGCAGGCCATTTGACTGGCATGGTGTTGTCAAACTAACTAAAAAGGCAGAAGCTCCTTGTATATTCCAGAAGCGATGCCCTTATTAATTCTACCCGTAATATTGCAGCATGTTGTTTTTGTTCATTTGCAAGAACCAGGGGCTGTGATCTGATACTATTGCGCAGTGTAATAGATACATCCAGTGTGCTGCCCTCTTGTGGTGGTTATCAGAATGTCACTACGTTTTTTCTTGGTCCCCCAGGTCTGGTTTATTCTCAGAAATTACATAAACCTATGTAAACGTTTACTCATGATGTGTAAGCATTTTCTTGCCAAAGGTTATTTCATTTTATCTGCTTTAGACTGATTAAGTATTTTTTCAAAATGGTTAGCTCATCGGATTTCAGGTTGAATGCACTTTTACAAATAGAAATATATTGGAATTTGGATGGGATCTCACAAATACAGCTCTGTAGTTAGCCTCAACACAGATGGGGCTTATTGTTACTTCAAGTAAAAATTATTGCTCCTGCTCATATATACTTTGATAAGTAGATAACCACTTTGAATCTATCCACATTTGATATTAATATTTGTTGAAAGAGGACATGGAAATTGGCTAACTTATAAATAAGTTTCCTACAGACTTTTAATTAACAACTTTTGTTTACATATTTTTATATTGGTAGGCTAACTGACAGCATTACAAAATGAAATGCAAAATCACTTGGGGATTTTTAGAACATTTAGGGCCTGATTTACTAAGGCCTTTAGCATGTGCAAAACATTTTTACACCCACAAAACCAATAACATGACCAATGATTGGTCATGGTATTTGTTTTGCACCAATCATTGGTTGTGTTATTAGTTTTGTGTGTGCTTAAAGTATTTTCACATGCTAAAGGTCTTAGTAAATCAGGCCCTTAGTCAGGTGTGTGTATGCAGAGTGCTTTTCTCCTATTTCAGGCGCAGAGCCACAGAGATAAAGTTCCACCACTCCTCTGTTTCTTTAACTGGAGACCAATTCACTGCGAAAACGAGAATTATTCTGATAACCTCCTTTTTCCACCGTGTGGAAGCTGGCCTAGTTTCCAAGATTCCGTTTCAGAGAACGTGGCGCTGTTCCGCATTAAGCCGGGGAGTGCATTAACTACACGCGTGTCAGAGAAATGTCACCCACGTACCGGGGTCCTTCCTACATTGTGTGGTGTGCGTATGGTGTGCATTGAGTTTCAAATTTCTGACCTCTGGACTCGGTTTGAAGTCTGTCTCTGTTTGAAGAGCGGTGTTTGAGGGTTGGTGTAAAAGATTTAACTGATTGTATTCCGCAAATTGGGGCTAACGATTACTGGTGGTTAGTAAAGGGTGAAGTCGAACCGGCTGTGTTTAGCATAAGTGGGTGGGTCTGCAGTGTTGCTTGTCCTGTTAAGGTACTGTCCAAGCGCACGGGTGGTCTCCAATCTGGACCCTGCCAGTGCTGACTGGCCAGCAGCCCCTGTGGAGCTGTGTACAGCTGGAGCCAGCGTTGCTCAGGGAAGAGAGGGTTTCAGTTTTCTGGGATTACAGCGTTTCATTGCTCTTTAGCAACCCCTGCTTGGTGATGGGGCGCCCGTATGTCCGCCTGTTGAGCTGCACATGGGTGTGTTCCTCCTCCTTGTGTCCCTTTGAGCCCAACTTGCAAACTGCAGTGTGATGATGAGCCTCGGCTGACATCACATCACATGCTTAGGAGGAGGTCACATGGTTGTCTGCTCTCTATAGTCTAAATCCATATGGGAGATTGCAGCAATGAGCTCTGCTCTACCCATGAATGCAATAAGGGCGTGACAAAAGTGTGAGAAAAGGGTTGAGAAAGCATTAACAACTAACTGTGTGTGTGTGTGTGTGTGCGCGTGTGCGCCTACATGCGCCTGTGTGTGTGTGTTTGCTTGTGTGTGTGTGTGTGTGTGTGTGTGTACAGTCCAGCGAACTGGACGACATCCTGGACGACCTGCAGAACAGCCAGCCCCAGCTCTTCTCTCAGCCGCGGCCCGTGTCCCTGCCTGCCGCCGTGGACAAGCAGTCCATCATCAATGACATCCTGCAGATGACGGGCGAGGGCGGGCCAACCCCCGCCTCTATGGTCCAGCAGAAGGCCTTTCATGGGATGGCCCCGGGCAGTGAGTCCCCAAACACGCACCTTTAGACATGCGTCATGTATGGCTCTGCACAAGCCCGGCTGTGGGCCGGAGGTGGCGGTAATCCCCCTGCCCCGCTAACAGCTTGCGTCGGCAGCCCGTCGCTCTCCCACGCTGTTACCGTTCATCAGGGGATACGTGGAGGGGATAACTTTCCAGGCCCTCTAAGGGGACTTCACGTCATTGTTAGCGCTGTGCTAGCCACATATTCACACGATGAGAGAATTTTCTCTGGCTTTCAAATTACAATATTTTAGAAACGTTGGCACGTTTTACAGCAGATTCACTTGAGAGCACACGTGAAAATGCAAGCAGAAGTGCTCTGCTCGAGAAAATCAGGCCGTTATATTGAGCACCCACGCCTCTGTCCGTGTGTGTAGTTGTATGGTGAGTTTCTTCTGAAAAACGTTAATGACTGCTTGTGTATAATTATATATATAAGAAAAAAAAAATTGTGCACTCAGACTTGATTGGGTTTGTAATCACTGAATAAAGTAAGAAATTGAGGAAAGAAAACGGATGCCTTACATTTGCCTTAATGATTTAATTTGAGGACCGGATCACAAACGTTTCAACGTTAAATCTTTCTTCAGTGTGAATGCAAACATTATGTCCGTGAATGTGTTTGATGTGTCTGAGTGCTGTACCTGGTGCTTCTCCAGACTACAGCGGCCCGAGGCCAGGTCAGCCGGGCAGGGGGCCTCCGGTTCGGAGCGTGTCCCTGGAGATGAACATGTCGTCCCAGGCCCCCTCCGGAACCTTCCCTCCCCTGAGGAACAACAGCCCCTACGCCATCCTGCAACAGCAAGGCATGATGGGAAGCCACGGCATGATGGCCAACCAGTCCAACCTCGTCAACGCCGGTAAGTCGAAGCCTCGAGCGCGCGGCTTGGAACGACGTCGGTAAGCATGTCGAGTCGTGCGGTTTCATCCAGAACAACATGACCGCCACAGAGAGGTGGCCAGTCACAAGGGCCGTGTGTGTGAGCGCGGTCTTTATCTGTGTTCTTGTGTGCCCATAACACTTTATCATTTTAGTTTCTGTCGTTTTAATTTGTGTCATCGTGTGCCATTTTCGCTGAATTGGGAACGCCGCGGACAGGAAAAGGGCTCTGGCCCCGCCCTTTTTCACGCCACTGAAGACGGTTTTCCTCCCGCTGTCTGTGCAGTCATAGTCCAGCCAGAAGCCACACAAGTAATAACAGAGGGAGCAGCCAAGTGAGAAATTAAATATAGATAAATGGGATTTTGGTCGGTTCTTTTGACGCATTGTGTCAGTAATTGTAGTGCATGTATGGAGTAAAGGGCGGGCGGAGGCAGAGTCATTTGAACATGTAGCCCCTTTTGGTGTCGGTCATCATCTCTGGTATTGATCATTGATAATTACCTCAGGACAAGTGGTGCTATGTACCCAGCAAGGCGAATTGAAATCTAATAGTCGGGGCCCCTACAATTCTTGTCTTCTTTGTGGAGAGGAACCTGCGTATTTGAGCGGGCGGCTGAGCGGAGATCTCTTTTTCCGTGGTTTTACGTGTGAGACTGAAGAGGAGGACTCGAGTTTCCCCTGGTGGGGCTTCAACTGATACAAACGATCGTCGGAAAGTTCCTCTGAGTAATCTCTCTACTTCGCCTTCGGCGTTCGAGCATCCTCCCAAACCGCCGGCCATCGACGGAGCGCAAGTAAACAACAAGAAAGGCAAAGCGAAACGCTCATACAGTGTTGTCGTTGAGCTTTTACTGTAAATCGAAACGATTTGAAGAAAGGCATACGGGCGAACGATACCGCGCCGCGGCACTAGCCTCCCGGCGTCCGGCGTTCTAAGAAAGACAGTTTAAAAATAAAAAAAAGAGAAAGAAAAGGTGTGACGCCTGTCGCTGCAGGGGTGACTCACTTCCTGGGGAAGGAAGGCGAAGGTGAGCCTCGGGGCGGCAGGCTCCCGTCTGCGGCCCGCGCCGCCCTGGCCAGCTCTCAGGTGTGCCGTCTCTCCCTCAGGCATGCGGGGAGGTACCGGCCCCCGGCCAGGCCTGCAGCCTGAGGCCTGGGCCTCCCACGGCCCCCCCGCCAGCAGCGCAGCCCCCGCCGCCATCAACCAGACTCTGCAGCAGGGAGCGGGGCCCGGGCGCATGGGGCCCGGCGTGGCCCCTGGAGGCCCCATGAGGCCGGGCGCTCAGCAGGGACCCAGGCAGATGCTGCCGGCGCAGATGATGGGAAGTGGTGAGTCCCCACCTTTCCCCGGCGGGCGGGGCGATGACCAGCCGCCACCCCCCATCCCCCCGCCCACCTCCTCTCTCCCAGCACTGGAGCGGGATATTCGCCAGAGTCCTCCCAATGTGCTTTCTGTCTTTGCTTTTACTTCCCCAGGTATCAGATAGATGACATAGTGAGTTATGCATATGCAATACATATTCCATAAGTAATGTCATGTATACACACTATTTATTTGCTCATTGTATTTACTCATGCTTTTTGTTTCTCATATTATGTTGTTTGTGTGGGGCTTTGTGTTCACAGCTCCTGATTAGTATTGCATATTCAATCAATGAACCAGTTGTGTGTCCCCCGATACAGCACGAGTTCACACTAGCAACACGCTAACGATCGGCGCTAATTGTCAACAGTAATTACGTTGCTGCTGCATTCAACCCGCTGGTGAGCGGCTAACCGCGGCTTCTTCTGTCCTCCTGAAAAACCAGCGCAATCCGAGCTGGACCTGGGCATCTCGGGCCCTCAGTTCGCCCAGCAGCAGGCCCCGCCCAATCAGACGGCTCCGTGGCCCGACAGCATGATGCCCATCGAGCAGGGGCCCTTCGGCAACCAGAGCAGGTACGCCCCACCCACCGACTATCACACCACGCCCCCTACAGCCGTTGCCTAGCGCCACCCAGCCAGATGAGAGAGAGAGAGAGTCACAGAACCTCTGAAACTAAGTAGGTCACCCTGTTATTCTCTCCCCCTTCCCTCTTCAGCAGGAGGACAGGCGACGCTTAGCGCACTGTGAAAGGCCCGTACGCAGCAGAGACTTAGCCGTGGTGTAAAAAATTGCTCGTACGTCGGTGAGGCGGTGACATTGCCTCATTCGCCCTGTCACCACAATCCATCAGTTTCCATTTGGCGAATAATCGGTTTCATCCTGTTAATCCACGCTACTCGGGGAAATGCGTCCTGTCATTATCATAACCGTGCATAGATATAGCGGTCATTAGAGAGGCTCCTGGGCCTCCAGGTGGCGCTGTAGTTCCTGAGCTCAAAGCTGTACTGTTGGGTCAGAGGTGAGAATTCCAGGTGAAACACTGGATGTAAAGCGCTGGTAACACTACATTAAGTGGCACCCATACCTGTATTTGGTATTGAGGTTATTATTATTAACCTGGAACAGCTCAAAGCGTTTAATGTCTGTGTGAGCTGTGTAAAAGGGAAAAGAGTTGTAAGCATCATATATCACTCTAGATAAGGCAAAACACCGCATCACAGTGGCAAAATGTATGTTTTCATCTGCTTTGCTGACCTGAGATAGAGAAGCGGGTTAGATTCGTACAGCAGCCACAGATAAAGCTTGTTTAGTTTCTTCTTCTGGTGTTTAGTTTTTCAGCAGCATTGATATGTAGGCTACTTCTTACCCAAAAATCGCTAAAGAATCCAATGCAGCTTTCAACCCTCAGCGGTTCATTCTGAAATTGAAAAGGCTCTTTGGACCCGTGTTAACCGTACAGAGAGTTAAAAGAAACATATCACCCCATTCATGATTCATACCAGAAAAATAAAGTCTACAGATTTTTTGGAAATGCTTTCCCATAACGGCCTGCTGGGACTCACTAACTCCCACGCTTCACAGAAAGATATAAAATGATTCACTTCAGTCCCGAGCATCACAGGGATGCTTTATCAAGGAGCGTTTTGAAAGCGGGGTTTTTTCCGTTTTTCGGTTCGGCGCTCTGGAAAAACAGCGGTGATATTTTTATGTTTAAAATCCTCAGTCAGGAATTCCAAGCGTTAATCGTTCCTTGAAAGCGCGGTGGAGGCGCGTAGGCGCGTAGGCGCGCCGCGGGTAGCCGAAGCCACCGAAAGCTCAGGCCGTGGCGTTTTTCGCAGGGCCGCCTACAGCAACCCCCAGGAGGAGGCTCTGTGTCCGCCCACGGCCACGGACGTCCCTGCCGACGAGGGAGCCTTGCTCAGCCAGCTCTACACCGTGCTCAAGGACTTCGACGGACTGGAGGAGATCGACCGGGCTCTGGGCATCCCAGCGTTGGTCAGTCAGGTAAACTTGGTGAACCGCTCTCACACGTTCACCAGAAATCTACGCCAAGTGGGAAGACCCCAGCAAAATTTCACACACGTAACCATAAAGATATTTTCCTCTCAGAAGACGGCCTTTTCAAAATGCTGCCGCTGGCCCAAGTCAGAGGTTGAACAACCTTGACAAACCATTCATCATGGTGCATTATAAAGTTTTCTGTGGGTAAATCTTGACTAGATTTACTCCAAAGCCATGTTTACTGTTGACCATGTTGGGCATGAAATTAACTTTTTCATCCACTGGCCACAGTGGCTTATGGATTCTAAAAATCACCAGCCATTTTCAACATTTTACCAGCCACATTAACTTTTACAATATAGCTCAACCTGGTTGGTTACTTGCCAAACTGACTGCTAGAATAGTAAATCCTACCAGCCACAATCACAAATTTACCAGCATTTGGCCGGTGGTGGGTGTTTATTTCACAACCTGCTGTTGACTGAACATTCCCTCATGGTTTAATCAGCGTGGTTTCATCATGGCTTTGTAAGCTCCGCCTCCTCACGCAGAGCCCAGTGCAGTAGAGTAAAGACCGTGATTCAGTACATGAAGAAAGGCTCATTCAAGATACACAAACTTCTTAGTGCATTTTAACTGAAGGTACAAGTTTATAGTCACCCTGCACAGCTCAAAACATGAGTTCCTCACACAGGACCAAAGAGAAGCACACACACTCTCATGAAATGTAACTGTGGGTGTATTGTATGTGTTGATTGTGTGTGTGTTCCTGCTCAGGGACAACCTGTGGAGCAGGATCAGTTCCCCGGCCAGGACCCCAGCATGATGCTGGAGCAGAAGCCCCCCATGTACGGGCAGCAGTACGCCCCTCCCGCCCACATGACGCAGGGCAGCTACGCCCCCATGCAGGACGCCAGCTTTCACGCTATGGCTGCCCAGATGGGCCAGCGGCCAGGCTACCCCATGCTGAGGCTGCAGCCCCGACCGGGCCTGAGGCCTGCCGGCGTGGTGCCCAGCCAGCCCAACACACTGAGGCTACAGCTACAGCACCGGCTCCAAGCTCAGCAGGTACTGGCTATAGCCCCACTGCAACGGCTAGCCTCCCTCATACACACTCTACAGCTAGCCTTCCTCATACACACAGCAACGGCTAGCCTTCCTCATACACACTCTACAGCTAGCCTTCCTCATACACACAGCAACGGCTAGCCTCCCTCATACACACTCTACAGCTAGCCTTCCTCATACACACAGCAACGGCTAGCCTTCCTCATACACTCTACAGCTAGCCTTCCTCATACACACAGCAACGGCTAGCCTCCCTCATACACACTGCCCTAGACTGGCTACAGCCCTATTGCTACACCTCTCCTCCCTCACACACACTGCTACACCTCTCCTCCCTCACACACACTGCTACACCTCTCCTCCCTCACACACACTGCTACACCTCTTCTCCCTCACACACACTGATACACCTCTCCACCCTCACACACACTGCTACACCTCTCCTCCCTCACACACACTGCTACACCTCTCCTCCCTCACATGCACTTCTACACCTCTCCTCCCTCACACACACTGCTACACCTCTCCACCCTCACACACACTGCTACACCTCTTCTCCTTCACACGCTCTGCTACACCTCTCCTCCCTCACACACACTGCTACACCTCTCCTCCTTCACACACACTGCTACACCTCTCCTTCTTCACACACACTGCTACACCTCTCCTCCCTCACACATACTGCTACACCTGTCCTCCCTCACACACACAGCTACACCTCTCCTTTCTCACACACACTACTACATTACATTACATTACAGTCATTTAGCAGACGCTTTTATCCAAAGCGACGTACAGTAAGTGCATATAGAAAGGTCATCGAAGTAACTACAGAACAGATAAGAAAGCACATTATTCCCATACAGTATCAGCTATCCCTAGTAACAAACACAATGCAGTTCACAGTGAACTGGGTAAATCAGTAAATCAATCTACTACAATTCTATTCTAAATAGTATAAACTTGAGTACACAGTTCAACAAGAAGACATACCATGAGGTCCTAGATAAGTATTAGTCCAGGTGGAGCCTGAAAAGGTGTGTTTTCAGGCCACGACGGAAAGCAGGCAGGGTTGGTATTGAGCGTAGGGGAATGGGAAGTTCGTTCCACCACTGGGGAGCTAGGGTGGAAAAGCTCCGCAGTCGGGAGGAGCGAGCGCCATTGACACGGAGGGGGGGAAGTGCGAGGCGCCCTGCTGTAGATGAGCGAAGTGGTCGAGCAGGAACATAGGTCTGGATCAGGTCCTGCAGGTAGACGGGGCCTGTCCTATTAGCTGCAGTGTGGTACTACACCTCTCCTCTCTCACACACCCTACTACACCTCTCCTTCCTCTCACACACTGCTACACCTCTCCTCCCTCACACACACTGCTACACCTCTCCTCCCTCACACACACTGCTACACCTCTCCTCCCTCTCACACACTGCTACACCTCTCCTCCCTCACACACACTGCTACACCTCTCCTTTCTCACACACACTACTACACCTCTCCTCTCTCACACACACTACTACACCTCTCCTCCCTCACACACACAGCTACACCTCTCCTTTCTCACACACACTACTACACCTCTCCTCCCTCACACACACTGCTACACCTCTTCTCCCTCACGCACACTGCCTCAGACTAGCCCTCCTGCATTCTAACTAGCGCTTCTGTTGTGTTAAACTCCCATGATTCCTCACTTCCGTCTCCTATTTCACCCATTACCATAACCTTACCCCCTTTTAACCCTTAACTAGTGTTACTGCTGCTAGTATTCAACTCCTTCCAGGTCTGAAGTCATACTCTGTGACTAGCAACTCAGAACATGACATATTTATGTGTACATATGCCAGTACATCTGTTTATTTGGCAGATGCTTGAGCCCAAAGCAATGTCATTATGCTGAACAACAAGTGCCAATAAGAAAGAAAATGAGGACCAGAAGAGTGTAAATGGTAACGCTATAGATTTGTAATGCAAAGCTGATCAGACTTGGCCACTGCACAAGTTAAATTATATCTTAAGGGCTAACACATGCAGCACACTTTACTCAACCTACATGCATATCCTGAGGTCAAGAGTCTGAACAGCTGAAGTACCGTTTGTAGTTGAGTGCCACCTGCTGGATGTAAAGGGAACAGTTCTGGTCTTCCTGAGTGCATCGGCGTCTGAATTAGGTCACAATCTTTATTCCAGTTTTGATACCCATAATGCCACGGGAGCAGTCCTTTATTTTGTGTTTTTGGCTCATATTTAATTGTCGTCTCTGAAATCTTCCGGTCAGAACCGCCAGCCCATGATGAACCAGATCAGCGGCGTGTCTAATCTGAACCTACCTCTAAGACCCAACATACCCACCCAGGTGAGTCACTCTGCTCTACCAAGCAGAGCAGACATCTCACTGTAACTGTTAACTTTTCTGTGCTGTAGGTATGTTTGATCTGGTGGCTCTGCATGTTTAGACAAGTTGGTCGCACTTTCAGATATTTACTTATAACAGCTTTGTTAATTACTTGGCAATGCTTGCTGGCTGGTCCAAAGACAAGTTTGGCAGTCCCTTAAAATTAGCACAATTTGATGCAACAAAGCATCGCATTTTCGTGAACAGAATGAACAACCCAAATGGTGGGAGTGTGTGGAATTAGCTGGTTCTGTAGTGTTTATTTTTGGTCACTGATGGCAGGCTAAAACAAACAGCCATTATCTCACATCACGACTCAGTAAAACACAGCCTCCAGTTAAAAGCATTCAAGTACTGGATGTAGAAACTCACCGTTAAGTCTTGCCATTCCGTCTACACCCAAAAATGTAAAGCGAAAAAGAATGACTCTTTACCAAGTATTAATTTTTTGCACGAACAAGCGCTGTTTTAAGAAAGGTTTGTGTAATTAGTGCTGAAATTGGTGCAGTCTTGCATTCATTTCTCAATTTAGCTGGTTCTGATCTGATTGATCCCTGAAGCCGGTCTCCCCTCGAGCACACATCACGCAGCAGGAATGAACAGCATCTGTTTCTCCCTCCCTCCCTCTCTCTCTCGCTCTCTCTCTCTCTCTCTCTCTCTCTCTCTCTCCACCTTTTCTCTTTCTCTCCTCTTTCTGATCCATCTCCCGTTCCAACCTTCTTCTCCCTCTCCCTCTCCCTATCCCTTCCTCTTTCTCTCTCACCCCCTCTCTCTCTCTCTCTCCCTATCCCTTCCTCTCTCACCCCCCTCTCCCCTCTCTCTCTTTCTCTCTCTCTCCCTCTCTATCCCTTCCCCTCTCTCCCCTCTCTCTCTTCCTATCCCTCTCTCTCCCTCTCTCTCTCTCCCTCCCCCTATCCCTTCCTCTCTCACCCCCCTCTCCCCTTTCTCTCTTTTTCGCTCTCCCTCTCTCTCTATTCCTTCCCCTCTGTCCCCTCTCTCTTCCTATCCCTCTCTCTCTCACCCCTCTCTCCCTATCTCTTTCCCCCTCTCCCTATCGCTTTCTCCCTCTCTCTCACCCCCTCTCTCCCTCTCTCTCCCCCTCTCTCTCTCTCTCCCCCTCTATCCCTCTCTCTCCCTCTCTCTCTCTCCCCCTCTCTCCCCCTCTCCCTCTCTCTCCCCCTCTCCCCCTCTCCCCCTCTCTCCCCCTCTATCCCTCTCTCTCTCCCCCTCTATCTCTCTCTCCCCCTCTCTCTCGCTTTCTCCCTCTCTCTCACCCCCTCTCTCCCTCTCTCTCCCCCTCTCCCTCTCTCTCCCTCTCTCTCTCTCTCACCCCCTCTATCCCTCTCTCTCTCCCCCTCTCTCCCTCTCTCTCTCTCACCCCCTCTCTCCCTATCGCTTTCTCCCTCTCTCTCACCCCCTCTCCCTCTCTCTCCCTCTCTCTCCTCTCTCTCTCACCCCCTCTCTCTCTCTCCCTCTCTCTCCCCCTCTCTCCCTATCGCTTTCTCCCTCTCTCTCACCCCTCTCTCCCTCTCTCTCCCCCTCTCTCCCTCTCTCTCCCTCTCTCTCTCTCTCTCACCCCCTCTCTCCCCCTCTCCCTCTCTCTCCCTCTCTCTCTCTCACCCCCTCTCTCCCCCTCTCCCTCTCTCTCTCTCCCTCTCCCTCTCTCCCTCATTCTCTCTCTCGCTCTCTCTCGCTCTCTCCCTCTCTATTTCTCTCTCAGGGAACCATAAATGCTCAGATGATGGCACAGAGGCAGAGGGAGATCCTGAGTAACCACCTCAGGCAGCGGCAGTTGGAGCAGCAGCGGCAGCAGCAGCAAGCGCAGCAGAGGAGCCTGCTGTTGCGCGCGCAGGGCCTCAGCCTCCCGCCAAACATGGCCGCCGCCGCCTCCGCCGGCATGCCGGGCGCCATGAGCAACCCGCGGATCCCCCAGGCCAACTCCCAGCAGTTCCCCTACCCGCCAAACTACGGTACCGGGCTCGCTTCCCCGCCTCCCTCCACCAGCCCCTTCTCCCCAGTGTCCCCCAGCCTCCCCGGGTCTCAGCTCCACTCTCACACCACCGTGCATGGCTCCCAGATGACTCTGGCTAACCAGGGAATGATGGGAAATATGGCAGCGCAGTTTGGGCCTGTAATGAGTCCTCAAATGCAGCACAGTGCCTTCCAGTTTCCCAGCTCAGGTACTGACCTTTTATCCCGAACTGCTTTGTGTTAACCGTTCCCCCAATGACGTCACAGAGCAGGCTTAACAGTGTCGCTTAATTTCTCAAAATAAATCACAAATCCTGGCTTACGGTTTTATTTTAAACAGGTTTGTATCGAGGTGAACAACGCCTGTCAGAGCAGTGCGTCCTCAGCCGTCTAGCGTCCTAGCCTTTACGAGGTTATCTCGGAGGGTGCTGCAGTGACGGCTTTCCTCCACCAGAGGGCAGTAGATGCACAGATCTTGCGCGAGACCCGTTTGGCGCACAAACTGCAGATTTAATGGCATATTCTCGCTGTAAATTTGCACAAGAAAATTGAATAGTTGCCATCTTGGCACCTGAGGGGAGAATTATTAACAACATTCCCTCCTTCGGCTGAGACTGTGATTCACAGTCATTTCAAATGAAAACTGTATTTTGGATCATTAAATTGATTTACAATAAGGTACTTTGAAAGTGAGATAATCTGATAAGCCTGCATAAACTGGTGTACCGTGTCACTCATGTTGTGTGTCTGATGTACTACACGAACATTCATTGGCTGCTGCTTTTTCGGTGGGTGCGGAGCTGCTGATTTTAATAGAAATCTCAGTAACCTTTTGACCTCAGTTTTTCCCCCAATCCCTTCTCCCTTTGCATGTTAACTCTTACTTGCATGTCGTGTTTTGTCTGTAGTGCCTGCTAATAACCAAATGTCTTAACTGTAGATTTGTTACCTGTACACATTTACTTTGTAATCTGTGGGTGATTTGGCCAAACAACACTGTGATTTTGCCATAACTTTAAAAAAGAAATGAAACCCTCCCCACATCACATGATCCCCAGTTATAAAGTTGCAGTTAATGATCTGGAGCCACCTCTGGGTGTCACAAATGTGTTGGGATGAGCATTCTATGGGTTTTTCCATTTGACTTGCATATAAAGAAACTGTTATTGTATGATGTCAAACTCATAATAATCAACTTTATAATTCTTAATAATCAGTTTGGAAGATGTATTTTCTTAAGCTGTACTGGTTTCATTCCTGCTGTGTTTCCATCAGTCCCCACAATGTCTGTGTGTGCAGTAACTGTGTGTGTGTGTGTGTGTGTGTGTGTGTGTGTGTGTACGGTAAGAGACCCCAGACCCCCTGCAGTCATCTCTCTGCTCCACCCCTGAGTCAGTGGCCCCTAGCGTCCCGCTCACAGCTGTCTCCGGGCCCCGCAGGTATGAATCAGCAGTCTGACGCAGGGTTTGGAGGAGCCACCACCCCCCAGAGTCCACTGATGTCCCCCAGGATGGGCCACGCCCAGAGCCCCATGATCCAGCAGCCGCAGGCCAACGCTAACTTCCAGTCCTCATCTGACATGAACGGCTGGCCGCAAGGGAATTTGAGCGGGAATATGACCGGGAATATGACCGGGAACATGAGCAGTAACAGGTGAGACTGCTAGGCAAGGGGGCAGCTGTTGAATGTGTGTAAAATATATAACAGTGGGGACATGACTCTTAATCATATCAGCCCAAGATACATGGCTTTGGCTTTCAGCAGTTCTCCCTCCTCCAAACAGCATACCTGTGCAGTGTGTGTAAATCATCGCTTGTGCTAAAATTTCATCTGTAAGCCTGTTGTATTGTAGGCATTGGAATACATGCCTGTTCTAAACCCTTTCTATCAGAGCGCTGCTGGATGGTTCATTCGGTTAAGGTACCAGGCTGTGCTGCACGGAAGAGCCGCACGGCCTTGGATCAAATCCGGACCGTGCCGTTGCACACTGTGGCCGGTAGCTCCATAGAGCGTATGGGAGGGTTCAGTCGGACAGGGGTCCGCGTTTTCTCGGTCTTAGGTGGTCCCCGCTGGCCGATAAGGGCGCTGGTAAGACTGCGTATGAAAGGTCTCCTCCGGCACCGCTCTGTACGAGCTACGCTGCAGTCTGCAACACGAGATGAAGCAGCTGTAGGACGGAGCGCGTTTAGAGCCGCGGGATGGCAGGGTGGTTCACGCGTGGAGCGCGACTACGGTTGCAGATAGTGGACTTCCCATACTGGGGAGGGAATTGTATATGTACAGCCCTTAAAAAATCTTCTATGAGGATTTGTAATGTCTGTACAGGTTTTAGAGGGAGAGTGCAGATCCTTTCGTTGAGAGTATGGCAGCCCTTTTACTCGGCACTCTTGAAAAAGAGGGCTCTGATCCCTCAATGTGTCTGAGTACTAAATAAAGGTAAATAACACTGTTCTTCTTTGTTGTTTTGCTGGGACAGCATGTTCACACAACAGTCGCCACCTCAGTTTACTCAGCAGCCCAACGCCAGCAACATGTACAACAGCAACGGCATGAGCATCAACGTGTCCATGGCAACCAACTCCAGCAGCATGAACAACATCAACCAGATGTCAGGGCAGATGAGCGCGACCTCAATGACCTCTGTGCCTACATCAGGGCTGTCCTCTATGGGCCCTGAGCAGGTGAGAGACCGCACACTGACCTGTCACTCAAGACACCGCCGTCCAGTTGGCTCACTCGGTTTCTCGCTTGACCAATCGCACAGAGACTTTGTTTTCAGGTTCGCTCACTCTCAGATTATTTCATATTTAGCCTTCGGTTATAAATTCAGTCAAACCTACAAAATATCATCCTGATGCAGGTAAATGATATTACCATGAGACTGGGTAACCTGTTTCCAAGCCAGTTGCCAGTGAGGGCCATGATAAAAAGGCTTAACCTACTCGAGTGAGAAATACTGTAGCAAGATGGCTTCTTAGTGTCTCTCCCCCACACAAAACTCTTTCAGATGAAATACAGCTCACAGAGTTGTAGGTACACTGGTAAAAGGTTCAATCTTTATTATCGGGGAAGACGCTTCACTAAACATTCACAAAATGGAACTCACGGGAGTTTAGTAAAGAAGCCGAGTGCTCCGTCCTGATTTATGGAATGCATTTCTTTACTTAACCCATTACAAGTGGAAGGCCTCATAGTAAGGCCTTAAGTGTCTGGGCACACTTAATTGAGCACTTTTCAGGACAACAATGTTGTGAATAATTTACCGTAATTACCTTATGTAATTCTGAAAGAGGAGTTATGGTGCTACGCTGACTTAGCCTAGGCCCTGAAGCCAGTGATGTAATTAGTACTATGCACTTAGTGCAAGACTGATTTGTTCTCTTGGAGGCAATATTTTAAAGGGAAGGTCCTTATAGGCTGTAAGATGCAGGCTGTATTGTCGAGGTCTATATAGCAGATGTAACCAAAGTCTCCGATGCTGGTGAGTCCTCCATCTCCCACAAAACACCCTGAATCTCTCTCCTGTACTCTCTCCATAACACTAACAATATATTGCTGCCATCTCTGCCATTGAAATCGCATGTAAATCATAGATTGTGTCCAATTTTGAATCACAGCTTCGTGTTGCTGATAAAAGTCAAATCTAGATGTATCGTCAGCATTACAGGTGCTTATTGTCATTCTCCCATTTCCTTGCTGTCATTTTCCATAGAACAGATCAAAATGACATAGAGTCAGCAACTTTAAGCTGTTTCCTGAGTTTTCATTTTCTCACTGGTATAGGAACAGGTTGAGTTTGTAATACACTTGGCATTAAAAGCTTTTAGGCCTTGTAAAAAGGTATGCATTTTTAAACACATATAAGAAAGAACTATAAGAAAGAATATTGGTAGCGGTATAAAGAATGTTGCTACAAGGCCAATGGCCGTGAAAGTTTCGTCACCTCGATTTATTTCCATGGAGTGCTGTTGTAACTATCAGTTGTAAATAATTTAGCGCTTGCCCATTAGCACTCAGTTAGAGAAAGATTGTTGTAACTGTATTTTTTTTTTGGACTGAAACTCTGAAGTCATCCTGATTTACAGACAGTGTCTGGTGGCTACTTGTTTAATTGAGTTATTTTGTTATCGGTATGGATACGCTGTTTTTAAACTCTGTCGTTCATTTGCAGAAGTATTGTTGACTGGGGTCACTGTTGGAACATCCACTCTGTGACGCGGGGCGGGAGGTTTGTGTCCATCTGACAGAAACTCAAACCTACAGTCTACAGTCGGAGGAGACCAGCTCCACCACATCTCCAAACCTCCAGCACCTCCTCTCCCGGGGACCCACCGGGGGGGGACGAGGCCCAAACTCCTGTACCGCACAAGAGCCGCACGCTCCCGGCTCTTACCTTCACGTCCCCAAAAGCCAGACAGTGTGTTAATCGCATTCACCGTAGTGTGACTTAGGTCTCCCCCTGAACGACAGAAACCTGGCAGTGGCACCGGGACCCTCGTCAAATGAATGTATTCCTTTCCGGGGACAACGGCCACATGCTCAATCTCATCTCAAAAATCGGACACTTTCCGCTCCTTCTATCCCGGTTTCTCGGTTCTATATTAAGGCGTGAAGATGAGAACTACATTTGAATTCTTTGACAGTGTTCTAAATTTTATCGATTTTCTTCTTTTTTTTTTTTTCATTTTGCGTGAAAATAAGATATTAGAATGAAGTTGAAATGGTTTCTAAATTAATCATGAAACAGGTGAATGGATTGAAGAGCATCCACAAATTTGTAAAATTGTTCTAATGGGTTGTATTATAAGACTAAACTAGTCTAATGAGAGGCTTATAGTGTATTAAATTAAGTTTTATTCTTATGTATAGTTTCTTCATTTTTTAAAAAAAAGCCATTACTTTATGAAATTGTCATTGGTGAAAAATAAAACATTAAGAATTGGCTGGGGTGCTCAAGAAAGTACTGTTATGTTTTAACCCCAAAATGGTTCTATTGGAAATGCTGATATTCTAATGGAAATAGTTTTTTTTTTGTTTTTTGTTTTTTTGGTCCAGTAGATTCAGAAAAGGTTTTAAACTTATCTTATGGTTATAAACATGGAATATTGATAGGCTGTACATACCAATTAAAATATTTTGTTTTAGTTTATTTTTTTCTGGTCTGGTCTTAAACTGATTGTGAAATAAGAATGGTGTTTCACAAGTTAGAGTTGGTGAGAGGAAGAACTCTCATGGCGACTTGTTTCTGATGGTACTGGCGGGTGGGTGGGATGGGGGGGGGGGGGGGGGTGAAGATTTATTCACAAAATACTATTTTTATTGGGGAGGGGGTATGCAGGGTATACAGTGTACAGATTATCGCTTGCTTCTAAGCCTTTAGCATAGAAACCATGAAAGAAAGGAAAAACACCACACAGCCATAACCCAATACTGAAGTGTGCTTTTTTGTCATTTGGAGTGAAGTGCTAGATACAAGCTGCTAGGTACAAACTGTTCTGGTGTGTGTAACCAAGCAATAACTATTACTTGAGAATCTTTTGTTTTATAATTTTTGTACAGTTTTCTGGAGGTGCATTTTGCTCCTTTGTTTGATTCAGTATTAAAACTCTTGACACTTTTTTATTGCAGTTTGTATTAAAAAAGTCCAAATCGATGCGTACCTCTGTCATTACGAGCAGCATTTTCGGGGGATAGCGCGAGGAGTCACATGGCCAACTTCTGGGTATTAGCGGTATTTTGTAGTCGAGACGTTTGCCCCACCGCGCTCGCTCTTAACTCGAGCCCTGAATCTCTGAGCAGGAGGACCTGAGCCAGGCTTACTGCCGTTCCCACAGCTGCCTCAATCGGCCATTCATCACACCCTGAGACCTGACGAGGTCATACTCATTTAATCTCAGCCTACCGCCATTCCCTACTTCCTGTTGGCGAACACCCACTTCCTTTGTCACAGCGCAGTGCCAGCAGTTTCGACTTCAGCTTCGCGGTTCCCCCAAAGATGTTCTGACAAGCCAGCCAAATTTCTCACCCATTTTGTTTTAATAGCTCAAAATCGTTTTCAGTTTTCAGGCTTTACCCTGTCATGGCTCATATGAAGGATCCTCTCGATATATTTATTTACTTTCCAGGTAAGATATTCAGCCCAACACTTTCTACGCTCTCTGCCTCTGTCTTTTTTTTCTGTCTAAATGAAGAGAAAAGGTACAGTGGCAAAAATGTTGATAGATTATTGCAACAAGTCCCTGTGGTCAAGCATGAAAGGATGAAATGTACATGTTGAGGCTCGTCCACAGATACTGGAGATACTGTTATGTCGGAATATACCTGATCTGTAGGTATAGCTTTAGCCACCCTTTATGGAACCTGTAAATGATGTTTCTCCTTCATGTGGAGGGTGTAACAGTATTGTGTGCAACGTTCTCTCCTTACATTGACTTTTTATCATCTCCCACATGTGGGTTTTTGAGCAGTGAAGCCCATTGATTAATGTTAAAATGGACACTATTCACAATCTCCAAAGCTTCGGTTCTCGTGGAATTTCATGAGTGGTTAACATTTCCAACAGGTGACGAGCTTTATCTTGCAAAAATATAATTGGAGATATTTTGTCATGCAATTTATTAATTGCCATATTTTTATTACAAACGTTGGGTGTTCTGAATTAGTAAGTAAAAATGAATGGAAATACACATCTTGGAACAGCCAGTTTTAGCAAAGCGAGCGTAAGGCTCCCCTTGCAAAATCCAAAGAATTTCATCAGTTTTAAAACTAACATAAGCCATGACATGTTGGTGTGGTTCAATAACCTTTTCTAGTGTTTGTATCTGGGCAGTTTTGACTGGGAGAAAATAAACTATTTGCCCACAAAAACAACAAAAAAAATAAAATATCCCACAGACTTTGATTAAATTCAACAAAATGTTCTCTCTACTTTGGTTTTTCGTTTTGGAAATTTTTGAATTTCTTTCTTTTGTATAGTCTGCCAATTTCTTAGAGCTACATGCAAGAACCTTGAAATGCTGAAACCTAGCATAATGCCTTAGATCTGATTTTCTGTCTTGTATATTACTATAAAGTCGTCGGTTGTATTATATTTGTATAGTGAATTGCGTACAATACCGGATGAGCGCATCATCGTTCACACTTGTATGTGTTGCTGGATACAGACTTAACTCCTTATTACTGCTCATTCTCCATGTATTATTTGTGATCAGCTGTGGGTTATATTATTTGTACAATTGTTTCTCATTTACAGTTTGTGAGGTTTGTATGAAAAGATGATGCAATGGTAAATCTAAGCAATATGTAAAATACGTGGACTTTCTGGAGAAAGCTTACAGTGTTGCGGCTGTGTTGTTCACATTAAACATCACCTTGTGCACCTGCATTGATGTTTGTAATCTTAGTGTGAGCATTTTATGCAAAGTTAGATATACTGAGAGAAATTTAAACACATTTATGCAAGTTGTTGACTAATATTGCTTTGCTGATGCTATTTGCTATTTGATGTTAAATAATACCATTGTAAATAAAGAATTCTGTTATTGCAACATTTAATTGAATGTCCTGACTGATATTTTTGACTAGATGAGGTGGGAGGGGATTTGGGGGTGGGAGTTCTCGAGCAATTACATTTATTGTTACCTTGGACAACTAACCACTACTAAATTAAAACAAGTTTGTACATGTACAAATCAGTTTGGACTGAATAAAAGTTTGATAGATTGGCAGTTACCCTGTGCTGTAAAACATTGAGATATGTTTAGCAATGTCAAAAAGTCCAGCCTAAACTTGAGCATTCAAAGTTTACTCCGCATCGGCATTCGAAGCTGAGCTGTCATACTGCATGGGCTGTATTGTCAGAAGTATATAAAGACCAGTTTGATACATAGGCTAATCATTGAGTTCTGCCAGTTTATCTTTCGCAAGATGACCGCACAGTTTTCCTGTATACGATCCACTTAAGTATTGGGGCTTCCCCTACTAGTGCAGAATTATGCTCAATCCAAGGTTACCACTGAGAGTGAAAGCCAAGTGAAGGGAACACATCCATGTATAACAATACAAACGAGTGGGCATCTTTGAGTAATTCCTTTCATCGTAGGCTACTTGTTTTTGTTTGATTCGATCGATGTGCTTAGGATTTTTGATTCGTTGTAATAATAATAATAAAAGCTTTAAAAACTCGTAAACGAAACTAATTACATTTGACAGAAGAATATCTGATTTACAACAGGTGACGTTCTTCTTTTCAGGATAACGGAGAATCTTCGTGATGTGTGATCTACAGCCCCATCTTCTGAACCTTCTCAAATTTCAAATGCCAGTGAATGAGACAAAGTCAAGCATATAGGCTACGACCCTGTAACTATTGGTGTAGACTATCACGATGTGTTAATACACGTTTGTGTGTTCTCTTTATTCCGTAATTGTGATCAGCCGAGGCATTGCCAACGTCAGCACATTTGTATCTATTTTTAAACACCATATTTAAGGGTGGCAGTTCTCTCACTTCTGTTTGTCCACGAAAGGGAACATTGTTTGGGTTAAGCGCGTGACTGGAGCAATAAAACAATAAACTTAAGAGTGGATACTCCTCCTGCACGTGTCCCATGCCTAATGTATTGTAATTGTCCACAAGTTTATGTACAGGGTTTCTATAAATTATTGTCATTGATTATCCACTGACAAATTATGATCAGCGTGAATATAATGCATACAAATCGATAAAAATATTTTAATTGGTTGCTTGTTCAAACGTATTATTATTCTTAAACATAAAAAATGACACCTTCCTTGAATACATATAGGAAGGGACCGCACACTCCTCATTATTATTCTTATTGTTATTATTAGTAGAAGTAGTAGTAGTAGGTGTTTGTAAATAGTTTAAACATTTTTAAATTTAGTTTGACTGTTTAGTGTGTAGCCTACCACAGTATGACATATCTATATGTATATATGTTAACTATTTGAAAACAAATGTTAAAATCTGCGTCGTTTAAATTTTTAAATATCATATTTCATAGGGTTTATTTGTAAGTATTGGCCTACAGACACAGGCTACGTTGTCTTTGGTGCGGGAGCTCCTCATGAAGCAAATTCGTGATCGATAAAAATATGAGCCTTATAATAGTTGACCAATTTAGTCTGGTCATAATATCTAAATTATATTCATGCATGAAAGCACCTGTAATTATGAGTTATGTATTTTGACGATTATAGTACACATCACATAATTATGCACCTGATCGCGTTTTGTTAATACGATTGAGCCAAATGTTGGTTAACTTCCGTCAAATATTTAGTTAACACGTTGTATTTTATTTTGTTTAATAGTTTTATTTAGAATGGTTTTCTATTCTTATTTTTAGGCTACCGTACAGAGATTTAATCCAATACTTAAGCAGCCGAAAGATTATTCGTTATATTCATTGTTTCACTTGGAATTTAAAGAAAGTGGAACTGGGCCCAGTTTCCCACAATTATCTTAGATAAAGATCATCTTAGGCTATTTTGTACATTCATGTCATTGTTTGTTTGTTTTTTGCCATTCGTTTTTTGTCTTTTTCCCTCTAGTTTTTTCATGTAATGTCAGTAAATTTGAGTAATATTACTCATTAAATGAATGAAACACAAACGCAAAACATTTTAAGATGATCTTAACTCAAAGATGCTTTTGGGAAACGGGGCCCTGGACATTTTGTGTGGGTCAATGACAGAATATCTAATGATGACATCAAACGTGACGTATTATCTTTCTTAATTCATGATGTCATAACACGCTTAACATTTGGCAAATACATGTACAAAAATGCACAATTGTAGTGGCTATAAAATGCATCTTGTATGAAAACGGCAGTTTAAATTAAACTAAAACTATGCAAAACGTGTTTATCTTTTCATTTTCTTTATATAGCCCACTTTATTATGGTAGGATGTATTCTGTAAAAAGAAATGGTGTCAGTGTGTGGTCTGAATTAAGAACACAAAATATTTGGGATTGTATCCCACTATCCTTATTTGACCTTTATATGTACTAACAGGATGAAACAAGTCATGTATCTAGAATTAACCAACATGGAAAAACCGGGTAGCTACTAATTGCCACGTGAAGTATACATAATAATACATTATTAATTCCAGGTGTGTTAAGTGGTGTTTCAAGTTCTTACAATTTCCATGGATGTAGTAGGGAGACTTATATAATCAATCCATCGATGCGCCTGCATTCAGTGCTAATATGCATGCTATGACATTGGTAATTTAATTATATGAATATTGTTTAGAAGTGATATTTTTTACAGTTCGTGTAGCCACTGTGCCTATGGCGAGGGTGTGGAGCAGGTTGAGATACCCTTGTGCTTTTACTGGGTACGCTGCAAATACGTGAAGAACTGAAGTATAAAATAGCGCAGACGCGAAGAATCAAAGCAGAGCTACTTAGTTATAAAAAAAATAACAAGTTAACATGCAGTCTCTCTGGGTTTATGTTTATTGTTCTGTGTGGTCTGGTTTCTGACCAATGACAGTGAAGAAGGGGGAATGGCATCTTCCCCGGTCCTGACTCCGCACAATCCACTCCTCGACACTGTCCGGTGTCAGTCCTACGTGAAGCCACACACGGACAACAAGCTGCCCACTAGTTCTTAGTATCCGTCAGTTCAGACCATCCAGAGCGATTGTCTCAGCATTTTAAATTTCTTGTTATCGAAATGTTTTCAGGACGTTTTCAAGGAGGAATGGATTTCACAATCCCAGCTTAATGTCTGGAAGGCATTTATTTAATGGTAAGTTTCTTTATCATGATTACCACGGAAGTCTACCTTGAGAAAATTGTTAAAGTGTGAGTGATATGGAATTTCTTTATGTGATTTTTGTCATTTGTAAAAGTTGCAATTTAGTGTGTTTTTACATTTCTTATGGTAAATTATATTCGTGCATTTGTATTACTAGTGCAACGTTTTGTGTCATTTCTGGTGAATGCCTGTATGAAGCTATTTAACGCACGTTAGTTAATGCTTTTTGAAAGAGTTGTGATGGCTTCATTATTGCT
The DNA here is from genome assembly GCA_022702515.1 of Ilyophis sp. 1 JC-2022. Lineage (NCBI taxonomy): Eukaryota > Metazoa > Chordata > Actinopteri > Anguilliformes > Synaphobranchidae > Ilyophis > Ilyophis sp. 1 JC-2022. Next base: position 116,240,373 of record CM040403.1, read on the forward strand.
GACCTTTTCGCTGACCTGGTGTTCTTTAATTTAAGTGTCACGACCCTGATTTGTCTCAGTCATTGCCTTTCATCGATTCATGTAGTTGTATAAAATACGCCTCTCAAACAAGTTCGCCTAGATATTTACTCAGTCTCAGAAAATTATTAAAATAATATTATTTAAGTTACATAAATGGTTACTAAAAAAGCTAAATGAATAGCCCATACGGGCGTAAGCTAAATATTTGCACAATTAAAAGCAAAAATGTGTGCATTAGGACAGATTTTCCCTTTGACTATACGCTTCCGTTCGTTGAACCATTTCACACTTCCGAGCTATAGTTTCCTAAAACTATAATTCCCTGCATTTTATTTGTAAACAGGCTTTACAAATTCAATTATGTCAGTAGCGTTTCGCTGCGGGCTGTGAATCTTTCTAGTCATTAACCTTTTCGGTACTGAGGTGGACAATTTCTCATAGGAACCAATTGTTAAGAGCCTGTCGTGAACTTAACTTCTGGTTAGAAAGCTAAGGAATTAGCATGTGAAGAAATGATAAATTTCGCTCTGTATTGTTTTGGAAATGCATTGTAGATTAGCCTAAGCTATTTTAAAGTCACCCACATTGTTTTGTATTGTATTAAGTGGTATATTCACCTGTGAGAAAAAAGAACAATGTGCTTTTAAATTGTAATAGTTTGATTCATTAATGCAATTGTATTCATTAATGCTTATCAGATGTTCTGATGCAAATTTTTAATTTAGGTGTATTGTAGTATTTAATAGTTTTTAAATCTGTTTTTAAATCTTTTTGTCTTTTTATTAAATAGCCACATTATTCATAATTTAGACTACATATATAATATTCAAACAACTGTTAAAATTATTTGTAGATGTATGCATTCTTTCCTTCATTTTAACAGATCTTATTTTTTCTGGGGAGAACAGCTTTCTGGTTTTCTGTTAGTCAGCATGGATTTATATTTTGTTTAATTTGTGACTGTTCATCATCATCATCAGCATCACCAGCAGCAACAACAGCAGTTGCAGCAGTACTTATTATTATTATTATTATTAATAATATTATTAATTAATTATTATAAATAATCATTTAAAAAATCAGCTGAAATCCACGCTAATTGCATTCTCTTTTTCTTCCAGATAGAAAAGCAACCAGAGCTACAGTTTATTTATTCCGATCCTGATCTATTGCTATACGATGTCGTTGTCTGTGTCAACCAACCCCACGGCGAGGGATCGGAGTTACCATTTAGAACCTGTTAAAGGCAACCCTGGCAGAGTATCCAGTTACTACCACAGTACGGTACCAAACTCGCAGTTCATGGATGTCTTCAGAAGCACACAGAGTATCTTCCATCCTCTCAAGTCCCTCGGACGACTCGTCACGGACACTCAAGCCGTTATGCCTTTCAGTTTCAATGGAGTCCCGTCCTTTTTCAACCACAATAGCCACCAGACATCTGTCCTTCAAGAGCAAGTCTATAACGTGTCAAGCATTCCGTATCTTAACAGAATGCCGCCTACCCCACATGCCGTATACTCCAAGCACGAGGAATTAGTCACCAGAGCTGCGGGACACATTGCGGGATCTCTGTCGGAATTCAGCAGTCCATCTAGCGAGAAATCAACTCCTTCGAAGGACAGTTTATTTTATCTACGCAACTCCAATTCAATCATTGAGAAAACGAACACTTTTTGTTTCAGCGAAGAAGACCTCTTTACAGTTCTCTACGGTTCCTCTAAGAAACAGGAGCAGGGCACGGGCCATGCCATATCTGGCTTGGTCTTCCCTGGAAACGCAGGTAATGTTTTATTTGTAATAGCCTATTATAGAATAGTAGGCTACCTGGTGTTTGCGCATAACGACAAATTTATCTCCGACTCAACAAATTGTCATTTTAATCGCAAACATTTTACTGATCTTTAGTTCACGAGAGGAAAAAAGCTAGTTTTAGATCAACGTTTATTCTCGACAGCTTCGCTGATGTTTTCACATTGATTTTCGATGTGACGCAGAATTACTCGCTGTAAGTTTTAGTGAGCGAGTGAATATATTTACTCATGGTGATTTTTTTCCCTTTTCCTCTTTTTTTATAGTCCCTGAAAATCACGTTCAGCTCCTGGATACAGGGGCACTCGAACTACCTGAGGGTAAGTTTTTTTTAACTTATTATTGCCGTGTGCACTTGTATTGCATAACGCCATATAGCTAACAAATAGTTACAATGTAACCACAACATATGTATTTATGTCTCTTTTAAATAAAGGATTATGTATACTTCAGACGAAGTACGGAGAGGTGCCACACTATGGGGTTTTTGCAAACAAAAGCGCCATTCCTAAAGGGACAAGGTTTGGCCCTTTCCAAGGAAAATTGGTGAATACCAGCGAGATCAAAACGTATGATGATAATACATTGATGTGGGAGGTAAGAAATTCTAACTTTTGGAAATATTTTAATGCTGTAACAACAACAACGACACTACTACTTCGACTAATACTACGACTACTACTACTACTACTACTACTACTAATAATAATAATAATAATAATAAGTGAAAATGAAACATGCTAATGATAAACCATTCCCTTGAATTAGATCTTTGAGAATGGGCGCTTGAGTCACTTTGTGGACGGCAGGGGATCTTCGGGGAACTGGATGTCTCTCGTGAAGTGCGCCCGATTTCCAGAGGAGCAGAACCTCGTGGCTATCCAAAGCCAGAGTCAGATCTTTTACGAGACCTGTAAGGAAATTCGACCACAGCAAGAACTTCTTGTCTGGTATGGTGACTGCTATGTACAGTTTCTGGGAATCCCACTGACACTAAAGGAAATGATCAACGAGAGAAACACACTGCATCCACCCGAAGGTCAGTCTTATTGTAGGCCTAATACATATTATTATAATATTTCATAACCGCATTTATACAAACGTTACAAATAGAAGCAATCTACGACTTCACGCGATAGGTCTTAGCGATAACATACAATTCTGAAATTTAAGGTTTAGTGATGTGGAAGCGTGTGTGTGTGTGTGTGTGTGTGTGTGTGTGTGTGTGTGAAAAAGAGAGAGAGTCTTAACATTTATTTTTTCTGTTTATCCTAGATTCCGGAGAGGGTTTCAAGTGTGATCGATGCGGGAAGGTCTTCGCCTATAAATACTACAGAGATAAACATTTAAAATACACGCGGTGCGTGGATCAGGGAGATAGAAAGTTCCCTTGTCATCTTTGTACCAGGTCATTCGAAAAGCGAGATCGACTAAGGATTCACATTTTGCACGTTCACGAAAAACACAGGCCTCACAAGGTATTTTAAATTTTCGCGTCGACAGCTGTTTGTGTGTGTGTGTGTGTGTGTGTGTGTGTGTGTGTGTGTGTGTGTGTGTGTGTGTGTGTGTGTGTGTGTTATATAGCTCAGGAGTCGCCTAAACCATGTGTTTTAGGCGACTTGGCTTTCCTACAGGTGGTATATTATAGCTACTGGAAGTAAGCGTTCCATCATTAAACTGAACGTTGTAGTGCTGAAAGAACAGCTCCCATAAGTAGTAGGACTACCCTGTAGTGCTGAAATGTCATTTCAGTAAATATTATATGATCGTTTTATGTGCCCCGTATACATAATTTTTTAGTTTCAAATTATTTTTAGATACTCCTGTGTTTTTACTTTATTTGTACTGCCTAGTTCTAAATATTTGAACCCCCACATCTCTCTCTCTCTCTCAATGGAATATGCGTTCTTTTCTTGAAAAGATAACTTGTGTTCCTAAAGTAATTACATACAGATGACATAAAGAGCAAAGCCCTTCTCTCAAAAGTAACATTTAGGGAAGTATTGTTACCTGATTAAGAGTCACTTGAGGCAGGTAAGAAGTAACTGGGCCTTTGTTTCTACCTCCACTTGTCTCCCCTGATCAGCCTGTTTAGCTGTATCCTCTAAATGCCATATATTTTGTGGTCACCTGTTTCAAAAGCAAGGCTGTTATGGTTTTATATAACCTATACACATACTGTCTTACTTGTTCATTTAGATATTCCTACCTATGTTTGTATGCATGTACTGCCTGCTGATAAAGTTATAAATATTGATCCCATTCTCTCTTTCCATCTCTTTCTCTCTGTCTCTCTCTCTCGCTCTCTCTCTCTCTCTCTCTCTCTCTCTCTTCACACAATACATGTACTCAGAAAACTTTATGCAATTGTATGTACTGAATTCTTTATTGTGCTTGTTTTGCAGTGTTCTGTGTGTGAGAAAAGCTTCTCCCAGTCTTCCAGCCTGAATAAACACATGCGCGTGCACTCAGGAGAGCGGCCGTACAAGTGTGTTTACTGTAACAAGGTAAGTCTATACTCTGAGTCACGAGAAAAGGTCTCAATTCAGTATGGCGCATTTAGGCTACTAAACAAGTACTCATTATGACCCTTAACACGGGCACGCTCCGAGGAGACACTTACATGCTAATTAATGCCAGATGTACAGCCATTCTTTTGTTAACAGATATTGCGACTTGAATTTATGGCATTCAAACAATGTTTTTTTGTTTGTTGGTTTGTTTAGGCTATTCACATTATTATTTGCTCAAAGAACGACTTGACTGAGATTAATATTCCAAGCAAATTTCTGAATTCCTCCTCCTTCAAATATGAATTTCATGAGATTTTCACTTAGGCGTAGGTTTTTAGCCGAATTGATTTTTTTTCACTTTTTACGTGTTTTACCAAATTGAATGTTTGAAGCGTTTACTGTACAATGTCGCACTTAAAATATATCATTCAAAAAGTCTAACCATTCATTTAATCATGGACTGTTTTCTCAGGCATTCACGGCCTCAAGCATCCTACGGACGCATATAAGGCAACATTCTGGTGAGAAGCCTTTCAAGTGCAAGCATTGCGGGAAAGCCTTCGCCTCCCACGCGGCTCACGACAGTCACGTGAGGCGAACCCATGCCAAAGAGAAACCATACGCATGTGAAGTATGTGGAAATACATTCCAAGAAGTACAAGAACTCAGATATCACATGCAAAGTCATAAAGGTAGGGATTTCTAATTTGTGTAAAACAAAATCACAATTTGAATGTATTTGTTAAGGAAAACTGTTTACCTTAATAATGTCAACAACCATAAACGGTTGTCTTGCTCAGAATAACTGTTCAACAATGTAATTGTTGATTAATCATTAATATATTTATTTGCAGTGACATTTATATTTGCGGTTGCATTCTGTGTTATTTTCAAAATGTCCTGACAGATTTATATGTTTACAATTGAATATTGCTCTGATAACTCTAGGAATTAAGACTGCTATTTTAATGACAAAAATGATTTTGCAATTACTTCTGCAGATCCTTAAGGGACTTATTTCATTTAATTTATTCCAATTTTTTCTGTTAGCGGAGCGACCACTTTTAGATGCTACTATTTCGTCACCAATTTCGTCAAAACACTCTTCGGAAGATGTTGATTTGTTTTCCATAAGCAAAGAATGCTCTCGGACGCAACATCAACTGGCTGAAAATTACTCATACACTGGACTTGCTTCATTAAACCCGGAATACCGACCGTGGAATTAGTCAAGAGGACAAGACTGACCACGCATTCAGCATAGGGTTCAATATGCTGCTACAGATGTTTTGTTATACAGATGAAATAGCTCAATGTTCTTATTTAATAATTGTTTAAATACATATTTAATATCTAAAACATTTGTGCAAGATACAGTGAGCTGTTGTTTTGCCAAAACTATTTATTTGTGTTGATGTGTGTATATTAAATGTATGATGTAATGTTTTATATATATATATCTGTATGTGGGTGGGAGTGTATGTGTGTATTTATGTGAATTTCATTCTTAGCTAAGAGCTACATCTCGTACTTTTGTAAGTGTATATAGTGTTTGTCAAGGTAACAATGAAGTCTATCGCAAAGCCTCTGGCCATGACAATACCGAAAAAAATACATTGAATAACTTTAGGCAGTTTCACCTTTTCTATGTTTATCTTTCTTTCCATTTTAACGAAACATGGAACCTATTCCATTTTTGTCAATAAATGTAACGTAAATACAATTTAAAATATTGTGGGGATTATTGGACTGCCTTACATTCATAGTTATACATTTACATAACATATCTAGGACATTTGTTTTTTTTCAAGTAGCCTATGGCTTTGCGTTTTTTAACAGAATTGGATCTCGGTTAATCTATTTAAGAAAAACTCCAGGCGGTATGTTAAACATAATTGAAGAGCAATGACAACAAACTGGCTCTTCGGATTTTATTTATCATCACGGGTATGCACCTTTAAGCAAACATTTTAAAAATGTATGAACTTTTAAGTTCACCTTTACCAAGTTTTTGTTGTTGTTGTTGTTTCACTGAACAACCTATTAAAACGATCCCAGATTATATGCAATTTACTACCTGTTATTGTTCATGCCATACCCAATGCACAGTGCACAGCAGTAGGCTACATGTGTTTATTCTGTACCTGTTTGTGTAAACTTGTTTTCTACTGGCTGCAAAAGCAGTCCAAGTACCCTATCTGTGTGTGAAAGAAAATGCATATTAATATAATTCAATAATAAAACCAAGAGGCATGAAAACACAGTCTTAATCTACTCTTTAATTCATGTGAACTCCTACGGAGTTCCTATTTATCCTATTTATTTATTACTATTTTAAATTAAAACAATTGTAAAACAATTACAGAAGATAACGGAACAAAGTGATCATTACAGAATCACTTAATGTGATGAAAAATAACGAACTCCTGCTAATTTTAAAAGTAAAACAATTGAATTAAGTTTTTTGATTCATAGTATTTTACACATACCACATGGTAGGCCTGTGTAGACACTGTACACAACAATTCATAACTAACGATATACAGTATCTCAGTATCTACAGTCATTTCAAATGAAGAAGAGACTCGTGTCGCACACGGACAATTACATTTCAGCAAAGTTAATACTTGACATGTAGCCTAGAAGACAGTTTCAACGCAAAAAATAAATAGCAACATTGCTCTTGATAAAGTGAGCTCGGATTGCTATGAAAATAGTGTGGTTTTATGTATTTATTTATTTATTTGCCATTTACTGGGATACGATTGGAAAGCCGGTTGAGCTGCTTACGCCATTAGACGAGTGAAAAGTAATTAGTATAATTAACCTAGAAAGAAAAGGATGGAGCCGCAATGTCTTCAATCAAATGCTGTTCTCAGCACGTGCATAAGGGTAGCTTTATGTTCTTTAAATATCGCAAGCCGCATTTATCATAATTTGGTTGTAGCATGGATGGCGTGGCAAGGTCCTGTGAATTCATATTTTAAAACACTGCAAGTAGTAATGGGGGGGGGGGGGTTACGCCATCTTCTGTACTTTTTATGTAGAACATGAGAACTGGATCGTTCTGGTTCTTACATGTTGTTTATATAATGAAATGTAATTATAGCTAGGCTAGGCTATAGTAGGTAGGCTAAGGAGTGTAATTTAACAAATTAGCCTACTGATAATTATTGACGAATACCGGTATGCCCGTTGGTTTTAACTATATGTTGGCTGCATATCCAGGTGGCCGAGCAGTCATGATTGTAGCAGAACAGTTGTGCCTTCATTCAGTTAAACTGTCCACACTGTCATAGGGATGAACAGAAATCAGACAAATACAACCAGTGAAAGGTACTTGCTGCTGTTCGTTTCTTAAACTTTACTTTCGTCTGCCAGACTCCCCCAAGGATTACTGTAAATGGAACAGGGACAGGGTGACTCAGACTGAGGAGGGGGAGGGGCAGGGCGGGGGGATACTCTCAACTACAGTAAAGAGCAAGTTGTGGCTCCACAGAGATGAACCCTCCACAAACCACATCATCATCACTGCTGTGCTCATGAATTTCAACTGGGGAATGAGTCTGCTGTAAGTGGCATACACAACCACGTGGACACTCACAGATGCACACACACACACTCACACTCACACACACACACACACACAATGTGCCCCTCATACAGAGATGCTCACAGAAAAAAAGACAATATCTGGTTAATGGAACCAAACTGAATCGAATACACTTTTGTTCAGATATAAGAACAAATGTCTCATAAATCAAGGTGTCAAATCCATTTGCTGTGAGCTTGTACAAGCTCACCTGGTCCATCACAGTCAGTCAGTTTTCTGCTATAAAGTAAAGAGGACAATAGTCTTCACAGTAGTTACTATGCACTGAGTGTGCAGAGAAGAGCTGGGGGGAGATGGTGAAAATGAACAAATGAACGAACCCCAGCACCAAATTAATGACAATGGACTGCAGCAATGAGGTGGTCTGAAAGCACAGAATGGAAAGCGCTGGAAACAAAGGCGGACCCCCTGACATCTGCTGCCCTTTCATTGTGCCATCATGTTACCAAATGTCCCAAATTTGTTCTCTGGAGGGCCCCGTGTGTGCAGGGAGCTCCGCCACTGCTGACAGATGACGTGAGGTTCGGCCACCGTCGCTGAGCCACCATTTAGAACAGTCAAAGATTGGCTTAAAAGCAAGAATAAAAGCAAGTCTATAAAGCAAGAATTATATTGTTAAATCAAATCTAAGGGTGTTAAATAAATGATTACACTGCTTATATGAGTCCAGTAGGAACATGATATATTCATTAGTGTTCTATCTGTATTCTATCTGTTTATTTTACATTGAATATTTTGTTGGATACCTACCAAAGTAATGAGTCTGTGTTTTGCATAGTTTTGGAGGTACTACTGATGAATTTAGGAAGCTGCCACAAGATTAATTTAGGAAGATTATTAATTTAGAAGAACCAGTGAATGAAAATATGATGAAATTGTTAGTAGCAGAAGTTCCAGGCAACATGATGTCAGCAGTCATCAATGTGTTTTGTTGACTAATTCAGCTTCAACCATCAGTAAAGTAAAGCAGAGGCAAAGTTTCCTCACAACGGGATCATTTGTGCAGCCTGGCTGAGTTATAGCCAGAACAGATCAGTGTTTTGCATGGGGAGCCAAGTAGTTGGTAGGAGGACATGCATATAAATTAGCCACACATCTCTAGCGCATCTTTGGCCTGCGCTGTGAGAGGGGAGAGCGTTTATGCGTCCGAGGCGCTCTATAACGGCCCCTGCCGAGCGCGTCACCCTCGCTGGTTACACACAATAACGGACGAGCTGCAGCCAGGGGAGGGCGGACACCGCTGAGGTCAGAGGTCGGGTTTCAGTAGACAATTTAATTACTGCCTCACACTTCAAATGGTAGAAATATGTGACCTTTAACAACTGTGGGCCTAAATCAACCGTCAATAGTCGGGCCCTCCCTAACGGGCAGCCCATGAAATGCCACAAAGGGTGGGAGTATAGCGCATCGGTCCTCTCACATCACAGCAATGATCTTTAGGGGGAAAAAAGAGAAAGAGAGCTGCCAGTGTAAAATATGCACTCTGAAGATGTCTCGGTGCTAAAAGGAAGATTTTACTATCACCCTATGTGATTAGAAGATTTAGAGCCCATCTCTCCTGCTGTGGACTGAATTTTTATTCTACTGTTTATAGGCATTGATTTCACACTTAAACACCCCCCACCCCCCCAGCTGTTAAACCTCCTCTTATGAGCTGAAGAGATCTCTCATTTATATTTATTCTTCTATTTATGCCATATTAATGATATCCAATGAATGGTGAATTATATTTCCTCGTGGCCTTATTTGTGAGGCAAAGCTTTAAAACAACAGTCGTAATTCATAGAAAATAAAGACGAGATTGTATCAGAATTGTTATTTGTGAGTTAGATTGACCCAACTGTAAATCTGTGTGTTAATATTTTGAAAAGAACCCCACTTGTGTCACATATTACAGTGCATTGTATATATTTTAATGAGTGACACAAATGGCATGTATGATATGTAACTCAAGTCCATTTCTTTAGAGATAATTCACTTTAATCTCTCTGCACAATATCTCTGAGCTCTCTTCTTACTTGTGAAAAGTTTCCCAACACTGGCCAGCATGACAGGAAGACAGTGAAGGTGAAACAGTAGAGTACGTAGCATGGACAGAGGGGTCACACAACTGGGGCAAATGAGTGACTCCAGAGTACCCAGAAACCTGTCAAAATCAGCCACCTGCAAACATAGTCCAGAGCGTAGCACACTTTTTCATATAAGGATGGAGAATGAAATGAACGTGTCTGGTGTTCTTAGGATTTCAGGGTCTGTAACAGGAGGTCTGAACGCTATCATATTCACCCTTACATCATTTAGTGGTTCCCATATATTCAATCTGGAAATACCTCTTGTATTTGGCTGAAACAGCAAAGAATGATGTAAGTATAAACGTATGTACAACTGAGTGTAGACGCAACAGCAGGGAATGAAAGCAGACCTGCTCTTTGTGGTGATGTGGGCCAGTAAATTGGCTAATTTGAGTCTGATTTCATAATAGAAACATCTCCAGTGCCTTTCATTATGGCTCTGAATGCAATGATATACATGTAAGTCCTGCAGGCAAAGTTTCCCCAAATGTGACTAAAAATAAGAAGCTTTTTTCCCAGCAGGTTCAGTTAGTAACTCCTAAAAACAGGCGTGCCCATGCCCATGGGATCGCCACAAACAAATAGCCATGTGTAGTCGAAGGCCATATTAATAATGAAATATTTTTGACTGCTAGTGAGAGCCTCCCCTCAGGATGGATACTCTAGGGTAGATGACAAAGGAAGATTAGAGAAGCAAAGGACTGTGATGAGAAGCGCTGGTGTGCGGAGGTATGGAGAAGCGGAGGTATGGAGGAGCGGAGGTATGGAGGAGCGGAGGTATGGAGAAGCGGAAGTATGGAGGAGCGGAGGTATGGAGGAGCGGAGGTATGGAGAAGCGGAGGTATGGAGGAGCGGAGGTATGGAGGAGCGGAGGTATGGAGAAGCGGAGGTATGGAGGAGCGGAGGTATGGAGGAGCGGAGGTATGGAGAAGCGGAGGTATGGAGGAGCGGAGGTATGGAGGAGCGGAGGTATGGAGGAGCGGAGGTATGGAGGAGCGGAGGTATGGAGGAGCGGAGGTATGGAGAAGCGGAGGTATGGAGGAGCGGAGGTATGGAGAAGCGGAGGTATGGAGAAGCGGAGGTATGGAGGAGCGGAGGTATGGAGAAGCGGAGGTATGGAGAAGCGGAGGTATGGAGGAGCGGAGGTATGGAGGAGCGGAGGTATGGAGGAGCGGAGGTATGGAGAAGCAGAGGTATGGAGGAGCGGAGGTATGGAGAAGCGGAGGTATGGAGGAGCGGAGGTATGGAGGAGCGGAGGTATGGAGAAGCGGAGGTATGGAGGAGCGGAGGTATGGAGGAGCGGAGGTATGGAGGAGCGGAGGTATGGAGAAGCAGAGGTATGGAGGAGCGGAGGTATGGAGGAGCGGAGGTATGGAGGAGCAGAGGTATGGAGAAGTGGAGGTATGGAGGAGCGGAGGTATGGAGAAGCGGAGGTATGGAGAAGCGGAGGTATGGAGGAGCGGAGGTATTGAGGAGCGCGTTGGAAGTAAAGCATGCTTTACAGGGAATATACAAACGGTTGACAAATTAAAGAAAAAAACCCCTACAGTGAGGTGGCTCTGTGGGGGGCATTTTCCTGGCATGGTTTGGGTTAATTTGTCCCCTTAGAGGGAAGGGTCACTGCAAATCAATACAAAGTTATTCTGAGTGATCCCCTTTATTCTGTGATGAAACATTTCTATCCTGATGGGAGTGGTCTCTTTCAAGATGACAATGCCCAGGTCCACAGGGCACGAGGGGCCACTGAATGGTTTGATGAGTATGAAAATGAAGTGAATCATATGCTATGGCCTTCGCAGTCACCAGATCTCAACCCCCAACACCTATGGGAGATTTTGGACCGACGTGTTAGACAGCGCTCTCCACCACCATCATCAAAACACCAAATGAGGGAATATTTTTTGGAAGAATGGTGTTCCATTCCTTCAGTAGAGCTCTAGAGACTAGAATCTGTGGTAGACTAGAGGTATAATCTATGCCAAGGTGCATTGAAGCTGCCACAAGATTAATTTAGGAAGATTATGAATTTAGAAGAACCAGTGAATGATAATATGATGAAATTGTTAGTAGCAGAAGTTCCAGGCAACACGATGTCAGCAGTCATCAATGTGTTTTGTTTGCTGACTAATTCAGCTTCAACCATCAGTAAAGTAAAGCATAGGCAAAGTTTCCTCACAACGGGATCATTCGTGCAGCCTGGCTGAGTTATAGCCAGAACAGATCAGTGTTTTGCATGGGGAGCCAAGCAGTTGGTAGGAGGACATGCATATAAATTAGCCACACATCTCTAGCACATCCTCGGCCTGCGCTGTGAGAGGGGAGAGTGTTTATGCGTCCGAGGCGCTCTATAACGGCCCCTGCCGAGCGCGTCACCCTCGTTGGTTCTGGCGGCTCGTGGTGGCCCAACACCTTACTAAGACACTTTATGTTGGTTTTTTCTTTAGCTAAACTAAATAGCTATACTATCATTACTATCATGCTACAGAAGTGTTATATTTGTCTGCTGGAGTTGGAAGAGAGGCGGTATAATATCCACTTGGCTGGTATAGATGTTTAACATTCATAAAACCGAGCTGGTACAGAAGAGATAACTCTTCATAACCAATCTGGTATTGTATTGCTGAGCTGGGACAGGGCACGTGTATTTGTTCCACTGTTCCGATACACAATGATGTACTTTTAATATTTGTATCACTGAACAGAAATTACGTTCATATAACTGTACCGGTACAAAACAGATACATTTAAATTGGGAGCTGCAGTGTTTTGTAATATTTTGCTGGTACAAAAGACTAGTTCTCCATGCTGGTACATAAAATGGCAATACAAACTTAACCTGGACCAAGTTTCTGATGACTGCAGTACTTAGCATACCCCTGTCACAGTAGTCACATGTCAAGGTAATGCAGTACTTAGCATACCCCTGTCACAGTAGTCACATGTCAAGGTAATGCTGAACACACTTGAGAATGCGTTCGTTGTGTTTTTAAATGGCCATAATGAAGAGGGAAGGGTGGTGGCAGGACAAGTGCGAGAGAGCCAAGCTATGGAGAGATAGGCCAAGCTCAGTATACCTGTATACCTCAGTGGTGACAAGAGACATGGAGGTCTCTCCCAGGAGACGCTTCACTCTCAATGTGTTTGACCCCACGGACTCTCTCTAAGTGGCTACCTGTCAGTTCTTATTTCAGCCGTACCTCGCTCTGAACAGGAGTGCTGACCATGGCCTGATCTATTACCTGTATTGATTCCCTAATAGCTGTCAGCGCTCAGCACGAGACTATTCTAAGACCGCCTTTAGGCTCTTAGCTGAGTGGGATCATAAACTCAGCATTTAAAGGGTCCTCCGTTTGAGTGATCATTGCCGTTCGAAAAGTGAAAAAACCCTCATCGTTGCCTGCGTTAATTATTGATCATTATTGATAATTATTGTGGGGTTTCAATAAACGGCAAATACAATATTTTCAATGGTTTTCTTTTATAAAGAGTGCCATTTTCAGCCCAGGCGATGACAAACGCAAACAAGATTGTGCAAATCCACCCTTAAGAAGGCTCTGCTTTCTTAGAGCAGCTTGTGGCCAGGTTGGGAGAAATGCGTTTGTGTTTATTTACCGGTAATTTCCGCGGGGACTGTAGGGTGACCCGGGGTAATCCCCTGGAAAGCAAAGATAAATGCCTGGAATGCAGCTTACTGGATGAATAGCAGATCAAACACAGCAAAGCTCCTTCACCCTGGCGGCAGCAGTGGGGACCAGCTGACAGCAAGCAGTGGCAGATGGCCCAGGATGCTCCACTGGAGCTGGTGTGAGGTTCCACTGTGGCTCTGTCCCAAGGGGACGGCCACTTCAGCAACCCATACCCCCCCCAAAAAAACACCAGGTAACACTCACATCTCATAGGGTTAACTGAGGGGGAAACTGCCATGAATCTAAACTTATAGGTCACTAATCAGTAGAAACACCCAAACTACAGTTGTTTTAGACATACAGTGAGGAGATATAGTAAGAGGAGAAAGATATTCCAACATTCCACTGTGTTTATTGGTTGATTAATTATTTTTCCCGGTGAGTACAATGCTTTCTGAAACATAGTCAGGGGGTCAACCGAAAAGATGAAACAAAATTAACTATGCAGAATGTAATACATTTTTTAGATTCATCTTATTAAGATTTTTATGTGTCTTGAGTTTCATGACAGTTCAAATTCACCCTCTAAAAACGACAAAAAGATTGGCTTAATCACTTGAATTAGAAGTCAAAACATAAAAAACATTGTAGAAAACTGCAGTATCCTTTCACTTTTTTCTAGATTAAAATTGCATGCTGTTTTTCTGAGCGTCTGATGTTTGAAAGTGGGTGGAGGGCTTTCCTCATCCACATAAACAGTGGCCTTGCTGTGCTGTTAGTGAGTGTTTATGCGCGAGCCTTTTGTCTGGCCTCCACAGTTATTCCAGCGACCGTGAGAGCAAGCTGTGCGGCCGTTAAGCGCGGCGTACAGTAGCAAGCGGAGAGTTAGAGACAGAATGATTTCTGGCCCTCCCCTGCGGTGAACCCCAGTGTGAGAAGAGCCCGGAAAGTCCTTTCACTCGTCGCCTCACCTTGGAACCCTCTGCTTCACACACCTCCACGGCGACGGCCAATGTCCATATCAATCGCAGGGGCCCTTGTAGTTTTACCCCCCTGTTACCCCCGTGAATGACCCCTCATTCTTATGTGAATGTGACCATCGGCGCAGCATTCTGCACGACAGCGGGGCTGAGATGGGCTAAAGTAATGCATTGGGTCAGTTGGCCCACATACTGCCGGGGCAGAGTGCATGATGGGTAAGAGGAACAATAGGACGCAGGGCTGGATGCCTTTGTCCCTCTTCTCACTGCCATTGTTGCATGGCAGCAGAACTGTGCCCTAACGCTTCCTGCATTCACATTCAACACCTCATTGTGACCAATGAATGGAGAAAGCGTGAATATGGCCAGATTGCTGGTAGGCCAGCTCTGCATGCAGACACAGCATTCAGACAGTAAAACACAGAGTCCATTAGGAGTAATGACTTCACATATATTGTTCAAATAATGCTGGCAGAATATAAGGGCTTATTTGTAGATGATTTGTCAATAAAACTTTTTGCATGTTGAATGGAAGTTTTACACTGAGAAATATATTTCATAAATCATAGTTTATTATAAATATAATGAACTATGATAAATAAGAAATCTATAGAAATCATAAATTATTGAATGGCATAGGAATTGCTTTTGATATTGGAGAGGGATCCATAACCAGTGGCAATGTAATTTACTTCACTTATAAATGAATCGCTCAGATTTATAAATGTCCCTCCCCTGTTCAGGGCATATTGTGATTTCAGCCATTTGAATTACATCCAGTTTTATTTAATTTAAATGTATCCTGTCACATTTAATTTGATTGATTGGTTTGATTGATTGATTGGTTTGGTTTTCATTGATCAATAATTTTCAATCAATGTCATTTTTTTTACACAGCATTCTCCCCAAAGCGACGATGAGGCTTGGAGTCAGTAGCATGCAAAGCCATGCCCCAATGACATGACATTCCAGCCTCCTAAATAATCGTGTGGGAATTATCCCATTTAATCTCCTCTGTTTTACATTTAAACCAAACACTTACGCTCTCCCTGCAGTGCAGAGCAGAGGCCAGAGAGCCGGCCTTCCTCTCCCGTACCCACACCCTGGCCAAACAAACCGCTGTTTGCTCTCTGTAGCCGTTTTTTAATATTGGACAGTGTTCCGAGTGCCTGGACTGGATTAGCTAATAAGCACTCAGGTTTATCCTCCAGCCGTACCATTACCGGCATGAGGGGAGGACTAATAATCAATTCCCCGATGGCCGATATGCGGACAAGCGCGTAAGCTCAGGTACGGCGCTGCCCCCGCTGGGCCCCCGGATCACCGGCCCAAGCGGCCGCTCGTCCCTGCCCCGCTGATGGATGTAAAAGTGGGCCGGTCGGCGCAACGCCCATCAATAGCTGTCGCTCACATTTAACAAAGCTTACGGTGCTATGGTGGGGAGGGGAGAGGGGGGGGCAGCGAGTTTATCTGTTAGTTAGCCCCCCCCCCACCTCCTACTTTTGCCACGTCTGCTCTCCTAATCAGGCTCTTTGTGTGCCGGGGGGCTGGGCAGCCGGGGAGCTGGGGCCTGAGCTCATCCACAGGTAATTATGGCAATGGGGATGGCAGTATGGTAATGACACTGGACTGGGGCCCCCAGGGGCCAATGGGCAGGGGTAAAGGGGGGTGGTTGTGCTGGCCTCAGTGCCAGGGAGAACATCCTCCCTGAGTTTGTAAAGCTGTTTAATGAACTAACTGCACACACCCTCGCCCGGCACACAGAGTCGCTCCATAACCCCATTTTTTGTCAGCAGGGCAATTAACAGTGACCCCCATCAACTCTCTGAGGTATTGCTCAGTCAAAAAGAACAGGGATCACATGCGACAAGGTGCATGCCATCTGGATGGCGCTTGAGCACTTTTTTGGCCTCCGGCGCCTTTACTTTTCCGTTTCTCGGCTGTCGATTGATTGCAAAAAGCATTTGAGAGCAGCGCAAACTTAAACCACACGAGCAAACAACTCATGAGCTCATCTCACTCATGAATAATTAGATACTCTGGTAAAGAGCTTAGTTATGCATTTGTCTCATCGGGAGGTTGGAGAGTTACTGAATCATTTGCACATCTCTAACACTGAGCGAATGAAACATTGATGGGGACCTGACAGCACAAAGTGCGCCAGCTGAAGGAAGCGGCGGCTTAGACCCTCTTTTTCTTGGAGCCTTTATGGGATTTTACCGGGCAACTGAAAGACAAATGTTTCAGTCGTGTTGAAACATTTATGAAGTCTTATGACCCTTTCTCAACTAATGTACCCTAACGGTCTTTATGGCTTCTCTAGCCTAGCTGTCCCTCAGCTTCCCGGCATCTAACTCCTTAACACCCCACTTCTACAAATGTTATGGTTTTTTCTGCATTTTTAAACATTGTGTTTAAATGCAGCTGTTGAAAGACAAGTGCACGCGTTTTGCAAAAATGATTTCACTGCCGATACAAACATGCACACGCAAGTGTGTAACAATTCAGCATAGATATTAAAGAGCTGTCTTTCTTGAACGACAACAGAATAATAGAAGTGCTTTGGACCCTTTTCTGTGGAGACAACTCTTTCAGTTCGAGACTATCCCCCATTTTAAGTATTTGTTTAACACATTTGATAGCCCCTTTCATCTCACACTAAACATTCTCAACTATTTGCAAGCACATCGACAGGCTTCGAAACCTGATTCCCAACTGGAAATTGATTTGTTAGCCTTTTCCACTTAAAAAAAGAGCCTGTGGATGTTTAAGGTTTGACAGTTGAGAGCAACAGCCCTCGCTAGTTTAAACGCGGGGGCCAGAGGAGGTGCTGGGAGAAGGGTTCACCCTTCGCGGCCCACGTATTGGATTGCTTGACCTCGAATTGTCATTGCATTGTAGAAAAGCAAGTGGACAGTAGGCAGCCTCCATTAATGTCAGAGAATGAATGTTAAAGCATGCCCCCGCAGGGACAACCCCACAGGAGCGTGTTTTACAGTTCCCCTGGCTTGTCTCCTGTTTACATTCAGTTGTTAAAAATGCCATATGCTAAATGGGTTTGTGTTACAGGTCAAATTTCCCAGCATTCAGTTAGGCCCGGCACTTACTCATCAGGGATCAGTGAATGACTCAAAATCAGCAAAATAATACCATGTTCAAGATAAGAAAATACTTATTTATCCTTTTTGTTAGACATATTTCTGTCAATACACCATGAGTTATAATGTGGAATACATCATCCTTCAGTGTTTTTGTTTTTAGAATTAAAAAAAAAAATAAAAAAACCTTTTGGAGGTTATGGAAAGTAATATACTGCAATATATTTTATTCCCTCTTACATGCATTAAATTGATTTAAGAAACCATTTATGATTTTAGTTTTGTTGAGTCATAGTTGAATTCATATTTTAACACTGAATTATATTTAGCAAACATGCAGATGATTCAAATATTTTCTCAAGATACGTTTTAAAGAATAATTTAAATCAATAAAATTATTAGGCATAGCATAGGAATGTATTGTCAGACAACCTAAAAAATGCCTTTATTGGACACATGATAATTGGCAATTATGGTATTGATCAAAGCTGCAAGGCCCTGAGACGGATGTGAGCGGGAATACGCGGCAGTCTAGACCTCGCAGAAAAATGGCTGTTTGGCTTTGTTTTAAAACACAGAGCTAAGCATGAATTTTCTCGGCGCGCGTGTGCTGTGTGACAAGCGCGGGGGCCAGAAGAAGTGCTTTCGACTTGAATAGCAGATCAATGGTCCTGAAATGGAGAACGCTCTTCATTCACAGCAGTCGGGGGCCTAATGGTACAGGACATCATTTTAAAGCCAGCTTCCCATAAGAACCAGTCGAGGTCCCATTTTCCACACAGTCAAAACAAGCGGAGGGAAGGGGAAGCGGAGGTCAATACGCACGGCCCTAAATGGAGCTGCATTGGGTTTCCCTTACAGCGCGCTGTTCATTAGGGTCATGTCAAATAAAAAGAGCGCTGTTCAGCCCGCGCCGCGCCGCGCGTGGTTCTGATAACGTGATACTTGTCTTCCTGGCACAAAAAAAAAGCATCTCTGTGCGTAAAAATGAATAAATCTAGCCATCTAATGTCTCTTGTGTGGGCTCAATACTGTAGAAAAGCATAACATCTGTGGCACCAACTCATATGACATACGGTATACCACAGCGGATGCATTTCTGAAATATATACTTTTGATGGTCACTAGTGGAGTTAAATTGTACAGTTTATCGATCACATGTTTAACCACAGCTAATTTGTGTTTTCCATTAAAAAAATAGCTTGAGTTTTCCTATTGAGCCCATTGTTTCACAGCAAAAATTCTACTGTAAATCTAACACTGCTGGTGTACATTCAAACAACCTAGGTGGTCATATAAATGGTCTCATATAAACACCCTAGGGTGTTAAACGTACGCCACCATTTTTGCTATGCAGAGGGAATTTTTGTCATGCCCGGTTTCTTTATAAGATCATTTTTCCTCTTGATGAGATTGCCTCCAAAAACCACTGACCTGAGTGATTCCACGCTCTGGCTGTGTTGAATCGGCCTCTTTTGAATGGTCTGCATCTGCCCAGGAGATGAGCCTTCAGACAGGCTCTCTAAGGAGAGGCAGGGTGTCTCTGCTGTGCTTGGCTCATGTCCCACAGAGCACCAGAAATCCTGCCAACTGGTACTTTATGCTGGGTTTAAATAACGTTGCATTCCATTGTAGCAAATATAGTTTTATATATCACATCCTTATGTCACCGTGACTCTCTCTCTCCATACCACTGTCAACCCATCTGATTGGATGTCTGTCACACTGCTTGACATGATCGTTGCAAGGTCACATCTTGGCTACCATAAATTAATTCTAACAGAAGGTCTAAGGTATTAGAGCTGTGTCAGAGAACTGCAGACGTATCAACAACTTACTGCATTACCCTGAAGAGACAACACAAACCCTTCTGACACATATCTCTGGCCACATCAGGCACTTGACTGGCCTAATATTAAGCTCCTTATCAGTTAATTAATGATTATCAAACAATTAGCAATATTAAAACTGCCATGTCGGCAAAAATCAATTGAGGCACAGTAATTCTACCGAGTTATTAAAAATAGCAGCTTCATTTTCCCCATTGTGTGAATATATTATATGTTGATTTTCCAGGAAAGAGCATGATTAGTTTTGCTAATCATTGTGTGGCTTGAATCATTCCTTTACACCGTGTTGGCGGTGTTTTTTTGTTTTTTTTGTCTTCGCAATGTTCTGCATCAATGCTCTATTGATTGGAATTAGTAAGTTAATAAGGTTTAGGCTAATTTATCAGCAGGCTAGGGACTGGAACTGCACAGCAGGTCTTAATCAAGTCATCAAAGCTCTCAAAGCATGAAGAAAGTAATTAAAGAAAAAGGCCGCATGTTAGATAGTTGCAGGAGTCTAGGCCAGCCAGCGACAAAGATAGAGAACCTCCATTTCCTCTCCCCTACTCTCTCTGCACATAAACCAGTGTGGGGAAGGCCAGAAACAGCACATAAACCAGTGTGTGGAAGGCCAGAAACAGCACATAAACCAGTGTGTGGAAGGCCAGAGACAGCACATAAACCAGTGTGGGGAAGGCCAGGAACAGCATATAAACCAGTGTGGGGAAGGCCAGGAACAGCACATAAACCAGTGTGGGAAAGGCCAGAAACAGCACATAAACCAGTGTGGGGAAGGCCAGGAACAGCACATAAACCAGTGTGGGGAAGGCCAGGAACAGCACATAAACCAGTGTGGGGAAGGCCAGGAACAGCACATAAACCAGTGTTGGGGAAGGCCAGGAACAGCACATAAAGCAGTGTGGGGAAGGCCAGGAACAGCACATAAACCAGTGTTGGGGAAGGCCAGGAACTGCACATAAAGTAGTGTGAGGAAGGCCAGGAACAGCACATAAGCCGGTGTGGAGAAGGCCAGGAACTGCACATAAACCAGTGTGGGGGAAGGTCAGGAGCAGCACATAAACCAGTGTGGGGAAGGCCAGGAACAGCACATAAGCCAGTGTGGGGAAGGCCTGGAACAGCACATAAGCCAGTGTGGGGAAGGCCAGGAACAGTACATAAAGCAGTGTGGGGGAAGGCCAGTAACAGCACATAAACCAGTGTGGGGAAGGCCAGGAACAGCACATAAACCAGTGTGGGGAAGGCCAGGAACAGCACATAAACCAGTGTGGGGAAGGCCAGGAACAGCACATAAACCAGTGTTGGGGAAGGCCAGGAACAGCACATAAACCAGTGTTGGGGAAGGCCAGGAACAGCACATAAAGCAGTGTGGGGAAGGCCAGGAACAGCACATAAGCCAGTGTGGGGAAGGCCAGGAACAGCACATAAGCCAGTGTGGGGAAGGCCAGGAACAGTACATAAAGCAGTGTGGGGGAAGGCCAGGAACAGCACATAAACCAGTGTGGGGAAGGCCAGGAACAGCACATAAACCAGTGTGGGAAGGCCAGGAACTGCACATAAACCAGTGTGGGGAAGGCCAGGAACTGCACATAAAGTAGTGTGAGGAAGGCCAGGAACAGCACATAAGCCGGTGTGGAGAAGGCCAGGAACTGCACATAAACCAGTGTGGGGGAAGGTCAGGAGCAGCACATAAACCAGTGTGGGGAAGGCCAGGAACAGCATATAAACCAGTGTGGGGAAGGCCAGGAACAGCACATAAACCAGTGTGGGAAAGGCCAGAAACAGCACATAAACCAGTGTGGGGAAGGCCAGGAACAGCACATAAACCAGTGTGGGGAAGGCCAGGAACAGCACATAAACCAGTGTTGGGGAAGGCCAGGAACAGCACATAAACCAGTGTTGGGGAAGGCCAGGAACAGCACATAAAGCAGTGTGGGGAAGGCCAGGAACAGCACATAAACCAGTGTGGGAAGGCCAGGAACTGCACATAAAGTAGTGTGAGGAAGGCCAGGAACAGCACATAAGTCGGTGTGGAGAAGGCCAGGAACTGCACATAAACCAGTGTGGGGGAAGGTCAGAGCAGCACATAAACCAGTGTGGGAAGGCCAGTAACAGCACATAAACCAGTGTGGGGAAGGCCTGGAACAGCACATAAGCCAGTGTGGGGAAGGCCAGGAACAGTACATAAAGCAGTGTGGGGGAAGGCCAGTAACAGCACATAAACCAGTGTGGGGAAGGCCAGGAACAGCACATAAACCAGTGTGGGGAAGGCCAGGAACAGCACATAAACCAGTGTGGGGAAGGCCAGGAACAGCACATAAACCAGTGTGGGGAAGGCCAGGAACAGCACATAAACCAGTGTGGGGAAGGCCAGGAACTGCACATAAAGCAGTGTGGGGAAGGCCAGGAACAGCACATAAGCCAGTGTGGGGAAGGCCAGGAACAGCACATAAACCAGTGTTGGGGAAGGCCAGGAACAGCACATAAAGCAGTGTGGGGAAGGCCAGGAACAGCACATAAACCAGTGTGGGAAGGCCAGGAACAGCACATAAACCAGTGTGGGGAAGGCCAGGAACTGCACATAAACCAGTAGTGGGGAAGGCCAGGAACTGCACATAAACCAGTAGTGTGGGAAGGCCAGGAACTGCACATAAAGCAGTGTGGGGAAGGCCAGGAACAGCACATAAGCCAGTGTGGGGAAGGCCAGGAACAGCACATAAGCCAGTGTGGGGAAGGCCAGGAACAGTACATAAAGCAATGTGGGGAAGGCCAGGAACATCACATAAACCAGTGTGGGGAAGGCCAGGAACAGCACATAAACCAGTGTGGGGGAAGGCCAGGGACAGGACCCACACAGCAGCTGATGGATGGGCCTTAAGAAAGGCTGCATCTGTTATCAATTTATTTTAAAGAATTTCATCAACGCTAATATTTGCTTGGCCACAAAGAATAAATGTCTTTGCTTGGCACCCGGCCTTATGGACCAAGCACCCAGCCGTAATGACCCTTGCTTCGTAACTTCGTGAACCGAGGTTTTGTAGCGTGGTCATTTTCAGATATATTATACCAGTGCTATTCAACTGCCAGCCCAGGGACCAAATACAACTCAATGTACACTCATGATCCTTCAATAATTGAGATAGAAAAAAGTATTAGTTAAATGTTTTCAAGTATCTTCAGCATACCTCCCGCAAGTGACAGGATAATATGTAATATCTCTGTATATTTTAAAAACGTATTTAAGCTACTTTGTTTGCAGTCCCTGAACCCTGCTCTTGACAAATATTTAGACAATTATTCCTGATATAGGATGAAAATGGTGATTGGCTAGATTTTTAAATTAGTGGTAGATAATAAGTCATCAAGATCCACCCTATCTGAACTGTGAAATAAAAATGTATTTGGCATTTCGGAAAGCTTAAGGTGGTGAAAATGCTATTTATGGAGAGAAAACAGGAGCTTACTCTCAAACCTTAATGGGTGAGGGCGTAAGGGTTAATCAATGCAGACTACACGCCTGAACGCAGTACATCACATAGGTAATAATCACTGATCCGAATTCAGGGCTTTAGGCAGGTGATACATCCACCCACACTTAAAACCTGATGCCCCTGGACCAATGACAGATACAGCCGGGAAATCACCAATAATTACCCCTATCATCTTCCTCAATATTTCACCACTGCAACAGAACCACTATTGAGAGTTGCGCTCTGGTGAGAAGGATGACCTCATTTGGACCCATTCACGCTGGGTGGATTTACGGTCGTCCTGAAAGAGTAATGGCCGTCCACATCACAGTAACTTGTGTCACGCCAGAGTGGAGGGAAGAATGCATTTTAAGAGAGCTAGTACGATTAGTATTTCAGTTAAATAAGTGTGCTAACTTAATACACAACTGTATTCTGTTGCAACAAACAGGAGTGTTGTAATCCACTGAAATACGTTGAAGACTCATTACTGAAGGAGCCTTTGTGATGATAATATAAGAAATAAAAAAATATATTCTTTCATATGGACACTACAATGAAGCTTTGCTATAATAGACACAAGTATCAGCAAGAGATTCAACCAAAACAACCGTGCTCATTATAAGAGGGTTTTTTCAAATTGCCCTTATAAACCATGAGTCCTCTATGATCTCCAAATACGATAACAAATTAGAGAAAGTGTTTTTAAGATTAGCACATCTACATTAGAGTTGTCCACTAGGGGTCCCAATGTAAGCCAATGTTATAGTCTAAAATGCCTGGATGAGTAATTGCAGTATTTTCCCTCTCATGTTTCAGGCTGTAAGTATATTAATGAGGTCCCAGGGTGAGCCAAATAAGGCCATAGACTGATTTTGGTAACCCCCATTAAAGAGCCACCGTCGGCTGGCTATGACCAGTGATACCCTCCTGCAGGGTCGATGTTCTGGAGCAGTGGTGTGAGGGCTGAACTCACTCAGGTGATATACCCCCGTGGCCTATTACCTGACCACTCATCCATTAAACTTTTCTGCAATGTGCACAGAGGCGACCTAATGAAGGGACCTTTTGCCCGAGTGACTTGCGTGCGAATAATTGCGACTGTTGTTCTCCCGGCCACGTCCCTTCGATGGAGGAGCGGAGGGGCTGATGAAGAGCTTTTATCCCGCCGCCGCTAGTTAGCGCGACGCCTCGCTCTCTGCTGTGGTTCTGCCTGACAGACGGCATTACCGTCACCGGCGTTCAGTGAGCGTGGAAGAGCGCGCCTCTTTCGCCATGGTCCTGCTAGAGCACTGTTCAGACTGCCTTTCGTCTCCTCTGGTAGGGTCTGCAGCGTGTATTGGCCACTACCGTGCATGGGGAGTGTAAGCTACTCGTAGTCTTCCCCATGCAACGCGGCTTTTCAATTCTCCGCTGCCTGGGTCCCATGACATTTCTGCTGTCCCAGGGTGAAGATGACCACGTATTGATCTGCTCAAGGTTCAATCTAAACTTTGGCCCTCCCACTAATCACATGCCGCGTCCCCCAGAATCCAATGCTCGCTCCCTCTGGGACAAAATCAGCAGCTTCCATCAGTACTGACGATGAGAACTCTCTGATTAACACACGCGTCAAAAAAAGGATTGTTGATATGTGCGCGCTCCTCTTCGTTATGGGCACTGTGTGCGTTTAAGGAAACTCTGTATGCACGCAAGCGCACGTGTTCCTTTGATCTGTTGCTCGGAGATCTCTTGGATTATCTGAGAGCTGGATCACAGGATCAATACGTCAAAACCACAAAGTATTTATTCAAATGTTCCAATCATCAGTCTTAGCCAGATATGCCACAGAAACCTGATGTGCTCTACTGTGGCTTTGGAACCATTGAGCATGTGGTTTTGAGTCACTAGGCTGGAGGGAGACTGATTCCCCCACATTGTGCTTTCATCTCTGACTGTACTGCCTCAATGGAGTGAGGAGCCAGTACAAATTACAAGAATTATGTGTCTTCTGAGTGAGAGAGACATAAAGGACTTGTACTGTCAAATGCATCAGTGAATCTCATACTATTGTATGTTAGTGTTAGGTTGGATCTTTGAGACCTGCCTGTTCTCAGTCATCATTTGGATCTTGTCAGGGACTTTAAACATTTTCTTTATTGAGCAAACATACTCTTTTAGCTGAGCAAACAAACAATGCTACTTTTGAAGGTTGGTGCCTTACTTTTTTCCCTCATACAATCATGATGACCCAGTTACAGAGGTCACAGGGGTCAAGTTCCACACAGTATGACCAGTTTTATAAGAGTACTCACTTCAAAGCAACGTAATTGTACTTACAATGTTCATGTATGAGGGACATTTAATTTAATTAAATTTGAATACTATCATATCTCTACATATTTTAAGTACAATTATACATATTTATATTTTAAACTACACAGTATATACAATTATAATGTTTTTTTTTTTACCTCTAAAAGTATATTTCAGTATGCCTGTGCTTAAGTTCTATAGAATATAATGCATTTTTGATGCGACATAAGACATTGCAGGGAAGGGCTTATATTAATAGTAACTTTGTGTTGAGCTCCACACATTGTGCTCACATTACAGTGAGATTTTTTGGTGATACTTTGAACTGTTAATCTTATTTTATTGTCATTCATTGGATTTTGTTTGATCAATTTTACCTCATGACTTTAATGATTGCATGGTCTGTGGCCATGCTGTCATCCTTTGCAAATCTGTTCAAAAATAAAAGCGGACTTTTACATCTTCAACAGACTGTACTTCATAAAGAAGGATTCACACTTTCTTTGTGAGGAGCAGTGAAGTATAGTTAGGGAACTGGACTTGTAACTCGAAGGTTCTGGGTACGATCCCAAGCTGGGCATTGCTATTGTACTCCTGAGAAACCTCAATCGCTTCAGTAAATATCCAGCTGTATAAATTGATTGCATGTCAAAATGTAATCTGTGTAAGTTGCTCTGGATAAGTTGCGTCTGTCAAATGCCAAAATGTAATGTAATGTAAAGTAATATCTGTAACAGGTATCTGTAACTGAAGGTTGTTATCAATCCCCTGTTGTGCAGTTATCTGTCCACTGTCCCAGTGTGCATTTAGAGTGCTGTATAAAAGTTTTACATTGTACACACACTTCCTGCTCTCCTGTACAACTCGCTGGCGGGCCGCTAATTGTGGCTCTTTCATCCTTTTGTTATGCTGCACACTTCTGGGTCAGGGCTCAAAGGGGGGAGGTCCGTGTGTGAAAACAGAGGGGTTTTTTAGGGTGATGAGCGCCGGGCACGTGCGTTGCACAATGGGAGCCTCCCCAGATTAGGAGTCACACAAAGAGAAGGTTCCATAATTACAGTGCAAACACCCTGGGTATTGAGGTGGGCCGGCACTGCTCTGTTTGCAGCTGTGCTTGGAGCGCACATTTACTGTAAGCGGAGGAGGTGCGGAGGAGAGGAGGCCCGCAACACGTGCCAAGCGGCGCTGCCCCTCCATATGTCTCCCCTCCCCCTCCACAAACATGAAGGAGGAGGAGGAGGAGGAGGGGGTATATATGTGTATGCATCTCAACTGATATATTCTGTAATACACAAACACAAACTGCGATACAGAAAAGTGCCATTTATAACAAGGCATCTTTTTTTTTTTTTAATTGCTCCATTTGATACAGCGAAGGAAACAATAGTACTACAAAGCTCCTGCTGTGCAATATATCCATACAGTAATTACAGAAAATGTCAGTTATTCAGAAGGTAGTGTATTTAACATACAAACTTATTAAGAGTCCCATATTTAAGAAGCAGAGGGTGTGAAACGGGCACAAAAGGTGAGATAATGGATAAAGTGTAGCTCCAGGGATGGCTAGAGCTGTGGAAGAGTTAAAGACTAGAAATTTGGGTGGGGTGTTAGGTGTCCTTAGTTAACAGCACAGAGGAACAGCTATTCAGATGCACCCCACAGGCCTTGAGCTGCTTAGGAAAGAACCCCAATTTACAGTATGAGTGGGTGATTAGAGAGCAGAAGAAAAGGGCCATAAGCCTTCAGGTCTTAGGAAGGACCGAGTGCTTGGTGTTAGCAGGTGACAGTGTCATTCAGTGCTAACAAACAATCCCATTCATATTATTTCTCTCTTACAGACATTGTGTTACCACAGAAGGTGACAGCTTTGCCTCCATGGAGCTTGAAAACCGCATGAAAACCCGGCTCCACCTAACCTCTGACCTCTGACCTCTAACCGCTGGTTCTAGCTTCAGTTCCATCTTCATAGCAGATTGAGATCCTCCTAGTTCCTGCTTTGGGTTCACTCTGAATCTAATCTCTCGGCAGCCACCAGAAGCAACACGTCTCACTCGGAGCGCGTCGGTCCAGAATGCGTCTCACTCGGAGCGCGTTGGTCCAGAGTGCGTCTCACTCAGAGCGTGTCGGTCCAGAGTGTGTCTCACTCAGAGCGTGTCGGTCCAGAGTGCGTCTCACTCAGAGCGTGTTGGCCCAGAGTGCGTCGGTCCAGATGTCGGTCCAGAGCGCGTCTCACTCAGAGCGTGTCGGTCCAGAGTGCGTCTCACTCAGAGCGTGTTGGCCCAGAGTGCGTCGGTCCAGAGCGCGTCTCACTCAGAGCACGTCGGTCCAGAACGCGTCTCACTCTGAGCGTGTCGGTCCAGAGCGCGTCTCACTCAGAGCGTGTCGGTCCAGAGTGCGTCAGGAGCCGCTGTCAGAGATACATTATTCATAACGTGCTGACCATGACATCACCCTTAAAGCCCCGCCTACATCATAAACCGGCGGGTCAGCGGGAGTGCGTCTACAGACAGATAATTATGCACTGCTAATGTCTGCTTTCACTCACTTCACATAGTCATGCAATACCTAGGCTAATGTGAAACGTCCCATCGATTTTGCACAATGTGTGCGTATTGCGGAAAGATCCCGATTGAAGAAAATATCTGTAGGCAACGTACATATTCCCCTCTTCGATTGGCCAACCTAAAGCCCCCTCTTTCAACTTAATTTGGGGCAGGAGTCCATCTGTTTTTGGAAGGGGCCGTTCCTCCGTCCCTCTCCGCTCTGTGCTGTAGTTTTGGGAGAGGTGCGGTCAGCCTGCAGTGGAGAAGTTGTTTTTTTCCACAGAGCAGGGGGCAGTGAGTCGGAGCGAGGATCCTTGAGCTGATCAATTATTCATTGAGTCGCTGGGTCCAGCGAGGGGCTCTGTGGGGAGTGACTCCACTCACAGCTCAATACCAGGATGCTACACTGGGCCGCAGACATTACCAGAGTTAATAAAGCTCATTACCTCTGCAGATGCTCCACGGACTGCTCTCCCACGTAACCTCCCCACACACACGCGCACTTCATATGCAAGATCTTTAATATGCAGTACACACAGCAGCGTTCCGAGGTGTAAATCCGTGATTTTGGTTACAGGGTCACATCTTTCTTCTGTAACAGTGTGCGATTGGGCGTCAAGTGACTCAGATACATATCTCAAGGTGCGTCATCAAGTGAAAAGTCCAGAGAAAGCCTGTTCATTAGAAATGACAAATATTCAGCTAAGACTTGTCTTAGCTGTGTTAAACTCTTGTAAACTATTCCATGGTACTGGGATCTCTGTTTTGTGATTTGTGGGATTTTGTGATTTGCACAAAATTTGTGCTCGGTTTTGTCCACTGGTTTTTAAAATCTGTGCCAGGCCATTTAAAAGCCATGGTTCCTAATAGTTAACATGCAAAGGAAGTCTCTCTTTCTTTAACAGCCTGGGTGAATTGGTTCAAACAATCAGAGGCTGCCCTTAATACAACAACCTCAACAGTTCTTCCTCTGGGGAGTTAAAATGTGGCAGTCCCAACTGATGGCAATCTCTTTGGCTTCAGGGCACTTCTGAAACAACTGGGCATACAGTACTTAACATGGCAATGTAAGCTCCTTGAGAGCAATTATGCCTTTCATATGAAGTAATTGCCTGCAATGAATATGAAATGTTTGGCAGTTTCTTTAAAACTGAAAAGATCTTTGTGTTTTTTTTTGACCTGAACAAAGCACAGAGGTGTTGGCCCATTTCCATCTATTTAAAGACATAGGAAAGAGCTCTGAATTGGTCAGTGTTTACAGTAAACTGGTGTTACCTGGAAGCGCACCATAGGTAAAAAAAAGTTCTCCAATTTCACAATTTAGCAACACAGATTTTCCTCAAGTTAACTGCTGTCAATAGTTACCTTTAAATTAATATTTTTCTAATTATTTTATTTAGTGTAATCTGTGCTGCAGTATGTGTTTGAGACCATTGTTAAACGTGAAAATAAAGAGTAATCAGTTGTTGTGGATTGTTATTAAGTAAGAGAAGGCTTTATGAATTGAGTGCTCTATTCAAAAGGCTTTTTAAAGAGTGAAATTGTAGCCTGTCTGGATGGTGACCTATTTTATTTTTTCATACATTCCAGTTAGGCAATTAGAATGAGCAAAACCAGAAAAAAACGTATCTACTTCAATTTTATAACATACACTGTAGCCATGGGCCATTTGAATTTGGAAAGGAATCACTAAACTGAGATAAAAAAATAAATAAAGTAAAAAAACGAGTTTAAAAAAACACTTCTCAGCAGGATTTGTTTTGTCTGAACGGGGTCCTTGTTAATGTTTGCTGTGTGTTATCCATGTTACAAAGCGGGGGCATATGGAGGGTTGTTATGCGTTTTCTTTACACAGACACGTATTTGGAAAGGTCCCTGTGATTGATTGTGAGGGGGCATTTCATATTCAATTGTCACTGAATCCACTGGATGTGCAGCTTAGCATTACCATCAGGTCCTTTGTCCAGGGCCCTGCCTTTCACATACACACTGGGGCAATCCACTGTGATGGCCTCTTGCACCCAGTCAGGGCTTACCAGGGGGGGTGTTAGAGGATTTAGGACCTCAGTTAGTCTTCATTTAGGACCTCAGTCACATTCTCACTCATTGTTTTGATTAAAATTAACCCTGCACACACAGAAACATGCAGACAGACATGTGCATACACAAAACCTGTTTGAGGCCAAGTCGTATGTTATGTGTAATTCATATGACTAGCTCAAATTGAAAAGGGTACCTTCATGTCAAAGCCCAACACAACACTAAAGAGGGCTGTACTCCAATCGGTACGCAAAAGCTTGAGGGCTGCTGTAAACCCATTTTGCTAATGAAGCTGAACCCTGCACAACAAGAAACGGTCCCTTTGTTTTTCAATCACACGAAGCAGCAAACTATCTGGCCTCCTACAACCTCAATTCCAAATAAATAAAAAACTCCAGCATTGCAGGTTTCAGAGGCAGCATCATATTCCCGGAGCGCACACGTAGGCTACGCTGTGGATCGCTAATGGGAGCGCGTCTGATTCCCTTCCATAGTTAAAGGAATGGACGCTTCACGTGAAAACCCAGACGATGTTTCATTACAAATTCCTGAAATGTCAATATCGCTTTGATGGTTGACAGGAATAGCGTCTGCAAAGACATAACGGTGCATAATGTCTCTTAAGGCCTCTGCGGCCGGTCAAGGCCACAGAGTGCCCAAGCCAGACTGAGGCCATGCCATTACAATCGTTAATCTCAGAAGCACGTCTATGTTCTTTAACAGCAGAGAGAGGCCTATAACAACCCTATCTGACCCAGTGCTGTGCTTTGGGACAAATACAAGTACGGGACATGTCTGCTGCTGTAGCTATTTCTGCACATCAACAGCTCTGGAAAAAAATCAAAAGGCCACCCCATATTTTTTGAAGAAGAATCTTCAAACTCCACCAAATATTGATTGTTGAACTCTTCCTAAGTGAAGACATTGTTATTTTTATTATTTTTTTATGGGTATAAACTTGTTTTGTTTGCATTATTAAATGTATAACAATGCAGTGTATTTTTTTTTAGCATTTTGACCCATTGTCTTTTTCTGCAAATAAATGTTCTGAATGACGATATTTTTGTTTGGAATTAAAATCAAATAGTTTGTGAAAGAATATCAAAAGTTCGATTTTAAACACACACCCATAAACTCTGAAACTGAAAATTTCATGTGGTCTCATAATTTCTTCCAGAGCTGTATTTGAGGTGGTATATGTACCCATGGGTTTGAATTATAAATGTGTATTCAGTGTTATTGGTATTTTAAAAATCAGTCTCATGTTATCAGATTCAGCCAGTGGAGAATCAATGAAATATATTACTTTGTACTATACTACTTTTGTCTGTTTCATTTTGCTTGTTAAGCTATGTCTCAAGTATTGTGACAAACATACAATGATTTCCCTCTGTTTTACTCTGAATCTCAAAAGGCAGAATCAGCTGAGACAATGACCGTGGCGATATTAGTTAATGAAAACATTTTAAAGGCAAGGTGAGGGCAAGTGAGTTGTGGAAAAGTGATGTTGTGTTATTAATCATTTAAAACACCCATTTTAGACAATATCCAGATGTATTTACGACTGAGGGATATCTTTCAGGTCTTAGACTCAATGTAAACTTGTTTTTCTCCGCATGACATGATTTAAATATTGTGCAAATTACACACAGTTTATGCTCACAGTAAAGTACAAATGAATGTACTTTGATAGTCAAGCTTCATTGAAAGTTTAATCCATTTATATTGTGTTAAACCACAAATTTAATCCTTGAAAAATGTGTTAATTTGATGCTATAGTACAAATTTGAATTTAACAGGAACAGGTAACTAGACTGTATTACTGCACCATCTACTGGTGTATATAATCACTACAACAATGGGACACTGACATAATGAATATCAATGATCACAATGATATTAAAATAAGAGACCAGAGCTACCGATGCCATTGCTGTGGTATATGCATTTCCTTTAGTGCTACATGGATAGACAATCAGTTTGTATTCATATTTAGATTGTGAGCTGGAATATGAGGTATTAACTCCATGTGAGGTATGGCCACTGTTAATCCCAGAACAGGTCCAAAGATCAGAGCACCCTCTGTTGGTGTACAAGAAGTAGAATTGTACAAGAAGTACATGAACAACTCCATCTTCATATTAAACCCGAACCAGAGTGATGTGATTTTGTTTTGAGAAATTTCAGATCAAAGTCAAATCACAAAATCTTGACTCAGAAAAAGCTAGACATTGTACAGAATATTGAAATGAGGTGTCTGCATTGGGATGTCATGATAGGGGCCTTTTTATCGTATATTTTATGCAATTCTCAAGAACAATTAAATGCTTTCCCCTACAACCCCTGCAAATATTTGAGCACCCTTCTAAGCAAATGTGTTGTGCTTTCCAAACCTCCACGACTTTGGTAACCACTAGGTGGTGCTGTGCCATTTCATATTACAAGTAGGGGTACTTCGTAAGCCGATGACATGCTTTTTACCTGCCCCAGAACACTGATGGTGTATGTATCAAGATATATTAAAAGTATACCCAGACTCCAAAAATACCATTTAAACTTGTAAAATACTGTCCAATCCTGTATTAAAGATCTCAACTGAACACAGTTAGCTTTTCTCTATCTAAAGTGATCACGTTCAGATTCAAATAAAATGTTCTTTGTACAGGACAGAAAGGTAACAGCAGAAGACAACTTCTATGGTCACCACAGTCTCTGCTTATTATTGTTAAATCTTAATTTTGATACACTCTCATGTAATTTCAGTGCATTGCTGCTTACATAACACAGGGCAGAATTACTGTTACATATGAAAGGCAACGTTTGTTCTCAAAAACATACTACACAAACTACAGCAAAATGATTTTTTTTAAATATAGCATTCTTATGCAAGAACTAGAGCATATTTTCAGAGGCCTAGGCACAACCTCAGGCTGAAGAAATAGCCCTGTGTGGTGTGTTTTACAGTCAGGCAGGATATGATACTTACATTGAGGGGGGAAAATGCAATCTAATATCTTGAAGTGAATTTGGGTCACCGGAAAATGGAAGCATATCCACACAAACACATGCATGGACAGGGTGAGGAACAACTCCAAAAACCCATCGTGGCTCGTGATGCAATTGAGCAGCACAAAGATGAGATTTAGCATTGGGTGTTGAGGGAGGCTTAATGAGGTCCCACAGAGTCTTGCTCTTGCTCTGTGATGTTATCTGTCTATTCATAAAGCTCACTTGCCAGTGTTATCTGTCCTTTTATTCTATTTGGCAATGACAGCATAAGGACTCTGCAATGAGCCACATTGAGATCTTTCTGTTTGCATTTTTTGTGATAAACTGAGCCTATAGCATGTGTCAAAATATAATGGTTTGAACAGTCTATTTTTCTCAAGTTTGTTTGTAAGTCATTTGCGCTTGGAGAAATGTAACATCACAACGTTTAATAAAATCCACAATAATCCATTAATAGCTTTTATTTCAGGAAGCATCTTTGATGGGTACAATGATGTATTACTTGTATGTATAGCTGGATCTGTGTGTTCACAAGGTAAGCAACGTTTTTTTTTTTGTATCCCATTTCAGTCAAAAAGCCTTATAAAGCAGGCCCAGACTTTTACAACTTTCAGTGCAGAATCATAATCTATTTGTTTCTGTTTTTCTTTTTTTTCTATTTTGGCAGCGCAAATCTGGTGTTTCTTATGCCACCAGTCACCACCATGGTATGATGTAATCTCTCACTAATCACTACAATAAGCCACACAGGTTACTGCAGGGCGACTACTGGTAATTAGAGAAGAATCACATCTCTCAATGATAGCATTCATAGTTGCCTTGTGAGTAGCCGATGGTTGTTCAGGCAGAAGTAACCAGAGGAATTTTGACTGGGTACACTTTACCCTGTTTGTACAAAGCCACTTTGTGTCCGTCACCAAGGACTGTCAGTCATGTTGTACACAGTCCAAACTCAAGCTAAGTCAAGCCTGTGGAGCTCAACCTGCTCTCATTGCAAGCACATTTACTGACTGAATCACATATAGCTCTTTTTAGGGCCATCTACTATTCTGTAATGCCCATCTATTGGTGTATGCCTGTTATGGTCCAAACAAACACTGTTCCCACTGTTTCACTGCAACAGACTGCCCATTGTGTTCCTTTATACATTTTAAACGCTAATGTATTATGTAGAATGGTAATAGTGTTCCTGGAGATTTTAGGCTTCTTGTCTGCAAAACAAATAACTGCACTTGGAGCTCCAGAAAGTCACATGTTTTTGTGGCGTAAATTGCCATTATGACCGAACACTCCAAAATATTTATAGATTCCATAAAAAAACAGTTATCCTCATCCCATAGTATTCAATGAGTCAAAGAGCCTCTTCTATGCTAAAAGTCTGAAAATGTAAAGTTTGGACCTTAGGAATGGAAGGTTTCATGAGCATCCATGTATACATTAGCACAGGAAAAATAAGTGACAAAAAGTGAGCCGGCCTGACCCAATAAGAGACATAAGCGGCTGCTTAGGATCCCGCGTCCACCAGGGGGCCCCTGATTATTCTAAAATACTTTATACAATGGGGGAAATAAGTATTGGACACGTCAACAATTTTATTATCAAACATATTTCCAATGTAGCTATTCACATGAGATTTTGACCAGACATTGGTATTAACTCAATAAAACTACACAGCTAAAAAAATTGTAACGTTCCAATTCTTTAAAAAAGTTATGTGCAATAAAGTGAAATGACACAGAAAAAAAGTATTGAACACGCTAAATTAAATGTGGTAGAAAAGCCATATTTTTTATATTTGGTTGCATATCCTTTGCATGCCATGACTTTATGATGTCTGTGACCCAACAACATCAAAAGGCTCTTGATATCTTATTTGTTGGTACTCTTCCAAGCGATACTATAACAGCTCTGCATTTGAATGGATCTCTATGGGAATTGGGGGGTGAGACAAGATTTAGCTGTAAATTACACTGGAACAATATAGAACACATGGTTGGCTAAGTGGCTCTAAGTCATCAAGGGTCTGATGTATTAAACAAGCCTTTAACCATCACTCTGCTGCCAGAAATACAGTAGATATGGAAGGATCACTTTAAGGGTTGTTTCTCCTGACAGATTTTCCTATTGAACTCTATGGAAAAATAAGTCAGGAAAGAAAACCTTCAGTCCATCCATCCATATCTATTGTATGGCTGCAGAGTGAGATGGTTAAAGGCTTGTTTAATACAATCAGACCCTTGATGACTTAAAGCCACTTACCCAACCATGTGTTCTATACTGTTCCAGTGTAATTTACAGTTAAATCTTCCCCCCCCCCCCCCCAGAGATCATTCAAAAGCAAGAGCTGTTATAGTATAGTATTGTAAGAGTATCAGCAAATAGATATCAAGAGCTTTTTTGATTTGTTTGGGTCACACACACATCATAAAGTCATGCATGCAAAGGATATGCAACCAAATATAAAAAAAATATGGCTTTTCTACCACATTTAATTTAGCGTGTTCAATACTTTTTTCCTGTGTCATTTCACTTTATTGCACATAACTTTTTTAAAGAATTGGAACATTACAATTTTTTTAGCTGTGTAGTTTTATTGAGTTAATACCAATGTCTGGTCAAAATCTCATGTGAATAGCTACATTGGAAATATGTTTGATAATAAAATTGTTGACGTGTCCAATACTTATTTCCCCCATTGTAAATACTGTATATTATTGAAGGGGTGGGTGGGCTGGGGGGCCCCCAAAACAAATCCTGCTTAGTTCTGGCACTGACCAGACTTTACGCCTAACCAAATCCATTTTAACAGAAAATATAATAAAATGGCCATGCATGATTCGTTAGCTCATTGCACTTCAAGGTGTGAGAAAACTAGAATGAAAAAAAGCTTTTTTCCATTTGCTTGTATTTGTTATTGTATTTGTTATCAGTGTTTTGTGTAATCAAAGCCATGTTCTCTTCAGTATGATCTTTACTCCGGAGGGTATGTGGTTTATGACTGACTGCGGCAGATCTCTGGGACTGCAGGGTCAGAGCGAGCTCATCACACATTCAGAGCAGGAGTGCCTTCAGGGAGAGACGTGTCCATGTGACT
Organism: Ilyophis sp. 1 JC-2022; assembly: GCA_022702515.1. Lineage (NCBI taxonomy): Eukaryota > Metazoa > Chordata > Actinopteri > Anguilliformes > Synaphobranchidae > Ilyophis > Ilyophis sp. 1 JC-2022. The sequence continues at coordinate 116,276,406 of CM040403.1, forward strand.
GCAGGTCTGCCGTCACGGCCCCACCTCCTGCCAAAAAGCTGCAGAGACGCAATTTACAACCAACCGTATACTTTTTTAACAGCGTTCAGAACCAACATTACAACCTCTGTTGCCGAACATGAATGAAGTGTTCGCATAGGAAGTGTGGATATGAAAATGATACCCATTAAATAAGAGAAAGAAGCGTATAAGAAAACAGCTAGAAATCACAATCAGGACTACTATTAATGTAGAGTGTGATAATTGCATTGGGGCTAATCACAAGCAATCTGAGCCCTCTCTCCTGAATGAATGCATTGGGGATGAAACAGCAGATACAGAATCTCTTAGTGTATGCAAAAGCCATGTGGATTAACTCATTGTACTAACTGTTCTAATCAGTTTAAAAAGGTTTAATATCATTATGTCAGTAAATGTCAAAAGTCCTATCACATATAAATCATTTTTGAATATCTCTACTTGCAAATAATACTTAAATATATTCATAAAGGGACATACAAAGTGACATTATATAGTGATTGACACACTTATATATATAGATATAGATATAGATATATTATATATATTTTCATATATACATAAATAGTCACTGTCCTGTCAAATTTCTATATTCTGTATGTCAATCAATCTCATATAACTTCTATGATATATAAATATTAGTGCAGTGAGAGTGCAGGGGGTCTCCAGGCTTGGCATGACTGATTACTCACTGAACCTAAAGAAAGTTTTGGTGCTCTAATCAATAACTAGCTCTGACCTGTGCAGTATACTGTATATAAGTCTTATCCTGAGGCCTATGACGGAAATAACTGCATGGCTCAGCATTTTTGTGGACAATTTATAGACTCAGTGTAGCAAAACCCTATATAAACATGGTCAACAGTGCTTTAAATGATCAATCTGGAGGATAGGTGTAATGCAGGTCAATAACATGCCTGGCTAATGTCATAGATGCAGAAACTAAGGTATGTTCAGAGAGGACAGAAATAGTTGCATAAGGTACCATAGTGGCCCATTCAGAGTTCTGCCCCATTTTGAGAAAGAGCAGCTCCTATACGGAATTAAATGTGGACCCACTTTGGCTTGTGGAACTAACTCCACACATTTCCATAAGATGCAGTGTACATAATCGCATCTAATATGTATATTATAAGTTGCATTAAAACTGTCAAGAACCTAATATAAATGTATTACTCATAACAACAATGCACCACCAGCAAGAAACATTTCTGATGTTGCTATTGTTAATATTGTACAATCTCTGCCAATATCATCAAAACCTGCAATAAACCTGCAATAAAATACATCAGTCTTACACAGATGAAAATAAATACAGTCATAGCAATCAAAAGCGCCAAGCTTATGAGATACACCCTTTTAAATATTTTTCTAGAAAACATAGGAATGGTTCTCTACTTCAAAAATAAAAAGCGCAAAATATGCAGCCAAAAAATCTTTTGTTGACTATTTGATTGGATAGAAGGTGAAGCATCAGCTTGGTGAAGGAGCCCAGGATTACAAAAGCTTGGGTGATGGAGAGCACACTGGACATAGCTCTTTCAGCAAGGTGAATGTGACGATGCACATTTATTAATATTCTGCACAATGCTCGGCTACACTCTACTGATAAATGCTCCTGTCATCAGAAAACAACCTTATGGTGTCCTTTAACAATATTACTGTATAGCGCTACCCTTTCCCCCAGTAAAACCCGTCATCTGAGGCCAAGTACAGAGTTTATGGATCACAGAATGCCAAGTTACAACTCAGCTGTTCCCACTTTGCCCTTCACTATAAGTCTGCACATTGGTTTAAAAAAATGCACTTATGGGCATAGGTTCTGTGTGAACGCCTTAATGGGCATAGGTGCTGTGTGAACGCCTTAATGGCCATAGGTGCTGTGTGAACGCCTTAATGGGCATAGGTGCTGTGTGAACGCCTTAATGGGCATAGGTGCTGTGTGAACGCCTTAATGGCCATAGGTGCTGTGTGAACGCCTTAATGGCATAGGTGCTGTGTGAATGCCTTAATGGGCATAGGTTCTGTGTGAACGCCTTAATGGGCATAGGTGCTGTGTGAACGCCTTAATGGGCATAGGTGCTGTGTGAACACCTTAATGGGCATAGGTTCTGTGTGAACGCCTTAATGGGCATAGGTGCTGTGTGAACGCCTTAATGGGCATAGGTGCTGTGTGAACGCCTTAATGGGCATAGGTGCTGTGTGAACGCCTTAATGGGCATAGGTGCTGTGTGAACGCCTTAATGGAAATAGGTGCTGTGTGAACGCCTTAATGGCCATAGGTGCTGTGTGAACGCCTTAATGGGCATAGGTGCTGTGCGAATGCCTTAATGGCCATAGGTGCTGTGTGAACGCCTTAATGGCATAGGTGCTGTGTGAATGCTTTAATGGGCATAGGTTCTGTGTGAACGCCTTAATGGCATAGGTGCTGTGTGAACGCCTTAATGGGCATAGGTGCTGTGTGAACGCCTTAATGGGCATAGGTGCTGTGTGAACGCCTTAATGGGCATAGGTGCTGTGTGAACGCCTTAATGGGCATAGGTGCTGTGTGAACGCCTTAATGGGCATAGGTTCTGTGTGAACGCCTTAATGGCATAGGTGCTGTGTGAACGCCTTAATGGCCATAGGTGCTGTGTGAACGCTTTAATGGGCATAGGTGCTGTGTGAACGCCTTAATGGGCATAGGTGCTGGGTGAACGCCTTAATGGGCATATGTGCTGTGTGAACACCTTAATGGGCATAGGTGCTGTGTGAACGCCTTAATGGGCATAGGTGCTGTGTGAACGCCTTAATGGGCATAGGTGCTGTGTGAACGCCTTAATGGGCATAGGTGCTGTGTGAACGCCTTAATGGGCATAGGTGCTGTGTGAACGCCTTAATGGGCATAGGTGCTGTGTGAACACCTTAATGGGCATGGGTGCTGTGTGAACGCCTTAATGGGCATAGGTGCTGTGTGAACATCTTAATGGGCATGGGTGCTGTGTGAACGCCTTAATGGGCATAGGTGCTGTGTGAACGCCTTAATGGCCATAGGTGCTGTGTGAACGCCTTAATGGGCATAGGTGCTGTGTGAACGCCTTAATGGGCATGGGTGCTGTGTGAACGCCTTAATGGGCATAGGTGCTGTGTGAACGCCTTAATGGGCATAGGTGCTGGGTGAACGCCTTAATGGGCATGGGTGCTGTATGAACGCCTTAATGGGCATAGGTGCTGGGTGAACGCCTTAATGGCCATAGGTGCTGTGTGAACGCCTTAATGGGCATAGGTGCTGTGTGAACGCCTTAATGGCATAGGTGCTGTGTGAACGCCTTAATGGGCATAGGTGCTGTGTGAACGCCTTAATGGGCATAGGTGCTGGGTGAACGCCTTAATGGCCATAGGTGCTGTGTGAACGCCTTAATGGGCATAGGTGCTGTGTGAACGCCTTAATGGGCATAGGTGCTGGGTGAACGCCTTAATGGGCATGGGTGCTGTGTGAACGCCTTAATGGGCTTAGGTGCTGTGTGAACGCCTTAATGGGCATAGGTGCTGTGTGAACGCCTTAATGGAAATAGGTGCTGTGTGAACGCCTTAATGGCCATAGGTGCTGTGTGAACGCCTTAATGGGCATAGGTGCTGTGTGAACGCCTTAATGGCCATAGGTGCTATGTGAACGCCTTAATGGCATAGGTGCTGTGTGAATGCCTTAATGGGCATAGGTTCTGTGTGAACGCCTTAATGGCATAGGTGCTGTGTGAACACCTTAATGGGCATAGGTGCTGTGTGAACGCCTTAATGGGCATATGTGCTGTGTGAACGCCTTAATGTCGTGCCGTTTAAAACTATAGTTGTACACTGTGAAGAAGAGCTTTGAAATCGTGGGGAGAAAAATAGGTAATTGGGGACATTAACTGCCCTGGTTCTCTTGCTAATTTGTATCTGTCTCTTTGTATCTGAGTGCTTTGCTGTCTGAGAGCATTGTTCCCCAACCAAATTCAATGGGCTGCTTGTGCTCTCATTTCGACAAGATCCCAGTAACAAACGGCCCAATCATAACACGAAGGTCAGCGGCACGGGCACGCTTCACTGAGTGGCCCCCTCTGAGAATGATTTAAGCGGCTGCTCCTGGCCTCCCCTTCAATGGCGCTCCTTCCCGTCCATTAAAACAAACAAAGGCAATTCTCTCCTGGCCGTTTGCTGAAATGACATCTGCAGCAGCTTCGGCTGTTCTCTTCTGCGGCCGGTGCCATGTGCAGTCTGCATAGCAGCCAGGCCAAACGCACAAACAATCGTAGAATGACGTGCTTTGAGCATACCTCCTGCATGTAAAGTCTGTAAACAATATCAGCTGGACTCCGATTCCTTGCTGTTTGTGTTATTTGGGCTCTTAACTGAAGCAGATTTGACGTTAATCTGTAGTCATTGCCAATAATGGCAGGAATTTGGCATAATGCAGCACTTGTTAAAAACAAGGTTTTTAAGCTTTCCGAGGCCAGTTTATCTGCCAAAAGACAAAAGTTGCATTTGACCTTGCATTGAGTTATTTCCAAATACTGTTCAAACACATTTTTGCACAGGGATTTAGAATTTTGTAACAAATTACATGTTTAGCACATATTTCCCACCCTGTTAATTATGAGTTATTTATGGTTTTACAATATGGCTTGGGTATAATGTAAGCTAAGCCAACTGATATTTTGTTGATTCAGCAGAAAGCAAACAAAACGAATAGATACAGCTGTACGATTTTAATTGCCACGTTATGACTCCTATTCACTAAACTGTTTATCTACAAATACAGCACTGGCATCCTTTACACTAGACCTGCTGGAGATAACATAGGCTAACACATTTTTCTAGTTGCCAGCTCTCCCAGTAGTCAAGCAAAACTTGGGTCACTAGGGCCATGACCGAATATGATCTCTTCACCCCTTTGAGGGCGTATATTTGAGTCAACTTCGGCAAAAAACTTTGAGTAGGCAACTTTTTCTCACAAATGGGGCACTTAAAATCCCAGGGGCATTTTATTTATGGGGCATTTGTTGAGGGGATTCAGAAGCACACTCATCTGACAATTTCAGAAAGTAAACCGAAAGTAAAAAACTACAAATTGTAGTACAAGACATAGGCCATGACCAAATACAATCCCTTCACCCCATTGAGAGAGTCGTCAAAAAGCTTTTGAGTGGGTGACTTTTTCTCACAAATGGGGGAATTAAATCTTTATTTCCGGGGTGTTGTTGAGGGGATTCTCTAGGGGAGGGGAGGTTAATTCTATCTTCATTCATAATCTACACTTTGTAACAATCGTCATATGTAAACTGATTGATATTCTCAATAAAAAAATTGTAATTAAAAAAATATTATGAACTACTTCTTCACTAGTTTGGAAAGAGTTTTGCAGGGATGTGTTCGAATACAATTTAACATACTCCCTTCCCTTGCTGTCTTCTCTCGGGGGAGCTATCTTGTGACGCAATTTGCTACGTGCAGCAAGCAAACTTAAAAGGTGCTCTGCAAGAGAGGATTGACGAGAAACCAACAAAAATGGAACCGAACCCGCCCTCGCAACATTTCGGAAGTGCAACACCATAGACTTGAAATATGACCGCCTCATAGTTCTGTGGTGACCGCCCACTTTTTCCATGTGGAGCATTGCATTGTGGGATTCCCTTTTTGCTGGAAGCTTGCATTTTATACCCTTAGTGGAAGGGAGGATAAACGAGGGAGCGAGGGAATATAATTACTAAATTGGATCCAAATCACACTTGGTGTGGCTGCCATATTTCATCCTGGCATTTTGGGGATTCCCCCCTTGAAGCAAGGAAAGGGAACGACAGAAAGAAAGCATAAATTTCAGATCCGAACGCAGCCCAGGATTTCTTTCGCACACTGCTTGCAAAGTGAGGGGACAGGGTGTATAGTAGACAGGGGTCTGAGTAGACGGGACAGTGGGCAGGGATCATATTCGGTCACGGCCATAGAGCGTATATGCATGTCTATGGTACAAGAGTGGGACATATTATGAACTACTTCCTCACTAGTTTGGAAAGAGTTTTGCAGGATTTATCTTGCACGCTGCTTGTAAAGTGAAGGGAGTGGGCACATAGTAAACAGGGGTCTGAGTGGACAGGGGGCAGGGAACAGGGATCCTATTCGGTCATGGCCTAGGGGTCTCATCTGTTAAAGGCACGTGATATGGAGAAAGCCGACACATGCAATACCAAGCATTTTGGAACTTGTAGTCTGAAATGGGAAATAGTTGTTCATACAATGTGTAAGCAGGCAATCAGTTGCTCACGCTCTACAATGGACTATCGTTCGTTATGTATGTTGATAGCGATATGAAAGCAGTCAATGCTATTTCAGTTTAACAAGAAACAATAATGTGATACTGTGATAAATCGACTAACTAAAATCTGAAAGACTACAAGTCCCGTTTGCCCACACAGCAAATCGTGGTCTCTCCCCTTCCAACCATCCGCAATCTCATTCACTCAATAGCCGGTTCGGGGACAACAACAGCCTACCTCCTCCTCCTCCTGCCCTATGTGAGTAGCCCATACAACGGATCATTGAGAATATTGTGCGTGCGTGGGCTTTTTTAATAGTTCGTTTATTTCACGTAATGCATTGAATTTATGTCATATATTTTTTTAAATGTTGAAACCATAGACATTTCAGCGACTTGTCAGTAGACTATCAGGTTATTTTACCATATTATTGCTGTTCATGTAGCTCACTTGCTTGCTTGTAGGCATACATAGCTTGCGAGGTCGTCACAATATATTGTTGTTGTGGCTTAGCTGTGTAATTCGAAGCGAGTTGCTCAATATTTTAGTTAGCAAGTGTGATTTAAAAGAATGCGTCCGCTACAAAATTGGCGAATCAGCTAGCCATGTAGTAGGGCTGGCATCGACTAGCCACCTATCTTGCTAACGCTTGCGTTTAAATCACAGACACAGTAGCTATAGGAAAATAATAAAAGGCAAGTCCAGGTGAATGTTAATTCGAATACATCTAGATGGCCTGCCACTGTGTGACACAATGTTTGATTGTAGAAACACGTTTGATTGTGTTTCTTATTGTTACATCTCCGGCTCAGGATTCTGCGTTGCTGTTGGGACAGAATCAAGCTACACTGAGGACTTCATGCGGTGACAAGTAACAAAGAGCTATCAAATCGATCACCATCGGAAAACGGCAGACAAGCAAAAGGATGATACGCTTAATCGTTTGTAAGGAAGATATCTGCGAAGATAAGATGGATGTGACTGCTCGATAACACACAAGCTTTGTAATGTGGCTTGTTTTTCGTTAGCCTATTGTCGGAAAACAAAAACATATATTTAAGGTATGGATCATTTAAACGTAGACATGGGTCAATTACGTTTTTTAAGTCGACTGTAACTAGGACATAGGTTTATATTGGCCCTTGTATTGTGATCTGGAAGAAGAATAAGCAAGGATCCAGCATAGGCTACTCATCATATGAAACGCAGAGGAGCAGTCTGAAATTGAAAAAAAAGAGGCTTTGCTGCAAACGGCAATGCAGATAAATCATGTTCGTAGCCATAGTGGCCCACACCTTTTTGTTTCATCCTCTGACAAGGCTGTTCAGTCATTTTAGCTTTCAGTCTTGCAACAGTAGGCCTATATTCTTATGTTTCCGTAACCATTCAGTCTGCGTTTAGTTGCTAGAAATATACACTTAAACCAGCTTTACAATGGCTTCATCTGGTAGTGAGGAGACTGGGAGTGACTTAACAGAATCTCTTGAAGTCCACGAGTTCCAAAGTCAATATGAGGAGCCGGGGAATTATTTCAAATCCAAAAGTTTGCCAATCCTTATTGGATCCGGTCAGTTGGGCAGTGATACTTTGGAACCAAGATTGGTCAACACAACACAAACATCTTTAAATGTTGATCAGAGCTCTGTGCTCAGTGATCTTGCGCAGAAAACTGACTCGAGTCAGGCAGATTCTCCCACAAGGACAGACTTCTCTCCTTCCATGTCCAGCATGGTTGGGTTGAGCAGCTCCGTGAGAACAGACGTCAACAATGCCAAGAGCAAAAAAATAGGCTTTTCCCTATCCAAATTCATCCACTTTCCTGCTAGGAAGTACATTAGAGTGATCCTCTCTGACTCTCGCTGTTTTTTATTTTGTATGTGCTACTTGACTTTCATACAGTCATTGATGGTGTCTGGCTACTTGAGCAGCGTCATCACCACAATAGAGAAGAGATATAGCCTCAGGAGCTCTGAGTCAGGACTGCTGGTCAGCTGCTTTGACATTGGCAGCCTTCTGGTGGTGGTCTTCATCAGCTATTTTGGGGGCCGAGGACAAAGGCCGCGGTGGTTGGCAGTGGGCGGGATCTTCATCGCCGTGGGAGCGGCCCTGTTCTCCTTACCTCATTTCATATCCCCTCCCTACAAAATTCTGGAGGTCAACTCCTCCACGGGCAACGAGGGCCTGTGTATGAACTCCAATGGCAGCCGGGATGCCCTGGATGTGGCCTCCTGCCGCAGAGACCAGGAGGGCAACGAGCACTCTGTGTACGTGGCACTATTCATCTGCGCCCAGGTCCTAGTTGGGATGGGGTCCACCCCCATTTATACGCTCGGACCAACCTACCTGGACGACAATGTCAAGAAAGAGAACGCGTCCCTGTATCTTGGTAAGGAATCTTTTTGGTTTTTTTGCATGCTCTTTTTTTTAACTAGATTTTAAAATGGCTACCAAAAATTCTGCTTCACATTGAGGTCAAGCAGGTGGGAGTGAATGGTTGGTGGGGGAGGGGGGAGGGGTGAAAGGTACAGCTAATGCGCTGTTTGAACATTATCTATTGAATTTTGTGTTTGAATTTGATGAGCAAGTGTTTCCATCAGCAAAGTCCTGCTTTCAAAAAGGACAATGCAGCAATTATGTCAAATGCTTTTCTTTTTTTTTTTGGGTGAGCCCTGACTTTTGGACACGAACACTTGGGCCCTATCCAGCCCTAACCCAAACGCAAGTGTCTTTGCTATCTTACACCCGGCGCATGGTTCATTATAACGCCTAGTCGTTTAAATACCAAGTAGTCTTCCGCCCATTGCAAGTGAACTGGGCGTGTTGGTCTTAAGATGAGGAGTGGCCAGGATCATTTTTGGCGTATTGCTATCTTGAGGCAGCAGAAAGCGCTTGCGCTAAAACCACCACAAACCTGGTTTGTTATTTTAACGGCGCATTGAAGTGCGTCTACATAGGCGTTTGCACAACGCGCGTACACCCTCCCATCTGTTACACACAGGGGCGCGCACAAGCATGAGTAAAATATCAAGATTACAATGTGAAATATTATTGTGTAGGCTATATCAAAAAATGCATAATAATAAAAGGGTCCATAGACCACATACAATGGGGGAAATAACTATTGGACACGTCAACAATTTTATTATCAAACATATTTCCAATGTAGCTATTCACATGAGATTTTGACCAGACATTGGTATTAACTCAATAAAACTACACAGCTAAAGAAATTGTAACGTTTCAATTCTTTAAAAAAAGTTATGTGCAATAAAGTGAAATGACACAGGAAAAAAGTATTGAACACGCTAAATTAAATGTGGTAGAAAAGCCATATTTTTTATATTTGGTTGCATATCCTTTGCATGCCATGACTGTATGATGTCTGTGACCCAACAACATCAAAAGGCTCTTGATATCTTATTTGCTGGTACTCTTACAAGCGATACTTTAACAGCTCTGCATTTGAATGGATCTCTATGGGAATTGGGGGGTGAGACAAGATTTAGCTGTAAATTACACTGGAACAATATAGAACACATGGTTGGCTAAGTGGCTCTAAGTCATCAAGGGTCTGATGTATTAAACAAGCCTTTAACCATCACTCTGCTGCCAGAAATACAGTAGATATGGAAGGATCACTTTAAGGGTTGTTTCTCCTGACAGATTTTCCGATTGTACTCTTTGGAAAAATAAGTCAGGCGAAGAAACCCTTCAAGTTATCCATCCATATCTACTGTATTTCTGGCAGCAGAGTGATGGTTAAAGGCTTGTTTAATACATCAGACCCTTGATGACTTAGAGCCACTTAGCCAACCATGTGTTCTATACTGTTCCAGTGTAATTTACAGCTAAATCTTGTCTCACCCCCCAATTCCCATAGAGATCCATTCAAATGCAGAGCTGTTATAGTATCGCTTGTAAGTGTACCAGCAAATAAGATATCAAGAGCCTTTTGATGTTGTTGGGTCACAGACATCATAAAGCCATGGCATGCAAAGGATATGCAACCAAATATAAAAATATGGCTTTTCTACCACATTTAATTTAGCGTGTTCAATACTTTTTTCCTGTGTCATTTCACTTTATTGCACATAACTTTTTTTAAAGAATTGAAACGTTACAATTTCTTTAGCTGTGTAGTTTTATTGAGTTAATACCAATGTCTGGTCAAAATCTCATGTGAATAGCTACATTGGAAATATGTTTGATAATAAAATTGTTGACGTGTCCAATACTTATTTCCCCCATTGTACCTGTCCTTCAGCGAAGGGGAATGCCTCATTAAATAGCTTTCAGCCCACTCCCTCAACATCCAGGCGATGTGCGATGGTACGTGTAAGGTTACATGTATAGACTACTCGCAATTAACCTGGATCAAGGTATATTTGCCAATAGTTCCTGTAGCCTAATTTTCTGGGGGGACAATCTTCTCTTATGGGACAATGGCTATCTATTGAAAACTTTGCTGATAACACCTATATCAAGCCTAATGCGCAAATTGTCATTGACACCTAATGCGTGAATTGTCATTCAATGGAAAACTCGCGCACTGCAATAGACGGACATTTGAGTTCTGAAAATACGCTTCAGATGTCATTACAATACAGCTCTCTAGGCCTACCGCCAGTAAGTAAATAGAATGGTTTTGATTGAAAAAAGTTCAAAACCTTGTACAGTGAATATTGCATTTATTGTTTTTCAAATAGCGCCCAAAAAACACGCCGGTAAACTAGCAAAAATGGACTTTGACACGCCCTAAATGCATTTTACGACATGCGTTTAGACCAGTGATTTTCAACCACTGTGCCGCGGCACACTAGTGTGCCGTGAGAGATCGTCAGGTGTGCCGTGGGAAATGATCCAACTTCACTTAATTAGTAACACTTTTGGTTGGTGGTGTGACTCAGGATTTTTTTTTAATGTAAAAAATGTGCCGTGGCTCAAAAAAGGTTGAAAAACACTGGTTTAGACCAAGCGCTAAGATCGCCAAAACAGAGCCCCTGGTGTTTAAAACAAATAAAAAATTAAAAATAAATTTAAAAAAGGATGTAATTTTTCAATTGTAAAACATTAACCAAAATGTCATTTATAAATACCATTATTTTCATGCGGAATAGCTTGTTTCTGTCCATTCTTTTTCATGTAGGATTCAACCATGACCCGCACTAACCTTGTTATCATGTCTCATTAAATATGCCTGTTCTCATCACCTCAGATCCAATCCTCTGGCCAGTTATATGCCTTCAGTATGCCTGTGGCAGCTGTGCTCTTCCAGGGCTTTAACTGTGCAGCTCAGCGCGGCTCAGCTGGTGGACTGCGCCTTGAACAGAACCTCTGACTGGTAGCATAGACATGCTAGTCTGTGCTCTCCTGAATTTAGGGAGGATGCTGCAGTGATAGAACTACAAATACAACTGTGCATTCTGAATTGGAGAATAAGTTAAAAATATATATATAAATAAGTAAAAATAGTTAAGTCTGATTTGACCGGTATGGTATTCTTGGGTTATACGCAACCGTTTCTCTTGATCAGGTACTTTTGTCGATCTTAATTTTAAATGTTCTTTGTGAAAGGATGGGCTCACAGTTGAAGTTAATTTTCATTCCCATTTTCGCTGGGTCTGAACCCGCTGTACGCTGGGTGCAAGGCAAACGACTCAAGGGCACGCAGTCCATACCCTCTTGGGGCAGCAGGACTTGCCACCGTATTATCGCCAATTAAACACGGTTAGCAATTTTCCTCTCACGTTGAGCTGATCCAGCACATCCAGAGGTCATTCTCTGGTTGCTCAGCCGATTTAGGTAATCATTGTGCAAGAGACCGGGCCCAGCAAAAAGCCATTTGTGTGAGTCTGTAGCACCCCCCTCTCCACAGGATTACTCTCCCTCTGGACTCTGCTCTCCTCTCCTCTCATGACAGAGCAGTAAAGTTGACCTTGACTAAGGACCGCGGGCGCATGGAGGAGGGAGGGTTGAGTCGTGGTGATGAATGGTCCTGCCTCCTGGTGCGGTTCAGTAGGGAGGACCGAGATTACAGAGGGGCAATCTTAGGTAGCGCTCATTCCAATATGGCTGCCCACGTGGATTTATGACGTGGATTTATGTTCTCGTCCGTGAAAAATAATGCTCTCGTACACTTAACAAACTTCGGCTCGGTGTGAAAATGATGTGTGGCTGTCGTGATGACCAAACATTTTGGTGTTTTCAAATGGAATGGTTTTGGATGGTACAACAGAATGTACTCTTAAAATGAATAGTATTCATTATCAGTTTTAGCAGTTGTGGTTTGGGAGCTGTAGTTTTAACCAGAGGGTTTCAGGTTGGAATCCCAGGTGAGGGAATGCTTGTTGTACCCTTGGGCAGGGTATTTAACTTTAATTGCTTCTGTAAATGTCTGGATGTAACACTCTAAGTTACCCTGGGTGAAAGCACAGGCTAAGAAAATAGGTAGCCTAATGTTACATAAAAATGTAGGCTGATGCAACCAATACATATTATTATTATTATTATTATTATTAATTACTATTATGCAATATGGATACATTATTATAGATAAACTATAATTAATTGTAGTTGTCTTATTTGTCCTTTTCTGGCAAAAAAAATAAATTCCACTGTTCCATAGCCAGTGTTTTTTTTAGTACGCCTATCGAGAAAATGAAGGAGGTGGTAAAACGGGTCGTATTTATGACCTGTGACAGCTGCCTGCCTGGTGAGGTTATTGGATCTGCCCCCTATTGATTCAGCCATGCAGCCCCTCTGATTGGAGCGGGCCTGCTTGGGAAAGCCCCCGGCCAGCCAGAGAGTCTTGTAGTCTCACTGCTTTGGGGGTGGGATGTAACAGTAATTTGTGCTCAGTGTCGTGGATTCAACAACCATGCAGTGGCTTATTGTATTAAACAAATCAACCTACAATCATGTAGCTGTTGCCAGAAGAGGCAGTTATTTTCTTGTGCAGTTTAGCGCGTCTGTTCAAGCGGTTGCACGTTCAGTTTTATAATCCCATTTTAAATGTAGTATGAATTGGATAACTGGAAGAAATTAAAGCTGCTAAAAATGACATATAAAAGCAACCCCACATCTTCCTGGATGTCCTTGCTCTTGGTTATGAAAGCAACCCCACATCTTCCTGGATGTCCTTGCTCTTGGTTATGAAAGCAACCCCACATCTTCCTGGATGTCCTTGCTCTTGGTTGTACAGCTCAAGTTGCAGAGGCAGAGCCTCTGGTAATGCGGCAAAAGTACAGGACAGCCAGTGCCTTCGACCTTGTACTGTTTTCAGTCCCCAACCATAATCCGTTTTATGCGGGATTGCACTTGTTTTTAAAACAAAGGCTTATCAATACTAACTTCAGAATGGGTGGAAAATAAGCCCTTTTTTCCGAGATGCTGAGGTCACCACCTTTAAACGGTACTGCGGCACTGCCACATCGTGACACATCCTGAGCGCTTGTTTTGTCTGCAGCTGGGCCTTAGCCAGCAGCTGTTTACACACGACCCCCCGCGCACACATCTACGCTTTTGTTGATGGGTCTCCTGGGTGCTTTGACCTCCCACTGTTTTGGTTGCTTAAAACCTAAGATGTAAAGGAACAACAAAGAAGTGTATTAACCATTAGGTACATTTATTGTATTCTCAACCAGCATATATCCGTACGTGCGCACTCATTTGGCCAGAGGGATTCCTGGGTAAGGGATTCACTGACTTTGATCAGTGGCTCTAGTGTATGATTGGATGACTGTTGCTATGCAGACTGGTTGGCAGGTCCAGCGTTGTTGAACCCAAGCGCTTTTACAGTGACTGCACAGAGTGAGAGCGGGAGAGGGCTATAACAACAAGCCTCTCTGCTATAACTCCGAGCCTTCCCTCCCTCCCCTGAGCCTCCCCCTCAGGAAAGGGGCCATGCGTAGAGGTCAGCTGCCGTTATTCACATCCTTGATTTACAGGAGAAAGCGATGGGAAGCGGAGCGCTGTGTTTTTTCTAGATGAGGTGTGAGGGCGACGGTTGAGCCTGCAGTACGGGAACAGGTGTGGTTAATGCTGACCTGGCAAAAAACGTGTTTTTTTTTTCTTCTTGTTTACAAGAAAAAGTAAACGAGATAATATTTTTGTCTGTTTCACGACGGTGAGACACAGAGGAGGGATTTGCCTCATAAAGTGTGCTCTGTGCAGGGAGAGTGAGTATACGAGAGCGAGTATACGAGCGCTTTCCCATGTCCTCTGTCGGCGTGATTGCCCCAGAACAAGGTAGTCTGTGCATCTGCGGCCGTTCACCTCCCCGCTGCAGCCGGTCTCCTGTTGGTACAGTGAGGCACGGCGAATCCATCACCGTTTCATTCATTTTATATGATTCTTTGTACATTTTCTATGCACATGTTTGCAGATTGCTGACAGTTAAGAAGCAGTTGTTTAGTCTTTCATGCTGACTTTCACAAATGACTGGTCCGGTGCTGCCGAGGCAATACTAATGGAATGTCCTGTGAGATGCCCTGAGAACCAAAATGAAGGAGCCACTAATGAACATGTTTTTCATGTATATTCACGGGGTATGAGCGAATAATCTGCACGTCACTCTGAATGGACGAGGTGTCAAATAAGCAACAATATTGTTGTTGCAGCCACTATTTAAGGCCTATGTATTGGCATTTCATTTTTCTGATCTTAAATCGTGAATGTTTAACACATTATAGTTTCATCTTGCGAAACGTAAGTAATTTTTTTCATTAATAAAGTTGCAAGCACAGCAAGAGACAAGGAGTTTATTGTTTCACCGTTGGCTTTCGTGTATCTCCAGCACCTGTGGTCTACACAGTCTAGTGTGCAAAGTTTTATTCTTATATTTATTTATAACATAGGAAATATGAATTGTATGTATTTATTCAGCCCCAAAATACTTTTCACAAGAAATAAAATGGCTTGTTTTTTGAGTGGAAACTACCTAATCAAAAGTCGTTGCCCCCCCCTCCAAAATTTGATTCTTGCCGTCGTGAACAAATAATCTAATAATCTAATATTCTGACTCACCCCTAGTTATTAGTATTCTATTGTGTTAGAGTAGTCTTAGAAGCAGATTATGGTAACACACAAACCTTAGTAGGCCACCCAGGAGTTATTTATTTTGTTTGCAGGCTTGTGTGAGCTAATATATTAGGCTACATTTCTCAGGGAAGCTTAGGGCCATTACCTCGTTGCTGTGCCTAGCCTGGCTCTGATTGTGCTTGTTTGTGTGTGTGTGTATGTAATGAAGTCGGCCTCTTCCAGCGCTGCGAGCGAGGCTGTCCGCACCCAGATTACACTCCTATGCTCTGTTAATTTTAGAAAGGGAACAGCTGCTACGAGTCCACGTACCCGGCGCTCTGTCGGTCGGCCGGTCTGTCTGTCTGTCGGTCTCTCTCTGTCGGTCTGTCTGTCTGTCCGTGTATGCGGGCAGCGGTTGACGCATACACACATCTGCTGTGATGGTCCATGTGAACTGTAACAGCCTTCAGTCCCTCCCTGTCTGCTTTGTCTGTCTGTCTGCCCAGCAGATTGCGTGATTGTTCCCACCCCCCAGCTTGGCGCATGGAAAGACTTCGCATGTGGGCAGGGCGAGGCGTCTGCTTCCTCTCTGCGAGTTTAATGTTTCGCCCTGCCATGATGCGTCCCTCAGCCTGATCGCGTTTCTTGAGCTGGTGGAACATTCGCCCTTCTTTAGCTGTGGACAGATACGCAAGGCTACCGTTTCCCGCCTCTTTCCTGCTGCCTCCCGGATCCTCAGGCTTTTTATAACTGAGTAACTTGAATGTGTGAGAACAACACCAGCACATCGTTATTAATTCATCTTCACACTGTAAGAAGAAAATGTGTGAAGGGCTCAAATGCACAGGAATGCTCCATATGGTGCAATGTGTAATACATTCACTGCCACTGATGTATGACAGCAGAATGCCTGAAACATATTTTCAGTGTACAGTACAAATGTGTTGCCCGCTAACGCTAATGTGAGTGAACTTCTCGGGGATCTGGTGACTGCTGTCTATTGGATATTCCTTGCATGAAAATCATGAGAAATAAAGACAATCTTGAAAGCCATGACTTACCATACAAAGACGTTCCATATTCCATGTTCTACATCATTGTTTTTATGCCAGTCGACGCGCTTCAGAAATGCTCATAACACTTCATCGTCATAGCATAGGCTGTCCTCAGAAAACTCCCCTTCTATCTGTTAATGGAGACCTGACTGCATGAGGCGACCCTGATTCTTTGGAACTCACTTGCTTCATCTGTTGCGCCCGCATTCTAGCAATTCCATCAATTGAAATTCAATTAATTTGATGTAAATTACTCATATTTTCATACGAAATGTACAGCGAAATGTTAATGTACCTGGCAAACTTAGTCGGTTTCATATAATTATCTTTTTTTCTGTAGTTGTGAAGGCGAAATTATGATTTCATGCACGTTTGTATTAACTGATCTGTTCTCACAGATGTCCGATAGCAATTTTTTCTGTAATGAGACTAGATCACTCATGATTGAATAAAGCCTAATTAGTGTCCGTCTTCACAAGCAATGTATGTCAACTCCAACAAATCACACTGGCTTACTCAGGGACTTAACATATTGAAATGTAATTGACTGCCCAGGTTTACCACTTAGTGATGGCGTATGGATCCTTTCTCTCGATATTTACTCTGTAGAATTGGCCTGTGGTTTGTTTTCCAGTTGGGAAGGTTAGCTTTTATTACCTGGCAAAGCTAAACAAGGAACCCATAAAGCTGCCGAATGCCACGCTTCACGCTAATGGCCATGTAGATGCGTCTTGTAAACGATTCATTTTTTATGGAAAAACTTTGAAAGGACTGAGGGGAGGCTTATTTAGCCAAATGTCTTGCTTAACTTAGCCTTCTGCTTTCCTCACTGACATTGAAAGGCTTGAAAGAGAACATGAGAGAACAGGCTTAAGTTAGGTTTTTTTAAAAGATTATAATCTAAGACTATATCCGTTTTTATGCACATCAAATCTTCTTGATTGCTAATGTTAGATTGACATGTAGGCATTTTCTAGCTAGCAAGATGAACAGCTTGCTAGCTTTGCTACTTTAGTACTAAAAATGCAATGCTGATATTGGTGAGACATGAAAGAAAGGTACATTTAAAGCACTCTAAACCCACATTCAATCTGATGAAGCTGGTGCGTCTTTGTAGCAAGATAACTAAACTAGCCAAAACGAAAATATTGGCTGTGAGCTCACAAGGTCTGTGACATACAGTAGATTGCTAACATGCCATTTAGAGTATTCTGTCCATTTTCAGACCTATACACAGTGATATCCAAATTGCAGGAATTAATTTGGACACAAAAAAGATTGCATGAGTAATGGACATCACTAGGACTAGCCTAATACCTTTGACTGAAGATGCCACACCATTCAGTCGGATGCCTGGGGCCACATGTATAAACAGTACTGAGCAGAAAACTGCCCTCAGAAAGCCACGTACGGGAGTTTCCACGCAGAAATTCAGATCTATAAAATAATATGTGCGGTGAGAATCTGCGAACCTCTGCGCACGCTGGACACCGTACGTACACAGTGTTTGGAGTCAGTGTGATATGGCGACACCGTGACCGAAAGGCAGAGGTAGAAAATGCAAAACTCTTCCGACTCTAACCCTGAGCATTATTTTACTCTGTGGCCCCTGGTGTAGTTTAAAGGCTACTGCGACTGCTCAGAGCCAAGAGGACAGAATGCTTTGTCAGCATTCCTCTCAATGGTGAACGTTCTTCAATTCACAGTGGCAAGGTTGCATCTTGTCTCATCTGAAGCTCCAAGAAAACATCCGCTTATATATAGTAGCCTATACCCAGAATACATCTGCTTCAAAGCTCATTTTGGAACTACACTGAATAAAGTATTTGTTTCATTCTGTATGCTGTAAAGCCCTAGGGTAATTTCCCTGGGTCTTTCCAGGCACATATATAGGCTATATGTTGGAAAATTGGAAGTGTTATGAATGACTGAAAATTACCCATTTATGTCAGTTGTTTTAGTTTACTGCTACCTTGTGCAATGGGACTAATGTAAAGCAATGACAAGGAGCAGTGTGTAGTACAGAGTCTGGGTGCGAGGAGCTGGAATGTATTGGCATGAACAGGCTTAGCAATAGAGGAAACGACCCATTTGCCCAAACTCCCGCAGTTGCCCCTTGTAAGCGGGTGCTGAAAAGCGGGCTGGAGGATGTGCGGTTGAATAGGCCTCTTCCTGCCGTTCCATGGCACCCTGATCCAGAATGCAGCGCTCTCCCTGTCATTATGGAAGACCGAAAAGCTGCAGGTGCGAGCCTGGGGGACCGTCGAAGCGCTGACGAAGCAGCCGCCCATCCCCCGACCGGGCCGCTCTGAAGATTAGTACTGTACGCGCACAGCCCAGCAGCCCAGATGGCCCTTTTAGAACGCCTGCTCTTGTCCAAGACCAGGGGATCATCTGTCATTTCCACAGAATACTGGGTCACGGCAAAGGCATGTCTATACCACATGCAACCCGGCATCAAGTCAGGCCTCTGCAAGAGCAGGCGGCAGAAAGCGCAAGGTTTTGGAACTGTTTTGCAGATCGCTGTCAGTTTATACTTTGACATTGGTCTTTGTGGCGTTCGTTTTTTTTTACCCTCAAACCGAGTGAAAGGTGAATAAAGTACTGAAACGTGAAGTGGGCAAACATCATTAAGGGAATTTAATTCCCCACCATGCTGTTCGGGCAAGAACGGTTGATAACGTCTGCAATAAATCTTGTGCTATTTCCTGTCTTGCTGACAAAGACGTGGAAGGGGGCACATTGTGTCCAAGTCTGGATGTTGGAAAGAAGCCCACGGAGCACCCCTCCCATAACTGACTGTTCCTCTCTCTATCTTTAATCAGAGAAGGAGGCAGCTGCACCAAGACCCACCGGCCAGCTGACTATTTAGATGAATATAGCAATGTACACAAATAGGGCAATTTAGCATCTGTTTGGCATGTAGTGACCCAAACGTCCCAACCTTATACATTTTTTGTGGGCCACTTAAAGTAATTAAGGATTTTGTTAGTTAAACTGCTCTCATAGTTGATATACATTTAAATTTCACGCGTTTGCATTGTATTCACAGCGAAATGTATTACGTGAGGTTCAAGCAAGCAACGCTGCGTTACTGCGAGGCCGACATTTGAGTCGTTCAGCTTTCACATGTCCGTCCATCTGTCCGTCCTCATTGAGCCCAGAGCAGAGCTGACTGAACCCAAAGAGGTGCTCGAGTAACATTATCACGAGGCGTAGCCGAGGATTACGAAATGAGCGAGGGTCTGGCCACGCCGGCGCTGGCACCAGTTTAGCCGTGGGAGAAAGGTACAAAGAGATTAGCACATTTTTCATGGGCCCTGCTTTTAATGCCATTCCTCCGCTAAGCCTGTTAACAAGCTATGCAGCGCTTTGATGAGGCGATCAAATGGAGCCAGCTGTGCGGGACATCTTAGAGGGACCGCCTGGAAGACCGGCGGGACGGACGGCAGGGGCCGCCCGCCTGTGAAGCCCGCATCGCTGCCCCCGGAGATTCTGTCTGACGCTTACACTGTGGCAGACGGGCAAGTTTAAGTGTCATTCAGAACAACATCGTTTGGCATTTTATTTTAGGTCTCGGTGCAGAAACGAGTAAATAAAAAGAATTGCAGTAGATAAAGTGCCATTTAAAAAAAAAATTAATAATAATAATAAGATGCAGTCAACACTGCTTGCAGGCTCTGCTTTTACCGTGCACATTCTGTTCAGAAGGTACTGCTTCCACTCAGCTTGAGCCCTCGAACAGAACCAAAAAAACGATAAAAAGCATCCTCGTCCAATTCCGTTAAGTGAACAAATGGGATGCTCTGAGGGCGCCGCCCTCAAGGCCCACAGTACCGGCATTATCTCTAATCGCTAGCTTGTAAAACTGGCTGTGTTAGAATCCCGGCTCTGACCCCACAATCTCAGCCCAGACAGTCAGGAGCTGCACTTTGCCAATTGCCCAGTAACACTACAGTCCTCTGTTTCATCTGCCCTGTAAAACCCTACTTCTCCCTTGGGACGGCACTAAATATCTCCATTCTGAACTGAGAAAACACCACAAGGGCAGCCATTAGTCATCATGAAATAAAGAAATAAATGCATAAAGAGTGGATCAGCAGATCTGAAGTAGAAGGCGTAGAAGGAAGACCCTCTTAAAAGGTTGCATAACAATTTTAGCTGGTTTTTTGTGACGGCGGACAAACGGCTTCCTTGAGAAAACATGCAGGCGGTCTCTCGTGATCTCATATCTGTAAATGCATTTTTTTCTCGAAATGGACCTAGGACAGTGACACCATGATGCGTAGTGACGGGCCTCGCCCGGCACCTCAGAGGGCAGCGCTTCCAGGCCTCACAGGGGGGTGTCTGAAGAGTGTTTTCAGGCTCCGTAGAGGGGCGCTTGGGCTTATCTGGACCTTATCCACACCAGGACGGAGGGCCCAGTCGGCTCGGCACCTCCCGCCCTCTCTCGTGATCGCCAGCGACGGGAGGGTGACCCTGCTGCTCCTGCCGTAAGGTGATGAAAGGCAAATTCTTCACTCGCCTTCGCTGTCCGCCCACATTCGCCGTCCCCGATATTTGCAACAGTAATTTCCAGAAAGCGAACTCCCACGGTGCTGCAGTTGATAAAGTGATGTTGTCAAAGCTGAGTTACAAATGCAGACCAGCAGTTTTATGCAGTGAGAAATTGTGTGGGTCGAAAGCCAATAGTGTCTCTTGAGGGATTGGTTGGTGTCCATTTCATTATCTAGCCAAGTGAAGGGAAATGTTAGCTGCATCCTAGTTTAACTTTGTATTACGTTTTCATTTATTCAAGGCCCCATACAGGTTTTAATCTGTGTGAATACAGTTTGTATTTCTCATTTCTATTCTCTTATATTGTCAAACTAATTGTAAACTGTCAACTAAATTGATTACTCAGTGCAAAAAGTAGGGCCATAGTTCAGTGGCTCTTAAAATATATATTTTTTATGTTTGGCTTGTCCAAGTTTAATTTATATATATCTGTATATTGTGTGGTTCAGCCCTGAAGTAGCAGAAGTTTGAAGGTGTCTATAGGACCACGTCTAACTTTGCTTCCTCCATGTTTGACTTGTCATAAGAACAACAAACAACTGAGCACATCTTTCGGTATATTACATAAACTTTCGCATCTCATGTAAACTGTCAATGTAAATGTTCAATTGTACATGCAATGACTACAGTACATGAAAGTTTGCATCAAAAATTTAGATTAGATATGCAGTAAATTCACTAAGAATGTAACACATGGCTTTTTACTATTTCTGAGTTTGAAGAAGTACATATTATGCATTCACAATATTCAAATTGAATATTTATTTAATGGCTTTGGTAACATGTGAAAACAAATGCTTGAATATCTGGGCTTGCATGGTGCACACAATAGCATCATTGTATAGCCTAATTCAAAGCTTCCCAATCAAAGTTGTGTAGGTTAGCATTCTGTGTTTTCTGTAGTGCTTCTAAAAATAGAAGAACTTCCATTTTATGATTTATTTTTGCATTTTTGATTTCATTCATGAGCTTTGGGACCTCACTTTGTGAAAAGCTGCAGCATCCATGAATGTTTCATGCTGTGGAATTGTTTGTGTTTTCCCTGCTTCGGAAAGTTAAGATCTAAGTAGAGTGTTTACTTCATGCAATTTCCAAGTAAGATCATTTGTCTGTTTTGTGGTTATTTGATAGTACATTGTACAGACACTGGCTTGTCAGACTGTTTTCCTAGGCCTATCTTCTGCTTTTTTGTCTTTTAGACTGAGATACTCGTTGATGGTAATTGTAGTTATTGTTATTTCTTTTACCCATTTTTATAACACTCTGGTCTGCCTATAGTGATGTGCATTGTGCTTTACAAGTCTGGCTTGGAAGTTGAAATATGGTATTACCAGAGTAAAAGGGCGCATTCTTCATTACCCTGAGGTACAGCCGTTTTATTTTGGGTGCAGTATTTATTTCTGCTCTGGTGCACAGTGGACCTTTTGTGCGGACGTTCCTTGAAGGCTGGCCATAAGTATCCCGCAGCTGCCGGCGGTCCACAGCTCCAGTGCCTTGTCCAAACAAGCCGAGCGGGAGTGGGGCCAGTGGTGCGGCTGCAGGCTGGACACAGCGTGTGAGAGGCCCGGGCGCGAAAGGCCTGCGCCGTTGGCTTGCTCGCTCGCTCGCACGTGACCATGCAGCCAAACCAGCGCCCACAGGAGATGCCCCATGACAGCTCCCAGCCACATGGCAGCACAGAATATCACCCACCCCCGCCAAGCCCCCGCCAAGCCCCCACCGTGCGCTGTCCGGCTGTGAAAGGCCATCCCTCTCCGAGAAGCAATCAGAAACCGTGGAAAAGAGTGCCTTTGTCTGAAAAGGCGCTTTGAAAAGGGGAGGGCTGTGGAGGGAAGGAGGTGTAAACAATGCACCACACTGCTGCTCACGTTTGAAGAGTTTGTCCTAGTTCTGGCCCTTGCACCACTTTAGCTTGTTATTTTTTTTATTGCGTGGGAGCTGCAGCACGCTGTGCAGTTTAGCATTTTTAAGACGGGGGGTGGGGGGC
The DNA here is from genome assembly GCA_022702515.1 of Ilyophis sp. 1 JC-2022. Lineage (NCBI taxonomy): Eukaryota > Metazoa > Chordata > Actinopteri > Anguilliformes > Synaphobranchidae > Ilyophis > Ilyophis sp. 1 JC-2022. The sequence goes on from CM040403.1 coordinate 116,299,313, forward strand.
TGGTTAAATTGCGGGGGGCTGGTTAAATTGCGCAGGATATGGAACCAGGCCCCACATAGTCTGAGAGCTGGGGAAAATAACCGTGAGCAAGCTGTAGGCCTCCTGGTTATTTCAAACGGCGAGGATTGTTTCGGTCACTCTCTAGAGGACAGAGATGATACAAACAAGAAGTGACTGTTTTCCTGATGCGCATCCCAGAGGCGCAGCTTTTCTCTGCCCAGACTGGCAGTCACGTGACCCAGAGACGTGTCACATGGGCCACAGGGGCCCAGCAGACCAGGAAGCCCCATTGATTTCTCAGTGCCTTAAGCCAATAAATAGGCTTCCTGAGAAACCTGAGGCAGAACCTGAGATGCCAAGTGCTTGGGCCAAGTGAACAAACATAGTCCTACATCCGACCCCGGATGTCCAGAGCTTTCCTAAAGTGTTTACCTTGTTCCTAATGATTTGCTGGGACTAGACTAATAGTTTCGCTGGAATGCACCATCGGAAGCATTCATCAATTTGGAATTCTGTCAGCACAATGCGAAGGAGTGAGGAAAGTCTATTGTAATGGATATATACAGGAAAAGTTGTTTTGGTCGGTTCTTTGACGGGAGAGAAACGCTCTGATCTGAGGCGCTTACAAACTGCTGATTTGTGTGAAAGATCAGAGGGTGGGATACTCTTACCCTGCAGAGCGCCATTGTAAAAGCATGAATGGAGTCTTCTGACTTCAAACGCAGCAGACATGGCTCGAGCAAGTTTTCAAGTTTTTCCTCCCCAAAAGACCGAAGAGAGGAGGAGGGGTATGGCTACATCGCGTGGAGTGATCGTTCTTCGGTGGGAAGTGGTGATCGGACAGAATGCTGCTTCTTGTTAGAATCACCTGCTGAGAGGAGAGCCACCGGGGAAGCTACTGACTCTATCCTTCAGCCTTTTACTTCCAATACACACTGGCGTTATCGGTCACGCCGCAAGTTCTGCTTACTCCTCCCGTCCGGCCGTTAGGAGCAGGAAGCATCATCTACACCTAGGACGCCTGTATTGAAGTTCTTCAGAGGAAACCTCTGGGTCTTGTATCTGGCCGTGAATGTTCAGCGGGGCTGTGGCCGTACCTGTGCTGCCCTGTCTAGTTGTGACTTTAACTGAAATGACCTCCGATTCCTGTGTGGATGTTTGCTAAGTGGAGCAGTTGAGCAGGCTCTGTGGCCGTCTTAGTGTGATGGATCACTGCAGAGCTGGTGCTGGGAGGCACACATTACATTACATTACATTATATAACCTTAACCATTACACTACACTGCCGCCCCACACATGCCCACTCTGCAGTTCCACATGCCCCTGAGGGACCAGAGTTGGTAATCACAGAGTCTACTGCATTGCTGGCCTGCTTCAGTTGGAAGGCAATTCTGCCAGTTTAAATGTGATCATCCTTTCTCTGTAGCTGCTGTGGGTGAACTTTCTGGAGTTCCCCACGGCTCTGTGTTTGGCTCTACCTTGGGTTTTCCTCTCATTGTTTCACAAGGTTCTGCCAGCATATGCTGTGCAGATAATCCTCGTTTCTTTTACTCCTTTCCACCTTTCAGTTTGTTTTATTATTCTGACATGAACATTACTTTCTATAGACAGATATATAGGTAGGAGTCGCTCTTAATTCCACATAGTCAAACTTTGAAGTAGGCTATGTTTTTTCAATGCACTCTCTCCACTTCTCAGATATAATTTGTTGATTTTTTAATTCCCCCCCTTCTAACGGTAGGCTATATCAGTGTGTATATGAGGCTATATATACTTTGTCTCATGTGAACCAGGTTCTCATTGATCATAACAATTGACTCTTTCCTTTTCTTATTCTCTACAGTCAATAGAAGTCCTTAGGCCCTACATTAACCCCTGACTCTTAATGAAATAACTTGCTTATACATCTGATCAATTTCATTTCTGATAATGAACACCTCTCCACTCCACGTTCCACTGATATCATTGTTACGTAGTTATCTCTTCTATCTCAAAGTCCACTGTTTCTGTCATTAATGTCAGTCTCCAGTAGAGTAGTGAATGTCTGATTAACATTGAAAGTCTAATTTCTTGTTAATTTTCATCATGCTCACACAATTTGAAACAATGCCTCCCCATAATTATTTTTTTTTTTTACATTTGTTACATTTGTTACATTTGTTACATTTGTTACATTTACTTGGTAGGATAATGTTAGTTACCCTACCACATAGTGTTTTTCCAAGCAAGCCTTTCTTGAAGCAGTTGTCGTCTTCCTCTTCTAAAAGATGAAAAGTTCTTCACAAGCGGGTCTTCTTTAGCTTTCCCCCCCCCCCCTAATGTTTACCATTTTAAATTGCTTGCATATTAATTTGTTACATTTAAACATGTCTTATTCTCTTTTTGTGTTGTATCTTTTTTATTTATGCAAGGTTTGGCTTATTATCTTGGATAATTGCGTTAGTTAGTTGTGAATACTAAGTGAATACTACTGCCACTGCACACGGTAGAAGTGAAAGTGGCACTGCTTTCTGCATTGTTGGTCACATCCTACTAAGACACGCTCTGGCTTCGCCTTCACTGTATCCTTGAGCTCACTGCTATCTCAGGGAATGAAGAACTCATGACGGCACATGAAAAATGTTATTAATTAGCCGTTTGGCAGAAAGGTGACCTGTGTATGGCTCCCGGCTTAACGGTTACTTTGGCTGTGTTCAGAAAGCGAACCTTAATGCTCATTCTTTTACTCTGATCTTTTTTTTAGACTGACTTGAATGCGACCCAACAGTTCTGCCAGTGCAGAATTATGACCACATTAACCTGTTGCATGGAGAGTGATGTCACTTCACTAATGTACCTCTGCTTGGGCAGGGAATGTCTTTTTGTACCAATCCTGTCATTGATCGAAGGTATACTCCACCAAACTCGTGTACATGGGTGTGCTAAACACTTGTGTGGACTGAACAATTTTGATTTGACATGTTACATATGACATGCGTCCTCACACGCAAGTTTCCGGGCTAAGTATCCAATTTATTTCTACGTACAAATATTACATTGCATTCATTTGACAGACACTTTTATCCAAAGCGACATACAATAAGTGGATAAGATATGACCCAAATCTGAATGGAAAAGATGTGACTCACTGTGGCTTTTGCCATTCAGACTGTTATAAAAACATCTGAGCTGTGTCTCATTTGAGGGAAAAAAATATGGGCACTTTGTGGTCTAAATGTAGCCTTTTAAGATGAATTTAATAGACCTCATTTCACTTGGCTTTTTCTTGTACTCTTCCCACAGACAGATATGGAGGTAGGGGAGCAGTGGTGTTGGTCAGTGGCCATGGTGCTCTCTGGGAAAGATATAAGGTTAGGACTTGTGAGAAGACACTGCTGTGTCAGCAAGTTGCCATGACAATGCAGTCATTCCCCCGCTTCATTGTGTCTTTCGCTCTGTCTCCCGCAAGGTCACATGGGCGAATTGATCCAACCACGGGCCCCCATGACTTTCTATAATGTACTGCCTGCCCATTTTGTTGCAGTCCCCGAGCCCTTTGTGCTCAGAGAACTTAGTTTGTTTGAAGCAGATCTCTGGTGGATTTCTGTACTTTCCCCCTTAACACATAAATATCAACTGAAAAACGGCACATTTATTGAAGTTCAAAAACTGCACATATTTCTTTGTTTTTGTTTTTTTATTTATATTATGAATTATTTATTTTTGCATTTGGTGAAGGTTTTTGGTCTGGCTGTAATTTTAAAGACACATCCATTGCTTGATTTTTACTTTAGGTTGTAATGGAACAAGAAATGCTCCAATTCTTGGAAATTCTGGGCCAGGTCAAGGATGGGAAAGGATTTATGGAATTCCACCCATAATTCTCAAGCTTTGTGGTAGGAACGAGACGGGGATAATGAAAACACTCATAGCAAATGTACCCTGGTATATAGATTTTCCCAGGGTTCACCACAAAATATTTTACCATCTGTTTTGTACCCACACTTACGGCTTTTTGGCTCACTGAAATTTGAGGTTAAGGTTGTGTGTAATGAATGATGGAGCAATTTGAATTACAAATATCTCAAACATTATAGCTAGTTAATATGTCCTGTGTTTTAACAGTGCATTCGTCAAGCATTGCAGTTTTATTTTTTACTTATTGTTTTGCCTTCTTTGGTCTTTCTTTAGATTTCTTTTTTAGAATACACCCTATGAACTTACTAAATTGATCAAATTAATTACTTTCAATTAATTATTTTTGTCACTGGGTAAAGTGCTTTATTAGCTATGTGATTGACTCAGGACTGGCCCGTCTCTTTGTGAAACCTTGCTTCCTGTGGTCCTTCAGGACCTTGAGTGCCTTGGTGAGCGTTATTGTTCTTCTCTAAAAGCAGAGAGGTATCGGTACAGAGTATGCCTGCCACTGCATTCTCATGTCAGTCACCTGCCCATGCTGACACTCCTTCCTGCCAGGTGGGACGAAGGGCGCCCCTAGAGGCTGGTGTCTGAATTAATTGGAGAGAGAGAGGGGAGGGGGACGGGGAGAGGGATATGTATAGCCTTTATGCTCCATCTATATAGTTGTACCTCTCAGGCTGGTGTAGTTGGAGATAATCTTAGATCAGTGTACCTAATGTGCACTCTGAGATGTGCCCTAACTCAATGCACTGTGAAATGGTGCCCTAACTCAGTGCACTCTGAGATGTGACCTAACTTAGTGCACTCTGAGATGTGCCCTAACTCAATGCACTATGAGATGTGCCCTAACTCAGTGCACTATGAGATGCGCCCTAACTCAATGCACTATGAGATGTGCCCTAACTCAGTGCACTATGAGATGTGCCCTAACTTAGTGCACTATGAGATGTGCCCTAACTCAGTGCACTATGAGATGTGCCCTAACTTAGTGCACTATGAGATGTGCCCTAACTCAATGCACTATGAGATGTGCCCTAACTCCGTGCACTATGAGATGTGCCCTAACTCAATGCTCTATGAGATGTGCCCTAACTCTGTGCACTATGAGATGTGCCCTAACTCAATGCACTATGAGATGTGCCCTAACTCAATGCACTATGAGATGTGCCCTAACTTAGTGCACTCTGAGATGTTCTGCATTGTAATGTGGGCCACATCCAGATATACGGCTCTTGGACATTATTTATGGAACATTACCGCAGCATTAAATCCTGGCTCTGTCCTTCATTCCGAACACCCGGCCTGGAAGCGCCGTGCGTCTTTCACAGGGGAGTGGGCACGGTGCCGGAATGATCTTTCCCTGACTCATTGGGATTTTGAAGGGGCCACGCCGTGACGTCCGCACTCGATTGAGGGGATGCGCTGTTGCACACGCGGAATATTTTTCACCTCAGTGTCTCGTGTCCTTCGCTGAGGGAACAGAACTGCATCTGGATCCTATCCAAGCAGTGTGGCCAAAGGGGTCATAAACTCAATGGTCTTAAACCAAAGGTCTATTAATAACTTTTAATTGGATCGGGTAATGTTATACAGCGCTGTTTTGCTTGTATGAAAACTGTCTGTCATGACCTATATTTCTAACGGAGTATATCTATGACATTTAGCCTAAATTAGAAATTATTTGAGGCCTACTCACTCATAAATCAAATAATATAAAAGAAATATGATAACGATTGGTTTGTTGTAAGTGACAGTTATAGTCCATATTTGACCTGATGTTTTATTACTAATAAAAGGAACTTTCACTTGAGAGGTTAATATATGGTTTCAGGCAACAGGTGGAGTTCCTGAACTCTATAATGTTACTGTTGGATTTAAGAGCTGTATTTGTCTCTCTGTGAGGACCGGTGTGTGAACAGACGGTTAGGTATGTTTTGCAGGGTCAGAAGTCATTCAGACACTGGCTGAGAGAGCTGTGCTGCAGTGCTATAAATGTTCAGGCTTGAGGTATGTTGAGCTTCTCAGGACTTTCATCACTCCTTAGACACTGAGCCCTGAGAGACTGTCTGACATGGCACACACACACACACACACACACACACACACAGGCATACACTGCTGACATAGAACACATGTGTACACTAATGCACATATATGTATTCAGACATGCGCACACTACTGAAAAAATGTCACACGTATACATGTTTATACACACACACTCACGTACATATACAGATATACAAAAACCAACACAAATTCACACACCACACACATATAAACAGACAACAAACACATAGACACACACACACACACACACCGACAAACACAGCTGGTCCTTCAGCACCCTGCAGTTGTCTGTCCGTCATGCCATCAGGGGTGAAGCAGTAGGCATAAGAGAGATCACTGAATGCCTCTGTGAGCTCCATGTACCGCTCATCTCCTGGGTGCCGATTGACATTTAGTGGGGAAAAGTAGTCCTATCACAACATAGATACAAAATACACTTCTGCATTTCTCCTATGTGGTTGTGGTGCAGGAAACCACAGCTGAAAGGCATGCTTTCTGTTCTGCTCTGTCATTCATATCAACTAACCACAAAGTGCCAATGCATTTAGATACAGTGAGTTTCTCTGCCATGTCGGTCATAAGATGTGTCATTCAGTTAAACACCGGTGTGTAGTAGGTCACCATGTGAGAACAGTTAAGACCTCAGATAAACTGACTCGGGCCTAGGAGTACTGCCAAGGTACTGCAGCCTTCATAGGCAATGCTGTGGGGGTTCTCTGGACTGTGATGTGCCACTGATGTGCCAGAGGATGAGAGGATTTGCAGCCGGGCAGCAGCGTTTAGGGAGTCATTTTCTCTCGTGTGCCAGCATCCCCGTGGGCCTCTTCAGTGGCTTGTTTAATTATGCCGAAGATAAAGCCAAATCCATATTTGGAGTATTTGGCATCGTCACTGTTGATTGAGGCTCTTTGCCTTGGCATTGTTCTGTTGTACAGAAGAGGAGACCCTCTGTCCTTTCACTCTCCGCTGTAATCAAGTCTTGTACAGGAGAAGCCGTCTATCTCAAGGGGGGAATGTTCACTCGCTGTAGCGATAAATATGGCAGCGGCGGTTATTAGACGAAAACGATGCACAATAGGATTAGTTATAAATGCGCTGTTAAGTGCTTCTAAATCTACGCCGATATCGAGGCGCCCGCTAGATTTTACTGAGCTTCACTGCTGCTGAAACGTGAGGGGAAAAAGGGGTGCCTCAAAAAAGTCAGAACAGAGGAAGAGAGCCCCAGAACTGCAGGTGTTTGGGGGACCTCTTCAGACTCACCTCTGCGACTGACTCCTCTCTCACCAGCCCCTCTGTGCGGTCATCACTGCACTAATCCTCCATACACGCGCCTGCCATAATCGCTTCTGCACTTCTGCAATTATATCTGAAAGGGCTCTCTTGCCTGATTGGCTAAGGTTTAATAAAAAAACCTTTTTTGTTTTATGGAAGATGCAGTGGAAAGAGCTAGAAGGGTTTAGTGCTAAACAACAGCTGTTGGCTATGAGATATAAATGAGCATTTCTCATAGCTGCAGCTATGTGCTGGATGTATCCGTGTCTTTGGCAATTTTGTCTCACTGCACTGTATGGAAACAAGTGCTGGACATTGGATGTATGTTGCGGTTGGCATGCGTTTATGAGGAGTGGTATTTTCTTGAGTGGGAGGGGTAGAGAGAGAGAGCGCAGATCACTCTTAACGCCAGGCAGACCCATATCTCTGCTTTAGTTTTCTCTTTGAAACGAGGCCTCCCAGATTGCCTTCTGTGTATTTTATTTGTTCGATAAAAAGGACCCGTGACAAACCGAGAGCCGGTCCCCTGCCGTGTGGCAGTGCTGCGTGACTGGGCTGGGAGAGAGGGGGATGTTCCCTCGATGCAGTGGTTTTGGATTGAGGCCCGGGGCCAGGCCGGCACATGCCCGAGGCCTGAGGGAATGTTTCTGTCACCGGCTGCGCTTCACCTGTTCACTGCTCTGGGCCGGTGCATTACCAGCATCAAACACAGCTGTGGAAAAGCTCTTCCAGTGCTCCCTCCACTGTCCTCCCTCCACTGTCCTCCCTCCTCAGTACTCTATCCTCCTCCCCACCTCTCTGCTCCTGCCCCCCCTTCAGTTCGGCCACATTAAACCGCTCACGCTAGCCCTGCTCTCCAACAAGCCTCTGAATCTATATGAATGAACACACATCTGCCCAGGTCTGACCACCTACGGTAGCTGCTGCCACCGAAGTGCTGTTTTCTGATCCTAATTGTAGTTTTGTATTAAATTACTCATTACCCCATTACAGGGTTTTTCCTGGTAGAGAAAGGGGGTTTGGCGGTACCTATGAGAGCGCACGCAAATACGCAAGCCGAATTTTTTTTTGCATTAATTTTAGACGTAAATACAGGTTTTGGAGTACAAAGAGCCCATGTAGGCTTTGGTTGTAAAGTAGCTACCAGTAGGGTTGTGTTTAGGAGTTTTTTCTTTTTTTTTTTAGAAATCAATCAAAGGTTGAAGCTTTTTGAATATTTGAATATTACACCATTTAGGCTATTTTGCACAAATAGAAAAATAAATAAACAACACTAAAACGGAAATAAAAAATGTGTAGCGACAAGTTTTTTAAAATTAATTAATTTTTTTAAACGTACAAAAGCACTGTGTGTGTTTTAACATAGGCTAACGACAGCAACGTAGACTATTTCAGCCCTAAATGCGATAGGTCACTGTTGAACTGTCGATTGTACAGGACTTTGGCAAAACATAACATGATAAACTCTAAAGGGTTTATCATAACACAGCGGTAGCTGCATATAGCCTACAGGTAAGATATATGGTTTCATTAACATATTTATAGCTACGAGAGATATTGGAGAAAAACAATGAGGTGTCTTCTAAACCGAAAGTGCATCAGGTAGCCTACTGTAGGCTATAGCTTTTAGCCTACAGTAAGCAATGGAAAACGCCGAATGCTTAGGCCTATTTGTGCATTTTAAAAATATATATTATTGTTTCTAGCTATATCTGAACATGATTTTCTTGTAAACGGTGCATTTTACAGTCTGTGGCTTGTAAGCGCTTTGGGCTATTAATAGCACCTTCTTATTTTATATTCCTGCGGGTTTTCGTAAAAGCTGTAGCCTAGTTTATAATTTAAGACAAACATGAATAGGCTACTGTAATTGGGACCGATACATCTACCACTATAGTAGCCTATGGGGCGCCAACGTGGATCGGATTAAAGATTTAACCTTTTCAGAAGTTATGGCTTCAAAGGTAGCCTAATTCAAAATTGGAGCATATTCCATCCAACTCGCTGCGCGCTCTGTCTTTCTACCGAGTCGCCCCAAAGATTTAGGTTTCACTCTGCCACAGAATAGCTGAGCCGCATTTCTATACAGTCTATGGTTCTATGCTTCTTCTACACGTCCCCTAGTACTGACATCTTGAAGGCGACTAGTACAATATATATCCTGGCTGAAAGACCATATTGCACCCATAAAATGTAATTAAATTCATTCGGATATGATTTTATTTGCCGATTTCTCAATTATTGTCATTTTGGCGGTCGCGCTTTCCCTTTGGCGGTCCGTGAAATCATTTTGGCAGCCAATGTAAAAAATCCTGCATTACTGTTTTTTTTATTGACCACGGTTCAGTATTCCTAGTGTTAAATGGACAGTGCTTGTTCCGTATTTGTTCTTTTCTCTCCATATGTTTTTAGCACATAATCTGCTGAATTGAGGGTGTTTCACAGCCTGTCTCCTCCTGTGTTGATTGAACCCTGGGAAAATGCTGGCTTTGGACTATACATACTCAGTGGCGATTGTAAGGGAGGCCGTAGGGGCCCTCATTAGCATAATGTTAACTTGACATCAGCAGGTTCTCACATTGGTATGCTCTCTGTTTTTATTTCAGCTATCATGTACGTGATGGGGGCTTTGGGTCCGGCTGCAGGTTACCTTCTGGGGGGAGTTCTGATCGGGTTCTACGTCGATCCAAAAACCATCGTCAACATCGATCAAAGTGACCCTCGCTTTGTGGGCAACTGGTAAGATAAATAAAAACTGTGTGTGTATATTTGAATATATTTGTATATTTTATATTTGAAAATTGTGTGGCCCAGAGAAATGTTAGTATCTGGGTTGCTGGTGTGAACACACTATGAGGTGTGAAGTGAAGACATGCTTGTACTAGCCTAGTCATTCACCCCAAGGGGTGTGTGCATGTTGTATCTCTAGGTGATAAAAACCCTCAATTTGCAGTAAAAAGTATAAAAATGTGCAGTGAGTTAGTGGTGTCCGTGTATATGCCTGCGTTAAAGCCAAAAGATGTTTCTGGAAGATGAAACTGCGCAGTGGAAGATATGTGACCTTGCGTATGTGTGTGGGCGTATGTGTTTGAGTTCAGTGCACAGTTTAATGAGATATGTTCCTTTTAAAAGGTTTTGTGTGTTAATGAGGTGTTTTTTGTATGCAAGTGTGCATGCGTGTGCTGTTCATGTGTTTAATGAGCCATGGTCACTCTCACGTGGCGCAGGTTATGTGCACGTGTGTACATGTGTGTTTTTAATGAGGTGTGAGTTGTGCACCTATGTGAGTGTGCTTGTTTGTGAAGGGAGTGTGTGTGTGTGTGTGTGTGTGTGTGTGCGTGCGCGCGTGCGTGCGTGCGTGCGTGCGTGCGTGCGTGCGTGCGTGCGTGCGCACGCCTGTGTGCGTGCGTGCGTGTGTGTGTGGAGTGAGTGTGTACATGTGTGCTTGCATGTTAATGAGCACTTTATTCCTGGTAGAGCTGGTTGTGCATGTGCATTAATGAGGCGTGTCCCGCCCGCCCTAGGTGGAGCGGGTTCCTGCTCTGTGCCGTCGCCATGCTGCTGGTGATCTTCCCCATGTTCACCTTCCCCAAGAAGCTCCCTCCCCGACACAAGAAGAAGAGGAAGAAGAAAAAGATGAGCTCAGACGACGTTTCCAGCGACGACGACGTGATGAAGGAGAAGTCGTGTGGCAAGGGCAAAACCGTCACTTCCTCCATGGGCTTTGGAAGGGACATCAAAGGTACCAGAGCGTGTGTGGTACCTCGTATTCCACTGCACGTACGAGGTTAAACAACAAGCGTCGGCACAATTACAGATCAACCTTCAGATCTTTTAGAGGTGACCCAGCTCTTTGGCCACATAATCTAACGTTACCTGAAACAGTAGACGTTACCGTCTACCAGACAGGCACTGAATGATGTTATATATAACTGCTGGTGACTCATTTCACAGGTGATAATTAAGGCATGTAAATGCATAGGGAAAGTGTTAATAAGTCAGTGTAAATGAATAACTATGACAGATTTTTTTTATGAGGTTTGTGCAGGAAGTTCTTTCCTTTTGTACGGGGGAACTGGGCGTACACAAGTATTTAGATCGTTTAGGCTAATGAGATCAGGATATGCTGAGAATTCCGGGGTTTAGGGGGGGAAGCATGTCTGTTAGGCCAGCACTGCTGTCGTTGAAAGCAGAGGAGCACAGATTAATCTCTAAATGTGCTATTTCTCTCTATGAAAGAACTTGGCCGGCTTCTCTCCAAATAAACCCTCACACCGAACAGATGGAAATTAATGCACATTCCCTTCCTGTTCAAAGCAATGTAAAATAACCCAAAGTGTTTCAGCATTCTGGTGATGGAGTACCACTGCCTTTCTGCTGCCTTGCTCATTGGAGCTTAACGTTTTGAAAGCCTTGTTGACCAACATGCGGACACATAAGGACAGAAATGTGAAATAATAGAAAATGTGTTGACAGACACGACAGATGAGTGTTACAGATTATCTCTGACTGTAGCTTTAAACACTTTAAAAGGCTTTTTAAAAAATTCAACAAAAGCCCTTTCCCTCCAGATATGAAATGCCACATTTACGCAAGCTGATGCCAAAGCAAATCCTAGCATAATGCATGTAAATGAATGTGCACTTAATTAAAACCTATAACAATTACTCTCCATTATGCGAGTTTAAAGTGAACGTTTTAAATGGGTAGCAACCTCGGGCCAAGGCAAGAGAACATTGCATTTTTCCCTGGATCCGCTGATGGAGTCAGACGAACAGAAATAAACACCCGTTAACCGTTAACCTGCTGGCGTAAATAGCAGCTGTCTGCTTTAATGAGTTGGGGCCCGCCTCCTCACGGCTCTGATCTGAGGCAGATCCCTGTTCACTGAATAAAAAGAGGAAAAAGACTGAGCAAATTTCAGATTCCCAAAACACGCATCTGTCCCCAGGCAGCGGTTTCCATTTGAATTGGCTGAGAAATTGAATAATGAACAGTTTACTCATTAGGGTCCCGTTTTCAGTACTCGCCCTCACGACTAACAGGTGCTCCACATAAGATTTCCACACTTAACAAGATTAGGGATATGGCCTCCAGAATTCTGGGAATTAAAACCCAACGCACGGTTGGCAAATTGACTGCTGTGTGTCGCGGGCGAGTTTCCGCTAACCTCATTTTCCATCCGTCTGAGGTCTGCTGGTTAAGTGAGATTAAAACATTACAACTCCAGAACGTCTATGGTGATTTAGTCTACAGCATTATTAACCCGGATTCACGATGCCTAATTAGTACAGAAAAGGGCTAATCCCGCCGTTTATGCAAAGATTCTGACGGCTTCCCCTTGCCCGTCAGGTTCCCAGGATGATGTCGTCAGAGGGCCAGATTGCGGCGCAAATTAAAGCGCGATTACGCGGGATTACGTGCGAACGGTGCCGCAGCGCAGACCTGCCGGTCTTTGCGTGCGCCGAGCGGCATTTGATGTAGCTAAGCCTGCGCGTTCACAGGTTTAACTCCACGCACTGCTGTTTCAAAGCTTCGTTGGTACTGCTCCTTTAATTTCCCAGATCATTTGACTTCATAATACATATGTGCGGGTTAATAAAAGATTACAAGGAATATTTACGTGGCTTGTAGGACACGATGTCTTTTGATCGCCCGTCTTATTACTAATTCAATACAGTTCCTGCTCTCTGACGGAATCCATACATTTAATTACATTTGCGTTTCCATGGGTGTAAAGAATAACTTATAATTGTGTGTTGTAGAGAAGACCCAGATTGGTTGGATATGAAATAATGATGATGTTGATGAAAGATTTCAGTTTGTGATGAGGCTCTGTCCTTTAGTTTGAATTCACTGTAGGGAGTTTTTATTAACGGTAAATTCAAACTGTCTTTATTTCCCTTATCCCTTCTAATTTACATGCCATAGTTTAGTGAATAAATTTGGAGTAAAGGAGGGGAGGACCTCAGGCCATTGTAATAGAACATTGGTTCTTTTTAATGAAATGGGAAACTGATTGGAAAAATAAACCATTAATTATTAACTTGATGGTTTTAAACTTTTAATGCGGTGTGTCCTGCAGTTTAAGCTTTCTGATTATGCACAGAATGCCCTGTACCCTTGAATACCCACATAGACCGCTGGCAGCTTTTACCCCTAGTTTCTAATGGAACAATACCATTGGTTAAAAATAAATAAATACATTTAAAAAGACGTACTGTTTCTAGCTATAGAGAGTAGAAAATATGGGAACAACCAGATGAATTAATTATTAGTTATGAAATAAGTCTGTAACAAGAGCACTTTATTAGGTTCCACACCAAAGGGCCTCCGGGAACCGTTTTAGCTCAAGAAATTTGATTGTGCAGTTCAATTTGGCAAAAGCTGTGGGGAGAAGAAAAAAATAAAATAATAATAATAATTTAAAAAGCCATTTTCCCTTATTGAGTCTTTGGCAGCGACCTTTTTGAAAGCAATTATTTACAAACCCAGATGAATGTGCACCCCTGTGACCCTCGATACTGTACTGCAGGGGTTTAGCCATGTAGGCACTGCTCCTGCGTTCAGTAGAATAGAATAAAACTTTATTGTTCGGCAAAGTGTTTAGTCTCACCTCAGCATACATGCATGAAAAACCAATACAGTACAATCACACAGAAATCATACAGTCCTCAGGACCGTAATCATTGCCTCACAATTGGCTCAGGGACGCAGTGTTCTTATTGTTAACCCCAGAGCACCAGTGTGCATTTAGGTATAAGCAGGACAATGTCCACTCCCCATATTTTCCACTTTATGAGTGTGTGTATTTGCGCTGTCGCTGGGTGGGGAGGATAAGGCCCGCGCGGCTCGATCGTGTCGCGTGAGTGAAATCGAAATGACGTGCAGAATAGGAAAGCGCAGGAAAGCAGCTCTGTCTCTCTCTAGGCGGTTTTGTGCTAGCGGTGATGAGACCAGATGTGACTGCGCTCACGCGGGCTTGTTCCGCCCCCCCTCTGTCCCTGTCCCTCCGCAGAGCTCCCCAAGGCCGCCGTCAGGATCCTGAGCAACATGACGTTCCTGTTTGTGAGCCTGTCCTATACGGCCGAGAGCGCCATCGTCACCGCCTTCATAACCTTCATTCCCAAGTTCATCGAGTCTCAGTTCGGCATTCCGGCATCCAACGCAAGCATCTACACGGGTAAGACCCCCGCCACTGTGGCTCTCGCGTGTATCCGTGTTCACAAACACGCATGCACATGTGTACACGCATTTCAGCACACGCACGCACGCACGCAAATATTCATGAACACACACTCCTACACACACATAAACATGCACGCACACGTGTACACACATTTAAACACTCATACAAACACACACACACAAACATTCATGCACACATTAACACACACACACACAAACATGCATGAACACACACCTATAGACACACACACACACGCACTATTGTTGTTTTTAGGGTGGTTTGGGAAGAGCCGCAGAACAAGATCTTTCTCTCTCTTACCTTCTCAGTCTCTAGTTCTCAGTAAGGATGGTCTCTCTCTGGTCTTTTGCTGAATCACACATCTGGGCAGAGTTACACAGACACCAAGCACAAATGTGACAGGGACACCATGTCAGGCACATTAGCCACGCCGGATATCTAGGGCTGCTCTGAATGTCAAGAGTCACATATATCACAACATGCATATCACACCTTCATACCAAACTACCTTCATCACTTTCTATAGAAACTTCTATTAACTTGTCATTTAGAAAACTCTAAATTCAAACTCTCTTCATTGCTCACTATAGCAAACTATTATCTCTTCCTTTTCATTGCTTACCATACTATAAAAAAAACACATCATCTTCATTACTATGGCACGCTATCGCCAATCTGCCACAATAAACTCTTCATCATTTACTGTAGACACCGTACACACACTAGTTATAAATGTGGTATAATTAAATGAGGATGTCTTCAAATGTAGTCTTCATCTGTGATGTGTGAAAAAGGCAGTTTTGCTCTCTGTTGGGTGTAGTTTGGGTCTGTGCCTGTTCTCAGCCTTTCCAGTAGCGTTTGACTGTGAGAACACCAGCTGCGATTTCTCATCTCAATCGGAGCGATGACTCATGCATGCTCCTTTGCTAAAATGTACGCCAGAATCACCCTCAGATGAGCCTCAGAGCTACTCCTGACATTATTGAGACCTGCTGGCCTTGCGCACATTGATTTATCAATCAATTAATCAATGAGTTAATCAGTGCCTCTGTTTAAAAAGATCTTCAGCAAAATCGCTTATGGTAATTTCAGTGTTTGACTGCTTAATAAAAGCGACTTCGTTTTGTCCTCGCGAACAATGCCCGCACAAATGCCGGAATGCGTTGCGAGGAGCAGAATCCCGTGCGTAATAACTTGGGTACTGATGAGTCTGTTGCCAGGATACGGCAAGGAAGGCAAGCTAATCGTATGATGTGATCACTCTTCTCGAGCAACAACCCCCCGTTCATACAAAGCAGTGTTCAAGGGCTTCCCTTTCTGCTAACCCACAGGAAAGCGGTTTCGTGCCTCATGGCTCCAGTTCTAGAATTAGCCGTTCTTTCAAACTGTGAACAGGTCAACATTCTAGATGTTCTTTCCTGCTGAAAGGGGTCCGCTTAGAGCCCGTAAAATGACACAGCTCAACATGGTTCATGTTCATAGGACAGTCACTCTGGAGGCTGGCGGCGAAACGCAGCGGCGCTAAATAATGCAGACATTCTTTAAATAAACGGACACCTGGGAAACGGTAAGGAGCCCCATGTAAAACAGCGGGGGGGGGGAGGGGGGGGGCAGAACCGCTGTTACCTTAAAGACACAGATCGCTGCCGTGCTTGAAATCCCCGATACTACAGCCGTGAAGTATGGTCTACTCGGGGCCGGCCATGTTTCCGTCTTTCTTTATGCAGATTTTTTTTAAACCGTTTTAGTCCTTAGTTACAGAAGACCCTTATTTTTAGAAGGCGAATGTGGAGGGTCTCTCTCTCTTTCTCGCTCTGAGCCTCGCTTTTAGTTTCACCAAGGAGACGGGTTGTTCCCTTGGGAACATGTTCAGACTGCTCTTATCGCCTCGCGTGTCACGGTTATCGTTTCTTTTCTGACGGGCGAGCGCTCATGTCACTGTGACTCTTTGTGAGATGACAGTCGGGCGTAATGCTAACAGCCGTTTAACAAGGCACCAGAATTATGTGCTTCTTCTTTGTGTCTTTCGACAGTTTGATACCGCATTGTTCCATTTAAAATAATGGCCACATCCACCATAGAAAGTTATGACTCACCAATCCTTACATTATTACTCATGAGAGCCTTGATAGGAGGAATAGTGGAAACTGTCTTAAGATATGGTATTTTAGTGAACCAGCACAGGGTTGTACACCGATGAGCCCTGCGCTGACAGCAATGGGGGTGTTTTTGAGGGTAGTATTGCTGTTTATCTAGGGCACCACTCTGGGAAATTAAAACTACATCTATATTTATCAGAACAGGAAAAAAGGTCTTTGTTATTTTTTGTTTTTGTTTTTTTACATGCAGTTGCATGCAGCTGTTATTTGAAGAACTGTGTAATGAAAGCAGAGGATTTAGTTTCCCCCAGAGGTTCTGCTCATCAGCTGCGTGCGTGCGTGCGTGCGTGCGTGCGTGCGTGCGTGCGTGTGTGCGTGTATATGAGGCTGTGTGATTGTGCTGTAACCACTGTCTTGGTGAGAATATGACAAATTAATTCAACCTCGTGTCCAGAAGGAGACACTCCCCATGCACAATCCTTTGCTATGGAAACACATGTAATTCTGAGACTATCAGAAGCCGCAGATATCTGATGTCTGTCTGAGAGAGCCATTAAGAGGAGTGGGTGCTGAGTGTGTGTGTATGGCGGTGTGTGTATATGTGTGGCTGTGTGTGCGTGTGCTTGACTGTGTGTGTGATGACACCCCATCGACCAGGCAGCCGACCCCCCTACCATCCACCCCCAGGCTGTTTTCTTGCTGTGTGGAGGGTGGGGTGGTCTGGAGGGCAGGCATGTGTGTGACCGCCCGCGTCAGAGTGACCCCGCACTCAGCTTTGACTTTCAAACTATGTCAATTAGCTGTACGTTCCCCCAAGCACGTGTTCTGGTCCAACAGAGCCTGTTTTTACACAGGCCTCTGTCACTGTCCCACTTTAATTGGCTAAAAAAAAATTGTTCTGTCCCTCTCCACCTCAGCTGATGTGTGGTGAGCATTCTGGCACAAAATGGCTGCCGTTGCATCACCCGGGTGGGTGCTACACATTGGTGGTGGTTGAGGCGAGTTTCCCCCTCATCATTGTAAAGAAAGGAGTGTGAGAAAGGCGCTATATAAATGCCAGGCATTATTTATTGTTATTATTACTGTCATTAGGCTTATCCAAGCTAGTGCGCGCGTGCACGTGCATCTGTGTGTGTGTTTGTTTTACTATTCTAGTGGGGACTGTAAGCACACCAACCGAGTGTGTGTGTGTCTGTGTATGCACGCACACTTGTGAGCATATGCATGCATGAGTGTGTGACCTTATTTCCTTCAAATTCTTATCAAAATTCCCTGGGATTTTACAGGCCAGATTGTTTTATAGCCTGCAGTCCGTCCATGTGAATTCCTGCTGTCAGGATGGTTGTTATGGTAATGGACAGGTCTCCATTCTGCTCTGGCCCATTCTGCTCTGGAGATCATCTCTGCATAATGACATTAAAGCAGTCGTTGCATGTTACGCCATCACCGGCCGTCCAGAGCGGTAACTTACGGCTGCATCCCTTCCTCCCTTCCCAGGGGTGATCATCGTGCCCAGTGCTGGGGTGGGCATCGTTCTGGGCGGCTACATCATTAAGAAACTGAAGCTGGGTGCCCGGGAGTCTGCCAAGCTGGCCATGATCTGCAGCGGCGTGTCTCTGCTCTGCTTCTCCACGCTTTTCATCGTGGGCTGTGAGAGCATCAACCTGGGCGGCATAAATATCCCCTACACCACCGGGTAAGAGCCTATACGCACCACAGAGTGAGTCTACTGCAATATCCTCTACGCCACCGGGTAAGAGCCTATACGCACCACAGAGTGAGTCTACTGCAATATCCTCTACGCCACAGAGTAAGAGTCTGTACTGCAATATCCCCTACACCACAGAGTAAGAGTCTGTACTGCAATATCCCCTACACCACAGAGTAAGAGTCTGTACTGCAATATGCCCTCCACCACAGAGTAAGAGTCTATACTGCAATATGCCCAACACCACAGAGTAAGAGTCTGTCCTCCAACTCCATCTGAACTGTTACTTTTTTTTCTCGCAATACAATCCTCTTGGCCTATAATAAACATAGATATGTATATATGTAACCCATTTACAATCTAATAACTTATTACAAAATATATAACATTATACAGTATAACATTATATATTCAAACATATATATTTAAACCCATTTAACATCATAAATGCTCCCATCTAATGTGAGAACATGCAGGTTTTGAGCTGTTTCTTGTGAAGGCTCTGAAGGTAGTGGTTGAGGAAGCTCGTCCTTCACCTGCCCCCTCCATAGGCGCCGATGATTAACGAGCGCAGAAGAATCTTTTCTTTGTGAAAATACGACCCTCGGTCTTCAGCTCCACGCTGCCCTCGGTCCCATAAGACAACATTTACGCCGCTGATTTAAACGGCGGAGTGTCGGCACCCGTTTCTGCGCTCAGACTGCTCTTTACAGTCCCGTGGAGATGGCGGAGGTAACGGTTGCGGACACATCTGGCTCAGACTCTCCTGCAGGACAAGTGGCTCTTGTGGAACGTGGTGTGTTTGCTGACGGCAGGGCGATAGGTTCAGAGGGCACTGGCGATTATGGCGGGGGCAGGGGGACAGGCTCTGGGGCCTTCATGTGGAATGTCAATAGCAACCCAGTGCCAGGAAACATTGATCCACTGTTACCTGTGCTAGACTGTTTACTGTCCCTGATGGTTAATGGAGTCTGTCATGTATCAGGTGAGGTTGGCAGCCCCGTTGCTTTGCTTGGGTCACGCCTGGTTTTTGGTCTCTGCAGAACTGTCGGCGAGTTTCATTGACAGTTGGAGGAGATGTCGCAGTCACAGAAAGTCACCCCGTCTCGTTTTTGTAAATGATTGGCCGATTCATTCTGTTGAATTCTCTGGACTGTTGAATTAAGTCTGTTTGCGTACAGCAGTTGGCTCAGTAAATGCCAGACGCCAGTGCAAATATCAAGCGAGAGGCCATTTTGTGTCACAGCCATTAAAAAAAGGACACGTCATAGTTATCCAGTGCTGACTAGAGGAATATTTCTGCACTTGAAGGACAGAGAAAGTTGAGACAATGTAATGCTGTCATTGTTAAAATGAGTTGATCTGCATGGTGTAGCACCTTGGAAATGTGGGCCCCGGACAGCACTTCTGTGTATCACCGAACCTTCACTTGGATGATTCAGCTCAGTGACTGTTGTTTCTGCATAGTGAGCAATATGTAATGATTTTTACATTGGCACAATCAAGTACTGTTTGAATGTTGCTCAGGATGAGCTGAGGCATTTTTTGTATCGCCAGCCGAGGTCTTGAGAGCCTGGAAGTGAACGGTACAAAGGTACAAAGAGAACCTTTTACTCTCAAAGAGGATATCAGTTCATCACCAAGGCTAATATGTTCTTGTGATAGATGTGCGTACATGGCTGATGTTAAAAATTAATGCTTTTCCCTCAGGCATGACGGGATCCAGTTTATTTTGATCCGCGTTACGTATGTATGACGGTGACGTACTGCGCCGTGAGCAGCGCGTTTTACCTTTCCCTTTGAAGATTTCCAAAGGCGGCAGTGTTTTACGACGCCGTTTTCCTTGGTGGCTCTACACAAACAGCCAGCAGCTGAGCTTGCACAAAATTCCAGCCCATGAAAGTGCCTCCGCTTTTCGCAAAGGTGTTAAACCACCGCTTTCATTTCTTCCCTCTCAAACAACACTGCGGCTTGTACAAAGTGAACCGTAGGACTGTGTTTGCAGGGGAGAGTGCCGCTGGCTCCTGGTTCCCACAGCGTTTGAAGGTGCTGTTTATTCAGTGTCTCTCTCTCTCCCTCTCTCTCCCTCCCTCCCTCCACAGCCCAACTCTAACCATGGCACACAGAAACCTTACAGGCGGCTGTAATGTGAACTGCGGCTGTAAGATCCACGAGTACGCCCCGGTGTGCGGCTCAGACGGCATCACGTACTTTAACCCCTGCCTGGCCGGGTGCAACAGCGTGGGCAACGACAGCACGGGAGTGAGTACCGCAGTCACAAACTCCGCCCCGCACGGAGCCCGCACAACCTCACAGCCAGGTCCCTGAAAACACGCCGCAGTGCTTACTGACATTACACTGGCTTACTGAGACAGGAAGCTAAAACATGCTTGTTTTCTGCATTAGAATATGGATGCAATTGTTGATAATTACACTGCAGTATATTTGGTTAACCAGACAAAAGGCCTCTGGCGCCATTGGTAATGACTGCATGTGTTAGAATTTTGTGTATAATTTATATGATAGTATACTGATGTACTTAAGAATTTAACTATTATGTATAATTTTCTGTGGGAGGTCAG
The DNA here is from genome assembly GCA_022702515.1 of Ilyophis sp. 1 JC-2022. Classification (NCBI taxonomy): domain Eukaryota; kingdom Metazoa; phylum Chordata; class Actinopteri; order Anguilliformes; family Synaphobranchidae; genus Ilyophis; species Ilyophis sp. 1 JC-2022. Next base: position 116,320,148 of record CM040403.1, read on the forward strand.
CAGCGCACAGCCCATTTGAGAATTGTTTTTTGGAAAAAAATGACACTAATCTAAAATATGTTATCACTGGTGCTTGCAGACTGCTGATATAACGCACGTGTTCAGCTAAAATACCCCTCTGGTTGTTCTGAGCAAATAAAACTATGGAAAGTGTTTCAGTGGATTTCCAAAGCATTTATACACAGTGTATTTATACCTGTGATTGGACATTGGCTTGCTGCCTTCCTGGTGAATCTTATGTTACTGTTTGACAGAGTTCTTTCTTAAGCAGCTCTTGCCTTTTGATAAAAACCTTAGATTTCAGTTCAATGCTCAATTTACATGTACACAGTGTATAGGTAGAGTGTATAGAACGGCAGTCTTTAAGAGCGAGGTGTGTCGGCCTCCTTTCAGATCCGGAACTACACAGACTGTGCCTGCGTTCAGAGCAGACAGGTCATCACCCCGCCCGCAGGCGGCCAGGGCAACCAGCTGCAGCTGGTCATCGTCAAGACGTACCTGAACGAGAACGGCCACGCCGTGTCGGGGAAGTGTGACCGCACCTGCAACACGCTCATCCCTTTCCTCATCTTCCTCTTCATCGTCACGCTCATCACAGCCTGTGCCCAGCCCTCCGCCATCATCGTAACGCTCAGGTCAGAGCTCGTCACAAGGAATAAAGGGCAGCAAATTATACACAAAATAATAGTGATAATAATGATAATTGTGATAATAATGCCTTGCATTTATGTAGCACCTTTCTCACACTGAAAGTGCTTTACAGTGATGAGTGGGAAATTTGTCTCAATGACCACCAATGTGTAGCACCCACCTGGGTGATGTAACTGCAGCCATTTTGTGGTAGAATGCTCACCACACATCAATGATGTGATGCACTGTTCCTCTGTCCCTGTCTCACTCTCTGTCCCCTTTGTCTATGCAGGTCAGTTGATGAGCAGGAGCGGCCTTTTGCACTAGGAATGCAGTTTGTTCTACTGAGAACACTTGGTAAGTTGCCTTTCTAATAGAAATAGCACGACCTGGTGGTTATTTCTCTCATTGAGAAACCAGACTGGGAAACCGTTCCGCTAATGGAATCATAAGTAATGTATACGTTATGTGCACCAATAAATTCTTTCACATAACTGCTTTCATTATTTTATGAAGGCTGGTAAAATAATATTGCGAAATTTCAATTGCTGTCCTGAAATCAAAAGGGAAATGTGTCACATTTAATGTTAATATGCAAATGTTTAGATGTTAATAGTATTTGCAGGCAGCACAATGCAGGTAAGTCTATTAAAGCAGCCTCAGTGTCATCAGTGACCCTGCCCCTCCCTGCCTCCCCAGCCTACATTCCGACACCTATCTACTTCGGCGCGGTCATCGACACCACCTGCATGCTGTGGCAGCAGGACTGCGGCGTCCACGGCTCGTGCTGGGAGTACGACGTCACCTCCTTCCGCTTTGTCTACTTCGGCCTGGCTGCCAGCCTCAAGTTCGTGGGCTTCATCTTCATCTTCCTCACCTGGTACTCCATCAAGTACAAGGAGGACAGGCTGCAGCGCTGGCACCAGCACGCCTCGCCGCTGGGCACTGTCAGCGAGCTCATCTGCCACGCGGGCGGTCAGAAGAGCCACGCAAGGACTCGCTCCTGCCCCGCCTTCAATCCCCGTCTGGAGCCTCCGGAGATCCCCGCCCTCAACCGAGGCCTCAGCAGCCAGAGCTGCCCCGGGAACGCCCTCAAAGCAATAACCCCGCCCGCCCGCTCGCTGGAGGTGGTCGCCGCCCACATGTGAGGACGGGGACGACATCCTCCACCGGCCCGCCCCGCCTCCCTACGCCCAAACATGTGCCTTCCTGTTCTGCACTCCCTCCTCTCTCTCTCTCTCGCTCGCATTGGGCAGACAGGCCCACACTCAGACAGGCCGCCCCCCACCTATGCCAACGCACGGCTGGCCCCACAGCCGGAGTCCCTAGCATAGAGCTCATCTTATCTCTGACACTCATTTTCAGCTCACTCTAAAGGAAAGAAAGAAAAAAAAAAAATAACATTTTTTTTGTTTGTTTTTATTTTTTTATTTTTTTTTGGAGCGAATCCTGAGACTGCAGTAACACTCAGTGGGAAGGTGCTTCACGCATATCATCGACTCGCATATCCCAAACGCAAGTACAGAATTTCAGAATACATTTTCACTAAAAATTTATTCTAAAACATATGGTGCTACGTGGGGGGAAAACACTGATTCACCCAGTCATAGGTCACGAGCTAGGATGACTGAGTGGCGCTGCTTGGCAAGCACAAATGAAACCCTGTACTATGCAAGCTCCTCTCTCTCCTCTCGTGTCCCCACATTACAGTACTGTACGACAAATTTGCGCTTTTCCCTTGATCGCAATTTTACTGCAGGGGGTCAACATGCATATCATGTTCATATTTGCATGAAACGTTTTCCATCCATACCGTTTAAACATCCCGCACTCATTTAGTTTTTTTTTTTTTCATTCAGGTAGTCCACCCCCCCATATATATATATATATATTTTTTTTTTTACATTAACTCCAGTGCTGTAATTGTGACCCTGTACCTTAAAAGGTTATGGAGACTCGAATGCGTTGGCGCCATTATAGCTGCTTGTTCAGGGGGCTTAACGGTGTGTGTTTGCCCTCTGAGCTCACACACTTCAGGATCGCAGGGTGTGCGCTTGCTGCCGTGCCGGCCTGGAGTCACCCCACCCCAAAACTGAGGGCACAGAGCCCACTGTCTTTACCGCAGTCCTTTGTGGAATCGGTCATCTCAGACATGGGGTATCCAACATCGGCTTAGTGTGGTCTGTGTTAGTGCTGTACAATACTGTCTATTCTGAGTGGGCGGGGGGAGGGATGTCGTGTCACGTGTAGTGTGTGCGCATACTGGCTGCGGCTGCATGTTTCGGTGCTCTGCCTTCTGCTGTGATCGTCTGGAGGTCTCAGAACAGCCTCTGAGCAGTGGAGCACTTAAAGTACATCTCAACTCATTTTAGGTCTGCCAGCATCATGCTGTAGTGCGTCGGCTAGGCGATATTTAGCCCGGTGCTAGCACTGCAGGGCTACGCACACAGCCCAACCTGCAATGTTACAAAGTTTGCTGCCGCCTAGTCTTTACTCGAGACGCTGAGCGTGTGTAGTTTGCAGTCATAGGCTGCGTTCACTTCCCTTGCCCTGTTCCCTCGAGTGAGCTATCTTGTGACGAAATTTGCGATGTGCAGCAAGCAAACGTAACGGGCGCTCTGCAAGGGAGGATTCATGAGAAACTAACCAAAATCGAACTGAACGGCCCTCGCAACCGATATAGGAAGTGCTACCCCATAGAATTGAGACTTTCTTAAATTGAAACCGAATCCCACTTGTTACGGCTGCCATATTTCATCTTAGCATTTTGGGGATCCCCGCTTGAGGCAAGGGAAGGGGACCATAAATTTTGGATCTGAATGCAGCCATAGATTTAGCTGGGACTTAGTTTTTACTAAGTCGCAGCAAGTGTTACTTTCTAAGAATTTTACATCAATTTACAAAATAAAAATGTTAACTTAGAACATCAGCAAACTGAGCCCATTGAGCATGTGCAGTTAACTCACTTGTCCAACCAATTAAATGTGACCTGAGAGATTGCTCTTTGCCTTTGGAAATATACGTATATTATTCTCCAAATCTTGACCTACATAATTCAGCTCACCTTAATGACAGGCTTATATTTAAAACATTTTGGCCTTTCTTTGATATATGAGGATGCAAATAATTGTATACCAACCAAATGGTCAGAAAGAGCCATTCAATCAAGTCCTTAACTATAAAACAATTGCATATTTAAACAAGTGCCAGTCAAATCTATTCAATATCATGTCACTTTGGCATACGCTGTATTAACAGTAGTACTTCCAATAGTTTGGTTGTCAGATTGATGTAGGACTTAAATATTAGACATTTTGGCATTTAATCAGTATTGCAGTAAGCATGCATAGAATAATGACATCCAAGTACATCCGAGTACAATATATATTATTGTAGGAATTTTAACATTTTGCAGTGTGCATATGTTTGAAGGTAACCGAGGACCCCTAATGGTCATAAAGGCCATGACACGTATATGTCACCTAATACAAAATGCTATGAATCTGTGGCAGATGGTGAGGCTTTTTTTCTTTTAACTACCACCTAACTATATCAAACCATGCCTAATATGTAATTAAACCGCTGAAAATGCGAATTGGTTTGAAAATAAAAATAAAATAAAAAAAGGTATAAAATAGCCGTGTTAAGGGGTTGCTAATTCACGGTGCATACGTGAGCTAAATTTAAACGGCATCAGCCTATGGATTATTCAGTTAAATCTGAAGTGTCACAGCCTTTGAATACTGTAATTTACCTGCAGCAGTTTTAATTTCCCCATGGCTCAAACGGTTGCCATAAGGGAAAATGGATATATAATTATGTGGTTTGAATATGGGTATATATGACTATGTATTTCTCCTGTGCTAGCCTGTGAATTTTCCAAACTATGCACAAACCTGCAGTTAAGGGTTGTTGTGACGGTGCCCAAATTAATACCTGTGGTTGCTTGTAGTGCATTTTATCATTTTGAACTCATTAACTATGGAGTAAATATGTATCAGAGTGGCATCGCATTGCAGGTGTGCTGTCGGTGCATGCCATTACTCTAACTTTGTGCTTACTGAGCGATTGTCATGAGATCACTGCTCTTTTTATTATTTAATATTTTCATTGGAGATCACGTTTGAGCCTGAATTGCATTTTAAATGACAAAACCTTGAAGGCAGTATTATTTGAGTTTAATACCTTAAGAAAAAGGTATTTCGGTATAAAGGACATGTGAACAAAACTCTGTTTCCAAGTAGTAATAATGTGAATACTTTTTAAAGGTTAAAATGAGTGTTTAAAAAAAAAAAAAAAAAAAAAGGATACAGCTCCTAACTAGTTAAAGCCTATTTATGAACTAACCTTAAATTTTAGACTACTAAAAACTAATGGAAGCCAGAATATATACATTTCTCAGTGCCGGCTTTACCCACAGTATTATAAAGGAACAGTGTTCATACAGAGCGAGGCTGGTTGTTGAAATAGTTTTAACACATACTGTATATGGATTGGTTCGCTTAATTCTCTCACTTTTATTGTTACCAAAATTCCCTCAAAATGAATGAATTACTGGAAGCACTGAGACAAATCTCTGGAAAATCAGACTTTTTTTTTTCTGATGAATGACAAGGTGAAGGGTGGTTGTAGGATTTTGGGTAAACGTGCACTAACTGTGGATTTGATAGTGACGTGAGAATCTGGGCATTTTTGCGAACAACCACATACCTCTCCTCGCCGAGGCGACAGCAGCCCTTTCCCCTCAATAGCGTTGTCAGTACATGAGGTGTCAATACAGGGCGGAGGACATTTTGGCTCCTCTCACGTGGGTTATTTCAGGTAGACTAGCTTTTGTTTTTTTTCCATTTTCATCAATATTGTATTTATTTTAAGAAGCTGTATTTCAGAAGGGTAAACCCTTGCTTTGTGTTCACCAGGAACAGAAGTCAATACATTGTGAACGCTTCGTTTACAAATACCTTGAATACTTGATATTTGTCAATAAAAACTGTAAAATGTATGGGCTGGTCTTGTGTTCCTTTAACAGATGGTCATTTTGCACATTTCTAAATTCATCTGGAATCATCACGTGTGCGTGGAAACATGTAGGAGACACTTATTTACTGACATTTACATTATTATATATTTTTTAAACAAACACAGCTGGATATTTTAACTGAAGCAATGCCTCAGCCGTTGAGAACCCAAATCAGTTATACCACACGGCCACAAACAAATATGAATTCTACTGTGCAATGTCATACTTAAGCTCGTGCTACCTGAAAACAGGAAGCTTCTTGAGGCACTACATTAGTAAATTGTAAACATCTACAGCAGTGGTAACCATCTAATCCAGGGGAGATTTTGATTGGGAGGGCATGCACACAGACAAACAGAACTGATTTTTAAAGCAATACTCAATACTGCAATCAGATCAGAAGAGATTAATCAACCATTTACAGTGTTGTTGGAATAACAAATGACATGTACTGTATGTAGATGTACTAAGGGAAAGAGCTGCCCAACTGCCAATGAGCACAAAGGCAACATCTGATTTGCTTCGTTGTATAAATATGCAAATGCTAAGTATTTTCAGTTACCTTTGGCGTCGCATAAAATCACAATTATGTTGAGTGAGAAGAAACTATTTCAAAGCAATTTGCACTTGATCCAAAACCCTGATTTATCATAGCATTTTTTATTCCATAATGTGTAATAATTCCACCATTTAGACAGGTGTCCATTCATGATAATTAGCATGTTTGATATAGGACTTTATTGAATGTAGTAAACATCAAGCTGTTCATTTTATGTTTTGGCAAAACCTGGTGGAGGCCATTTCCAAAGCATTTTAAAAAGTTTCAATGTAAACGGCAGTTTGCTGTGAAAGTGCATTTAAGTGAATTGAACTGTTAAAAGCCACTGTAGATTTTTATCTTATTAGGAAGGAGTGCACTGCAATGGTTTCACCATTTATTTAACCTGTATTTCATAAAAAATATATTAAAAACATTACTTTAATGGTGTATCCACATGGCATTTAAATCCAATATTTAATTGCAACTGCATTTAGGCTTAATCTTTTCTATATATATATATAAATGTATATATATAAACATAACACTGATTTCTAATTACCAGAAGCACTTGTAAAAAAATAAACATAATAACATTATGATTCATAATACAATTGTAAAACATGTTCCAAGGCAATGAGACTGGCTCCACACTGCAGAAGTATGTCTCTGGCTCTTCTGGCTTCACAGTGCGGGAGAGCAGGTGAGCCTCAGTGTGTGACAGAGGGGAGCTCGGCCAAACCGCTGCCCTCCAAGTCCAGGGGGTCCCGGCCCCGAGGCTCGGGCAGCGCCCCTGCCCCGCCCTGGCGGGCGTGTGTTTGAACGGGCACGCCCCTCCCGGCCTGCGCTGTGGATTTCACAGTCTGTGGGAGGAGGGGGAGGTAGCCCTGGGCCTGGAATATGTCCTCTTCGTCCGGGTCCTGGGCACGGAGCGGGGGCAGGTCGGCCCGCAGGGTGGCGGAGGAGCGCAGCAGGAAGTCATGGCGGGTCTCCAGCTCAGTGAAGCCGTTCCCGCTGAAGATGAGCCCGTCCCCGTCCAGCCCCTCCTCCAACTGCCGGGCCCAGGTATCCCGCGGCGACTGCCTCCACGGCCCCACCCTGCTCCGGGGCGTCTCGGGGATGTCGTTTTGGGATTCAAGTTTCCTCTTAGGTGGGCGGGGGGCTGTGGGGCTGTGGGGAGCTGGGGTGGCGGGGTTGGGCGTGGTGACTTCTGGCCACGCCTCCCGGACGGGGGCCCCTGCTCCGCTGGACTCCTCCAGTCCCGCGGCCCCCGAGCCCAGCTCTGCCAGGGGGTCAAGCTTGTCTGTTTGGTTTAGTTCCTTTAAATTGCTCAGCAGTGCAAACATACTATCTACATCCTTCTGAAAGTTAGTCCAGTCGTCCAGGCCGGGACTGTAGTTGTGCCTGTTGTCATACAGGCTGTCGTTCACACTGTACAGGTCCTCCAGTCCTTGCCAGTTGACGTCTTCCGTGAAGTTGGGGAGTTTAGCTTTTGCGTCCGTCCCATGCTGGCTGTGAGCTGGGGGGAGAGCATTGGAAGGGAGTTAGAGCGTGCTCACACTGGCCAACTCTTGCACATTCTCCAGTGGATCAAAAAAACATGCATTCATGCCCCTCCCCAAAACACACACACACACACACACACACACATCAGCCCTGTCTCACTCAAATATAACGGGATCAAGACCCGATTAGTGCCCCGCACACCGCTGCAGCACCTCTTTGTTAGGCATTAAACCCAAAAGCCTCTGAAGCAACAAGCATAGCAAACATCCACAGACCCAACCGATACATATTTAATACATTGTATTAAATAAAGCGAAGGCTAACAGGATAACCACTGCCACAGTCACACATTCGGAACACTCCAGAGCGTGCTGCTGTGTGTTTTGTATGCCATTTCATCAAGGCAAATCCCAACAAACGCCAGCGCAAAGGCACAATACGCATTATTGTGATCTCTTAAGCTGAGAGAACATCCAGAGAAGCCTGGAATCAAACTGTAACATGAAGGAAAGAGGGATATGAGGGAAGGAAAAACCATGATGTACATCTGCAAAAGAAAGGGGGGGGGGGGGGGGGCGTGTGTTTATGAATACTGAATACCAACATGAATGGGAGGGCTCTTTGTATATTCAGCACAGTACATTCACCAAGTATGCCTGTGGCAGATATGTACGCATCGATAGCTGTGAGCGGGTGCGTTTGGTCAGGCAGAAGGATATAACCCACAGGTCAAGCAGAAGGATATAACCCACAGGTCAGGAAACACAAAGGAACAGGGAGATGGTAAATATGCTCTGGGGGCTCTTAAAGCAGCCTCGTCGGGACACTGCTGGTGTGCAACTGGCACGTCTTTCTCCACTGCGTCTCATTTCAGCTGTGACGCTGCCGTTTGACCACTCAAGGATCCATAGGTCTGTGGAGGAGCCAAGCAGTGTACTGAACACATTGATATGGATTCCTGTAGCATACACTGTAGTGTACTGTAGCCTGGGCCCCGTCACATACGCTACAGTATTTTGTAGTTTTTATTTGGTAAAACTGGAATCTAACTTCAGATATCACATGGTAAACTGATTTTTCAGTTTATTTGAGTGAAAAAAATGAATGTAAAAAAATGAATGCTGCTGGTAATGTGGGATAAGACTGCATCCAGCATTAATCAGAACCACCCGACTGGCTTTAGAATCTTTGCGAGTATGACATTTTAAAATATATTTCCCCATTAAGATATTTTTCCAACTGTGTTTACATCTTGATAAACAACTGACTGAACAATACAGCAAAACACCACCACCTCATTTCCACGAACATAAAATAAAAAACATTTTGCCCTTAGGGGTTTCAGCACTGACTTGGCCTGCACAGTGCAAAAATATATTAAAATTTCAAGGGACAGAAAGGACAGGGCAGACTCAAAGCCATATGTTACAACGAACAAAGTTCTAAGGACTATTCAAAATTCTGTAGCAGCCTACATCAGTGTTTTCAGTGGGAATAAAGACTTTACGGTATGTGAATCCATTGATTGGAAACACATACATAAGGATGGTTTATCACGTGCTATGATATTGATTTTCATATGAGCCATAATACCATAACTGTGAGAAACTAATTTAACAAGAAAGATATTGGTCGGCTATAGTTTCATATCATTTGTGCATAGCTCAGTAGCCCTGATGGAAAACAAAACGATTGAGCTTCGGCCAGTGAGTATCTCTGCAGTGTTCTCAAGTCCTCAGAGTTCTATGACTCTGTACCACTGCAGAAAACTTCAGAAGCGATGCCGTTCACTGATCACTAATTAAACCTCCTCAAGTTATCAAGGCCCAACTAACACGAAGACGGCAAGCTTTAACACAAGTACAGACAAGGTGAGAAGAATTATGATAAATCCCCTTAAGGCAGATTAAGAGTATTCCCGAGGAAGTGAAATGTTAAATTATGCACGTTGAAGCCATTGAAAGGAGATCATAGGTGCCACAGATGTCCATCTCAGCATTATATTATTTAAATATTTCAGCGATGTGGCTTCCCGGAGAAAGAGTTCTAGGAGTTTAACGTTAATGGTGGAGTCATGGAATAGTACTAGAACAATGAATGAAATGAATGAACTCAATTATTCCTAGCAGCAGCAGCACGCGATCACGTCAAACCACCTTGTGGCTCCGCAGGATCAGACACTCGATGGAAACGACCAAGTGAAAATGGAAAGTGAACTTGCAGAATGAAGAAAGAATGGAGGGAAGTTGACGTTGGCTAAGAAACTCACAGGGACGAAAGGCTTGGCCTCCTCAACTTTGACCGCTTTCGGTGCTGCTGTAGCCTGGTACACGGGTGCCAGAAACAGAGAAGGTCAAGAGGAACAGAGGTAAACATGCGTGTCGATGCAACACAAGCGTCAATTTGTCTCTGCGCCTCAACACTCTTTAATGAGATGGCCACATAAATCGGGAAGACATTGTTTACCATACAATCTAGCCAGAACAAGGAGTAAGAAATGACATTTAGCTAACTAATGTGGTTAACTAAACTCCCTCACAATTACTGAAGGCATATCCTGGTGTCACGTTCCTGGACGCATATCTTCCAGGATGCATGTACGCCTAATCAAATCAAATCGTATTGTTCTTACAATTCTGATATAGTAAATTGCATCAATGCCAAGCCATTTTCATTAATAAGACTACGTCACTACTGAAAAGGTAGACTATCGTCAAATATCTTTATATTATTATTTATTTAAGTCATGAGGTAACCTTTATTTAATTTTGATAGCATATATTTAAAAATAAGGCTTTTCTTTCAACAGTCAGTGTGGAAAATGAGATGACATGGAATGTTAACATGCCTCTAACCTTTTGATCAGACGACTACATGACTCAATATGTAAACGTGCATCTGCATGCACATGCATGTGACCATATGAAATTTTAAAACGATGATATTTTGATGAAGAAAATTAGAAAAGTTTCCTGTCCCTCTTTAAAATACATAACTCAGTTTCACATTATTCAGGATAATATAATTGTTCTGACTTCAGTGGAAACGTTGTTTTCAATCAATGTCAAATTCAATTGACAAATTGAAGTATTGTCCCACACACGTGAAGTTCACCACATTGAATTGTTTTACATTTAGGTCTTGAAACGTATGGTAACTAGCATGCCGAAAAGGAGGCGGATCTTTAAAATTAAACTAAAAAAAGTAGCTAATTTCTCACATGTTTCCCCTGAAGCTGCTGACTGACTGTTTAATATCTGTGTTGCCTTTGCTCCTAATGGGGGGAAAAAGGAAAGCATGATGTGGTTTGGGAAATAAAATGCAGGGAATGAGATGGCTCTTCTGAGATGAATGGCAGTTACTGTATGATAAGTTTATTAAGGAATGGTGCATTGTGGCTCATGGGGATGTCCTTCTGAAGAGGTAAAGAAATGCTCTCCCTTTGTGCCAGCGCCAGCACCAGCGGGCCTTTACATTCACGTCTGCACCAGACGGTTAAATCATTGTTAGAGCAAACCAGCATGCAACCAAACGTTTAAGCTCGATGCGTGTTGAAATATTAGTGGAAATGAGCTGGCCCATGCAGTTATTGAAAAAGCCACTGAATAAAACAAAAAAAGTATGGATACCTGTGTGGGTCATAGCTTCCTCCATCTTTATTTCCTGATTAGGAAAATAAGAGCAATTTTTATGTTAATGCTTAAATCAATGAAATAGAAATGAAAAAAAAAAATGATAAAGAAAACATTCACATTGTAGTTCTTCATGCACAGCTTCTATTTCCTGAAGAAAAACGCACTCGTTAAATTCCTGACAGACAAAGTGAGGGCCAGAGATGTGGAGAGGGAGAGGAACAGGAAGAGGGAGATGGGTTGGGTTGGGTGGGACAGTACAGTGTGTAGTGAGTTCCATCCTGAGGTCCCCTTTGAAGTACAATCAACAAGGTTTACCAGAAAGTTGACAATTTCCACGTGAGGTGAGTAAAATGTTAAAAGATCTAGCGTGAAGGGAAAGTGTTATTTTTTCCACACCAACTGTTTGGAGTATCAGTGGGTGCTTTCACATATGCTGCAACACATTCCAAAGAAATCTGTAGACGTCTGGATTTATAACAACTGCACTGGAAAACACTCTCGTTTGTGTACGTCATAAGAGACCTGATGACTTTGGCAGTTTCAATTCAGGCGGTTTTTAAGCCGTGTGTATTGCCTTTAGCCAACCAGGTTGCCATTTTGTTGGCTACCATTAGCCTTCCATGCTAAACATGTGCTTAGCCTCCCAATTTCAGCTGTGCATGGTGCACTGACTTTTTTACCCTTCTCTTTAATTGGCATGGAAAAAATTCCTGATCTGATCATGGGACATTTGTTACTTTTACTGCAAAAACAAACCCATACTTCTTGTTACCACTGTTACCATAGTAACAACCTACAGTGGAGCCCATGGCCAGACAGTCGTGAAGTACTTCCTGTCATGAAGGGACTTAGTGCTATATTTGGAACCATGCCAAAGTGCAGCCACCCACAGCACCAACCGTGTTTAACACATGACCAGTTGTGAAACTGCACTCCACGGCTTTCTAAAGTGCTCCAGAGAGGAATATGTGAAATCATCAAATATCACCTATTGACTTCGTGACAAACACCTTTTACATTTGCTTTAAAAAAAATTATTCCTGTAATTTCTTTCCTTCGTTATGTTTTTATTTTTATTTTTATTAAACGATAACATATATAGCTCTCTAAACTGTCCCATTATTGTCGTTGATACGGTGCCGCCTCAAATTACAAATGTACATGAGCTGCCAGGCAACATTTCGCACCGCTTCAAGACTGAGATCTGATCACAATCAGCTTTTCCATTTCTCAATGTTTCGATTAGTTGCAGAACCCAGGTGTGTGAAATACAGTATAATGATGATTGGGTCCTCTGACACAGAACACTGATCTCCTGCAGTGCTGATGTCACAATGGACACAGAACACTGATCTCCTGCAGTGCTGATGTCACAATGGACACAGAACACTGATCTCCTGCAGTGCTGATGTCACAATGGAACTACCAAGGACTTCTTCACAGAATTATGGGCCTATTACCGTGAAAAATGCATATGGAAGTGACACACAGTTATTTAAAATAAACTGAAATATGCATGACTCATTTCAGGGTGTCCTGCCAAAACACAGAGAGGGATGATCATATACAGAAATGTCTGTAATTAGAAACAAACAGCAAACAAAGTACAATAAAACAAAATGTTTGTGTAATTACATGCTATTAAAGCCATGATCTGAACAAAGCCCTGACCTTGTTTGTCACTTTCTACTGAAAGTCGTCAATTTGGAATCCCTTTCTCATGGAGTAAATTACACACAGAGCTATGACATGAGCTAATACTTTACAATAGGCATCTCATATGTATGTATATATGGGCTTATTTGCCATTCTCGCAACATTCTAAAGTGGAGATCAGTATGATATCAATAGAGGGCTGTGTTCCAGTGCAAAAAAACATAGAAATTGACTGAATTTGAAAGTTATAGGTCAGTACAGGTTAAGGTGAGGAGGAGAGGAGGAATCAATGATGACCTTTGAACTGTTAAACTCCAAACGCATGCAGCGTGCTGCATTAGATGAGACTGAAACTTAAGGCCTCCATTTTAGTGCCAATACTGCTTTTGTAGCTGTCGATAATACTATTACGGACATTTTGTGGTTGTCCTCACAGCTCCTACCTGATATTGCGGTTATTAACAGATGCCTTTTGTCGTCTACATTTTTGTCGTCAGCTCAGTCAGGTCATTAATATGGTAGGTCTGCGGTACTACTGCAATTGAATTAAACTGAAACTATCAATGATAAATGTAAGGACTTCTAGAGTGGCCAAAAGAGTCAAGTGGCTACACAAGAGAAGAGACTACCACCAGGGGTAGGCAACCCCCCTCCTAGAGAGCCGCAGGGTCTGGTTTTTTTTTTATTTCACCTTAAATACAGCAACTACTTAAAAAAAAAAAAAAAAAGGAGGTGAGAGTTAACTGTAATCACTGCTTTTAAATTTCAATTAATTAAGGCGAGTAAAACACAAAAAACCAGCAGACCCTGCGGCTCTCCAGGACCAGGGTTGCCTACCCCTGACCTAGGCCATTTTTCATTTGTGCCATGATTCCCACGAGTAATAGAGAGAGAAGGGGAAACTCAAAATCTATTTGCGAGAGTTGGATTGGTAGTAGAGATTATCAAGGTCTGTACTAAATCTCAGTCCCATAATGAGAGTGCAGTGTGAAAACTAAGAGTGCGCATCAGGGTGTTACCGGTGTCCTGGCCTTTGGGTCGAGGGCTACACTGCCTGTGCCCCTGGCAGCTACGCATCTCCATAAGCTGTGCATGGAGCTGGTTCAGCACCTCCCTCTCCACGGAGTAAACTGCATTTGTCAGCTGGTAAAAAAACAAACAACAAAAAAACAACAACATTTGAAGCCACAATTCGGTTAGTCAAACCCAGAGGGGCAGAACAAATCCACCACAGAATGAGCTGTATGGAAATTTTAAGAAAATATTTTTTTTCTGTAGCCAACATTTCTGCGATTGGAGAGCATGCAGGCCTTTGTGCGGTTAGACATTTCAGCAGAAGAGCTTGTGAAATCTCCACGTTTGGGAAATGGGCCAGTCCCTTAACGCTGCTCACCTGGTAAGGATCACTGTTCAAGTCGAAGTATTCCAAGAATCCGGTGGCAAACTCACAGAAGAGGGTGTTGTGCGTCTCATTGATGGTCCGTAAACACCAGTACGTGTTGTTGTTGGAGCTGGTGCAGGCACAGAATCCGCCCACTTCAAAGAGAGCAGGGGATTTAGCACATTTCAATCTGGCATGGTAATACAGGGCTCAAAAACTGTGGAAGCTCCTTCTTCAATGCATTTCAATAGTAATACACGCCCTTTTTAATACGCATTATTTTCCATTAGTATTAAGTGGACAAATTCCTTTGTGTGTGAGCACTATACGTGTGTGTGTGTGAGCACTATGCATGTGGAAGTTTTGCAAGTAATGTGTTAACACGTGTATGTTAGGTGTGTAAAAAAAAAAGTGAATGTTAGTGGTGTGGTACGTATGGTTCTGGAAGGGGTGTGGTCTGCCAGTGGTCATTTTTGCATGTGAACAGGTGTGAGTGGTGTGGTACGTACGGTTCCAGAAGGGTGCGGTCTGCCAGTGGTCTTTGTTGTGTGTGAAGCAGGTCAGACCAGGCAGGCTACAGTTGTCCCCCTTCTTCACCCTCTTCTTCAGCTTCCTCTCCTTTTTCCTCCTCCGGATCTCGTTGAAGAGCTGAGCCTTCCCGTCAACTTCCTGTACCACCTCCCTGACGGACATAGAGAGAAGGCCAATCAGGCAGCAGTCTCACAAAATCCATCAAAAAGCTCCCACCCCCTTTTGGTAATACAATCTCGTGTGACATCACAGTTAGAAATGTGGACACAAATTTACTTTTTTGGAAACAAACCATTCTGTTAATTTTACCACACACCACTTTCTTCAGGACAACTAGGAAATCAATGGATGTGCCGTATTTCGTTAATCAACCCCTGATGTTTCTCATTGGATCTGCTGTCTTGTAAAGTCTGACAGGGAATCCAGTAACACTCTGGGTTACCAGACTGGGGGGGGTTCAATGTTTTTCACTACATCACCACATTGTTTCCATGTTACAAAAGATGACTTCCAGAACAGCGCTCTGCTGAATGTGCTTGAGTTTAAACACTGGGGCCCTCCTCCAGTCCCGTCGCTCTCTCGTTTGGCACCCCCGGCCGGGGCACCACTCAGGCACCCACTGACAAGTTCTGGAGAAAATCTTTCGTAGTCCCGCTGGCGCCGGGCATTTGTGAAACAGCGCTGAGCTTCTCAAACACGGCACCTCACTGCCTGTCAGAGTCACGCACACTCAGCATGCAGCACGGCTGCCTGCCGGAGAATCAATTACCCCAAGGTTCAATCATTCATGTGCACCACTGTGTGGATAAAGATATCCAAGATATTCAAGAAAGTGACCATCAACCACAGTGATTTACTAAGCACACTAAGCATTACCAATACAATATGTAACAGAATTCCCTTGGTGTATTTGATCAGTGTTAGACCACACTTGGGTTGTAGACGGACTATGTTAGTTAGCGGAACCACAGCTGATAGCGATAGCAGGGTCGGCGGACTCGGCAGACACACACAAGGCGACGCAGACGGACAGCACTCCTACTCACTTAAAGGGACGGAGACGGCCTTTCTTCTTCAACCTCTCGGCTGTGTTTCTCACCCCTTTCACTTTGCTATAGTAGCTGGTTTTTAATAAAGAGAAAACAATAGCAAATTCACGCCTCCCTTCTCAAAGATCACAGCAACAGCTAAAAGACCCCCAGTCGAAAGCATTTGAATTACGAGTGGAAAATGTCAGGGCGTGCGCATCCAAAGACCACAACCCAACTTGACTCTTACTATTCAAAAGAGCAAAAGCTGGAACTATTTTTTATTAGGATGTCCTCAGAGTTCTTGATGACAGTGCCAAGACAGGCAAATTCAAGCACAAGAATTCTCCATTTAAAAGGCAAGGGCTGCTGAAGAAAAGCAGAAACATACCAACGCAAATTGCTTTGTCAATATCGCCCTGACAAAGTCCCTGCCTTCAGCGCTGAGCGTGACAAATCTCTCGGAACCGAGAGAAGTTCCTTTGGCTCAGTATCACCGTGATGGCTGCTACGAGAAGTAATGCCTTTCGCCTTGTATGCGGTTAGCATCTGAAAACAGGCAAGCGTGATAAACGCCTTTATTGCGAGTGTGAAGTTGAGGCACGCGGTTCGATACCCGCAGGTACAGACTCTGATCTACAGGCCCTGAAAGAAAGGAAGCCCTGCTAACAGAATGACCTTCCCAGAGTCATACAGACTGAGACTGAGAAGCCACTCTGCTCAAACACAGTGCCAGGACCTTGAGCTCAGTCTTCGTCAGTGATGTGGACTGAAAGTGCTGGCTGCCTTCCCAGAAGCCCCTTTGTGTCTTTTATGGAACAGTTGCACAGAGAAAGCTGTCTTTGTAGGGCGAGTGGCGGCTTTCTTTACCGTGCCTGGCCACTCCGTCGCATCCACGCTTTAAAGCGCCCTGACACAACGGGACCGGTCGCGGAAGACCTTTGACCGGACCCGTCACAGCCCAACACATCGATCCGATTTGGACGCGCTACGGTGCGGGCAGCGGGACAGAAATTTGGGCATGGCAGAAGCAAGAGAATTTCAACGGCACACTCCACTGTCATTCCGGGCTTCTAAACAGTGCTTTCATAGCTAACGATACTGGAACATCCCCAGAATAACCACTCATCCCATTTATATACACCCCTTCTTAAAAAAATGTATGCGATTTACATTGTGAATCATGATGAATTCATCTGAAATCAGGGGACTTTTTACAAAGAGGGATGGATTTTTTGCCATGGCACTGTGGCCCAGGTAATTATGATACAGCGTCTGGTAAGACGGTACTACATGTGAGCGTGCGGTCGTTCCCCACGTCAGCAGGCTATTCAGAGTGCGGATGAGAGAGGAGCAGCTCGCTCCGGGGGACCGACCTCCTCTTGCCGCAGTCGCACTCGTTAGGCCTCCTGCGCTTCAGGTGTCCTCTCACCTCCCGTAGGTTCTTCATCTTGTCCTGAAGAGCTTCGATCTGCGGCCACATTCACAGGAGAGATTAGGGCGGAGTCACGGCACCGAGCCTGAGGGCGAGGCGCGAGGGCCGAGGCCGGGAGCTCACCTCCTGATCCACGTAGCTCTTGTGGTCCTTCCAGGCCCTGGAGGACTGATAGATTTCCCTCTCACAGTGCACTGTGTCGTTCATCAGGATGTAGCACCTGAGAGAGCGAAGGAGAGGGTTGGGTAAGATTCATTGTGTACCGGGGGGAAAAAACAGCTCAGTGACAATATTTTTAACACAAAGCACAGTAGAAGCACTTTGTACAGTACATATGTACAGTTACATAAGTACTTAGAAAACCATTTTGAACAATATAAAATAAAAAGGGAATGTAGAGAACGTGCAATAATTATGATTAATATCAATAAGGAGATCTCCTGACTGAGACCTGATTATGCTGGCCATGTGTAGAAATGCAGACCTGTGCGTTCATTTGATGAGCTAAGTGGGAGGGACTTACTTGTGTGTGACTTTGACGGAGTTGGGGTAGCCCACCGCATTGGTGTCATCAGCCAGCATCTCTTCAGAGGCATCGTCTGACTCTAGGTTGAAGTCAAGCTCCTCCCCCTCCTCCTCCTCCTCCTCTTGCTCGTAGTGCCTCTTGCTAATGTTCCGTGGGCGGAAAGCAGATTTGTCATCTGCCTGCAGGTCGATATCGTAGATCTGCCCCTCAAACTCCACCGATAGCGACCGGGAGGGGCGTGTGTGAACAAACCGCGGCTTATAACCTGAGAAATGGGATAGGACATTTTTAAGTATCCTGTCCTACCATAAAAAAAATACATTTGTACATAAATCCATAATGAGGAAAGAAAAAAATCCCATATGGCAGTTTCATTACAATCCATGCGCAACTCATATTTCCACCACTAGATGGCCCCCCTGTATTCCATACTGGGATTATTACGCCTATGGAAAATTATTAAATTCAGTGAATACTCAAAACCTCCATTAAGACACCAATGACAAGATTGAGCAATTGCATTAATTGTTTTACCATACTCTCACAGCATTCAAGACCTTGAAATCAAATAGACAATGATTTGCCCTTTAACTTGAACATAACATTTTCAGTGCTGCTCATACAATCTCTCACATGTTCAGTATCTTGACATGACAACTTGGACTTTTGAGTTGGGCTAAGGTATGCATTACTGTAACAGGATGCACATCTATGGCATCCGCAATCATAATATTTAAAAATATGTCTACATGTCCTAGTATCCACAGGACACGTAGACATATTAAGAAAAATTGTGTTTGCTGTTTCTAGCCAAAGAATCAAGCGAAAAACCTCCCCTTGCTCCAAGCAGAACATTCCCAGGCCCCTTCGACCCTTCAGAAAAAAATTATTCATGGTGCATCCAAACCGTTTTCTGAAAATTTTAATCCTGGACACATTATAAATCACGGGTCATTTCTGCAGCACAATCACTAATGGCGTTTTATGCGGCGGAAAACCGCCGGCATGCTTTCTGCAAAGTGCAATGCCAAGTCCAGAAGCCAGGGACAAGCAGCTTTAACATGTAGGCCAGCGTTAATGCCCGAAATGGGCTAAACCTCGGGCCCAGCTCAAACCGGGGCACACTTACGCTGGCTGCCCGACTGGGAGAAGTGTCTGTGTCCCCGTCGGTCCCCCCTGCCCGGCCTGTACTGGCTCTCCCCGCAGTCACAGTCCTTCTCCCTGCTGTCGTAGGCCCGAGACCGCAGGCTCCTCACTCTCTTCCTCGGCCTCTCCTTCGGCGCCCCCTTGCACTTCTGGATGCGCCACTTTCCCGTGATCTCTTCCACACAGTGCCATTTCTGTCAGGGACGAAAACGTGCCAATGAGAGTCTGTGAGACAGACAGCAGGGCTTCTGTGTATAAATCGGGGATAAGAATTTCAACTACATTGTTTTGGATGAACTGCCAAATGTTCGTACACAGAGCTGAAGGGAGACACTTCTTTCAGGGCAACATTATGTGAAACGTGATCCACTGAAATGAACAGGAATCAGAATCTCCCGTCCACCAGCGTAAAGGTAAACTCCTCAAAACACCAATCCTATGTAGAGTTCACTCTACCCTCGCAGCCTTAACGACCGTCTGACCCTCCTCTGCTACTCCTACCGCCATAACAACAAAATAATGAAAATAAAATAAAAACAAAGAGAGAAAACAAAACGAATATTGTAGCGCTCTCCTTGTTTTGCAGCCGTTTGGGAGGCAGACTCTTTCCGCTGACCACATTTCAGACGTTTGAACACAACTGTGGGAAACCAAATCCAAACAATGGCCATGGCGCACTGATCAAATTTCCTGTGAAGCGCTGCCATCCTGACAGGCAGCTTATGTGTCTGACAGTAATGTTATATCTGCACGCAGGCAGACGGAGACAGTGGGGACGGGCCAGCGGGGGCGTCTGCTCGCACGCCACCGGGCGGCGTGGCCGCGGCGTATCCATGGCGCCCAGTCATGTGGAGAGCGCCGGCTTTCGCGGTCCTGCGTTTACACAGCCACGGGCGACCGAGCAAAGCCGGCCGTGGAGTGAAGCCTTGCGTTACTCCTCTCTTCGCCCGGGCTTTTAGCGCTTTTTCCGCCCGCATTCCCCGGCAGCGGGTGAGGACAGCGACGAGAGGCTTGAGGAAACGTGAATGGGCGAGAGTGAGACACACGTGCTGTGACATGCTCTGGGAGGCGGAGGCCAAGATAAACGCAGCTCCACTAGCTTGACCCGCACCACGTTATCATTCACTTCCCTCCAAACATGCCACATATTAGAGAGTGACAGTTCTGCGTTCAGACCTCCCTCACAAAATCTTTAAGGGATTATAACATGAGCACAGCAATGAAAGAAAATTAAACTGCATGAAAACGTTTAGTTAAATTTTTTTTAAAAATCCATTTAATCTTTGCATCTGTCAAGAACAAAAAATCACAGCATCTCTGAACTGCGCATTGCCAATGCAATATGCTCAATCAATATTATAAAAACTATGATTAGAAGATGACAGGGCACTGTCATAGCGGACATGTATGGGCACAGCATCGGGCTTATCACAAGTAAAAATATACGTGCCATGGGGATCCTTGTGCCCTTTGTGTTGGATTATTCAGCTTTAGCTCTGAGTTGTTAACCTTGTCAGTTGCAGGGCCTCAATGTCACAGCCCTGTTTAGAATGGGACAACTCACTTCCTGTGTGTTTATAGTCGAGCTGCTAATAGCTCAGCACAATTTGCCCCATTCCGCTCCTTAAAGGCAGTGTGTGATGGCCACTCCCACATTCAGGTCAAATACTGTATATTAGAAGCAATTGTCAAAAGCCTCTGGAATCCCAAAATCATGATTCAAAGCAGGAAGACATGTCCCTCGTATGCACAGGTACTGTGACCTGTGACACACATTCCCACACTAACATGCACTCTCTCACGCATACAGAAGGTCTTACACGTAAAAATGTGCACGCACAAGTTCTCTGTTTTACACAAACACGTGCGCGTGCATGCACAAACACGTGCGCGTGCACGCACACACAGACACACGCACACACACAGACACACGCACAGGGCTAAACATAGCAGCAGCAGCAGTCTTTAATTAATGACCATATTAAGCTTTACATGCAAACACTTACTTGGTCATAAAACAGGGTCTGTTTTGCATTAGAAATGCCAAAAAAAAAAAAAGAAAGCCCTGTCTGCATTTTAATGCCACCTGAAATAGTGACAATTAGTATTTTTTCAGCCGGGCCTCATTCACTGCCATGCCACTTTAATTTAAATTGCACAGACTCCCCAGCCTCTCTTAATGGGGCCCAATGAAAGAGCGCTCTCTCTAAAACGGCACCGGTGCGGTTCCGTTCGCTGTTCAATCACAATTACTGCAAGTTCACTTCTTCAGTGGAGCGGCAGAGGAGCACGACAGAGGGCATTCCTGGGTTCGCCGCTCGGCTCGATCGTAAAAGCAGCTCCGCACCAGCTCCTGGCCCGCGCGGAATGGAAAGTTTTATTTTTTTTGTAATAACAGCGCTTCCATTGCCCGGAATAGTATGCTCAGGTGGAAATCAGACATGTGGTGCTGACAGCACGAAACCGCGTTAACTCGGGGGAATGCGGACGCGCGTATGTATGGAGTGGCGGCGAGGGGCTGCGGAATATTTACCTGTCCGGGCTGCTCGCAGGGGGTCTGGAACTCGGCCTGCTGGCACACCTCTTTCACCTTCTGGTACTTGGGCAGGCTGTTGGTCTGCTGGGTGCTAACACTGCCGCCGGCATCCTCCTTCTTTCGGACGATTTTCCTGCAACACAAAGAAGGGGTCTTGTGAGGCGGCGGTGAGGCTGGGACATGGAGCAGCGCGACACGGCGCAGGCCTGCGGTTACGCTGAGGTTTTTGGGTGCCAGGAAAGCCTGGGCAGCAGGCCCAGGGTCAGCCTCTCTCGCGTTCGCTCCACAGCTCTGGGCCAAGTCATTTGACCCCCCTCCTCCCTGGCATGGCCTTGAGCCAGGGCTCCCCTCAGGCCTGCCAATGCTCAGTGCATTCTCATAGGACGAAAAAATAACTGCTACAGTGACAGAAAAGGGGAAAAACGACCCTCTGGGGGTTTGAATTCAACAGTTGTCTAGAAGGTTTTCTTTAAAGCAACAGCTACCGTTGTAAATGAGCTTTGGCTGCGACAAAGCAAAGACCAGAACAGTTTGAAGCTATAAGGATCCTTACAGCAAATATCAGGTACTGTCTTTCTTTATCTCTGTTCCTTAACTCTGGACATTTTTCCCCCCGATGTAAGTGATAAATGACAGTTCAGCCTGCGAAGGCTACCTATACAATAGCTACCGGGTGACTCTACAACACAAAAAACTTCACCACTGACAAAATGGAGTCACTGTGAGCGACATTCACAACCACGTTGGGTTAATGGAGTCTTGGATTAAATGGCAAAAGGCCCAGGTAACACAGTTTCATTTTTGACGTTCCAGCAGTTCCTTAAACAGGCCAGCAGGGGGAGCTGATATCTCCTTCTCGAGTCCACTTCCCACAGAATAGGGAATATTGTGAAACCCTTAGGGGGAGAACCATCTCTGAACGTCTCCCTGGAGAACCTAACGGCAGTGCAGGCTGGTGTGGGAGCGGGGCGAGGCCTGGCCCTCCCGTTACTTGATCCGCAATTTCACACACCATCGGCCCCGGTGACAGGGAGAATGTTTCGCTCCGAGGGCCGGGGCCATGATCCCAGGCCCCCGCTGCCACGCCAGGAGATTGATGGGATTACGACGCCCGGAGCCGCGCGTTTTCCCGACAGAGCGCCTGCGGCATTAGAACAGCTTAGCGTGTTAAGCGATACAAGAAAGGGCCTAAAAAAGGCGACGTATCACGTTCTCGCGTGCGTTTTTGGTGATGGTTCCCAGCACAGCTGGACGGGCCGTTTTTAGCGGCAAACCCCATAGCTGCTGGGCTTTGGCGGGGCGGGGCGCGGCGAGGCGAAGGGAGGGAAGGGGCAGTGTAATGTTCCTGAGAAATATGCAGGTACTCCCCGTATCATGGGCACATTCCTCCTCTGACACCCAGTGAGACCTCCTGTGTGTGTATCGAGTGAGACTTCCTGTCATTCCTCAGGCAACACCATACCCGCTGTTGGGAGACTTTGTTTATCTTGTGCGTGTCTAGCTCCCGAGCGCTGGTGTAATGTATCCAGGAGTCTTGGAGACCAAGGACGGTGGGGCCAAGTGGAGTTTAGAGCTGGGTGCTTAGGAGTCGTGCTGGCAGATTATGCCACACTCCAAAGAAACGCTCGTCCTCCACTGACAGAGGAAAACAAACAGCCCGTAAAGCCGGGTCAGTAAACGACCCGCGCCCCTGGCATACGAGACGCCACAATGCGCCATCAACATTAGACAACTGTACGCCACTAGTTGAACACATTCGCATTAAAATTATCCAAACCATACAGGCCAGCGCTCCATACCATACTGGTTTGGAACCTGGTCGACTCTTAGAGCGTAACTGGGGAGAAAAAAAATAAACAACCAAATGACTGGGATCTGTGGAGCACTGGATACGAAATGCAACATTCACATCACACTGTACATTTCCGCTGTGCGGCCGTGACTCGGTGATACGAAACAGGAATAAAAACATCACACTTACCCTCTTTCCACCAGGAATGTGTCTCTCCAGACTTTGGCTTTCCGGTTTGGTTTGAACCTGAAACGCAATAATTTTATGGAATTCTTATGACATGCAATCGCTGCGAGCTTGTTAGTTTAACATTTATCCCATATTATGCAACTTGCCAACAGCTGTGGACCCCTGATAAAAAACAATAAAATTCACCTGATTTTATTCTTCCTTATAATCGCATGCCGATGTGCCTGCCTTCTGATTAACATATCCATCATAGTAGTACAGGATATAAACGTAATTAATGAGTTCAATTACAAAATTTAAAATAAATAAAAATTGTGATACATTAACTCTATAATACTATAATTTAATACAAATGTATATTTGGAACATTGAAATACTTTCTCTCAGACCAAAGGGTTCATTAAGAAAACAGTTGTTAAACTGGCATTTCCTGCTCATGAGTCAGAATAAGCCTGGTTACTCCTCTGTTTCTTTTTTAGTCATCAATCCACGTCATGCTTTGTGTTCTCTCGTTTGTGTATATTATTGTAACACGTGTCATGTGGTGCCCTCAAGAGAGGTGCCAGAGAGTTTGGCCCGGAATCTCTGCAGGATTGCTAAGGTAAATGTAAAATATAGAATGGCTCTCACCTGTTCCCCGTTCGCTCCTGCTCCAGAAGCTTGAGGATGGACTTGCCGTCCATGTCAGGAGGCGTGTCCAGTCCCGCGATGTCCAGGATGGTGGGAGCCAAATCGATATTTAGCACCATCTGAGTATTGCTGCAGAAGCACAGAGTAAATAAGCACGTTCAGCAGGGGCGATGCTTCAGAGATAAGGAAATACGCTGCAACATGATTAGTCAAATAATTTTAAATTAATCCGTTTTCAGTGTCTGGTAGCTGCCTGTTGGTTTCCCCAAGTCAAGAGAAAAACTAAAATCAGATGAATAATATTTAATTGCAATCTAGCATATTGCACATATGGAATTGTAGGTGGAGGTGGTCATGTGACCGAGAGCTCTTACACTGTTCCTGGTTCCACATTGGGCCCCCGAACGAAGAAGGGCACCCTGATGTCGAAGTCATAAGGCATGGACTTCCCCTTCACCAGGCCAAACTGACCGATGTGGTAACCGTGGTCGGCCGTGTAAATGATGTAGGTGTTGTCGAGCTCTCCCGTCTCCACTAGAGTCTCGTATATCTATGCGGGTAACAGAACGGATCTGTGTGAGGCCACTGACACCGACACCGCCGTGGGTGACAACCACAGCACGCAGAGGACCAACCTCCTGACCACATGGATGTTTGTGATGCTAGGCAAGCAACTGCACACTGTAAAAATACACAGTAATGCTCACACTCAGTACACATAGAAAACGCCCAGCAGTGAACGGGGCGTTCGGTGAAACTGAGGATCTGCTCACTTACGCGCTGTACGGAATCATCTACGGACATGAGGGTCTGAAGTCTCTTGCGATGCAGGAAGTTGGTGAACTCCATGTGGATGGGTTTCATTGGGCCCGTGTACTGCATGATCCAGTGTTTGTCCATGTTGGGTGCGTAGTTGTAACTGGGCGTACTGTGGGGCAGAATATCCAGGTATAACTGGGAGTACTAGGGGCAGAACACACAGCTCTTCATGTATAACAAAGTACTAAATAAATCACAGCTCTTCATGTATAACTGGGCATTCTAGGGGATAGAAAACACAGTGCTTCTGTTGTAAGAGTGGAGAAGCAAAGCTCCTCTACACATTTTGGCAATCCCACTTCACTGTTTCATAACCAGAAGGGTGCTGTACACTTATCTGCTCTCGTGACATGTTTGACAAGCATCTGAAAAGACCGGCCGACCATTGTTTGCGCAGGAAAATTTTCTCATTCTCCCTGGAAGGTGTTTATTCCATCCCTCCATGCGGAGTCCCGAGAATCGGGGCGCTTGGCGAGGAGAAACCACTTGAGGGTTGGCACACGGTTAAGAAAATAATAGCTCCCTGACCAGCCACCCAAAAAAATAAAACATGGCTCCCAGTCCCAGGATGATATTTTAATACGCACAGTTCATTTGGAGCGGGAAAGGAAAGCTTGGTTACATAAAATGGATTGATCTTTATTCTTGTTTTTTGGAACCAGGGGCCGGGATCGTTCCACTCGTCGCCCCCCCCATTGGCCGAGGCCTTCGCCGAATACTCTGTTTACCCATCAACGCCTCGCTCTGGTGGCTTACCCAGCTACACCCTTAATGAACTCCTGGGATAGAGGCCATCTATTCCAATCAATTGTGTGGCTTCTGCCCTCTCCTCCCGAGGCTCCTTTTGTTCACCGGCTGAACTTTTCACCCAGCCAGCGAGGCGGCCTAATACGCCTCACAATAAAACCTGTCTCTTTGCACTGTGCCATTGAGGTATGGCCAGGCTCAAAAGCTGTCAGGAATGCAAGGTCAGACAAATAAATCAATCAATATCAGGGAGAGGTGGCAGCACCTGTCGCCGCGGCGTGCGGGCCGAGCCGAAATCCCCTCGCGGAACCTTGATTGTTTCCCGCTCCGCTAAACAAGGAGCAGGAGCAGCCGACGCGCTTCACATTTAGCACCCATGCCGGGATGGCAGGGAGCCTAAATCTTTAATAAATACAACCTTTTCTGCTGTTTCGTACAGTTTGCCATTCCTTCTCCTGTAAGAGACCTTTCACTGCATTATCAGACGTAGCGTGTCTGTGGGAAACACCTTCGGTGCAGAATGTTCAGAGCATTAACATCAAACCCTCCCGCTCTCGCCTTTCAAAGCGCGCCACGCCTTTTTAAAAAAAATTTTTACACAGGCTGGTTTATTGCGACGGCAGCTCTCCACGTGCGATTTAGATTAACCGTATTGATTAGCCAGGAGGACTGGCAGCGCTACACATATCTGTATGACCTCCACTGCCTGTACTTCAGTCTGGCTTGGACAACAGCTTCCCTCAATACCTAAATCAAAACAACACCCCCCACCAGTCACTAAAGTATCTTGCGCAGGTTCAACCACTCCAACGAGCAGAGCTAATTGTAAGACTATGTATTGTAAGACAGTGTGGCGCTGTGCCTGCTCGCGCTGTGGAGGAGAGGGGTTAACACCCAATCCATGTCTGGGCAGTGGGCACACAGCCACGCTGTCCCCCCCACCGGCACGGTGCCTGTCCTGAGCTGGCTAACTCCCACACTGACTCACCGAGCAACATTTCACACACCAAAACAACATGCCAGTCACACCGCGCCCCCGGGGCCCTCGTGCAGGCAAGAGCTATTCAGGGCCCGGGGTTCGCACTAAAAATAAATTAATAATGCAACAAAGGGTTCCTCTAAAGCAAACAATGCATTCCACATATCAGAGAGGGCTGCGGAGTGAGAGCTCTGATTGATATGGGGGGAGGTCAGGAAGTCCTCCGGAGGGGGGGGAGGCAGAGGAACCCTACATCCCTGCTGGTGTCTCTCTGGGCTTCTATGGGGGGGGGCTGGGGTGGCGAATGGCTGGGTGTGTAAGGAGCTAAGGACAGACGGCCGCATGCAGAGGCCAGTGATGACAGTGCTAACCCATAGCGGGCTTGGCTCAGTTACAGTGTTCCATACAATCTTGTGCCTCTGCCCATCCTGATCATACGTTTCCTGAGCTATTCCTGGACTGGAAATCATCTCAGATTTATGGTGGTAAAAGGGACAGCCAGCCGAGAGCATCTCTTCAACGTGCCATCTCGTCTCCCAATCCACAAACTTCACAGTCGACAGCATTTGGTTAACAACCCTGCGAAAGCCACCTCAGCAGATTGCTGTTAATGTATTGGAAAATTTATCTCCAGGCAAAAACTACATATAGTCCTTAACATGGGTTCTAATATTTCACCTTAAGTGCTTCAACAAAAACTCAGTGGACAGGACTCATTCTTTTAAGTATTTCCATGCAAGTAATAAAGTTCAATATAAGATGGCATGTAACACTTACACCCGCCAAATAAAATTGCAGAAGAGCCTAAACATGCGCACAAACAACAACTGTGACCATACTGTCAATCACCTCAAAGCCACTGATCTGGACTTACGTACCTGCAGTAACTAACTAGCGCTTACTTTGAACCATTTCCCATGCTGTACTACACGCTCGCATACGCTTTCTGGAATTTACATTGACACTTTCACATGCAGTTCTAATTCTCTTCTCTACTCCCCACGCGCACGCACACGCACACGCGCACGCGCACACGCACACACGCGCACACACACGCGCGCACACACGCACACACACACTGTGAAATGGGAGACAGGGAGAGGAGTGTACTAACATAAGCCAGGAGGCGCAGTGTGAACAGGGAGAAAGGGACCTCCGATCATGTACTAAGAGTTACAGTATCAACAGGGACCAATGAGGTGTACTAACGTGAGCCGGGTGGTACAAACAGGTATACCAGCATGGGAGATGCAGTGTGAACATGGGAGATGGAGAGAAGGTTCTCCCTGACGCTCTAACTGGCGGTAAAAAGCGGGCCCAAAGGCAAGGCGTGTGCTCACATGTGCTGGGAGGCGTTGGGGAAGAAACCGGAGTACTGCGGGGCGGAGTCCTCGGGCCCGTGCGGGGCGGCGTGGCTCATCACCATCATCACCGGGCGGTGCGGGAACATCCACTTGGACATCCTGAAGAAGTTGATGCTGTCGTTGGTTATCAGATCTGTGAAATAATCCTGGATGAAAACAAATGAGAATAGAGAATAGACTCCCTTAGTGCATGCAGAAAAGAACACAGTGCCCTGCACTGCAAAATCAATGTCACAAGCTAGCGACTTCGACAAAATTATCTAACAAGCGTGATGGGAGCATACGGTTTGCCTGTTATAACAAGCGATTCTGTGAAGTCGCTGTGTTCAGTGATAAGAGAATTAGGAAGTCAGGGCTGGTAGGCACTAACATGGCAAAGGGAGGTCACAGCTCAGCGCTTGGCTCACTGTTGTGACAACAAGAGGAGTTCACCTACCCCTGTGCTTGAGCGGGGAGAGAGAGCACGGGCCATAATGGCAGGCATGACTGATCCCGTGTGCAGATTGGGGCACAGCTGCCTGGGCCCGCCCTGTTTTTGGCCTAAAGTGTAGTTTGGGGACTTCCAGCTGGGGCCCTGCGTGCCCGTCCCCCACCCGTTCTCCCCTCTTCCAGCTCCAGCACATTAGCACGGCGATGAGGCGCTCGCGGGGTTGATTTAGGGCAGGGGTCTCAAACTAAAGACTTGGAGTGCCAGAGTGTCTGCTGGTTTTCAACATGCTTCAGAACTTAAGTGCTTAATTTAAGACACTGATTCGCTAAGACTCTGTGTACCTTTTCCAAGGCCCAGATTGGCTGTTGATTGAAAGGAAACCACAGAAAGCCGCAGACACCATAGGCCTCCAGGACTGGAGCTGGAGAACCCTAATTTAGGTCTATTGTTCACAGGTTTGGCAGTGGCCCCGGTCCTCCGGCACTACATCTCTATTTAACGCCTCACTGCTCAAGTGCTAAATTAATCTTTGTAATAGACATCAGCAGGGCAGCTTGTATGTGCAAGCTGGATGCACACACATGTTCCTGCATTCGCTCATTTACTCAATATGATGAAGAAACAACGACATATACAATAAAAAAGGTCCATTATCTGAATTCCTTCTCCAAGTGTGCTCTCGTTTTTTTGTAATTTCTGCCATATTTCCAGAATATTGTATGGATATAAAACACGCACACACAAGATGCAACACTCCACCCCCCCCCCCCCCCCCACAACAAATACTGTATATAGCTGCTTCTGCTATATACTAACCCACAGAAAACCGGTTTTATTTTCCTAATGCTGGCAGGTATGAATATACAATGGAAATAATTTCAAAATCGATATACTGTGTGAAAAGTGAGTGAATAAATGCATCATACAGAGATGTGCACGCCTGTGTGAACCTGAGTGGAGGAAATGAGTCAGAGCTGAGGGAGAGGCGGGTGTGTGATAATGAAGCGGTTTGTGCGTGCGACTCAGAGTAATAAAACCAGTGATAAAACCACTAATGGAGAAATGGTGAGTCACTCGTGCCCATTTCCGACAGGCCCCAATCTCTTCCCTTTACCTAATGCTATCTGTCGTCCGGGTATAAGATAAGAGTGTGCATATTTGCATGAGACATAATGATTTCACTAAATCCATGCACTACATCTCTCAAGCTAATGCTACTGGCCAGGAGTAAAGGGCTCAGTATACTTCAAACAAATTTGAATTTGGCAGATTCGCAAAGGCAAAATGGCTGGTTTGCGACGAGAAAAAAAAGTGTTGCATTGGGCTTCGATCGCAGCATCGCCCGCAGTCAGGCCAGCTGAACTACTCAACATTTTTTTGCACAGCCTGTGTTTGAAGTATACTGAGCCCTAAAGAGATAAGCTGCACATCCAGGGATGTGACACTAAGTTTCCCATTGCCATGTCACAAATAGTGATGGGAGCAATCTATACACCACATCCCTCCATTTAATGCCCACTGCCCAAGAGTGAGAGTAGAGAGGACAACAGCTCTATAATGAAGCAGAGACAAATATTTGTCCTTTTAACCAGAACTAATACAAATGCCCCTTTATAGTGCGTCTGTATTATGCTTTATAGAATGTGCTCCAAGTCTCACCTAAAAAAA
Organism: Ilyophis sp. 1 JC-2022; assembly: GCA_022702515.1. Lineage (NCBI taxonomy): Eukaryota > Metazoa > Chordata > Actinopteri > Anguilliformes > Synaphobranchidae > Ilyophis > Ilyophis sp. 1 JC-2022. Next base: position 116,350,334 of record CM040403.1, read on the forward strand.
TCTCAACCTGAGCTGCTTCTCAACCGGCAGGCAACATTGCACTTTCGTTTGATTCAACAAGCAAGTCATTTCACATCTGAACACCATTCCAAACACTTATTTACCCGATCCATCAAACTAGCCTAAAATAAATAATGAAAAATGTCTAATGGACTTGTGTCCAAACCAAGACACCTTCGCTGCGGTTCCACGGGGCCAAACAGCCCAACTCATACGAAGCTGGCGAATAACACGCCTGGGAAAACAAATTCAGGTTTGACAGCCGTTCCGAGACAACTTGAGGGGTTAGGGGAGTCTATTGGTCTGCAAAACTATCCTTCTCAGACCGTGCATTTATCACCCTGCTCATATCCTGAGTCTGACACGGAGATGGCAAAATGTTTGGTTTGCCAACTATTTGTAATGTGGATCGGTTCCATCGTCTCAAAAAAAAGTAGCAGAGAGCCATTTTCAAATAAATGCACTCCCTTGTCAGCCACCTCGACTTGTTTGCATTACTGGGCTGTATCGACGAGCAAAACACTAAACTATGGTGACAGGGAAGCAAAGAGATGCCAAGAAATCACTGTCCCTTTCAACACCGCTGAATTCTGCGGTAGCTGAAAACACATCGGGACTTCGATCAAATGGTACCTACAATTATTCAGGAGCAAACATCATATTTGGCCTGTAAAGAGGTGATCAGGTTAATAGGCATTGTGTTGGCAGACGAGGTGCCCTGCAGGCTTCTGAAGACGCATCAGTGGGTACAGACCTTGGAATACTCCGCTCCGTGCTTCTCCTTGTAGCCGTTCCGACAGACCGTGTAATTATAGAAGCGAGAATTTTTGATGAGCCCCACCCATTCCCGCCACCCGGGCGGTATGTAGCTGCCATTGTACTCGTTAAGGTACTTCCCAAAGAAAGCTGCGGAAACAAAGAGGTTCGAGAAGGAGAGAAAGTCGACATCAAAATCAAGGGCCACTCCCGGCAGGAAGAGCACCGGAACGCTTTTTGTACTGGTCCATCTCACGATCCACAGGGATCAGATTACTGGGGCTCCCTGTGTGTTTTTGATCAATAACAGCAGGCTTCTCCACTCTTCTCCTAGTAGGCCATCCTCTGGATGTGGCCTCTTTTGAAAGTACCTGTAAATGTCTGTTTACATTTATGTGTGTTTCTTTTCTCTAAACCATGCTAAACATCTCCCCAAATCCAGGCAAACTGCCAGTCTACCCCAGAGAGCTAATTGTAGACTAACATATTGGCTAGAAACCACGAGTGTCTATTCAGGAGAAAACCTGCACGCCACTCAGATATTTCCAGATGGCATTTTGGCTCTTCACTTGGCCTTTCTCCCATGATCCTTACCTTTAATTTACTCTTTCAATTATTAAATAATTTTTCAATCAACAATAATTACATTTCTGTTTAAGGCTAAGGTTACAGCAGTATTAGGTACAGGCTATTTTTGCAGTTGTGACCTAGTAGCTTGTCTTGTTTGATGGATTCCTGTGGAAATCTTTGGCTATAAATTTTTCCAGCAATGTGTCAAGCACTATGGTGTGAAGATATCAGGTTATGATAGATGCTTATCACAAAATAATTAAATAAACTTTAAAAAAAGAACAGACATTCCAGTGTGAACATCAGGAGAACCCACCCCTTCCACACCCAAGAGGCTACACAGCTACTACACAGTACAAGCCCTCCTAATCTCTCATCTGCAGTAAACTATTGCAATGCCTTTCTGGCTGGCCTACCGGCCTGTGTAATCGGGCCACTGCAACATGCCCAGAATTCTTCTGCCCCCCTGGCCTTCAACCTGCCCAAATTCACACATGCCACACCCTCACTGGCTTCTGGTGGCTGCCTGCACTGAATTCAAATGACTCACACTGGCATACCAAGCTGTGAATGGCACTGCCCCTTCCCATCTTCAGACAATGACTATACCATACACTCCAACCGTACCTCTCCGATCCCATTCTTTCACCAACTGGCTGTCCAAGCTCCTCATCTAAAAGCTTACCTTTTCAGACTATACCTCAATGTTTCCATTTGAAAAAACTAACCCTTCTTTCCTTTTATCTATGCGAAAAGCACTTTTGTAAGTCCCTTTGGCTAAACGCGGCTGCTTACATGACTAAATTGTGTGTGAATTGAATGCTGAGGCGCCTCTTACCGGTCCTGTAGCCAGTGTTATTTAGGTAGACGGCGAAGGAGCGGGGCTCGTGTTGGGCCTGCCAGGAGGGGGACGAACAGTTCTCGTTGTTGGTGTAGGTGTTGTGGTTGTGGACGTACTTCCCCGTCAGCATGGAGGAGCGTGACGGGCAGCACATGGGCGTGGTCACAAAGGCGTTTGTGAAGGACGTTCCCCCATCCTCCATTATCTTACGGGTTTTGTTCATCACCTGCAAGGAGCCTGTGGGAAGAGGGGCGAGGCGGTGAGATTACAGCGCTCTGAAATCCCCACCGCTGCGAGCTGCAGGCTTGTTCTGGGAGCACAGCGGCGCATTGCGTTTTTAATCCTAGGGTATATCTTTACAAGCTTTGAAGCAATGAAAACCTCAGACAGATTCCGTTTGCTCTGATTACGGGTTGCATGCGTTTGCCATTTGAGTAAATCTGGAGATTTTGCTGGAAAGCTGTAATTTACAGCAAGATAAAAGAGAGCTCCATGTTTAGTCAAATGTATCTGTGAATGCTCCCCCCCCCCAACATTATGTTATGAAACCCCGCCATTAGATGAGGACGATACCTTGCTCCCAATGAACATTTTTTTGTTGAAAAGTGAAAATTCTGTGAAAAGCCAGTGAAACACCATCTAGCGTTCAGGTGAAAAACTGGCTAAATGAAAAGTGAAAGTGAGCTAAAATAGGGTTAACCTCTGGTTAACCTAGTCCGTTTATGTCAAAACGTGTTAAAACTTCTCCCAGCCTATATTTCCTCCCCTCTAGACGTCTAGCTTCCGGCTTTTGCTCACTGGGTTTCCTCAACAGCCAAAGGCACTTTAATGATCGCTACAAACAATTCACCCGTTATGTTTTTAACTGGGTGGGACTGCACAGAGCTATTCAAACTCTTTCAGCTGGGCCCTTATTTACAATAATTAATACAACTTGGACCCTCCTTCTGTGACTGTGGACTTTCACCCTTATAACAAACCTGAAGAAAACCAATCAGCCCAGCTGCAAAAGTAGCTACAAACCTACACAGACCTAGTTTTCCACATTAGGATTTATTGGGTGTGGTATTAAAGATTAAGCTATTAATCAACCAGCCACACATAGTTTTGATAGGCAGCTACCGGCAATCGCGATGCATCCGACTGTGACATACGCCAGCGGATTCGGCGCTGAAAATCGCTTGGGCTGCGACTGTGTGACTAAGGCACTGAGCGTGCATCCATTTTAGGAAATCAACATGCAAATGACCGGCAAGCTTTGATCATGACCGAGCGGAGTCAGAGGGCTGACGTTAAATGTTGTGCATTCAAAAGGAGGAGTTTCTCAGTGTTAAGACAATGGCCTTCCCTGCATATGCTGTGGTGATGGTGAATGTAACTGGACTGGAGTTTCTAACCAACCGTCTAGTGATGACAGCTAAACTAATTTTGAAAATAAAGAAAGGGGGGGATTTTCGCTCTTCACAGCCTACTCTGAGGTAAACGACAGAACAGGAGACGCGTGCTCCCTCACCCAGCTCCACGTCCTGGTCGTCCGTCATAATGAGGATGATGTTCGGTCGAATGTTCCTCCTGTCCCTCGGGACACGGCCCCGCAGGTTCTGGCCCCTGGTGGTGAAGGCCGCACAGCCCAGCGGATCCACCAGAACCAGGACCAGGGTCAGCACAAACCAGGCCAGGAGGACCGGCTTCATCATGGCTGAGATGGAGGGCGGGAGGGCAGGGGCGGGGAGACACCCGGGAGATCGCACACAGAACCGGCGCTTTCACTCGCAAGCCTGAGGGAACATGGAAAAATGACAGGGAAAGCATTAGAACACAGGCGCTTTATGTTCTCAAAGTGTGAGTGTATGTATGACAGACTGTGTGTATGCATGTGCGAGATATATGTGAGAAAAGGTGAGTGAAAGAGAGTGTGTAAGTGAGAGCGTATGTATTTGTTCATCTACGGGAAAGTGTCTGTAAAAGTGATTGTTCATGCGTGTTTGAGGAAGGACGGGGAGAGAAAGAGTGAACGTGAGGCGCTATTCGGAAAGACAGACAACAGAATAAAATGCTCCTGTCAATGTTATGTAGTGGAAACTGTCTGGAGACAGAAGAGAGCATAATGGAGCAGCATTGTGAGCGTACCGAAATAAACGACAGGTTCCTGTTGAATCTTTTTCACCACACATTCACCCTTGACATCACCTACATCTGTTGTATAAAGCACACCGAATGTCTGCCCTAAATATAGCAACCTTCAGAGTAACCAAAAGACCAAACCTTTGCAAACAAGTCATTTAACCTTTTCTCTACTGAATAAATCTTCATGGATGTCTAGCATCTATGATCTATAAAACAGTATCTAGACTAACCGAAATACTGTTACAACAAAAAATTACAAAAGCAGTCACTGTTGCAGGAATGAGAACATGTACTCAATTGTTCGCGGTGAACGCGTCTAGTCATACTTATGAAAGAAAAGCGCAATCTAACTGCCGTTACTTCTCACCTGAAAGGGACCTGTCAGTCTCATGCTTAATCCAGAGCTCTTCTCCATCTGAGTGAGTGAGCAGGCAGGAGTGAAAGAACCAGGTTCTAACACTCTGAATGCCAGGCAGGTCTGAATACTGTGTACTCACTTCCTGTCAGATCACGCCCCAGTCTGGCAGCTCCCTGCACATTCTCTTGAACTCTGTCTATGAGGAGTGGAGATCGTTCAAGCCCCCCTCCTCCCTGCCAGCCCTTCCCTCCCTCCCAGGCACTTGTCTAGGCCAATCACAACTTGTGTCTGCATGTCAATCAAAGGCCCACAAACTCATGACCCCTGGTGGAAACACCGCAGGGTGTAAGGAACCACCAGGGGCGTGGAGAGAAGGGGGAGGGGGGGATGTTCCAGTGCATTAACCCCAAGCTGCATTGGCCAATCACAGTCATATTTTCATCTACAGCAGGTCTGAAGATAAATCCAACTCCCTGCCTGTGGAAGTGAAATACCCGTCTGTTCTCTTTTCCATCATTTACAAAAAAAAACACACATGAATGGCGTATGACCTTATGAGAACTACCGTTCGCAAGCAAAGTCACTCTGTAATAAGTGTTCACGGAGGGCTTCTCAGGGAATACTCATGGCAATTTTGTAGACTTAATGAGCTCCATTCGAAGAGAGAGCACATCGAACTCCGCACCACCCCCCCACCCAATGACTTGACCTCCCACTGTGCTTCCCCTGAGTGGGCCCACCCCACCAAAACCCAAACGCACAGACCTGCTGCAATGAAAAGGTTAATGAAGGCTTACGATCTCCCCTGATGCTGGGGAACCACAAGGCCAGAAAAGACAACTCTCAGAGCCGAGTTTACCCTGTAATGTCAGGGTCTGAGGAGTGGCTCGTGGGAGCAGATCACGGCTGGGATCACCACATTCGACCAGAACCAACGTCCTACCTGCAGTCCACCAACAGCCTTCTCTGTTTCGACCACAAAAACATTAAGTACTTACTGGATGTGAGCTTTGAATGGTACAACACAAAATGTCTGCCATACACTGTATTTTCTCAATTAATACCTAACATTACTGAACATTACTGAACATTCCTGAGATTTATAAAATTGAAAGTTATTACTTTTCCACAGCCAACGGAAAAGTAAACAGATGACTCAAATAAAAACACAAGTAAAATGATACCCCCCCTCACCCCCACCATTGAGATGGTGCTGAGGATAATGGGTTTTCAGATGGAGGGTCGTGTGGGGTTTTTTGGACGAGTAATGCTTTGGGCAGGCGGGGTCGGGCCAGCCGGCGCAGTCATCCCCACAGCGCAGTACAAACACTGGCGCTGTTTGAACAAACTCCTACCGTCACCCCCGACCCGCAGACCCTCACCCCAGGCCCTCGCGCCCACAAGCTCCTCTTAAAGAACGCGTTCCCTCCATGCTGCTACATCAAGTACAAAAACCTCACATTACAGCATAAAAACCAAGCCGCAAAACAGGGCCGTCTGGCGTTAGCCTCTAGCTAGCATGCTGAACTTTGGAAGCTATATTGAATCTTGGCAAAGGTCCATCGATGTGAATTTTTAGACTCAGGAATTACGATAGAAATACAATGCGTTATTGTCTGATCTATTCCCTCTCTATTATATTTGACCCCTTCCCCTAAAAAGGCATAGAGTCCTAATGATGTTAGTCTGTCTCTGAAGTGCTTTATGCATGAACAACATGAAGGAAACCAGGCTCTGATACAAAACAATTAAGCGACCTTTGGCTGAACTTAAATAAAAACTATGCAGATGTGTCAGTTTTGAAGACAATGCACCCCCCCCCCCCCGCACCCCCGCACACACACACACAATTTATTTAACTTTTCATACAATTAACCACAAATGTAATCAGTCTCCCTTTTTAATATTAAACGCAATTTTTCCATCCGCCATAAGGAAAGGAATGCAAAGTGAAGAATGCCACTGCTATATACTGTAGGAGACCTCAGACTGTCAGCCCATAGTCTATGACAAAAAGATGCCAAGCCCTGATACAACATTTCAAGGCCAGTTGCCCTTGCATACTGTGGTTCCCATAAGCAATAGGAAACAAGCCGAACAATGCTTTCACACAGGCTAAGTGCGATGCTCATTTCAGACAAGAATGTTGTGTTTTCACAGGAGACAGCCAGGCAGCGCAACTGCACCGTCCCGTTCAACAACAGAAAATATTCCGTCGAGGGAGGCTTGAACAAACAACTCGGCGCTCCGCATACACCTGAAACTAATTCCTGCACCTCAAACTCACGGCGTGCGTAAAACGGGAAACGACAATCTCTCCATTGTTTTCAAGCAAACAAAAGGGGGGAAAGGAAATTTCCACAAATATTAGTGAAAAGAGCTGAAAAAAACGTGCAAGAGCTGCTGGAACCTGGATCGAGCCCCAGGCTATGAGAGACGCACTCCAAAGTCTGTAATGAATATGACAGTCAGGAATTCTATGGGCCGTGGTGTCCTGAAGTACGAAGGCAAAGAGAAAGGCAAACAGACACTCCAAGCCAAACCGCACAACTCACATCCAATCCCCATTTTTCATGACCTTTCTGCTGAAAAACTTTAGCTATATCACTAATCCTCAACTACAATAAGACATGTATCACCATTTTAATATATTGCCCCATGTTCATTCAATGGAAGAAGAGACATTTCTTTTCTACTCTGGCCTACAAGCCATTTTTCAGGCTCAAATAAATCAGAGTGAAGTCTGAAAACAACGGTTATCTGCAGGTTCAGCAGCCTTGCTACTTCGCCCGAAATTACACTTTAAACGTTTTCCAACGTCAAAGTATAAACTCAAGAGTTAATGTAACATGGCAACAAAATACTATAATTTTATACACTTGCTGTTTCTGGCATTGTGTGGTGCCTGACCATATGGTCAAAGTTATGACAGAGATTTATGACATTGGCGGAACCATTCAGGGTTTTGCATAACAGAATTCTATCCAAAATGATGTTCCATTTTGAGTGGCTCTTGTAGGATTTGAACTGCGGACAGTCGGAGATAAAGGGAGCGAATTATAAAATGAAGGATTCTGAATCTACATTATTTGATATGATCACCTGAAATGGCTAAATTATATAATCTACTTTTGGCTTTCTAATTAAGTACCAATTCCAGTTATTACATTCTTAAAAAGGTAACAACTTTTACAGCTTGACTCAGATGGTCATCTATATATTTGAGGAGAAATGTATGAAAACCCATATATTACAGCAGACCACAGTGTTTTCTGATCCTCTGAGTAATAGGAGGATTAGGGCAAAAAACCCAATAAAGCAGCTTTCCTTCACTGTATTAATTATAGTCCTCTGGACAAACGAGAAAAATTACATTATTGAGAAGGGAATGAGAAGAAAGGTTTCGGAGGTTCAAAGGAGTAAAACAAAAGGCCTTTATGAAGGCCATCGTTAATTACACAGCGGCCAAAATGTGCGCGAAAAAAGAAGTGCAATTTTCAGATTAATGGTCCACAAGACAAGGGACCTTTACAACAAGTCAAAGAGTTCTTAAGATTTACTTTCATGAGAATCTTTTTTTTCTCTCTCTCCCCGCAGCCACAGTGCAAAAAAATAATAATTACTTCACTATCTAGCAGCGGAATGCAGTCCTAAAGCTTACAGTGTAGCTTTCTGCAGTGTCACCATGAACGGTGTGACGGAATATGGCTCTGCAACAGCTGAACACAGAAACGGACCTGTGAAAGCCCTCTACTGCTTCTCATGCTGAAAGCTATGCCCAGTCATATACTCTGAATGCACTATCTGAGCATACAGTACGGTGCTCTGATTAGCCACGTGACCCTGATGAGATGTGCTTTGAGATCCATGAAAACTATCCCTTCTAATATGTATTATTATTCTGATGGTGATGTTTGTATTGTTATAAGCAGTAATTGAGTTTTTTTTTTTAAGATTATGTTGATGGCATTGTTTTACAGTCATCATTAGCCCATCATGTATTATATTAGCCCATTATTGTTAGTAGAATTATAATAGTATTATATTTAGTTGCAGTAATTATGGAGCATTATATTCAGTCTCCATTTATTTATTTATTCTCAAGGCAGCAGCTAGATAGAGTGACAAAATGCAATCCAGGTCAAAGACATTTCAAAGGCTTGCATTTGTCATATTCCCCAGCCTCATTATAAATTGTTATCATGAATCAACAGCAACAATAAGAAAAAGTAACATAAATGCATCAATTAAAACCCAATTCTGGATACTGATATGAAATGTAATGAACAACCAATGTACATTACTAAATGCTCATTGGAAGAATTTTTGGTCTCAACCGTATTCTCTGAAAAGGCTTGTGGAAAAAGAATATGCACAGATCTTTTTGTAAAAGACAGACGAAAAGGGATATCCTCGCATGACTGCAAAGGCCAAAGGGGTCTTGGTAGATACCAATGTGTCGGCCACTTCTACCCAACGCCGTTCTGATCAACGGTTCAGTAAAGACGAGTCTTGGTTGTGCGGAGGGCATTCTGAACCAGAGGAATACAGACTCATTCGCCATGGTTTTAGTGGTCCGTTTCGTGCCGGAGACCGAGCGAGAGACGCGCAGCAGCGGCTTGAGGCTATGCCTGAGCTGCGTGCCAGGAGCAAACTGATCCACAGCCTATAATGAGCCCTGCTGAAGAAGAGGTCTATCGGTCACAATCCCTCTCTCTCTCTCTCCCACATCCTACTCACAACATTATTACCATGCTGAGTGATTCAGTTATGCCACAGATACTTACCAAATGTGCGCTGACCAGAGGAGGTTTTACAGACGGGCACGTACGCCCACACGCACACTCAAACACACGCATTTATATGCATGCGCACATACACACCCACCCACACACACACAGGCGCACACACATCGGCCTGCACACGCATAAATAAAACGTAGCGAAGGCGAAACCAATCAAATATAAGCTTCCTTTTATAGAGAACGGTTTTGAAATGCAAATGCAGCAACAGGAGCCGTATTCAATGACGTCCTACGTCTGCTGTGCCAGGTGGAATTAAATTGAATTCACATCACGTGGAGTACACTGACCATGTATCAAAGACAATGTTAAACAAATAGAGAGACCATCAATCCGGTTCGCCTCTTATCTCAGACATTTCTGTGGTTTTCCTGTTATTCGACGTGAGGCAGGGCAGAGAGCTGATTATGTGCTGAGGGGAAATGTTTAGCTCACTGAAGTGGTTCCACTGCACTGTCACTTCTCCAGGCTATTTAACTTAATCACGGTGGAAATAAATCCAATTGGGTACTCAGCCAAAAGCATCTTTTCATTGGGCAACACAAATTTCTCCTTTCAGTAAGTAATTCAGATCAGAGATTATACTAACCAGAAACTAACCGTGGGTCGTATCGTATACTCAACATCCAATTTGGTCTGGATACATACAGTATCATTACGGCTTGCGTCTGTATACTGTTGAAATGCTAGCAGATACAGTAGAAAATAATCTCAATGCTTCAGAGTATTGGTGAAATCATGGGCATTCAGCAGGCATTCATCAAGAAATGATAAACATGTCATTGTCCGCCGTTTGGTTAGAGTGATAGAGTCTAATGTCATATTTCAAGTGAAGAGAATATTCAAGATGCAGTAACTACAATATGATAATGAAAATCCACAAAGAATGAGACATTTAAAAAGGGTCCCCACCCCCTCTGGTGTCTGGCCTCCTTGTTTGGCTCTAGAGGGCTGACATGACATTTACAGCAGAACATCCTCCAAGAGTCCATCCGCTTCTACAGCTGGGAAAACCTTCAGGCGCCATTAAAACCAAGGCAGAATACAAGACCTCTTTATCCCAGGGTATAACAGGCAACCGGATCGTGTGGAGACAACAGGATGAGCTTGTCTCCAAAGTCATATTGTGTCAATGTAGTTATTGTACCAAACTGTGTATCAAAGGCCTTTGATTACTGATACGTTATTTAGCCTTGTTGTTAGAACCACTGTACTATAATTTCAGGAAAACGGAGAACCATTAGCCTGATCACAGCAAGTCGCAAGATCATGAATGTATTCATGTTTTAAATGTATTCATATTATTCAGGAAACCTTACTCATCCAGGAAACCATCTCATCACTCAACATGCGCATGTGGCTAAATCCTGTTATTCTGCCCCTTTAAGGGAATAAAACCTCCACGTTCCAGAACACCTAATCACACGGAAGCCATAGGAAAGCACAATAATTACATTTCAAAAGTAAAGAATGACTAAAGAAAAGGCTCATTCCCATTTCCCTCCAAAGCTGGAAGTATTTATATGCTGAAACAGGACGGGAGGGAAGGTGGAGGTGATGACAAGGGGTGAGTGTTTAATTACAGCAAACTATTTTAATACATTCATTTCTGTAATTTAAGAAGAATGGCGACGGCTCTTGTGCAAACAATTTGAATTAATCCCAAGCCCAGAGAATGGAAAGGGTACCTTTGTAGTTCCTAAACTGCCAGAGCGTGGCCATTAATTATGAATGCATGTAAAATATATCATTAAATTAATCCTACTCTGAAGACTTCAAAGTTATATTCTGGGTGCCACCAGGTGGTCTGATGGGAAAGCCGTGGAGGTTTTGAGGAGGCTAAGAGGGAAATGATTAAAACATACGAGGGGAGGCCATTCCTGTGGCGCTCTGGTGAAGCTTCCCCCCGCTGGGAGTCACACAGTAGCTAAGCTACTGAGAGGGTGAGGGCAAGAGACAAGACGAGCAGAGAGAGGAGAGGGTGAGAGAGAGAAGGAAACAGAAAGGGTGAGAAAAACGGAGAAGTAGAGAGGGAGGAGAGTGTGAGAGAAGAAAAGAGGGAAAGAGGAGAGGGAGGAGAGTGTGTGTGATAGGGATAGGGAAAGAGCGAAGAGGGTGAGAGACAGGGAGAGAGAGAAACAGAGAGAGAGAAACAGGAATGAGAGGGTGAGTAAGGGGGTGGAGAACGGGGAGTGTGAGTAGGACACAGAGGAGAGACAATAAAAGAAAGGCTTGGCTCAGGTGGAGCCTGTTTCAAAAGGCCGGCAGACCCAACAGTCGACAGCAGACCTACAACGTGCAATCGGACCAATGGCTACGTTGTTTACACCGAGCCGGACGTTGTGCCAATAAAACCTTTGATATGTTGTGCAGATGACACATTCATTTCCCTCTCTGGACAGCACAACTTTGAAGAGTTTCCTGGTTTATTTATACAGTTGGAGACGTTCACTGCAGCTACCTTTTGAAGTTTGATTTGAATTTAATAGTGACGAAGAGCCAAAGTTTTATGGCAGACGGAGAAGAATCTGTGCCATTGTGTAACACGTGAAACAGGCCTTTCCGTTTCCAACAGGACTGAGCGAGACGTATATCTGAGTCAGCCTGCAGCATGATGCACAGACCGATGGAGACAGGAGGGGGGGGGGGGTTGTGGGGGCTTTTCATAAATCTCACCTCCCCCTTGACTTCACAGAAGGGAGAGGGGGGGACACTTCTCATAATCCCGAAAGCGAAAGTGTCCTGCAGGGTTGTTAATAACACAGGGTTTTACTATTCAGCCGTGGTCAGACTTTCTTTACACATTTTCACTGCATCATCATGGCCGCCAAACAGAAGGCCCGCTTTGTTCTCTCGGCCAATTAATCCTAATCAATGTCAGGAAACGCTGAAATACGGCCCAACTGTAGCTATCAATTGTCCTTGGGTTACCTGCCTCTTTTGCAGGGTCAGTTGCCTTCAGCAGAGACTGCGGCCGTCCCTTGTGATTTTGGCCAGTTAGGGGGTCTTCCTGTATGTGGAGCTTTAAAAGATTTCTATAAAAGGTGGCAGGTTTTTGCAGGCAATGAGGAAATCACAGAGACAGACAAAAGAAGGGAGAAGATGAGAAATGTTTGGGTGGCTTTTCAAATAATTACCATTTGATAAGACTGTGCCATGCGACTGGCAACAGTAAAATATGCATAGGCCTATGGAAAAGAAAAGCATGAAACATTAATACCAGTACCAACAGTGGTTTTTGACTTTTCATATTAATACATTTGCCATTTACTTGCCTTATTTAAGTGTTCAACGACTGAGAGAACTCCGATTACTGCTCTGGTAGCAGAATAAATCAACGTGCTGGACCTCGAGTCCTTTTGTTTGAAGAAAAAATAAATAAAAATTAATTCTTATTATACACCTTTGTCAATGGCATCTGACATGGTCAAATGCAAAGACATGACCAGCACAAATCCAACATTCCCATGGACGCATGTGCGTTCACTCATTTTACCATGAGCAAAACATTTCCAGTGATATGCTATTACGGCGCCACAGAAAGAAGAAACTATTTAAATTGTTTCAATGAGTTTCCACTGAGGTAATTGTTCAGAATAAGTAAATCGCCCTCGTTTCCAGGGAGCCAGCAAGCCGGTCGCACACAAGGAAAACACAGACCCAAGCGAATTTCTGTTAACGCTCAGCGTTTTATCCCCTCTCGTAATCTCTTTATTCTCCTCAGGCGGCGAGCTGAGAAGTGTGGCACGGTGGCGACTCTTAAGACATAAATCCCCTTTTATGTACATCAGCTTTCTCAGAGAGAAAAGACGTGTTGCCAGGCTTAGGTAGGCCCGACGGCGAGTCAGCCGCGATCGGCGCGAGAACGGGAAAGCTTCCCCCTCGTTTGAACCTGGGTTACTCGTTGACACAGGCGGGTGAGAAGGGCCCGCTGAAACGGTTTAGAGATTTAATGACCCATGCAGATTCAGAAATGATTAATGCACAGCTCTTGGAGAACCGCTTGTCCACTGGATTTGTTTGAAAGGGGGCACAAGTTTTGACACGGCAGCAATTTGTAAGCGCACACAGTTGAATGTAATGTGCAGTGATGCTACATTGAATTAGTTCTGAATTAACTGACTTGGAGCCATAAAAGGACAATAGGTCCAGCCCGCTGCCACGTTAACATCTAATAGTGTGCCGGCTCCAAAAATAGAAGTGCTAAGTTACTGATTAATTGGCAACGTGGTAACATCGGACTGTGCGTTTTAATTTTTTCACGTAATTACAAAAGGTTCAGAGTAGGTTTCTCTCTTTCTTGACAGATGAAGCTTTATGACTACATCAGCATGCATGAAGGTGCTGCAATTTTCCAGTGCACAGCTCTAAGATGGGACAAACACACAGTGGAGAAGGCCGATAAAGTCAAAGTTGCCAGGCCTTATGTATACAGTTGAAATTGTGCGTCCACACTGCCCGCGCTGTTAGCAGCCGCTCTGGGTCTGCAGTAAAGGAACAGGGCCTAACTGGATTGAGCCCTGACCTAAAATGTAAATAACAGCTGGATTTACTGTAGAACAAAACCACAGCCAGTGCTGGAACATCTGGGCTTACTGTCAGGAGTGGGTCTGGGGCTTTTTATTTTTTTATTTTTTTTATTTCCTTCTAGTGCACTTCCAGAGTACAAAGTCATTTTTACACAGACATAACAAATTAGGATGCTGGGCGGAAAATGAAATGTAATATTTCTGTTTTCAATGCTGTTTTTGAAGATATTCCAAATCAGTCATTTAAAACAGCGCCCACACTAGATCGTCAAGGTCATGATTTATTGCACGAATTCTGACACTCATCTCCAAATTCTTCCCCCGTGGATGTGCCATAGATGCAAATGGAAAAAAAAAATATATATATTAAATATGTTAAAATTAAAGTCTAAGTTTCTCTAAAAGAAAGAAAAATCTACATTTTTTCAGACTAACACTAGTTTGAACAAAGACAGTGGGAAAGAGACCGATCTAGTCATCCTGGTTAACATTCCAGCATTTATGTACCAAAACAACACTGGCTCCTAACCATTTTCCGGAGCCAATTATCACGAGTGTGATAACTGCCCACAAACTGCGCACATGAGCATATAGACAGAGCTAAATGATTTCAGGAAAACGACAAGGCCCCAGCAAGCACCGCGACTGCAGACTGCGGAATCACAGAACCCAGTGTGTCCCAAAATTCCAGAGTGAAGCCGAGTAGTTAATGGCTCTGTCACCAACTGTTGTGCAGGGGTATTTCTGGCAGGGTTTGAAACAATACCCTTGCAGAATGTGGAACGTGTGCAGACATATTCCCGGGAAACCGTAGACAGACGCAGCTCGCAAGCAAAGTCATTGGTGACCCTGCGTGTCATAAACAAGCTTTCCCATTACTAAGACGCTTAACACACGATACCGCTCGTAAAACATGTTGCTGGTTGGCATTTTCTGCTCTCCGTCGCAGTCGCTGTCTGAATCGCAACATAACCTGTAATTTGTACTCTGAGACACTCTCATTCACACTGCCTCTGGCATAACCTGTGTGGCTTTCCCAGGAATGGGATAGCGTGATTAGTAATTCAATTAACTTTATCTTTCATGGCGACGGTAATTCTCTACCTGCTTAAATTAACTGTATTTAAAGGTTACGCCTCCTCGCAACAGATACGGCTTTTTAAGTGGAGAGCGTGCAAAACTTCCAAAGCTCTCCCAATAAACAGTTCACTTTCCCAACACAAGCACAAACATGGATAATAGATCAACTCCTTGTGCCCCAAAGACAAAAGCGTCCTCCACACACATACAGAGCGAGAAAAATCTCAGTGCGAGGACTTAATTTAACCTGATGTAGCAATAACAGCTGAAATCACATAAGACGATAATTCCATAGGCTTTAGGACGACACAATGAGCTGGGAAAGACAACACAGCATCAGAGCGGAGACCGATTGTTGTTTTCACCCGGCAAAGTGCAGTTCATGGCTCACAAGTGACCCATTCATAAATCTATTGCCAGAGCCATTGAAGAAACACGCTTACAGGGCCCCTCTGTGAATTTCGCTTGCACTCGTTCTTCAGATTCACCCCCTGACAAGTGACGGAACCATGAAACCACGGTTTACATGCGGCTTGCACGCCAATCCAACCCGGCAAATAACACACTGCCCCGTTTTGGGAATTACACGGCTTCCCACAATCTTATGTACCTTAGGTCTTGACCAAAAACATAAAATTCACTCAAATTGTAGTAGTAATTGCAGTGAAACTTCCCACTGAAGTGTAAACCACAATAGAGGTTAGCAGTAAAGCTGCAGTGGAGTCTACGAGAGGAGAAACTTAAGTCTGCCCAGGGTCAGCCGCTCACCGGCCCAATGCCATTGTCTGCTCAATGTTTTTTTCTGAGCCTGGAGTTAGAATAGGGAGAGTTGCTGGCTTTTATTAAGCGGAATGGCGGGTGAGCTGTGTGCGTGCCTGTTCCCTGGATTCTTCTCCATTATCTCCATTATATTGGGGGCCGGCGGATGAAAGTGTCGGCCCCCCGGCGAGTTTTAACCGAACGTGCCTCAGATGCGCTCTGACGGGAGTTTAACTGTACGTGATACAGGCAGACCTTTCTCTTTCACATCTAAAACAGATTGCTTCTCCCTGGGAAGCGGATTATTGCACAAGGCAGGGACAGTGTGGCTGTGGGGGGGTTGGGGGGGCACGGCACGACGGTAGGCGGCCCTCTGACCCCCATTCAGCCCCCACAACAAGGCGGCCTCCGCGCTCCCCGCCCAGGAGCGGCCTCCTCTTTTCAGTTCAGAGAGGCCGACCTCTCCCCACCTCACCCCTCTCTGATCCCTTGGCTCCCAAACCCCACCCACTGCTGCGTGTCATGGTGGGAGGAGCCACAGATGCACTTCTATTTCAGAGCTCTTGGTTTTTTTTTTTTCTGCAATGACAGATGTTTTTTTGAGTAACTAGAAGCACAGACTAGATGTACCATTCTTACTCTTACTGACCATTACTCTGTGACTGAAACCAGCGGGAGAACATGAGACAACATGAACGGATTATTTTGAGGTAAATTTCAAGTGGTCTCAAAAGTAACCAAGATCTGCATGATTGAAGCTGAGATGTTTACCAATGATATAAGCAGTGGAGATACTCCAGAGTTTGCTAAAGAAATTCTCAGGAAGAATGAAGTCTCAGCTGATGTGATTAAAGAGCGATTTCACAAGGTCCATGATGACCTCAGATGCACTAGTATGTGACTGGACAAACACTGGGGGGTGCTATTGTGAGCTCCCGAAAACACAAAAATCTATCTGGGAAGGATATATTTACCATATTGTACCATTAGTACCTTATATAAATAGGCATCCCTCCTGACCACAAACATTATATTACAAACATCCGTTTTTACTATGCGCCTGGGTTAAAACTTTTGAAATAAATGTTACAACTCAGAACTCTAAAATAAATCTGAATTTCACCCATCGGTAATTGAGTTTAATAAAAACCCAATTTGAAACAAATTCAAAATGGTCAAAGGGGTGACTATCACTGGGTTGGGCCACAACACCTAATCATACGGCAAAGGGCCCGGAAAGATTCAGATTAACATATAGAAGGGTCCTGTGACCAAATAGCTGCAAACTGTTAAGGTCTTAGCCACCATCTAAAGACAAACTACCTCTTAGCGAGAGCGTGAGAGAGAGTGTGAGCATGAACAAGTGAAACTCAAAGAAACACTTATTCTCCAGAACAGATAACCATCACTCAAAGCACAGTGAATGGACATAACAAATTAGGTTTGGAGGTTAGCAAAACAAATTTCAGGAAAGTCAATAATCCTTTGAGCTTTCCTACAACACAGTATGCTTGCCTCTCCAGCTCATTACCAAATGTCTGACACTGAGGAAAGTGATTTGTTTGACACGATAGAGCAAACACACTGGCTTTAAGCTTAGCTGTGTTTCTTAAAATAAACGACCATGAATCACACTCATCTCGGGTGCCTGTGTTTCTCGATTCCATAAGCAAAAAGGTGCTTTTGACTGAAGTTTGTAAATGAATGCAAATGGTAGGGAAAACACACGTGTTCTAAACATGTAGACAGTGTTTACCAGAAAATAGAAAATCTGTACAGCATGTGTATTTATGCGCACGTAGGTTATTAAATCATTCCTGACAGTTTTCCACACACGTACTCACTCACTCACATACACACACGTAAATAAGACAAACAACTAGAGTCGTGTTTAATGTAAATCGAACTGTTGTTCAGGTGCCTTACTTTTGAAACTTATCTATGTATTAACAGCTAACAGTTCCTTTCTCTCGCTCTTTTGATTGGCTAGCAATGAGGCCCTCACAGGAACTGTTCTTTTTCCACTGACACCCCAGCATGTATCGCGTATTCTCACAGTGTAGCTAGTCTCAAGTCAAAACCTAATGACGACAAAACGGTTACTGGAATAATATTTGTTTTGGCAGAGCCTGCCTGGAATTGGTTACAATTACAAACTTATTTGTAGCAGCTGGTGACATTGTTTACATACAGTGATGCAAAATGACCTGAACGCACCTGGTCGCGATAGTTGCAAAATATTCCTTATGTCAGCTCGTGCTGGTACGCAGATACTTTGTAAATGTGCATACAAAGATCTGAAGCCCCTGTTATGTTTTGTGCTAATTAAGTCTCCTGCAAGCAACAGGACCACAACATAAGCTTGCCATTTAGGGAAAAGTGAAGAATGATGCTTTTTTTTTTGGAGTATCACTGCAGTAACTGGGCTCAGGAGTAACTTGTATACAAGCTTGTCAAAAATCAATTAAGGCCACAAAACATTCCTTGGCAAATGAAGGTTACATAACATTTTTTAACTATACATTATAATCCTATTTCCTCAATTCTATTTTCCGTTCGCTCTCAAGTAACAACTTGAGAAATGCCTAATTAAAAAAAAAGGGGTCACGTGAACCGAAAATGTAAGTAGCTTGGGCTGCTGAATGACTGTGGGAGCATGCCGCTAAACAGCATGTAGTGCTTCAGATGCCAGCAGCTCTCCAGCACACACGTTCCCTAAAGATACACGGGAAGAAAACGCTGCCGGACAATCGGTGCATCGGTAGATGTAGAACAGCTGAAATTGTACGGGCATGCTATAAATGTGTTTCCATTATAAAAGCTACACATGTCAAGGAATCATTTATATATATGCACCGAACATATAACACATGTCCAATGCACATAACCTGTTACTATCAATCACAAGGGCAAGTCTTGCAGTTAGCCGGGTATTTGACTTTTAAATAAGCAAACTTCTCCCGTTCAAATGTGAGAGATCACTAGCACCTAGTTTGTCCCATCTGGCACACAATGGTATTTCTACAGTACTGATGAAGCCATTTTTTCACATTAGGCGATAGGCTACACTAAAAAAAGTGTGTTCATCAGATTAGTGATTCGCAAGTAAAACTATGCAGATAGCAAAGGCCATAATTCATTAAATCGCTTTCTTCCCTATCTTGCATATTAATCGGTCTCATGAAGTGGGCTAAATTCGTTTAGAAATAAGTAGCCATTTAAGACCTCAATTCATACAATCCCAGCTATTTTTCCCCCCCCTTGGTGCAATCTTATTTGCTTTGCCCCTACAGCTGTACAATCTACTTTGCAAACAGCTCGCAGAGTATACATCGCCTCGAGCGGCATATAAATAATATACATCATATTCCCACTCCATTGGCAAGTCTCACTGCTCACTTCAGTGGAGCTAAATAGTTAAACGGAGGCATAAATTCTGACTACCCCGAGGGTACATTTCAGATTTGACAGTTTATCCGGAAGACGTTCCTCAACAGTACATTTATTTAGCATTTAGACGCTTTCAGCCAAAAGTGATATTTCACAAACAAAAAAATTATAATATAACGATTTATGCATTTACATTACAGAAATGTGAGATGTCTGAACACTTCACTGAATTATATTAATTTCCCTGCAAATAAATACACACGTAAGTATCATACACTGCAAACTACTTAAGACAGAATGTGTCGATTGCATTAAACACCAGCAATGTTGCTGACTTCTGAGGACGGGAACATGGCAAATATTTACAGTACATAAAAAAAACATGTAATGCATAATTCTCTTACAAGCAGTAAAACAGTCACCTCTGACAACACAAAACAAACTCTCAACTGTTTGGGTTCAGACAATGCCACTGAAAGTCTTTTGGTGTGGAGAAGTCTGTATTCACTTTTGGTTTGGTTTAATTTTCCTACAAATGACAAACATTTCTAGCAAGTAGTTGCATGTGTGGAAGAGAGCAGCACATTTGTGGAATGTGCACACACTAATCCCCCAAAGACTCAACAATTTAAAAACTAAAATAAATCCAATCCCGAGAACTTAATGAAGTTACGCAAATAAGTCTGTGTACCTTAAAAATGTGTGTCATGCACACATGCCATCTAATCTCCAACACAGTTCCACCACTGATTGTTGAGCTTTGATATTACAAGCAGTGTGGAATTTATCTCTGCTCAGTTACAGATTCTGTTACCCCTGTTAGCTTGTGACTGTGGATGCTGCTGTAACATTCAGAAAACTTCAACACTGAGAAAGAGGGGGATAGGGATAAAGGTTTTACACTACCTGAAAGCAGTGAAGGAACTCTCCTGATAGAAGAAAATAACTCCTCCTGGTTTCCACAGCTCTTGCGCTCATAAAGGTTGTGTCTTGAGGACCACACAGCTCCTGGAAGACAACCTTCCTTCTCTAATCCTTTCTTCAATGTGATGACACACACTAACCCCAACCATCTGTTGAAACACGTCCTCAAGCACTCGGCACAGCGGTGTGTCAGGACTAACTACCCAATCCAATCACAGAGGCGACTGGGTGGCTCTTCTGAAGCAAGAGGCAGGGACAAGGACACGGGGAAACACTAGCAGACGTTTGAAAACTCCGGGCACGGTAACCTGAGAATCACAGAAAGGGAGAGGGAGGGAGAGAGGGGGGTGGGAGAGGGGGGGAGAGAGCGAGTGAGACAGAGGAGGGAGAGATGGGGTGGGAGGGGGAAAGAGAGAGAGAACGAGATAGAGAGCAAAATAATTGCTAAAAAAGAAGAGAGGAAGGAGGTCCCAGGGGAGAGTGGAGAGGGAGTGGAATATGCCTGCTGACCAGCTACGGTACTCCTCACTTCTCCTAAACACCCCACAAGCACTGAAGGGGACCCTCGCTGGGAGACACACACAAGCCCAACAACAGCCCCATGCTTCCCCTTGTGCGTGTGTGTGTGTGTGTGTGTGAGAGAGAGAGAGAGAGAGAGAGAGGAGAGAGAGAGAGAAAGAGAGAGAGAGGTGGCGGGACTCCATACCTCTCGCCCCGCTGAAAGAGTAACAATTCGGCAAAGTATGTGGCAGAGCCATTTGAATGAATCTCCCCAAAAACAAAGCGCTGGCTCTACAGCAAGCTGCCGTTTGCACTGGACTGTCACATCTGCAGCTGGGTCAGCACCAGCTGCGCCGTTCACATCTCCCTGCGATAAATCTCCACACTCCCTCTGCAGCATTCCTTCCTTCAAAATCCCATCGCCTTGAGTTAAAAAAGGCAGCAGGGAAAAACTGGTTTGGGCTATCGGGCAACCAACAAGAGCGAGAGGCCGCAGGCACATCTGAAACGCAGAGTTTTGGGCACAAATAGATTTCCTGGAGAGAAGGTTGTGTATACCACAGCAGTTTGTGTGTTCAAACTAATACTGGTGAATTCCCCCAAAAAAAGTTGGAAAGTTGGGCAAAGCTTCAATCTGGGCAATGGCATATGTACTGCCCAGTCCTTTATGCTTCAATTAAAAGAGGAAGTAAAGATTTTATGTTATGATTAAACAGTTCAGAAACTCATAGCATGCTAATTAAATTAACGCAAAAGTAATTCAAGCCATTCACTCTTTTTAATGGTTTCTGTGTTCCCCTGATTGCGAGCGGAACTGAAATTCAGGGTCATTCAAATGCGCTGGTGTCTGGCAATTTAACTTCAAAAAGCCACACTGCGGCTTAATACACATTTCAAACAGGCTCGGATATCTAACAAGACAACAGTGAGTTAATCAGCAGCGTGGCAATAAAAACAAAGGTGGCTAAGGGCCCTATTTGCATTCTCTTAGCAGATTTCACACCTGCTTACCCAGTATCTATTTCTCCCAGGGCCCAGAGACCCTGCACAAACCCTCGCAAACTAAATAATCTCCTCTGCTCAAACCAAACAAACAAACAGACAGACAGACAGACCACGCTTTCATCAGCGGCAGGTCTGAGGAGGAAACGCACCGCCCTGAAAAACAAGCGCTTTGTTTTTCAGTGAAAAAAATGAATGAATTACTGCATGCCATCTTTCCAGCATACTTCTGCTTTATTATTCATAAAAAGGGGCTGCGCCAGGAACTCTTGATTTGAGCCACCAGATGGCAAAACGTGTCTTAACAACACATAAAATTTCACAGGGAAAAGACCTGACTTGCCAGTGTAGGCCTCCCAGACATTCAGCATTAAAATGTGTCATTTAATGTTCTGCATTAAAATATTTGTCCCAAGTAAAATAAAGAATTTTTTTTTTTTTTTACTTACACACATATTACATAACCAAGTCCCTCACAAATCAAATGCAAGTGCAAACAATCAAATGCAGTGCTTATTTTTGAAGAAACCTATACAAGCAGAGACATACGGGCATCAAAACATTAAAATCAGGGCATTTTTCTCAGCTTTCCATCAGTTTGTTAAAGGGATCAGTTTTCTGAGGAGAATATTCAAACGAAAGACACACACAGAAAACAGATATTTGGAGCCTCTCATTAGTCCCCATTAGTTTCATTGTTGTTCAGTCTCTAAGCACGTTGGATTAAATAGAACAAACCTTCTCATTAAAGGTACGTGAAACTATTCCAGGTGGATGTTGAGTCTAAGGGGACTGGGGTTGCAGAGGACACCGAACTCAAATTAAATTGGCCGAATTCACAAAGACGTACCCCACCCCCTCCACATCGGACATCCCACCCGCCCACCCAGGCCTCCATCCCCCAACCCCCAACCCTGTCCTCATGGCTAGGAATTCTAAAGACCTTTCAGGCAGGCTAAGAGCTAACAGTGCTTCCCCCTCTTTAGTGGATTAAGATGCCTGCTAGGGCACACTAGTTTCTCATTTTCTAAATCCAGCTACACACACATACATTTAAACCCCAATTTCACGGTCCAGGTAATAGTATTTTTAAATGAAACATGAGAATTAACTCATTTTTAACGTGTAAAAATAACATTCAATAAAATCATAGAGAAGTGTATTTCTCAGAGAAAACAGACTTTCTTTATCAAAAGAATATTTTTCACGTCAGAGCAGATGGTTTCTCTCCCTATAACAAATTGCAGTTTTAAAAACATGCACATTGACTTATGTGTGGCAATCTTCTAGATAATTTCTAAAGATTTACGGATTCCTTTTGATTAATTGCACTTAAATCATGAAAAGGTTGTTAAAAAGACAAATAGCCACAGCTGCACACACAGAACATATTTTCAACACAATAACAGACACTTGATGCTAGCATTTTTAGCTAGTTTTAAGGCCCTTAAAATGACAACATTGACAAAACATTTTTGCTAGCTGTACACGGCAAGAAAAATAGGCCCCATGATCTGCACATGAACTCACTCTTCTGTCACTCTAACCAGGTTAGCCAGTGGCCCCTGCTGAGGTGAACTAACCACAGGGCATCTGACATTGAAGGGGGAGTTCACAGGCACCCGCTCACCTCCAACTCTTTCTCAGAAGGAAGCCCCCGTCTCTTCCCGGAAGGGTCTTTTCTCTCACTAATCCATTGGGTTTTGGGGTTTGCAGGTGCAGCCAGGGGTGGGGGGGATTTGGGGGGGGGGGGGGGGTGGCCAGTCTACATAACTACGGCCCCAGCACTGCTTCAGTAAAATTACCAGATACATAGAGCCGACTTGCCTTCACGTGACACAAGAGCAACCGACATGGGCTGTAAAAGGCAATAACATTGTAAGCGGTGGCACAGTCTCAAAAGCTCAAACATTTCAAAGGCGGGAAGCACCAGGAACAGAATACACAGAAGAGGTTACCTTTAGGAGACTTTCGCCTTCATTTCCATCATTTCTGCGTGGAAGAGGCGACACAAACACATAACGGGGTCTGGGGTGTCACTGTGGCAAGCAAAATAAGACGTAGCAGACATCTATATTTACCCGCACCTGGCACTGATATTATTCCCCAGGGTCCATGGCCTTGAGGGTCGGGATGGTGGCTTTCAAGGTCATACCAGCCATGCACAGCTGACAGTTTGGGGGGGGGGGGTGTGTGTAATATATGCGACACTCTGTGACTGTGTGACACTGCAGGAGCAGAAAAGCCCTCCCCCGGACCCGCATTCCTGCCACAAACCCTCCTCACTCTCCAACAGCTGAGCATGCAACACACTCGGAGAAACCGGCTCACGCAAACCAAGCTGTCAGACAGACACACCGTAGCCAGCCGTACACGCACATCGCCATGCGCTCCACGGCCGCAACACACGCATGAGTAAAGGTCCAATCGCCAGCTTTTCATGAATACATTATATCATTTACCATTTTTCACTCACTTTTCAGTGAAAGCTGGTACGCAGCTAAACATTGTATCGAAGCCAATAGATCATTGTAATGTGCAAATCCACATGTTGAGAAACACACAATTGTCTTCATAAAAGTAGCAGACAGATGAATCCAACCACACACTTTTATCAAGTTACTGCTCAAACATACATTGATGGCAGCTGTTATGATGAAACATTCAACATGATGTTGCCAATATAATTTTTTGCCAGTTTTCACGAGTGTGAATTATGTGATCAAATTTCACCTACTGACACCTATGCCTATGCAAGGTGCCAGCTTGCATAGGCAAGCATTTCGAGAAGAAGATTTTTATTTATTTATTTTTATTTTATTTTATTTTTTAACTGGAAACTGATTGATTAGCTTGGCAAAAACTTCAAGCAACTGCACCTTGTATATATTGTAAAAGTAGTAAAATTATAAAAATAAAAAAAGTCAATTTTTCCATAGAAACAGCAACCCTCAAACCTAGCAGTATATGTCATGCAATTTAATGTACAGTCAAAAGTGCCAGTTGCTTCTCTTTTGCGTAGTAAAATCCTTCTTTCCATGAAATGGGGCATCACAGTTTATGCGTTTGATTTACAGCTATGAATTAGCCTTTTTGTTTTTTGCTCCCTCATGTAAAGTCAAAATGACATCACTTGTTTTAACCAAAGATATGTCATAGGCCGTCACAGGACATTGTTTTAATTATATCATATCACGAATTCCCCACAACTCACCAGCTTCTGTCCAAGAATTTCTGATGTGTGGCTCCCTCAAGAGCACATAGTCACGCTCTCAATTCTCCCACCTGAAGTGTGAATGCGGCCTCTAACGTAGACAAAACCAGACCAGATGAAAAAGGAGACTCAAAAAGGGTTTACTGTAAAATAAAATATGTTGGATTATATGTACAGTATATCCTTTTTGCTTTTACGAAGATGTTTTGGCCTTTAACCAAAGCTACCAAATCAAAGACGGAATGCTTATCAAAATCATTAATTGGTATTAATTACAAGAATATACTGTTCATTAATGGGTGGGTGGCTGGGAGGTTTATTTAACATAATCACAAATTCATCTTGGTGGGGGGGTTCTGTGTAACTGATATTATGCTGAACTATTTCAACCAAAATAATGTTGAATGACAGTTCATTTTAGATGGTTTTCTGAGCGAATTAACTAATGAAAGTATCAAGTAATGACAGAATAAAGCTGTATACTGTACAATGAAAGTAACACCAAATATTATATCCACATACCTAATTATAGTACTTATTTTATAATCATGACAATGCTCTACTTCCAAAAAATAGCATCAGTTAAACAGTGATTTAACTGGGTGCAAATTACAAGCAGGATTTCTATGTGATCATTTGATGTTGAGTAAATTTCCAAATTCAGAACACGCAAAACTTATTTTATTTCGTGAGTAATCCCACACAATTTAATGGGAGGCACATTGAGAACACAGGCACACTGCAAAGGTCTCATTCTGCCAAGAAAACTGCGAGTGTGTATTTGTTTAAAAAATCATGAATAAATGTGTCTATAAATGCCTCCATATTTCGGAAATAAAAACAGCAGCTTTCCGTGCCTGACGAGCGAGTCCGTTACCCTGGTAGGCATGGTATCTGCCATCCACAATCAGCAGGCGAAGCAGGGTCTCCTTACTGACCGGCTCCTTAAACAATGCGTCCGTTTGAGCGGCCCTCATGCACGTCGAGTGTGAAACGCAATACAGGAGTGGTTTCTTCTGCATCTGCCACTATTCTACCCTCTGCGCGTTTATCAGGGCTGTCATCTGCAGTTTCATACAGGCTCGCCATCGGGATCAATTAGACCGAGGTACTGGAGTCCTGCTCCTTTTCACCCTCTCCCCTCCACTGACACAACCTGCTGTGGAAAAGCTTAACGCAAAGGAGGCGACTAGTAAATTAAATTAAGAGAAGCATTTCTATTCATCTTTTCTCTGCTTTAAACATTGAATTAGAATAAGACTGCTGCATAGAGCCTATGGCCATGCCATACCAAAGGGACATGAACCAAAAAGAAATACCTTCAATTCTGATTAGCAGGACATTCTGAGAACTGTTCAAATCAAAATAATCTGGCATATTGTAAGAATTATAATAGAATGCTGATAATCTACGAACATTATCTGTTCTTACAAAAATTCTCTTGAGGTGTTAGGAACCATGAAAACAACAAAAATAAAAAAATGTGAAATGCATGAACACATCAGCTGTAGTCCTGGGGTGCACCGGGGCCTGTGAAGTGAGTTGCACAGATAGTGGCAGATTTGCAGGAGATAATAACCCTTGTTTTGGTTCAGATGCAGCGATGGAAGCGCATTCCACGGCACGCGAGCCGGCACGAAATGGCGGCAGCTCTCGGCGGGCGGGTAGGTGAGGGACGTGCGATGGGCCCCCGATGCAGTCTCTCCTGACTTACAGCACTTCAAAAAGCCCTTTCACCTTTCGCAAGAGACCATCAGAAAGTACTATGACACCATGCAAAAAAAGGTTTGTTAATTCTGTTCAAACTGTAGATGAAGAGGGTGCAGCTGTGGGCGGGATCTGATACCCGAATCAGGCAGAGGAGGAGGTCAGCAACACAAAGCCAGCGACTCCTTGGAGGGACCGAGTTTTTGAGGACTGAAAGGCTATAGTTCATGGCGTAAATATAGCAGTTGAGAATGCACCCAAACATTGGAATGAAAACAAACCCCACACTTGGCAAATTTACCCTCTGAGTTCCAGAAGTTTCCTTGGCCATTACAACAGTTACCATTACTTTAAACACACTCATGAAATCGAAGACTGATGACAACATGCCAAATTTTTCAAGTTAAATAAGGGTGACTGAAAAAGACTTGAAAATAATGTTTTACTATTTATGTTTTATGCTTGACACGCATGTTTTTTTCCCCAAATTGTTTAATCAGGAAACAGAAATGTCGACAAAGATGTCAGAGACCTTTTCATACAGTACCCCACCCACCCCACCAAAGAACAATCTCTGGTTCTTTTCAAAGACTCAAAATCAGAGTGCCAGGATGACTCATACGTCAAGACCGAATAAACAAAAAAATGTGGAGTATGCTTCCGCTGCCTGTCAGATTGTCTTTATCTGTGATCATACGTTTTCCAACTCGTCAATTTAACATGTGGGAGCTGGTAGCCTGTATGTCCCCGTTATTGTAAAACCTTTCCTTCCCTCAATCTTCTTTGGCCTCAGACTCCATGACCTTTGACCCTTAGATTTATCATAGCATTAATGTATGTAATGTAGAAGAGAAAAAGGCAGTGGTGCAGCCCCATTGGTTGGTATCATTAAACAATGACATCACACTGTCAACATAATCACGTAACCAAGGAGACCGTATAGAATGCTTTGCACACTGGCCCAACTAGCAATGCTGGGTTGGGGTGCTTTGCCCTTTGGTATTTATTGGCAATCATTTGGAGATGTCTGCAGATTTAGTGTCAAAGGAGTAAATTAATAATGTATTTATATTTATGGCTTTACTGATATATGCACGTCTGTTTTCGCTTAAACCCCTATGGATAACAGGCAGGTTATTTAAAGAAAATGGTAGGATGAAATGGGTCTTGTTGAAAAGAAGAAAAAAGACTTTAAAAAAAAGCATACATCACATATGTGTTTTTTTCTTCTGTTTCCAAGTACTGTAAACAACCATACAGCAAGATCAAAAGCAGCTTCCACAAAAAGCCACTGTAGCTTAGATCGTTTCCATGCTGAATAGATAATGCCTTTATTGCCGACAAACAAATGTACTTTTTCACAACAGGGGAAGAGCCTCTATCCTGGGACACCTCTTAAAGAGATTGGGGGCTTGAAATTCTATAAGAATTTGTCTGCCTTTTATACCCTTTGTTGGGTCCCACAGACTGTGAGCTGCTTCAGCCTGAGGCCAAGAGAGCACCGGTCACCTGGCCGGCCCCCACCACCACCCAAGCACGTTTCCCTCCACCCGCTGAAGAGCCCTGCAGTCTGACTCGCTCTAATCCTGTGGACAGTGAAGGAAAGACCACACAAGCCCCTTTCCATCCTGGCCTTGATACCGGTCTGTCCCAGTCACGGAAACTTTTCTCTCTTTGCGAGTTCAGGATCTGCCTCTACCCTACCGTGCGGCTCTTTTGAAACAGCGGGAAACAGGGGCAAGGGGCTGATTTTAATATTAATCCTTTCCCTCTCTGACCCTTCAGCGCTACTCACGTCAATGTCTTCATAACATTGGACCGTTACCGTGACTTCTCTGGTTTTTGGTTTGCCTCATGATTAGTACGTGGATTCTGTCCATTTTCTCTGAGAAAACTGAGCATGAATCAGAGGGCTCCATTTTAAACGTACTTTTGCTTGTGTTGTTGATTTTAATATACACGTACAAATAACAAGTCATATGGAGATTCCAGAATGGCAGATATTCGTGTATCCTAAAATTCAGACTTTAGATGGAGTGGAGATTTGAGGGCATATCAGAGGAAAGCAGTCTCAGAGTGCATGAAGAGCCATTACAGATGTAATAAATCCAAGCTGTGTGACAGTTTAAACACCATAGCTGCCAGCTTACCTTAAAGCACAATAAAGTGTGTACACAGTATAGGCATTTAACTAGAAAAGGACTCAGAGAATGAACACCTTTTCCTTTGTAAAGTTAGTGTGTGTGTGTGTGTGTGTATGTGTGCTTGCATGTGTGCTTGCGTGTGTGTGTGTGTATACACTGGTCATTCTTAACAACACTTCATTGACTGAAAATGAAAGAGAAGCACCATTGTGGCTGTTCAGAAGCAATATGGCTTTTCTGGCCCCTCATGATCTTTTGGACTTCATCCTTGGGAATAATGCCCCATGTCCGGAAATTTATTTTAATCCTCTCAGTCGCAGAGATGAAAAGCAGGAACAAGAGGAAAACGGAAAATCCGTACGTGAGGAGGCCTATCTCCAGTACAACATCCCAAAAGCCTGGTTGAATATAATCCTTAAAAGCATGCCGCCACTGGGCTGTTGAGAGAGAGAATTAGGATTTGTGTGGGGTAGGTAGTTCATTTGATAATCCCCAAACCCGAAACAGCGCAGAGGGCTAGCGATAAGAGCAGGACGTGAGCAGCCGGTTCTACATACATGTGGCTGAAGAGTGGGTAGCATAAACATGGGAGAAAAATCTGCATAAAACAAAGTGGATTAAAAAATTGGGAGTCAAAAAAAGTTCACAAATATCTCAGAAAGGTCTTCTGAACACAATGGTGAGGTACACCTAAGAAACACCATGGGCCTCAACTCACATAAGTAAAAAACATAGCAACAAAACAAAATGGATTCTTACTTTAGCAGACTACTGCTTAACACAAAGGTACAATCATCTTGCGCGTAGTACAAGACCAAGTAAGATCAAAAGTTCTTGCCACAAATAATGCTGAATGTTATGTCAGCGTATATGCAGATCATATCCACGTTGATTAAAATGACTTAATTACATTAAAATGGCTGCCTAACAGTTTGAGATTAGAAAGTCGTGCTGATGGTGGCTTTTTTAACTGAGTGTTTCTGGTCCATGCAGAGAGGCAGCAGCGTGGGGCTGGTGATTTGTGATCTTCACGAGAGAGGGAAGTGCTTTAATCTGGCCCCTGAATTTCTCTACTTCTGAAAAGGAAATAATTACTATGCAGCACACCACTAAACAACAACTGCGCAAGCAGTTTGGATTTATCACCGAGGTTATTTATAGAGTTTATTACTGAGCCCCTCTGGTGAGCTGGAGAGGCCATTTGTATGAAAATAGGTGCAGGGGTTAGGGGGGGGGAGGCAGTCACACCTGGTGGTTTATGAACTGAGCGCTTGAAAGAGGACATTATGGTCAGGACACAATGGGCTGCGTCTGCGATCCAGCCACAGAGAGGCCGGCTGAAAGGCTGCAGCTGCTGCCCTGAGAAAGGGCGCCTGAGAGAGCTGAACACTGAACACCGTCTGAACACTGCAGCGGGGCCCTCCGTCCGTGACAGACAGCGCAGGCGCCTGTGAGTGCTGAACACCGTCTGAACACTGCAGCAGGGCCCTCCGTGACAGACAACCTGGGCGCCTGAGAGAGCTGAACACTGAACACCGTCTGAACACTGCAGCAGGGCCCTCTGTGACAGACAGCGCAGGCGCCTGTTAGTGCTGAACACCATCTGAACACTGCAGCGGGGCCCTCCGTGACAGACTGCGCAGGTGCCTGTTAGTGCTGAACACAGTCTGAACACTGCAGCGGGGCCCTCCGTGACAGACTGCGCAGGTGCCTGTTAGTGCTGAACACAGTCTGAACACTGCAGCGGGGCCCTCCGTGACAGACAGCGCAGGTGCCTGTTAGTGCTGAACACAGTCTGAACACTGCAGCGGGGCCCTCTGTGACAGACAGCGCGGGCGCCTGTTAGTGCTGAACACCGTCTGAACACTGCAGCGGGGCCCTCCGTGACAGACTGCGCAGGTGCCTGTTAGTGCTGAACACAGTCTGAACACTGCAGCGGGGCCCTCCGTGACAGACTGCGCAGGTGCCTGTTAGTGCTGAACACCGTCTGAACACTGCAGCGGGGCCCTCCGTGACAGACAGCGCTCACTCTGCACAAACCCAAAAGGCACAAATATTCTACCGTCACCAGAAGGTTTGTATTGGGCATCTTGTTTTCCACAATTGCATTTGCGTTGTACCCGATTTAAAGGTGATATTATTGACATGGAAGTATTGTAAAAGCGAGAATATAAAAAAAACAGTTTAGTAATCATATATTACAGTGCAAAATGAACTTTAAGAGTGTCGTTGCATATGCATCTGGATATGAGGACCTTTCAGGGCTACTCACTGGGATTGAGTAAAGCTGATGGATCGCTTCTCTTATGTTCAGTAACATATTTTTCCTCACCCTGAGGGTGAACATTCAAGTTACCTCAGGTCAGGTTACAAAGTCAACTCAAATTACTACCAAGCAAATATGCCAACTTCTAACTCCTAAATCCACCCAGTCTCACTCATCAGCCAAATATTTTCTTAGCTCCTGCAAACAGAAATAAGACGGTCGGTATTAATGCGCTCCCTCTCTTCATCCAAGGAAAGGTTTATATAAAAACAAAATCATCAAACGTGTCGTTTTTGGGAAGACAAGAGTTGAACCAAGACGGTGTACCTTCAGCATCAAAGCCACATCCTGTAGTGGAAAGAAAAGTAATTGCAAACAGCTACAGAAATGTTTGATTTTAACCAAATATACAGACAATTACAATCCATACGTACAACACTGTTATCCAGAGAAACGTTTATGCACTATTATCAAGAATTGCTGACAATATGACACTGGACATTGCAAAAGGAGTATATGAATGTGCAGCTTAAGAAAATAGTTGCTGCTCTGCTCACCTCCACCCTGATTAGCAAGCAGTCAATTTAGGCCTCCCCCAAAGACGCCCAAACTTTGATCCCAAAAATGAACACAAGGAAGTGCCACTCTTTATTACTTAACATTTATATTTCATTTCAGCTCAAGATAATTTTAAATGTTTTGCATGTCATGACAAGAGGTAAAAAATTTATTGAGATGGAAAGCCAAGCCACAGTGCAAGAACGAGTGAATCCAGTACTGTGGGCTACATGTGTTTTAAATGCATTTAGGCACTCTGTAATGTTTAATTACATCGGGGGCGCCCAATAAGGCTTAAATGTATTTTGGCAGGCCATAATGTTTAAATGCATTTTGGTGCTTCATAAGGTTTAAATGAACTTTTGTACTTCATAAGGTTTAAATATATTTGGGCACTCCGTGAAGGTTAAGTGCATTTAGACTCTGAAGGTTCTACCTAATCTCATATGCAGCCAGTTAAAAAAGTTCAGTCTAAAAGAACTCCTCCCAGTCTTGAGAACCATTACAAAATGGCGTGACCATCCGGCGTCATTACGCTTGCATTCAGCTAATGGAATAAACACAAGATACTCTCTGCCACGTCCCCCTAAATGGCATGGCTCTGCAGGGCACAAGAGAGAGGACAAAGTGATTACCTTGGGGTAAAAAAGAAACTTAGCAAAGACAAAGGTAGGCAGTGTGTTGGGTTAGTCCCCAATATGGTAGGGTATATCAGTTTCACCGGGAGGCTTTCAGTGTAACTCTAGATTATTGTGATGTTTAAATAGCTGTGCATACAATAGCAACATAGGCAACAGTCAACGTAAATAAAAATAATTATCCGGTAATCCCGATCAAATAAAAGCAATAAACTATCCTTTAAAAGTGCTTAGTTTGTTATTGCCTCAGTAATCAAACCACAATGAAAGGTCTGGGTTTGTTATTATAAAAAAAAATTAAACGGCAACGAATAGATAAAATGCAAAGAAGGGTTTTGTTGTTGCGCAGAGCGCTCATGTTTCCTGCGACCGTGTCGTTGGTACCGGCTTGTGGGGAGACCTCTCTTCTTGGCTGCTTCAAAGCACTTTTATTAAGGAATGCAAATTGCACTGATACTGAGCACAGCAGACATCTTTGAAGAAGCTGACAGATCACACAGTGTAGAGCTTTTAACAGGTGCAAATTCCAGTAATATTTCAGTGTTGGGCAGGATTGCCAACACTTTTCGCTATGCGGTTCAGTAGCGCTATGGGTAAGATGCTCAGCACAGATATTAGACTGGCATAACTTTAAGGCCCAAAAAATATTTTTCTTGCTTAGATATGTGACTACATCACCGTCAATCCTTAATTTCCACATTGTCTCAAAGCAGACCGTGGAACGACTGAGTATTTTTGAGTGGAATTGCAACACAGTAGCTACATAAAAGTTGACAAGGAAAATCCGAATCAAACAGAAAAAAACGTTTGGCCATTGCCCATATAAAGTAAGTGACGTAAAATGGCCGATGGAATAGAGATAGGGGTTTTACTGCCAGTCCTACACAAAGCCACAGTGTACAGGAAGCAGGCATTATCTGAGGTGCTATAGGCCTATCATCTACCAGCTTTCCCACCACTGACATGAGCCATCTAATAATTACACTTTGTGTGACTGCTCCGCTAAGCTCACCCACATAACACACGGTCATCATATATAAATAATACAATGGGATAAAAACAATAACATTTCAGCCTCAACAGTTAAGTCATAATTACCTGTATAATCAAAGCAAGTGGGCCTACATCAAAGAACAGGAAAACTTTACTAGCTGTACCATGCCAAACATTAAATATTTGGCCTATCACACTGGTGCATTTAAAGTCCAACAGCACATGTAAAGAAGTACAATAAACCGTTTAATAAAACCAGACTATCAAATGTTGTGCATATTGTCAGCCTTGAAATCAATTTAGACGCTTTGAACAAGATTTAATTCCAAGCTACCAAGCAGAGTCTAGAATGAAACTATGCACCGGATGAGAGAAATCCGCTCCACACAAAGACCGTTCCTTAACAACTGTGCAGTGACAACAAACGGATGAACCGTCCAATGAAAATCTCTGACCCAAACCGAGAAAAGGCGAGCGCATAGCAACTTCACCTCCACACTACAGCGAGAGCCAAGTCTGACAGCACGACTAATAATCCAATTAAGCAGATAATTTCCTGTTGCCACACATTCTTTAAACAAATGAGAAAAAGCCCAAAGTCACAAAATGAAAAGGGGAGGAAGGACAGGGGGCCGGGGGGGTGTGGGGTGACTGCGTGTGTATCTTTCAGCTACTGCAACGAATAGAAATGCAAACTGGGCTTTTGGAAACCAAGCTTCAGATCTTAGCAAACATGGCTGGGCCCCTTTTGCTCCGGTTTGTAACCATCTTGGCTGCAGTGGAAACTCACGCCCTTGTCAAGCGCCGCTCTTTTGTAACGTTCCCCGGACACTCTGCCAGCCTTCAGTCTCAGAATGTGCTTGCATATGCATGAAGCGGAGCGGCTATACCTCTCCCTCTCCCCTCTCCTCTCCTCTCTCCTTTCTTGTCCTCCCCCCCCCTCAGTGCCAAACTGCAGTCTGGAACTAAGCTTTCGCTCCTTTTTAGGTTAGATAATTAGCGGCCATTGTTCCTGGGATAACACAGAGAAGGAAAGAGCCGATGGCCTGCACGCCAGATCGTGTCCGGAATCCTTCCCTGCCAGCGAATCAATCTCCCCGCGCCGGGAATTGTTGTGGGAATCAAATGAGGGGGACGCACGAATTGGGAGAATAGAGAACTGTTGTTTCACAGCCCAGTTTAAAAAGGCATCTTGATTCCAGCCCTTCTTTTTAATCAGAATGACAAGACAGATCATGCGTTTTCACTTCCTCTCCTCCCCACCCACGCCGTCCCCTTTTGCATCCACCATAGCTCTTATCAGTCTGCTGAAATACTTTCTTTCCAGGTGATAAGTCACTCACGATGGGGGTCAGAGATTAGCATCCAGCAAGTCGAGACAGAGTGCCTGGTTAGGTGTGCGAATGGGGAACGGCCCTCAGCCGAGCGCCTGGTTAAGGAGGGTTAAAGATCCAATCTCTCCCGTCGCGAGACGATAAGAGATCTGGTGTGCTCTTGTGGATTGTGCATTCATAAAAGAACTACAGCGGAAAAGGGAAAACAAACAGGAGGAATTCTGAATATCCACCAGGCCGCCGCCTTATCTCGTTTCTCCAGATATCGGATAGTGAAAATGTAGCGGCTCGGAGCGCGGCGGGGGGGTGAGGAGCACAGCGCCATCCTCTGAAAACGCACCTCCGCAGCAATTAAAGGGTCCGGGAGGGAAGGACGGGCCTGAGAGCCCTGCCTGTTCCAAATAGGAAAAATAAAAGGCTTTTCTTATCAGTTCAGCACCTGGTAAAGAGTACAGCTCTTTGTTCTCTGGAGTCTCTGTCTAATTCCCCCCCGGAGCTGCGGCAGGTACTGAAAAGCCCCACTGTTACAGCCGCGCAGACGGGCCCATTGACTGCCCTCAATCGACTGAAACTCCCATCTGATAAGGCTCGCCAGCGCATGCCGCTCTGGGGGAGACCCACGGGCACACTCTCTACCCACTGGCACCGGTACCCTCCTAGTACGGACCTTCAACCCGGTTTACACTCCTCATTTCTACTCACCACCCATGCTCCAGACCCCCAAGGACATTCTGAGGAGCCCCCAGCCACTGGTGCCTGAAGGCTCAGCTCAGATACTTAAGCGTTCATCAAGCTCTCTTGTCTTATGTAACGGAGATCAGAGTTTAAACTGGAAAAATATAATTCAAGGGGTGTTTTTTAGGCCTTTCATATCCTAAAATAAAGCACACAATATTTTCTTGTACTTAATTTCCTGTTGCCATGCTAGAACAGATGGCCCGGCTATTCCATCCACATCTGCAACACATTGAATGAATACTTTCATGAAAGAACTAGTCTTCAGGAAGCACAACAGCTCTGCGCTTCTGAGAATTTCACATATACGCTCATTTCTATTATCATAATTGAATAAAGCACTCTCTCAGCATTTTAAATTGGCTGAAATGTGTGAAATTTGTGTCAAATCACAACAATTTTCTTTACTTTCTAACTAAGTGACTTCATGATTTGTAAGTAGAATAAAAAATGCATATACTGTACGAAAACATGTAATATTGTTTCCATTAAAATATCCATTACTTCACAAAACATAACAGTTTAGGCAATTATGGTAATCCTTATTTTTTGGTCATCAAGGGCTTTTGTCCAGTACAGGCAAACATAACATATAAGAACATGCATTTTTCTTGGTTTAAATACACATAGCCTACTGCCTGGGCCGATGTTGAAGATTTGTACAGCACATTATAGCATCTTTTTAATTGCCATGGAGACATGGAATTAAATCATAATAATTTCTTACCTGAGAAACATACATTATCATCAATCAACCGCAATATTCCATAATGCTCTGCTTTCTTCAGTGTGCAGACATCCAAAGCTTTAGAAATCACAGCAATTAATATACATTAAAAGCAATCCAAGACGTGGAAAAATAAATGAGCTATAAGGTATTCATTTAACCTCTCCGGAAGGGAAGCTTGGATCTTTAAAAATGCACGGTATGTAGCCACTACATCTCTTTATTACACAAAGATTAATGCATTTAATGTTGCAGACGCTCTATTGAAACCCAAAACTCGATACGAGATAAAACACGTTGAAGGGTTTATGGCCACATCATCACACACACACACAAATTCTTGACAAAATGAGAGTTGGGTTACGACTGCCTTAACGCCAGATCTCAAGGTGATGAAAATAGTAGAAGGTTCCTGGAAATGCTGCAACCTGTGGGGTGATACTAGAGCCACACGTCGTTGCATTTCATACAAAACACACACGTGGAAACGTTTAACGGCACCCAGTCCAGAAAACACATTAATCTAGACAATGGTAGTCATAAAAGCATTAGCATAGCATACGGTAAGGTAGCTGAACACGTTAATATGTTTACATGTTAACTGTAACATGCCTCCAGGGTCCCTTACTTATATTGCTGTCTCTGACTCTTTCCAAAATTAACTTTTTATTAAATATTTCAGAAAGTCTGGTCAAACAATAATTCATTACAATGAAGGTTACAAAGAATGCAAAATAAGTGCCATACAAGTGCAATATATTGGAATTGAATAATTTACAACACAATATTAGTGGGGCTTTTGAAAACCCACCTAATTCAAAAGACAAAAATCCTTTTACAAGAATGTGTTCTTGTCACCATTTATTATTAATGTTCTTTCTTCAGTTACTTATTTCTCACATGAGTCTGTGTTGCCAATTAACAAAATAGTTTTTGTGGGACCAATATACAGTAGCACCACTGTGAAATGAACAGTGTAAATAACTGCAACAATAATTCTGCCTTGAATCAACAAGGCGTATTTTGATAGCTGCCGCTACCAGCACAGAACCAGACTATTACTCGACGAGTCCTTCCCTGAACACGGACCCCAGCCTATTGGTGCCGAGCCTTTGACCCTAGAGCAATAGCAAACTACGACATTTACTGCAGCCAAAGTGACTCACTCAGTCAAACCCAGTTTTTTTTTGCAAATTGGGTATAAAAATTGTTTTATGCACTTACGATGGGTGAAATTTTCCTGTACTTTTCACCGTCTTATACACAAACGTTCTCTTTAATACAACATGAAAAGGTAAAATCTCACTTGCATGTTTCTTTCCTTCCAAATTCATATAATTTATTGCGCCCTCTTTGACTCAGTGAAAAAGACTAGCCTAAATGGGATTCTCTGTTATTATAACAGACTCGGGGGAGGGAAGCGCAATTTTGAAGTCTGTGGTTTTTATATCAACCTTAATGCGATATGTTTTGCCAGACGTTTTAATAGCGTCTGTGTAATCCGTACGGCAGCGCAAGTCTCTCACGACACGCCTGGTGCAAAGCCGTTCCAACTGAATGACCCTGAATCCATGCACTGCATTAACTAGGCATTCTCTGCGGTGGCGGGTAAAATGAAGCATCAATGCCTCGCTCACTGGGTACACCTTTTAGAGAGGAGGACATGGTGGCAAAAAAAATAAAAAGGCGTTAAAACCCATCTTCAAATTAATATGCGACCACCCAACGCCAATTTCACCTCTTTGAAGAGGCCACACCCCTAAGGTCAGTCTCCACTGACAAAAGGCCCAACCCAGACGTTCTGCCACATCTTTACTTAAAATCCATCCTCAGCCAAATCATAACACCGAGCTGGTTTCATTGTGAATTTACTTATCCGTAAATACTAAATATAACATTATATAATATAACGTAAATAATAACATTTCATTTCCATTCATATAATAAGAAAGTATTTAAACACTTATTTTATCCATCAACGAGTATCCAAAAGCATCATGTCAATCATCGTCAAAAAAGCCAAAAAGCCAAAAAGCCACTTGTATGACATTAGTGCACTTAGCCAGTTGTATGACATTAGTGCACTTAGTAGGATCTTTTCAAACAATTGTGCCACTGTAAATCCAAAGTATTCTGCAATCTACACAATCTAATGTCAGGTCATAAAAGACTTGAAGTGAGGTAGACCTGCATTACATTACCCAGATGAGACCAATACACTTCCTAGTTAGGTAAACCTGGAGATTATGTGTGTGTGTGTGTGTGTGTGTGTGTGTGTGTGTGTGTGTGTGTGTGTGTGTGTGTGTGTGTGTGTGTGTGTGTGTGTGTGTGTGTCAGAATCTGCACTGCTTTGTAAAAGAAAGATATGTTGAGGCCAGTTTCAAGGGCAACCGATATTTCATGGTACCCAATACCAGTGCATTGCAGTCATTTTCAGTTCACCTTGTAAGATCTATCTTCATGGACATCCACCACAGGGTCATGTTATTCTTCTGCTCTGTGACCTCTCTGACATCACACTTGACCAGAGCTGTGGGAAGTGCCAATGACCTTTGACCTGCTTTGAAGAGAAAGAAAGACAGCATCCTTCAAGCATTTATATTCACAGCAGCTCTTAAGGAAAAAAAAATACCTCTCAGCTCAAAATTAAGTCAGGACAAATAATCCAGTCAATCATTAAAATAAACTTACATTTTTGTTCTTAGTTAAAGCTACATTCAAATATGCAAACTAGATCAAATTCCAAACACCTATCTACCCATAGCATTGTTAACCACAAAAAGAGCGCATGAATAAATGTAGTGTATCATCAACACTATCTGAATGGATAAATCTTCTAACAAAATGCTCTTCTAGTAAAACCAGTCAGGTTTTTCCCAAAGCAAAACAAACCGTCAATGTAAGCTTGCCAGCACTGATTATGGTGAAGATAGTAAAAATTCTTGAGTATCCCGGAAACACCCGATTCCGTCTCCACAGGAGGTGCGATTCAATAGTATGGTCAATAAAAGGAGGAAGTTAGCTTATGAATCCTCAAAACCAAACTGTGCAAACTAATTCTAATACAGAGCCCATCGCCCCATATTCAAATGTCCAGAAAGGAAGTTCCTCCTTTTCCACAGCAATCTCTGAAGTTGATTCTTCAAACTAAATGGCCTCCCTTGAGGCTTTGTGTTTGGTCCTTCTTGCCTAACGTTGTGTAATATATTAAAATGTATGAGCCTTCATTCCCCGCCATTCAAAGGGAGCCCATCCATATTTTTACGGAGCGTAATTACACACGCGGTGGAGGGCGGACCCCCCCTGGCGTGGACGCCATTGTTTATCACTGGGAAAGCAAAATAACAGACTTGCCAGTGTTTAGGCAGAGTACCGTACTGCTGACCTAAAAGTGGGCATTAACTAGTATTAGCAGCGGGGTAGCTTACAGAAACATGACTCCAGGCCCGTTTTGGCCGGGGTCACCGCTGGCAACAGCTTAGGCGGGCCGTGAATGGGAGGAACGACAGACAAGAAGCAGAAAAGGAAAACACCTTTTTCACATTGTGTTTTTGACTCCGTACTTGAAAACCCCTTTCAGGCGACTGTTTGAGAAAAGGCCGTCACAAATATCGCAGGGGAATCTCTGCACGTCAAACGGCAGAACAAACGAAGCACAAAGAGGCTTTTCAATGAACCGAGAATTGGGCTCTCTCTATCCCTCATTCTCTTTCCCTTTCTCTCTTTCCCCCCTCTCTGTCTCTCCCTGCGTTTGAATGTGCCAGACCCCGGCAGGCCAGAAAGGTCACGGCAGTGCTTAAGTACATCTGCAAACGTGTTGAGCTTTAACGAATGACTGAATATCCAAGGCCTGAGGAGCGCTTTTCAAGCTCAGTCACTGTTTGTGCTTTGCGTGACAAAATCAGATGTGCTTCTCACATCAGGAGCTCCACAGTTTAGTTTCCTTGGACTCATTTTTATTTTATCCATTTCATTTAGTTCTCCTTTCCAGCTTATTTCCCAAATAGACATGGATTGGATTATGATTACCCTTTCGGTATAACAGTAGGGTTGTACAACACAATGAGACATAATCACAATCTATTATCTGAAAAAAACTATTCTCACTTCCACAAATTTCATGGAACTCAGACTTCAACAGTGTCTGCGAGAAACCAAACACATACCAATCATTATTTGCAAGTTTGTTCTGACCAGTCTTTGCCTGGAAGAAGGAAATCAGATCTTAGGTTGACAGAGCCCTAACTCTATCTAAATAACCTCAGGGACAAAGCTAAAAGCCAGGTGTATGGCCCTGCAACAGAACAAAGCATGTCTAGCTCTAGTCGTGGATTGCTAATCATCTTAAATGACACATTTGTAAGTCACTTTGTAACTGTAAATTGTACAACCCAACAACAATATCATGCACACTTACTACGTGACTTGAATATCAACCAAGGAGTGCACACCTCGGTTAATTGTATTTACATTGGACAGCGATAACACTTTTCAACATGGCTGTTTAAAGCCGATTTATAATAAATATAACAAAGCCTTCCCCTTGACCCAGGAGAATCATATTTCACTGTAGAATTATTCTGGTAAAACCACGTATTCCCGTCTACCTACACCGTTAATTAACTGGTGTGCATGTGTGATGCTCATAAAGAGTTTCACAGCAGGTCCGTTTCCAAATTGGAATTCATGTCTACGTAAGCCCACATTCAAATATGCAGCCTAGGGGGACTTCGAAGCAGAAAGTTATGGTCCGTCAGGAAATGTCATTCAGGACCACAAGCCTGAGAGCATGTAAGGTACTGTGAGAGCAGAACCTGTCCCGTTAATCTTTAGGCCTGTGTGTGTCAGAGGTCTCAGGACAGCCGGAAGCTCAGTTTACGGGTATCGAGGAAAAAACGATTTTATAAGAACAGCCCTTGTGAAATTTAAACTGTCACCACAGGCAAGAATAAATAAAAGGCTAATGAGGCTGCAGTCACCAATACGGTTTAGAGGGTTCATACAGTTCATTCAGGGGACTCGTTTTTAGAGCAGATGTACTGAATCTGGCAGACGTCTCTGACAGCACCGTGTAACATTTTACAGTACACTCTCTGCTCACACATTTTTGTGAAAGACAGCGCTACAGCAAGATATAAATGTCTTTCATACCATTTTCGTATTTTTGCATTAAATAAAAAGGTCCCATATGGCACACACTGACTTTAGAATCTGGCACACTGTGGTGTACAGATCTTAAAATGTAACAGCCAAGACAATACACTCATCTGGAAAAAACATGATGTTGCAGCCTTGTGGGCAGCCTTGATCATATGAAGAGAGAGGCATTTGGAAGCATTTTCACAGTCAGTATACATGTAGTGCCCACCATGGAAATATTGTGAGAAAAACATATTGCATCTGGCAGGAATCAGATTTTTCTACTTTAATACTACAAAATATTGCCCTTATTTGTAGCTATAGAAATATACGTAATATGCTCAAAGGATAACATTTTTAGCATTTCTTTCAAGTAACAAGACCACTAGTATTTATTTCAACAGGCTCTGTAAGGGCATGAAGAGTTATGCACTAAAGTGGTCTCATGATGAGATGACTTGACTAAATGCATTTAACTTCAAAGGTGATATTTGGAATAGACCAGATTCAAAATTGTGGCCAGTAAAACTAATAGACGGATGAAGCTTTTTCTCTGGTGCCTAAAGCAACTGTCCAGGTTTTACATTTCAACAGAATGTTTATTCTCAACTTCA
The DNA here is from genome assembly GCA_022702515.1 of Ilyophis sp. 1 JC-2022. NCBI lineage: Eukaryota > Metazoa > Chordata > Actinopteri > Anguilliformes > Synaphobranchidae > Ilyophis > Ilyophis sp. 1 JC-2022. Next base: position 116,392,042 of record CM040403.1, read on the forward strand.
AGAATGAATTTCGGACACGAGCCTTTCTCAGTGAAGGTTGTGATAAGATAAGCTATTAAACATGGTTCCTAGCAGCCATTATGGGGTATGTAGCCACATACATCAGTGTCTTTCCATTATGAAAATACACTTAGCCTGAAGTATTTACAGTTGCGCTGATAAGTCTGTCATATTTGCAGATGGGATTTAGCAGATGTTCGGTCTCTTCCATTGATGTAATCAGCGGCACAGAGGAGGCCAGCGAGGCAGCCTTATAGCCAAGAGCGCCGCTCCGTCGAGGCGTAGTGACGGTACATGACCACTGAGACACGGACGCGCCCCAATATCTCCCCAGGCTTTTAGGGCTTGCTGCCACTCCCCAGACCTCTGCGTTGTGTGTGTTATTAAGAGGACTCAGAGCTATCACCAGCCGCATCAGCGCACCCCTGTGAAAACAACGACGCTGTCATCAGCTACTTTGCAGCAGTGTGGAATGATGCTGGGTCCGGGCTGACAGTCCCGTAGCCGCTGCTTATTAATAGCTTTACCTTACAATGGCAGCGGAGGGGAAAGCCAGCATGCTGTTTAGCCTCCACTAAACACATTACAAAAAATACACTGCTCATAGCAGTTTTACAACGGACGTGAAAGAGTGGCCAGCATAACCTCAACTCTCTATTCCTCAGTAGGACAAAACAGCCGATTGGGGAAACAATTAAATGTGATAACTGCCGAATGAATGTCTCTTAAGGCTGCAAGTCCCAAAGCTGCAAGTAGTATGAGCTAACATATGAATGTGTTAGTGTGCTGAATTTATCCAGAAAGAATTATATTGCTTGGCTCCATATGATTCCCACAGGTTGAAACTTAAATGTTGGAAGAGTATGGTATAGTGGTCCTAAAAATATTTTTTCTTGGCGACAAATGACTCATTAATCCTGGCACAACCGACAGCGATGAGTTTAGCGATGACATCATGCAGCCTGTTCGGTTCGCTCACTGCAGGGTCACCTATGGGGGGCTCGGCTCCATGCTAATCTGTTCTCACGGGCGTAGAAACGGGGCTGCTTATTTGTTTGGGTCTCCGAGTCCCTCAGTATGAGCTTGCTCGTATGCAAAGAGCCCTGCGAATGAGAAACAGACCTGGGGGTAGCATTAGTTGTGGTGTCATGGTCTTCAACCATTTACTCAAACCCGGAACTCGTTCTTTCATTTCACTTCAAACCCCTCCAAGGCATCACAAACCATTATGAAAACCGTCACACACTGATGGAGTCATTAGCTTGTCAACAATCGCCTGACATGGGGTGTGTGTCAAAGATGAGAACAGGTGTAAACCATACCTTGAGGAAGGAGCAGGGCTCACTTAAGTAAATTGACCATAGCTCGTCCCGCAGTTGGCAATACTTCCTGGAGAATAAACGAAACCCCTTCATGAGCTTAACAGTACTTTAGAGCCCCACAAGCAATTGCTCCTTTTCCAGACCCAGAAATTCCCAGTGGATGAAAACAGTTTCTGTAACAGACTCGCCCAAAAGCAAGGCCACATTTCAACAGACAGCACTACATGTCTAACTTTTTTTTCCCCCCTTTTGTAAATTTAATTGATAAATGTGGCAGTACATTCAAATGCATTATGGTTGATGTTTAAAGGCACAATGATAATAATGTTGGCCCATATGAAGCTGCGTTTCCACTTTATTCAGAGAAGAATTTACAAAGTGCCACAAAGCCACTTTCCAAGGCTTTCTGATGTTTTGTCCAGCTGGGTATCTGTATCTGTTTTCCCTTTACATGTTCATATAGCCAACTGAAAAACACATTACATCTCGACTATGGGACACTGTCCATTCTAGAATGGCTTAAAGAGAATAAACCTTTATTTTTTTGCTACCGTCTACTGACAGGGATTCCAAACTATTTTTTTACTTTCAAGTAATTCCTCAGAATGCTGAATAAAATGGAATTCATTTAAATCTATAATGAAAAATCTGAATGTTTAAGGTGAAAGCAGGATACAAAGTGCATTTTTGATATGCACAAAACAACAGTAGATGTTAAGTGCCTGTAGTTTAATCCATTTAAATCCATAAACTTAATCTTATCTGCAGCCCGATCATAAGTAATACTACTAGTATCCTGTAACGGTGAAGGATTCCTCAGCTCAACAGCAGCGGGTCAAGCATCTTGAAGTTTCTAAGAAAGAAACGCGCATTGGCAATTATTTTACATTTACAGGTGCAGCTCAAAAAATTAGAATATCGTGAAAAAGTTCAATATTTTTTGTCACTCATTTCAGAAAGTGAAACTCATATATTATATAGATTCATTACACATAGAGTGAAATATTTGAAGCCTTTATTTCTTGTAATTTTGATGATTATGGCTTACAGCTAATGAAACCCAAAATTCAGTGTCTCAGAAAATTAGAATATTTTGCTTTAACATATTTTTAAAGTATCATATTTAATATTTGGTCGCATATCCTTTGCATGCTGTTACTTCCTGAAGTCTGTGACCAATCAACATCAAAAGACTCTCGATATCTTATTTTCAGGTACTGTTACAAGCGATACTATAACCTCTCTGCATTTTAACTGATCTCTATGGGAATTGGGGGGTGAGACTAGATTCAGCTGTAAATTACACTGGTACAGTATGGAACACATGGCTGGCTAAATGGCTGTAAGTCATCAAGGGTCTGAGCTATCGAACGAGCCCCAAACCATCACTCTGTTGCCAGATATGGAGTAGATGTGGATGGATCACTGCAAGGGTTATTTCTCCTGACTCATTTTCCTATAGAACTCTATGGGGAAAAAAGTTAGGAGAAACAACCCTTAAAGGGATCCATCCAGACACTGAATTTTGGGTTTCATTAGCTGTAAGCCATAATCATCAAAATTACAAGAAATAAAGGCTTGAAATATTTCACTCTATGTGTAATGAATCTATATAATATATGAGTTTCACTTTCTGAAATGAGTGACAAAAAATATTGAACTTTTTCACGATATTCTAATTTTTTGAGCTGCACCTGTATATTCAGTTCCTCATTCATTAATGTGATGAATTTGCTCCATTTTAATTATTGTCATCTTCCCCCTTTTCATTGATCCTGTTTATGCCATTCAAACGTGAATGGAGAAATATATCACTGTACATAGTCTTTCATTTAATATATTTTCCTAGGATTTGTTGGATGTTATTTTGCTACCATATTGTGCTGTGTTCTACAGTCTCTTTGTGGCAATTGTACTGTGGTGGTAAGTATACTACGTGTATACTTACTGATTGAAAATACCCCATGGACAGGAAATAAAATAAAACCCATGACAACTTAACATTGTTTTTATAGGAGGGGATTTTGGTCTTGACATTTTGTAATGTTCTCTGTAATAGCTGTGCTTCCTTTTAAAAGGTTGCAGCTTGGTCCTAAAATTACAATTTACCTTTAGCATCAAAGCACTTCCCTTTTGATTTTAACTCATTTGCTCTGATCTGTCAACCAGAAAAATAACCAGAGCCAACTTCAAAGCCATATTTTCTGTGCCGAACCCAGTCCCAGAACGTTTCTACCTTTATCCCTTCGCCTAAGGTAAAACGCTCCATTATACGAGAATTGGTTTCATTAAAATAATTGAAATCATTCCAGTAAAAAGGGAAGAAAAATATGTTAATAACTATCAATGTCCTCATTTCCTTAAAATTCTGCCAAAACAGTTTATTCACATTTAATTAAAACCTTGGCATTGGTAGCACAGTGCTGTGCGCGTTTTATCTTGGCTCCCATTGACTTTATATCCAGAGGAAATTCTACTTAAATACATTTATGAATGAATCACTAAATAACAACATTTCAATCATTCCAAATGGCTGTATGAAACATTAGGACTGCACCCACCCTGTAGCACACTGCATATAATCACAAAACAGCAATTATCTAGATCTTGAAATAGAAACGCTCCCCAAGGAACCTCCTTGAAGTGTGAGAAAGCAAAACCTTCTCACCCACATAATCTGATAAAAATGGCACACCGCTGACCCTTAAATGAACACATTGTGTCCAGCCCAGTTAGAGGCTACACCTCGATGCTTTCCCCATCGGTGGCCAGTGAAAATTCCAAATAATTTTTTTTTAAAACAGGGGCAAAGGAATTTCATACAAGACATTAAAGTTTGTTAAAACCACCCCCATCATTAAAAATCAGCTCAGGTTTTAAGGTTCATGAGAGGGAAAAAAAGTATAATTACATTACAATTATTTGGCAGATGCATTTATCCAAAGTGACAATAAGTGCATACGAAGGTCATTGACACAACTACAAAGCAAATCCGACAAAGCACAACGTAGGAGCTATCACTAGTAATGAACATAGAATACAGTCAGCTATACATTCTTAACTATAAAATAGCAAAAAACACAAATAGAAACAAAAAAAAAAAAAACAGGAAGTACGTACTATAGAATTGGCCCTATATAGGTACTAGGTAGCTTAGTCAAGGTGGAGTCTGAAAAACTCTCAGACCAAAACAGAAAACGGACAGTGTTTCAGCTGAGCGCAGCGGAGTGGGGACTTTGTTCCACCACTGGGGAGCTCGGTGAAAAAGCTCCGCAGTCGGGACGAGCGAGAGCCATTAACACGGAGGGAGGGAAGTGCACGTCGCCCTGCAGCAGTAATCATTTACCTTTGGGGCGGGGGGGGGGGGGGGTGGTGACAGAAAAGTGGCAGTCCAGTATTTCAGTATTACACAAGCGATCAAAGGCTAAGAAAGATCTTTAAAAAACCTTTAATTTATGGGTACCCTAATTCCAAAAAATTGGAATGCTTGAATGCTGAACTTTAGATCAGAAGCTTGTTCACACCCTGCTGGAACGGGGCTTACCAACACATCCCCACAGAATCAAGTCAGCTGACACCAGAGCACCCCAAAACCTCAGAATGGCTGCAGAAAGGGACCTGGCAGAACTATGAAAGAATATCTTTTTCCATCTGGGCCAAGGTCAGGAAGCTTTCTCTGCTGGCTGTGGCCCACAGTAAAATGCACTTACAGGAACAGGAATAGGTAATTGAATCCCACCAAATGGCTCCTTATCTGGCAAACAATCCCAAACCCATGGGGTATGTGGTCATTTCTTTTTCCAGCACTGACGGGCAACATGCATAACTTCCAGCGTGGTCAGGAAAACAGTGTGACTGTGACACTGTGCAACTTCTCCAGCACCACTGGTGGAGTTTATGAAGGAGTCTTTCTGAAGCTGTGCCAGAGAGCTTGTTCTTCCCTTAAGCATCTAAACAATGCTATCTGGTGTGAATTAATGAAATAAAAGCTTTGGTCAGTTTAATTCATACGACTAATTTTCTCAAATGAAGAATGGATGCTACACGCAGGCATAAGCAAGGGTTTCATAAAACGTACATTCTTTTTAATAGCAAACTGCTGTTCATGATTCCACAGAATGGTCCTGATGTACACTGCTCAAAAAAATGAAGGGAACACTTAATCATCACAGTATAACACCAAGTCAAGGAAACCAAACCGGTCATGCTGGATGATGTTGCAGGCAGCATAACATTCACCACAGCGTCTCCAGACGTCTGTCACATGTGCTCAGTGTGAACCTGCTCTCATCTGTGAAGAGAACGGGGTGCAAATGGCGAACCTGCCAATTCTGGTGTTCTCTGGCAAATGCTAATCGAGCTGCATGGTGCTGGGCTATGAGCACAGGTCCCACTACAGGACGTCGGGCCCTCATGGAGTCTTGTTTCTGACAGTTTGGTCAGAAACATGCACACGAGTAGCCTGCTGGAGGTCATTTTGTAGAGCTCTGGCAGTGCTCCTCCTGTTCCTCCTCGCAAAAAAAGCTGGGTTGTTGCCCTTCTACGGCCCTGTCCAGCTCTCCTCGTGTAATGGCCCGTCTCCCGGTATCGCCTCCACACTCTTGAGACTGTGCTGGGAGACACAGCAAACCTTCTTGCGATGGCACGTATGGATGTGCCATCCTGGAGGAGCTGGACTACCTGTGCAACCTGAATGGGTTGCAGGTACCGCCTCATGCTACCAGTAGTGACAAAGGCACTAGCAAAATGTAAAACTAGAGAAAAATCAGTCAGGAAGGATAAGGAGAGAGAAATGGTCTGTGGCCACCACCTGCAAAACCATTTACTTTTTGGGGGTTGTCTTGCTGTTGCCTCTCCTGTCCATCTGTTGTCACTTTCATTTGCACCAAAGCAGGTGAAATTGATTCACAATCGTTTGCGCTTCCTAACTGGACAGATTGATATCCCAGAAGTTGAATTGACTTGGTGTTATACTGTGTTGATTAAGTGTTCCCTTAATTTCTTTGAGCAGTGTATATAACTATTTCTCAAGTTCTCCAGCAAGCTTCTGTTACTTGGCTCATATTTGACCTGGAAAAGCCCTCTAGATTATGGCACCATCTGGGTTTTGCAACCTGAAGCCTGAGTTCACCAACATGCTGCTTTTGTGTAGACAAAATTTACTTGGCGAATATGAGCCAGCGTAGCCTTAATTACGCTTTCTACTCATAAGTCTATACATATGAACAATTAAGCAAATAATTGAACTCTTTTCAAAATTTGTGATGTTGAAGAAGGGGAGGGGGGAAAACCTCAGGGACGTTACCATGGTTCCCATGACTATAGGCTGTGATTGGATAATAAAGTAAAAGCTTTACCTTTTTTGCCTCAGTTTGCAAGTTATTGCATTAAGAATTGACTTGACCTTGCAGACTATTACCTTAGTGAATTTTATAAGGAAGCCAGCTAGTTCATTCCCTTGGGCTTATCCCTGCATCAATACTGAAATACCCAGCAATGAGACCACCAAACGGGAAGAAAGGACACCAAGTGATTAGATTGGGGGCCATAGTGAGGCCATATTTTGTGGAATGGGTGTAATCATGGAAGGGATAGTATCTGCCTTATCTCTGATCTCAACATTCCATCTCGCTCTAGTCACTGAGCCTACAGTCGTAAGGATGGTAAACTTTGCCTAGCATCAGAAGATCATCAGAAACATGCTTATGACTGAAGTCATGTTTGTGCATCTCTCAGGGAAAATGGCAGCAATGAAAGCATACCCTGAGTTTCTGAACACAGTCAAAGCCCTTATGCCTGACCTTTTCAGTAATCCACACTTGATTTTTCTATGTAAACATATTCCTGGAAAACTTGGAAATACTTAAATCTGTTTTTTATATATATTTTTTTTTTTTTTAAAAGGTGGCAAGATGTCAACGAAAATCTAACCCATGATTATGCATATGTAGAAATCCAACTCTTAAATGCCAAGTAAAATATAAAAAAATTATTATTCAATAATCATTATTAAATAATTCAGATAAACATATGCAAGTATTGTAGCCTACATTTCACATTGTGAACAAATATTTGATGTTAGAGAATGATAAAATTCACTGAAGTGCTGAACAAAACATCCTAACATACATTTTCTTCCAATAAAATCTGAGAAATGGTCAAATCTCCAGTCTCCAGTGATTTTCTCCACCGTTTCAAGACCTAGAATGACCGTTTCCTTGTACAGTATGGGAACAAAACTGTAAATTATTCTGGATACAATCCAAAATAAATGAGCCATTTCTGATAACAAATTTGATTCACAATTTGATTCTCAGAGGCTAAGCTTTATTTACAGTGAGACTGCATAGAGGGACTGCTCAACAGCTGAAGAACAGCGGCTTGATGAAATAATAAACCACTTATTTTTCATTGCACACTTCGGGCCTGATTTACTAAAGACCTTTAGTGTGTACAAAACCGTTTACGCAACAAAACCGTTTACCGCACATGCAAAACCAGCTACATGACCCATGATTGGTCATGGCATTCATTTTGCTCCATTCATTGGTTGTGTTATTAGTTTTTCATGCGCTAAAAGCTTTTGCACATGCTAACGGTCTTAGTAAATCAGGCCCTTTGCATGTTTTATTTCCATCCTATGTCGTTGTTTCTATTCACTTTAAAAATTATGATTTCGGAGTCAGTGTTCTGTGTACGTGAGGCGTTAGCACCCTCTGATCAACCTTATTCCTAATTCTGAATGAATCTCAATGAATTACTTCATTGCAATGCAGCATTACCACTGCAGTTGAGATACAAGAGCTTTTTACATCCTTAATTCACATTTCATCATCATTACCATGTTATATATTTTTCTTTTATGTGTTCATTTTACTGATTTACGGACCATTAGTAGTGGCCTCATTCTACTCTGCTTTCAATCAAACATGTCCACAACAGCATAGGTTCACATAGAGGCTTCTCCATAACGTCCAGACCAACATGATTGACAGCTTCTACTCCAGATGTAGAGAATAAGCTGCACTTATTTCACAAAGCTTTGATCAGAACAGAATTGGCTGCATCTGCTTGGAATCCTGCCAATGAACATGTCTAGCACAGCCAAAGGGACAGTGTTAATATTTACCTGTCAATGCAAGATTACAGAACTCCCGTCAGATTATGATTATAAATTAATTGTTAATACTTTATGTCAACATCAACACATAAAGCTTCTAGCAATATGATGGTGAACTAAACAAAAGCTCATAATAATTCAGAGAGAGTGATATTATCATTCATGCTTTCATCAAATTTGCAGTTGAACAAAATATTAATGTCACATTTGTGTTTACACTATACACTACATATGGAAGGGCTCGTACATGTTGAGCCTTCACCAAGTGCATGACAACAGTAGAGTACATCAAGTACTTAATAAGCGAAACCTATTTCCTTACAAAAGCTTGCAGGACGATGTCAGTGCTTTCCAATGTATATTTTTGCTATAACCTTAAATGTTCATATGAGAGAGATATTAAATGCTCTCCAGGATATAGCTATAATAACAGTGTGTCAAATTCTCTTTTAGTACCATGAGCTTTGAAATCAATGGAAGGTGAAGACGGTAATGAAAAAAGATGCGTCTCTTCTAGAGGATTAAGGTAAATTCTCCCATCAGCTCCAGTGTCTATGGGTGTTTATGGGTGCTTTAATGCATCCATGGTACAGTACATTGGTTGTATAGTTTACAGTTTGCTACTATTATTATGTTTCCAAAACCAGACTCATTTAAAATGATTAATGATGTATGCATTTTACTGGAGGAAACATTTAGAGCCTCACATTAAAATCCCTTTATTGTCCATAGAGTTCTGTCTTCCTCATGGCAAATGTTTTTTTTCCTTCTTTTTTTCCCCTTCTTCAGAACTTATTCATATACAAATAAAATGCACCCAAATGCTGAAAGTGGGTACTTATTCCAAACGAAACACGTCTGATATTGAAATATACGGATAGCTATCTCGGGTGACCACATTGTCTCACGCCATGCTGCATGCATTATCGAGGCTATATTAAGTGTAACCATACTTTACCCATAAATAATAGCACATGACCCGTCAAAAGAAGTACGCTGTGATGTTGCGGGCACAATTATGCCTTCCTCTGATGTGTCGCATGAGAAACTCCTTCACAGGCCCCCTTTCATTTTCATTGTCTTTTACTGATCACACAGCATCACACGCATCCTAGCGGGGGGGCGGCGGGCGGGGTCACAATATCTGCCCACCCCTCAAGTACCTCCATAAGGCAGACAAATAACCATTATGACAATACTCTCGTTTGTCTTGAAGTAGTCAGCAGTCTATGGATGGCAAAGGCTTTTATAAAGACATTGATGCGTTTGAGGCATATTTGAGCTTGCTGCTTTTAAAGAACAGTTATGCTTTAAAAAAAGAAAATGGTTTAAAAAAATAAATAAATAAAAATTACAAAAAAATAAACACAAGCCAGTATACCAGATGCCATTTATGCAGTTTATGGGTCATTAATCAGACGCCATCACCACATAGTTACAGCGTGAGATATGAGGACCACATAATAATGGAAACAAAGGGCCTCCTCATTACACACGTGACATCAGTGTGTGATTGCAATCATCTACAATCTGTGATGTTCTGAAAGCATGTGCCTCGTACCATGGGAATCTATGCGAAAAAAATGTTGCTGCTGAAAAATAAGCAGACTATTAATGGGTGTTTGATCGTAATATGTGCCACGTTTATTTCCGGGACATAAAAACCATGAACTACAACTTTATACAGCACGGGTAAGCATTTGTAATCTTTCCTGTAATTTAACAATTAAAAGGCAATATAATTTCCACACCATTTCCTGAGTACCAACACTTGCTTACACTAAAAAAATGTTAAACCATGTTCTCAAAAAAATAAGACCAATAATATTCTACGAAACAGGAGCCAACTTCTGTCAAAACAATGTGGCTTGTTTTATTAAAATATTCGTAAATTATATGTTAATATTTGTGAATATTTACAAAAGCCAATATCAGATGTGATGCTATGCACTACAGATCTTGAGTAAAGCAATGAAAAAAGCCATCGTGTAGTATCAGGCCAGCCATTTTGGCTCAAGCTAATGCTAAAATGTGTGCGATTAAATGTATTGACAGGGAAACTGCAATGATTTACTCACCTGTTCTATTCTGTTTACCTACTTGGCTGAAGGGAGGGGAGTACTCCACTCACTGAACAGAGACATACAGGCAAAGATGGACACAGTGTTCGCTCTGAAGCAGAGTCACTGTGGTCAATTCCAACTGCCAACCACTTTATTTACATATCTCCTAACACCCCAAGCAAATAATTGAATATGTTCACATTCCACTGGAAAAAAAACAAATATAAAACAACATTTTAAATTTGAAAGTGCATAGAAACCCATTTTTTAAGACACATCATAGAGGCATGTCTGTCAAAATTCTATAAATTTGATCTGCAACACACACAAGCTGTTGCGAGGTGCAGAGCAGTCGAACGTCTGCATTATTGGATATGTTCGTAAAACCGCATTCCCAATCCTCCATGGGAGCTCCATCCACAGAAACGCAGCCCAAACATATCACACGTATTCTTAACTAAGATCAATTGTTGAGTAGTCGCCACTGCAGCCACCGCCCATAAGGCTGTGCATTCAGACTGATGAGGTGCAGAGCTGATGTGGAGGGGGGGGGGGGGGGATAGACAGATCCTTATTTTACATGCACCTTCCTTCTTTTTGGCCACGCCTAGGGAGTGTTCGTCTCCTGGATTGTGGGATGTGCTGCAGCCCGTCTCTCCATGTTGTCTTTATTGCTTTGTCTCAGCCCGCGAGCGCAGGAAAGCCGCTGATTTAGAGCCGTAACGGTGAGATAAGCCACACTGTCTGGTGTGAGACCAGAACGCTCCACTACAGCAGTCCTAATGGAAAAACCAGTCCACCGTCATGTTATTGGCTCTTTAAAATAAAATCAAAATGGGAACTGCATGAAAGAGACTAAGAATGAGTGTGGCACAATCCAATATATTCCCAAATTGTTCCGTGACTTGAACAAGCATGGTCTTCAATGCTGCCAACACTATGATTACAAAACCAGACTTCATGGTGAGAATTTTTTTTTAGTTTCCAACAAGTTGATAATGACACTCAGATTTTTTACTTTTCTTAAAAGAAAATGCTGATTCTTTTCTGTTTTACATTTATTCACTGTTTAAATGACAGCAATGAAACATGCCTCTGCCCTCACTCAAGCAGTTGCTACATGGGGAATTGAATACATAGGGGTACAATTGGCCACTAAATTGGGAAAAATCTGAAACAATTTAAAAAAATAAAAAAGCCTTTACAGTATGTATTTTGCACAGTTGAGGTTACCCTCAACTGGTTGCCCTAGCCATTACCAGTCAGGAGTTGAACCAATCAGAATTCAAACTGTGGAAACACCAATGAACACCAGTGTCCAGTGACCCCTGGACATTCTCTTCCCCAATGACTCGTCCCCAATGACTCTTTCCCCAATTACTCTTTCCCCAATGACTCTTCCCCAATGACTCTTCCCCAATGCATAAAAATGTACAAACGGACATAATCACATCTAACATTGGAGCATATGAAAAGCATTATTACATGTATGGTGCATTACAACACACACACGGCTTCCATTTTTCAGATTTGGTCAACGTAGTGGTGGGAAATTAAGCAAATTAAGAGATTTCAATTGATAATTTGTGGAAATTTACTTCTAGGGATATAGCGGAGCCAAAATAATTTGTGTCTTTTTAATGCCTTTCAGCTTTAAAAAATTATATTAAAAGAGTCATGAAATACAAGATTTGGCAAAAGCATAATTTTTCAACAGTGCTTACAAAAGCACATCCTGTCTCTAAGTTCTGTAGCCATTTAGAAAGACGGTCAGCATCAAAATGTCCTAAAATGGTTTCGTTAACAGTGTGGATCACAAAGAATAATATATGCATAGTCTGGTGAGGCGGGTCAGACTATACTGCCTGCTTTTTGATGTCTGGAGCCGGTAGCCTTGTTGGACTGCTGTGGCGGTGGTTACATGTTTTATATGCACATATATACATTGGAGTCTTGCTCTTTTCACTTTATTCTGGCTTCCAAACTTCTCTGAATTTTATTGTAGCTCTGTAGTTAAGCCTCCGGAATTAGGAAGCCAGGTTGTTAATGGCAAAGGGGTAGAGGGAAAGAGGGGGAGACGGTTCACCCCTCAAACAGATGTCACAGGTGGAGCAGCTGAAACCATGCTGGGGCACGTTGGCAAGTGGAAATACACTCGGCGTAAAATGGATTTTCTGTACCGAATGAGCCTCGCAGTTTTGTCCAAAGTCAACAGGCTTGCCTCTCAGACGGACACTAACTGAGAGGGCAGTGTTTAATGATGGCGACTACTTTGGATGGCCCTTCTTCGCCTTCCTGTGGTACAACTTCACTGCTGCCACTTGCAGCCAAGAGAGCTGTTCGCTCACTGAAAAAGCGATGGCCATGTCTGCTCTTCAGTCGCAAGCAGAGAGGGAGGCTTTTGGCAGAAAGAGAGCCGTTCACTCACTGAAAAAGCGATGGCCATGTCTGCTCTTCAGTCGCAAGCAGAGAGGGAGGCTTTTGGCAGAAAGAGAGCCGTTCACTCACTGAAAAAGCGACGGGCATGGCTGCTCTTCAGTCGCAAGCAGAGAGGGAGGCTTTTTGCAGATAAATACGTTATGTCCATGTGAAGATCTGGAAATGCACATTTCCCCCCCCCCCCTCTACTTTTGCTCTGTGACTAAAAAAAAGTATGCTTACACAATCAGTGATATAATAAACATCTCCCTAAAAGCAGAGGTATAGGTGTCATTTTTAAAGGAAATGAGGGTGAATGATCTTCATTAAATACGTATCACTTCCATTTTAAATGGCTAAAAAGAGAACAGTGAAAGTAGCAGAACTGTACATGTCATACCCCCCAAACAACAGAAAGCCGTTACAATTTCATAAGAAGTCTTATACTTCTATACTGGTGAGCAGATAAATGATACATGTAACTCTCATGGTTTAATAAGGTCTGCTAAGGAACATCTGGACTCCTTTGGCAGTTATACATTAGGCATTGGCCAAAGTGCACAATTGTACTTGTACAATGGCAATACTTTATGAAAGTATAAAATTACATAGACACTTATACAATAGTAACAACAGTTAGATTTATTGAAACGCCACCGCTTCTTACCTAGAAATGCACATTTCCTGACCGGCTTGAAGTGCATGAAAGCCGGGGATATGGGGTGTAATTTATACAGCGTAATCTCCTTTTTATTCACAGTTGATATGCATTATTTATATCATGAATCAATACACTGTGTTCAAAGTCAACAGAACATTCTTTGCCGAGATCCAGATGGACTTAATCCACCATAAATACGCAGTGATTCCTACTTAACCTTTCATGAATGCGGTGCAGAACCTTTGGGAATCTTGATTTACAGCTAAAAAACCTATCGGGAAATGAGGAAATGAGTGCGACATATGGCTACTTAATGTAATGAGATAATTATAATTATAAATTATTATTCCTTATTCCTCCGTTCTTAGCATAATCATTGTGTATTCTCCAGTGTACATGGCACTGTATGAATGCTATTCATAACGTGAAGAGCCATTCGATATCAAAAATCTTTATTTTCTAGCACTGAAACCTGAACAGATGTGTAGAACAGTATGTACAACTCAAGGGGAAAGTATACTCTTAATTACGCTCCACACACATAAGAATAGTATAAAACAACCGGACAAGCCATTATGAAAAGAACTGACCATCTGCAAACTGTTGTCATCATACTGCACAATACATAATTTATTGCTCTTTTAAGATCACAGTTTGATATAAGGCCTTCGTCAAATAAAATCAAAAACAAACAAAGCAAAGATTTCTGGGCTCACCAATTAATCACCATTATTCAAAACAACCATGACATGCTGAATACATTATTGGTAGTCTCCTCAGGCAAAATGCATTCAGGGAGGGCGCTCTGTTCATCCCCCTCACTTTCTGAGCAACCAATCATTGGATGTCATCCTCCCTCCCAAATCACCAAGCAACAGTGCTCCCTCAACCTTTGAAAAGAGATCTCATGACCCTATTAGCAGTAGAATACAAGGAAAATTTCACAAATAAATAAATAAGCACGGCAAACGTAGCACACCTGTTTATACATTTTTAAAACATCTACCAACAGCTAATGTGCTGGACTCAAATTTCCTGCACATAATTGGCGTGCGAGGGAGAACAGATGCTAGTGTTTGCACTTTTAATAGTATATTTTTGTAGCGCTGGGATACAGTGAGGTGGCTAACAAAAGCCCGTTTTGGGCAGATAGAAGCCTAACAATGCCAGTGCCTGCACAAGCGTTTACTACCAGAACACCAACATCTTCACTTCAGTTGAGACCTCTTCTTATGAGGCGATATCCCCTTTATCATGACAAATTCAAACGGTATTTATATTATGCATTACTTTTATAATTGTAGTCTAGTGATACACTTTAAGATAGCATCTATAGGCGTCTCGTTGGTGTAGCCTGTAGAGCACTATCCACATGCTCATTGCGAGCTGCGACGTCTGCTGATCGGATCCAACGACGTGACCTTGGTCGTATGCATCTCCCTCTCCCTCAATCCCAATTCTTCCAGTCTCTCTACACTGTGCTGTCCAATAAATTTGAAAAAAAAATATATATATATATGTTTTTTTTAAATGTAGTACCTATAGCTGTAAACACTGATAAAGCATAACACTGGTTTCACAAGGAAACATGAGGATTGTAATGATTTGGGTCCTGTCAATTTGGATTTTATTTAAAGATAAATGTATTCTGATTTATTTACATTGCTCAGTCCAGTGACACTGATCCTGCTGACAGGCATAAAATAATATTACTCTGCTAGTCACACGGCATAGACATGCACCTTAAAACATCACACAGCCGATTTAAAACGACACCTGTGCATACAGCATTTTATTTTAGTAGACCTTGTAAAATTTGAGAACTCCACCAAGTTTTCCACGGATCTTAAACGAAACCAGTTTCGCGGTGTCGGGAAAGGTAGGAGCAGGTACCACCTCGGCCGAAGCGAAACGTCAGCACTTCCCTCCTGCTCTGCTCCTGCCACCCATAACACCCCAGATTTTCGCTCAAGAAAATAAACAGTCGCCACCCCTCACCCATTGGCCGTGATCTCACTCTCGCTGCTATTTGCTGAGCAAACTCACGGCCGGCTGAGCTCAGGTGTCCGGCCGGCCGCGTCACACGCCAGATGTGGCTTCGTGTCACAAGGGCCGCATTAATCCGCGGCCCACTTGTCAGCCACCTTTCGCTACCCCAGCAGATCGGCTCCAAGCCGCAACACTGTAAAGCACACGGCCCCAGAGGTCTCCAGATCGGAGCACTTACCCCGTAACGCTATATTTTATATAGGAAATGAGTCATAAATTAAGGGAGCTCCTTCGCAGAAAGTGAAAGCCAGAGACACAGAGAAGGGTCTGTGACTGCCACGCAGGCATAGCGCAGAACACACTGCACTGCTCCCTGGATCGGGACTAGCACACCCCCATCCAGAAAAAAGGGCATTAGTGTGTCTTTTCATGCAAGCAACGGGTGATAAAAAACACTAACGCTGAATCGAGCACGAATGTGGAGCGACGGCCAAACCACATTTGATGAAAAACCTATTATAAGAAAATCTAATTGCATAGAAATTCAATACGTTTGCATTTAAAATGATTAAAACTCAATTTCCATTCTACTTCTTTTGGAAATAGTTACTGTAATATTGGCCATGAACACTCGAGCAATTTGACACACTGTGGTTGTTTTTAAAAGCCGTTATTAAGCAGAAAAAATGGTAGTGTGCCACAAAGCATTGTTAAGGCATTGAACAATGCTTACAAAGCTAAACAAAGCGTACATAACTACCGGACTGACACGGCCGACTCCCTCAAGAGTAACTACAGCTCTTTCACAGCATCACAAGATGTCTCTTGATCGTTTCCACTAAAAAGGTTATCCACCTACATCCGAGCCTACAAAAAGTACCTGTAACTGTGTTATTGTTTATACTATAGAGACAAAGAACAATGGAGAGCTGTACCTTTTTAATACAAGTGACCCTTTACAGACCTGGAAAAACATGAGAAACTAGGAATCCTCCATATACAAGCTAAAGGTTCAGCGACTAAATCAGTACACTGGAGACAGGATAAGACGAAGCGGTTTCAGAGGTGGGGGGTGGGTGTTTGAAATTGGGCAGGAGGGGGGTAAGGACAGGACAGGGGACGGGTCTCCCCTCAAGTGTCCTTGCAATTAAAGCAAGTCTGCAGAGGTTTAAATATTCTGTTGGTTTGCAACAGTATCAGAGCTGAATGATGTACTGTAAATATATGTTGGAGAACCCCGAGGGAGACTCACAGAGATGATTATAAGTCTTTCCTAGCATGTGTCTCAGAGAGGAAGAGGTCTCTGGGTAATTATGGCACTTAACTCTGTTCTCTTACAGACATGGCTGTTTTTTTCTTGAAGAATGAACCAAGGACAGTAAACGGGACAGCACACATATTACTGTCACATATTAAAACTCTACATAGGACAAAGGGGGAACCAAAATAACACAATAACCTCTTTTTTTAGCACAAACCACATTTTCTAAGACAAAGCCTATACCAGGGGTGCCTGGTATCCGAAAAGGGCCAATGTAGGAGCAGAATTTTGTTTTAGCCGAGCATTACGACACCTGATTCAGCTAATTAACTAATCATGGTCTTGAAATTATAAGTAGAAACAGGGGTCTTGTATTTCATACAATACATATTAGTAAGCACACAGGCACATTTTAAATATTCGTTACACACAAGAATGAGCCTACAATTAAACATGACTTTCGGACCATAAAAGAAATATGTAGTGAGAAAACATCTCAGTGTGAATGCCTACTTAAGACAATAAAACCATGAACACAGCAAGTGTGGGTTTAGGGCATGAGGGTTTTTTTTGTACTTCCTGGTTTGTCATTACAACCTGATGATTTATGTGATCCATTAAGCAGCTGCACGGCCCTTATTTACCGTTTCCTGATAATGGATATGTAGTAATCACTCTTTAAACTAAACCTATTAAGAAGCTGATAAAATAAACTATCACTGCATGCACCATTTGATATAATTTACAGACTATTCTGTGACACTGTCTAAAGTGCTACCAGGCTTCAGCTACAACTACAGTACGTCACAGGATATTCAAAATGGCAGAAGAAGAGGACCCAAGCTCGGTTATTTCCCCATTGCTCACGGCTATAGACAAAATAGGGACATGTTAATGAAGTGAACACTCAACTCCTGGACCTTGTCCATTACTCCATTTATAAATGCAGCCGCTCAATCGAATCTAAACAGAGGCATGCTGGCTTTATCTCCATTTCACCCCCAGCATGGATGTTCCTGCAGGGACATTTGCAGATTGTGGAACAATTTATCACAGACCACTATGGACTACGAGCTTGAATCTCAGACTGGTTACATTTTCCACATTTTTCTGTCTCTCAGGTACAGTAAACATCCGGGTTTATTTTGGGGAAAGGAACAGGGACTGAAAACGTCCAAGCAGAAGTTTGCGTCCACCAGTGGCCGACTACAGTGCTGTCTTGTGAGAGAAACACCCTCCCATACTATGGAGTATGCTAGTTGAGTACAACTGACGACAGTTTGTTTGGGTTTGGCCTTTTGAGTATGAAAGTAGTTAAGTAGGTGAAATGTTCCGTAAATGTAGTGTAATTAAAATCCCCGGATGATATACTTATTTTGCTGATAATAGCGTGTAGGATATTTCTCGCATACTGCATGTTGCATACTGAACAGTATGCAGTAAACAGTACACAGGACGCAGTAGATGGAGCTCTGATTCGGACACAGCCCATGTCTCATCTTCCCTCTACAGCCCACGAGACACTGCATTGCTTGCCTGCAGTGCTTTAAACCACAATCTCACGCTCTGAAGGGCAATAAGGAAGAGTTCCCTGGACTAGCTCCATACAGTCAGCTGATTATCATGTGTGTTTTCCAAGGACACCCCTCACTGACGGCCAACAGAAACCCCTTTGGCCTTCCTCTGAAAACATCGCCGTTAGCAACCTGCATTGTCCTCCGTTTATTACGGAGTTGGCATTTAGAATTGTTGCTCTGCTATATTTCAGAGAGCAGGCCCATTCACCCACCCTAAGTACCTCTTCCAACTGACCACATAATCTACGCCAAAGACATAATCAGCGCTGAGAACTGGGGACACACTAAAATAAGCAAACACACAGTTTCTTACATCACATCCTCCATCTCTCTCTCTGGCACACCCAAGGTCTGTCTGCTGTATGCACTTCCCATATCTCAACATGCTACATTAAATGTTGCGTTTTCAGCTTTGGATTTTTACAATGTCTTGCGATATCTCAATTATCTTAAAAAGCAAACCATTAATATAAAATTCATTACTAAGTTCTAAGTGAACGTGCCTTGGTATATGGTACTCAATAAAACCAATTATTGTCTGATAAGTTGAATGCACACAGGCACAAACAAACCTATTTGCCATTTCTGACAGCAAGCCCCCAAACGACAATATCTCCATTGAGGAAGCAGTGATTAGGGTGTAAATGTTTGCTCCCGGTGCTAACAGGTTAATAAAGATCATTTTATGACGTCTATAAATAGCGATGTGTAGAAGAGAATGACAGCCTGTGAAGAGAGACTCCAATAACCTCTGGCATCTCCTGATCTTATCAGCACATCACCATTACAGGTATTGAGCATCTCGGGCCTACACTACAGGCTCCAGTGCAAGAAGCACTGGACCCAGCATAGGGAGAAAAGCCAGGGATGCCTTTCCTAAAGCAGAAGGCTTTAACAACGTCGTCAACCCATTACCACAATGAAGTTGTCCACATTCACTTAAGTCTATACATGTAATACCACATAAAGTTATGCAAACTCAATAGCAACTACTGCAGGGACGGGCAACTCCAGGCCTCGCGTAGCGGAGAGTGTGCAGATTTTTGCTGCCACCCGTTTCCCTGGCTCAATAAGCTAATTAGTCATATACACCAACACTGATTCACTCATAAATTAGGCCACAATACAACGTTACAATACATGCATACAGACACAACAACATTCAGCAGCTGCTGTTTATATCACGGAATGTAGGTAACATATCAGATCATGTAAGTGATTGGGCTAAATAAAAAATTGGCAACTGGTGGCAGCAAAAACATGTATACACACCGGCCCGCGAGACCTGGAGTTGCCCATCCCTGACCTACTGCCTCTGAGAAGGCTGATCTAAAGGCTGTTTGGGAACATTTGAGCAGCATTTTCTATGCTGTGTAATTGCTGTTGAAATATGCAAGCAACTAATTAAATTTCCAAGCGTGCCGCCACCACAGTTGGATAGTTTTTGGGGAGTGGACACGCAAGCTAAAGTTCAGTGCGTTCCCCCCAGACCGCAACAACCTTTACTGTTTAGCTTGGGTATGTCCACTAGCTTTGTCAAAAAGACTTTGAAATTCCCCCTTGAGTCACCACTTTTCTGAACTACGTCCAGTCCTTCCACCATTGGCTCCTCCGGCTAACCTTTTCGTTCAATTACAAAATGTTTTGTCTGAACATTTCCTGGCTCTTAGTTTCGTGGTCTTCACAGACACCAAAAAGGAGAAATGCTCTTGCATATTCCAAACTTTTAAAAAAGTGTCAGAGTTAAATAAATAGACATCACAAATGTATAACTAGACCAGCATTCATTTCTATACAGAGGGAACCTTAACAAGAAAGAGGAATCATTTTTGGTTGCATTTCTAATGTATACATTCGCAGGTATAAATCTGCGACGTTTGGCCATCAACCAAGGTAACATTATTTTAAGGCAGCCATACTGTAGGAAAAAAGTTAAATTACTCAGGCCTAACCCAAACAAACTGTGGTCAGTTAATTTTCTTAAATATCATTTTTCATTTATATGCTCAGGAAAAAAAACACAACGTGAGGCACAAAGGAATTTCAGTTGAGACTAGAATTTGAGTTTATATTGACTCTCCCTTGGGATCCATACTGAGCACGGTGAGTTTATTTTAGGAGGTTCCCCAGGGACAAGCTCTGACCAGCTGCTCACACAAATATAATTTTATGGGCACTTAAATACGTTTTATCAGAAAACAAACACTAAATATTACACAAAGAGTAGATGTGTTATGAGTGAATAGGTAAATCAACACATTATGTAGGCCATAACCCTTACACTATAAATCTCACAAAGAATTGCAGATAATTTGGTATTTTCATTCACAAGTCATCACATCAGTTTATCTTTTAAAATAGACATTGTAGTCCTTGCCAGCCATGTAAACATAATAGATTTAAAAAATTGATGGTTCTCTACTAATGATGTTCACTAATAGACACTTTGAAAGATAATGCACTCCTCATTTTTAAAACAATATTTAATATAGCCTATAAAACTATTAACAGTGTAATCACATTGTTCTCTTTTGTGTACATTTACATATATACTGAGTCACACTCAGTATATACATTGCATTAGTTCCATTAAATGCAATATATACATCCAAATTAGGGGAGCAAAGCAAAGAACAAGCGAGTCTGGTAATCTATGCATGAAACACAATGAGTTGGACTTCCCCTCAGGGTTAATTTCTCAATTTATACCACATTGACAACAGAACATTTCTGATAATGGGTACTGTAGAGAGCAGGAAACCATAAATTGCAGCTTCCTGTGGAAAGCGCTCATGCTCCAATTCAGCCCCTTTCTCACAGGAAGCGGGCTGATCAACAGCTGTTGGTCACCTACATCTGAACTCCTCTGGCCCCGTGCTTTGCTGCCCTTTCAAGTGGTGCAAAGCATTCGCACAATTGGCTGAAATTTACATTTTACGGTCCGGGGCCGGGCGGGATAGCGATGCGGGGAAGTGGGAGGAAGTTCCACATCGGGGAGGGCGGCGCCGGCCGCCACAATGAGTCCCAACCCTAAACGCACTGACAAAGAGACGCTCCGCGGAAACAAACGAGAGCTGTTTGGTCTGGCACTCGACGACGTGAAAAGCAAACACGGATGACAAATTGACTTGATGGGACAGAGGATCACAGCCATGCGGTCTTCAGTCACACCCTGTCCCGGGTTACAAATACAGTGCATCCGAGGGACTCAAGTTAAGACGTATCCATTGTTCACAAAGAAATGGGCAGTGACATGAGAAGACATTCCGCCAAATGAGACCGGAGGGAAACCGCTCTATTTCATTAAACAAAAGTCAGATCGAGAACCGTACAACAACACAAACTTAAGTGTGTTTGACAATCCGAGAAACGGGCACCATTTCATGTGGAAGAAAGCCCATTTTAATTCAGCTTCAAAGGAAATCATCGCCCTGAATCGAACCACAAGTCACATCCACTGCTTTCAAATTAGAGCAGTGAAAAATATTTGTCTTATATCACATACCAGAAAATTTTTTTTATAAGAACGCACACCCAAAAGAAAGAAAGGTGTCAATTATCGGTCCATTAAATCAGAAACAATATGAGAATCGCACACTTATCTCCATACAAAAATAATTTGTAAAGTCACTAACATGTTCTGGCAATATGCCTTCATGAAGGTATATTGCCTAAACATGTTGGCAATTCTAAATAATTTTTGTATGGAGATAAGCATGTGATTCTCATATATTTTTTCTGATTATATCAAATACCACCAATCAATTCATATATAATATGAAGGAGTAACACGCTTAATGCGGGAACAAGACCATGGAAAACACCAGTCCGTCTGTGCTTTTTGTTTTGATCAAAGGTAAAGGGACAGGCTA
Organism: Ilyophis sp. 1 JC-2022; assembly: GCA_022702515.1. NCBI lineage: Eukaryota > Metazoa > Chordata > Actinopteri > Anguilliformes > Synaphobranchidae > Ilyophis > Ilyophis sp. 1 JC-2022. Next base: position 116,414,325 of record CM040403.1, read on the forward strand.
CTTTTACATAAAGTCAAACAAAGTTCTTGAGTTTTGGTTGTAGAGTCTGCCTAAGAGCATTTATTATTCCTTTTGAATATGTTTCATGAACACACAGATTCATTTTAATGGCCTACTCCTTATAATAAAAATAAATAAATAAATAAAAAACACATTGTCCAATACCTATGCCTATTAAAAGATGAAAATATAAAACTCAATCCGAATATAATTCTCAATGAAAGGTAAAGCTAGAATATGTACTGGTACAGCCAGGCGTTTTTATGCCATTTCTTCCGGTGCATTCTTCCCAAATATATCCCAATAAATCTACAGCTTCTGTGCGGGAATAAAAACATTGAGAATCGCACAGGGGATCGCTCGCCTCTCCCATAGATTAAGATCCAGTCAAACTCCCAGACCCATCTCAGTACTGCACCATCCGCCATCAATCTGGGCGAATATAGACAACTCCCCTCTGAAGCTCGTTCTGCCGAACCAACCATTTTCATTCTGCAGTCCACAATATAAGCTGTGCAGTCACAGCACTGGAGAAATGTTAAACAAAAACACTCCATCCCTGGGTGATTCTATGGGCCAGTGAGCTACAGTTAGCATTCCCATATCCAAGATTCCAGGCTGTGGGGAGTGCCGCTACCACTAAAACCCACTGTTTTAACAAAACCTGCAATGCAGCAGCCCTCCATTCATATAGAGAATTATTCATGTCAAATGTCAAATTTCCTTTCATTTATTTTAATAAATATCTACTTTTTAATACAGGCCCAGATATAACCCAGCCACAAAGTTCTCAAATTTATGAACATATTAAATGTTTTTTCTTGCTTAAATAAACATTTTCCATAAATCTCAGCCAGAGTCAAGCTCCAACAGCCATGAGAACCACATAAAACATAACACTTGCTTAAAACCGGTGACTATAAGTGAAGAAAACTATTGCGGTTAGTCAGACCATGGGCCAGTTTAGCCAGTGCCCACAATCGAAAGGGTATTGCCTTTGGCTGGTTTTGTGTGTATGTCTGTCTTGTCTGTCTGTCCGCATCAAAGGGGTACAGTGACTGAGTTTTGCCACGAGAGGTCAAAGGAGCAAGGTTCTGTATTTTGTGATAGTTCTCGCTTTCATATAGAGATGACCAACTGCTTCATCACAGCAATACAAATATCTCTCATGTAAAGCGAGAGGCTTTAAAACTGTACACCTGCCACAATTTAAGAGATTCTCAGAGGCCCAGATTTAAGAAAAGGAAAAAAAAAAAAAAACATACTGATCCTCACCACACCCTTTTGCGTTTCCTCTCAAAGGAGCCTTCAAGGCGAAAGAACATCAGGCCAGGGAAACTCATTCCACCCACAGCCTCCCAACACTCTGAACTATCATCATAACAGAGCCTTCATGCTCAGTGTACAAGCGCTAGATCAGAGACCCGCCTGGCTGTTTTCATTCCGTACGTCTACACCCCCGTCCTCCGACACTTGCTGCCCCTCGTTGCTTCACCGGTGTAATTTCCTATATTTCACAAGCCTTGTAAACAAACGTTACCGCCGTGCAGCGCCAAGCCTCTCTCCTTCCCCTGCACCTGCCCAGGGAGGGAAGCGCATGGAAGCATTTCCTCACTTTAATCCCGCTATTCAGAGATTTGCTTATCATTCATTACCGCTCAGATTTTTCCCCTTATTTTTGGCCGACGGAACCGTGCATCTGCTACACAGCTGGCTGCCGGTGGAATCTTCTCCAGTTCTGCTCAGTTCTTACCACAGCTCTCCCCACTCAACTTGTGCTTAACAATTCAACTGTTTCTTCTCTCACACAAAACTTTAGAAGAAAAGGCGTAGTTTTTACGTACATTGCCTTTGGGGAACAGCCACAGTGGAGTCAGAGGACAGTAAACTTAAAACCTTCGCCTCCTCAGGTAAATACCAAAAAAGACTCTTTACAGGGTCTAGCTTAATAGAACAAGTAAAGGTCTTTCACATTAGTTTTATTTTCATGTTACTTATACTTTAGTTACCCAGGTAAGTTCCACTGAGATTTTTTCTTTTAAAGAGAACACTTGCCGAGAGGTTACAGCATAAATTTGACCCAGGTATAAAAAATACCCTCTAAATTAAATAATTTTTAAAAGAGCAATACATATCACAACACCGCTTGGGAGAGCCGGTGACTGTACAGGCAGTGAGGATGGCAGCCTTTATTTTTGGAAACTGGAGCGGCTTCAGCTCCCCGTCCTTCAGCTCCCGGTGTCTTGACAGACGTGAAACGCAACCTGCCCGAGCCCGGCCCTCCCTCTGTTTGTTTAACCCCTCCTTAATACGGACACCCAGCGCCCTTTAAAAAGCCCCATTTCAATACGGTGCTAACTCAGCGTTCAAGTTCAGCCATCTGTCTGCTGAATGTGTCAATGGCGTAACAAGCCTTTAACGCAGACAACAAGAGGCAAATTTATGAACCCAACATTGAAATTCACAACAAGTGTCTGGGGGGTGAATACTGTGGAGGGGGATTATGTTAGAGACATTAAAGAGAAAAACGGCCTCCTCTTACTCGCGACATATGTTACATTGTTGAAACTTTGTGATGCTCTCTTTAACACTTTACTCTCCAGCTGAAAGATACTCAATGCAATGTGCGTGAATAGTTGCAATGCAAGAAGAGTATAGGCAATTAATTTCAGTATAAAATTTGACTCACATAATTACAAAGATCATTACAAAGATTTAAATATTATTTAATTGGATATGTAGAACAGAGTACATATGGAGATTGGCCAGAGATATTTCTGGGGTTTGCCGTATCCAAGCTTAATTGCACAGTTGGTCCATTGCAAATCTCCAGTGAATCATCAGTGTTAATTAAGCAAAGTTATTTTCCAGTTAATTAGATAGAAGTTTGGTTGGAGAAAAAAAAAAAACATCTCTGGCACTCCAGTACCAGTGTTGCCTACCTCTGATCTACTGCCCGTCTCTGTACTGGTAGTAAATGTAAATGAGCAGACAAAATGGCCGACACATTCACGCATCACAAATCCTGCAAAAGCAATTGAGAGGGAGGGGAATGTCTTCCTGCCGTAAGTGAAGCACCTTAAACGAACAGCTCAAACAGGGGGCCCAGCCCCCATTCCACACCTGTCATCGCTGGACAACTGCGCCCCTCCAGACCTGCTCCCCTGACCCCCTGACCTCAAGGCCAGCATTTGCACCCTGGAATTTAAAGGAGCAGGACCTTCTGCGGTCTTCATCTGTATCTTTACCAAGGAGAACACTAAACCGGGACAAAGAGAGAGAAACATCTCTAGAGTTTCCCGGTGCTTCTGCGGCATGCGTACGCCTCCGCGTTTTGTTTCTCAGGTGCTAAAAGCGTTGACCTACTTTAAAATCAGTGCGGTTCTTTATTGGCCCTCTGGGTTTATTGTCGGATGCACTTCGCTTCACTTTGACAATAACATGCTGTTTGTTAATCTCTTGTGGTGAGTTAGTGAAACTCAGGTATTCGAAGTTCACAAAACAAAATGGCCCCTGACTGCTACAGCTGACTTTGAAGTTTTACCACACTGTAACATATGGTCCGGAGACGCACGACACGAGGAAGACGTACATCTTGTCCCCGTCACCTCAGTAACCACACGTGCTTAAATGCGGTCTACTGAACCACTCAATTTGTTCTACCATTTAAAGAAGAAGTGGTATAAAATAGCTGTTAAAATTCACTAAGTTAGACCTACTGGACCATCAAGAACAGCGGATCTGGCCTTGATTTACATGATAAAAAATGTCCATTCCAACACAGATCCTCAAATACATACATGTTCAAAGAACACTGGTCTTACATTCACTTTTGCTTGGTATAGCAGACAAGAGCCTATAGTGTAAAGCTGGTGCTTTTTAAGGCATTCATGATAGGCTACTGACCTCACTGCCATGAATACACCCAGCAGCCACCCATCTCGCCCATTCAACCGCGGCCTGAATGTCGAGGTCCGTCCTCTGAATAAGATTCCTGCTCATTTCGCCTGAGGTTGCCATGTCTCTTCAAACACAGACAGAATGACTGAGAGAAAAAACAAAATCTCCGTCTGACGGATCTCTCTTTGGTGTCGCCATCCATTTTCAGCAATGAGACACTGGCAAACAATCCACGCTCACAGCCTAGCAACTCTCTGGACCCTCAGACACAGGGCCTGATCAGGAGGGCTTTCATCTCCACATGAATACCAGAGATTAAGATTTCTGTCATTACACATGGCCGAGATGTCGTCTCCTTTTCCGAAAGCGCCATTAAGAGTCGCCACTTCTGAGAAACTCCAAAACAAACTCGAGGAGAGCCTCCAGAGTCGAGAGAAAATGAGAGCCTCAGGGCTGTCGTTGTACTGGTTTAGTGTACCACAAACAGAGAAGCAAGAGCAAGATATTTTTAGAGTGAGGGGTTTAGTGGCATGTATATGTAAACTATCCTTTAAACAAAACTCAATTACATCACTTAACACGTGATTATATTTCTTCTCAAAGAGTAAGGCTTAAACTACACTGGCACCTTTAGGTAATTAAATACTGTATGTATAAATTGTTTGTGTATTTTCCAAAAGAAAATGAGTCAAGCCAATGTTAAAGACATGACGGTACAGTAAAATGATCTGATGAAACTAACAGTGGACAAAACATTTCTCTAAATGGCCCAATTTCACCTTGTCTTCAGCACAGCCCCCCAGCACAGTTCAAAGCATCATCCTACCCCCTCCATTACATCCCCTCGAATACGCCTGGCAGTGGTGGGAAAGTTCAGTTTCCATTTGAGAAGTATGCTTTGATGGACTGGACAAATATTTCCTTTGTGCGGCTGCCTTCTCTCCTCTGTTGTGTTTTGACAGCCTCCAGAGCCGCGGAGAACAATGATCCGGGGATGACACTGGCGATGCGGCCGGTCCCCTCAGAAACCGACCGTCTCTCTCACCTCTGCCGCATTGCCCTGCAGGGCCAGCCGCAGCTCTGTTTACGCCTGCACCGCTTAGCGCAGGTATCAATTAAGATGCTGGAGGTGGGGGGAGGGGCGACTCCATCCACAGAATGCAATGATAGTCTCTCGCGTTTCAAATTAAAAGCTTTCGATATTCAAAGCGAGAAGCAAAGACGTAATTGCCACTCGAAGCAAAATGGTTTTCAGATGCTTCACCGTGCTACGAAACACAGTGGAAACAGTGGGGCGCTCTGCCCCATTTACCGAATTATCCTCTTGTGTGTCTCGAAAATCGTAGCTAAGTGATGCTGCTCTCTGAAAAACAAGACGTGCGAGTTGCGTGTCAATTTATGCTCGCTGTGAAAGTAATCAGTAGCTGGAATGAGCTATAATGACAGTTTTATATAATTGACATCTTTATACGAGTTAGCACCAAATTCCAGTGAAAGCACAAAGACTTAAATTGGATTAAACTGGTCTGAAGTGAACATGTTAATATGCTGTACAGAGGATACACCTATGCTCTAACCAGGAGACTGAAAATTACATGCTACAATTTCACTTTACAAATATCTACTGGGCAAACAAACAGCATGCATACCATTCTCACTCAAATTCCCACACCACCACAATGCTAGTGTCCATCAAACAGAGCCAATTCTGAAACTGAACTCTGAACCCTGAGGTTAAAGGTCAGGTAATATTATTAGTTTAGTAAGCTGTCCATTCACATGACTTAATATTGTTTCAAAAGCCAATGGCTGAACAATGACTAGCCCATCATTTTAGCCCACTGTCTGAAATGTAGTCGGACGTAAAGAAAATAAACTTTTTTTTAAACCATTACTTCACAACAATCATAATTGATTTATACAACACTAAATCTCCTTCCCATCAGTTTGTTTTATTGGAAAATAGTTACAATTGTAAGCATACAAACAGAAAGGCAGTCCTTGGGGGTATACTACGAAGGAAGCTTAACATAGCCAGGGTTTCTTTACGTTAGCTGGCTTCAGAAAGCCTAACGCCTAACATTTTGTCCATGTTTTGTACTAGAGCAACATATTTATCGCCTGTGGGGGGAAAAAAAGACTGATATAATGGACAGATATAATGGACGGATAAGAACATGAAACAATCATATGAACAAAAAGCAACACCATTGCCTCCAACAAAGCCAGGAAGGAGCTTTTGTAAAAAATAAAAATAAAAATGCTCATCGTGTAGGTTAAATTCGTTAGGCTAGGTAATACCTTATTAATCTTCCTACTCGGAACAAAAAAATCTATATTCTCAGTAGGCTACATTGTCATACAGTTTATTTCTAATGTGATAACTGTACTACTACATTCTAGAGCTCCAAACTTTAAACTTCATACAGCATGTTTCAAATATTGCTGAAGCAATCACATCAACGTTTTTTCATTAAAAAAGGGTCTCAAGCATTTTCCGGAACTCAGAAAATCTTTTGCGGAACTCACTAATCTCGCCCTGCGAAGAGATTCCCTCAGTATCCGCACATATCTCTACGGGATCCTTTGGAAAGGAGATGCCTTTTTCCAAAGCCAAGGAGTTGATTGAAACATATAAAAGCACCACCCTTTGACCAATCTGTTATCCTGAACATAACCTGCCCTAGAGGGGCAGAGTACAGCTAATGAGGACACTATCCCTTTTCTTGGGGGAGAGGGGGGTGGGGGGGGTGGAGGAAGGTTTTTTTTTATTGGCTGCAGAAAAATTCATTTTGGGGATACGTGATGTTATGACAATTTAAAATAATGGCCGTAAATGCAAACCTGTACTCCAGGATTTCCTCTAATTATAGTCTTTGACATTCAACGCTGGGCAGATGAATGAAGCCCTGCCTTTGTTATTCTCGATGGAAGGATGTCTAAATAAGTGGGTTCATAAGAGCTTGACTCAAAAGCATCAAAAGGCCAGCAGGATGAGGATCAATTTAGAGTTAACATTCACAGATGCAGGAAATATAAACATGCATTACACTAGCTTAAGGCTAATGAAATTTTAACTGGAGATGCAATATGTCATTAAGCCCCGTGACATGTTTCACAGTACTTAGGTACTTGGCACTGTGCAACGTCTGTATGGCGCCCCAAACCATTTTAAATTGATCGCTGACATGCTACTCCATAGCGGACTATAGAAATGCAGTCAGGGTGCAAGTAGCACGTTAGTGTTACTCTACAAGTTTGACAGAGAGAGCCCAGCAGAGGAACCTCCAGCCACCTCAGTGTGCCCAAGATTTCACACAGCATTGCTGTGCTCACACAGAACTTTTGCCTTCAGGCACATGACCACGAATACATTAGAATTTACAAGGGGCAGAATTAATAATGAGGTGCTATTCATGGAGTCATGGAGACTGGAGTCTCATTTATAAGGAAACATTCAAATAGGCAAATCTTCTAAAGAGAAGGGTGGAGAGGGGCCTCTCAGCCACACTGTCTGTGCCCTCTTGTGGAAGATGGGTACAGTTCAGCAGAAGCCCCCTCTGCTCGACACTCCCCACCGCTGCACGGGGAGTCTAATGAGAGCCTTGGGAAAGGTTCCCCTGTTGTACAAACCCTTCCACACACCCAAGCACACATTGCTGTGGATTCTGGCACAATACAGTCGCCCTTTTACAGAAACATCTGACATAAAAAATATTTTAAATAAAAGCCCTGAATGCTGAGCCTGTGCTTTAATGGCTCCTTAGCTTCAAGCAGAGATCCTAGACATCCTTTCCAAATGTGAAGTAGGCCCTGGTAAACAGGATTGGGAGAACCGTTTGGCATCCTACCAACTGACTAAATAAATGTATGATCTCAGACCAGTCCTCTCCTTGTTTTCGCAGGCAGAATAATGCAAGAAATTCAATACTGTTCACCTATTCTCAATAAAAATGTATATTTTCAAATGCAAACTCTGTCCTATTCGCTCTGTGTAACTTTGAGAATAGTCAGAAGACTTTCCTGAATATTCAGCAAACCATGGAGTGGTAAATGTTTACTGCTCATATTGTGCTGGTGCCAAACAACTCAATATACTGTGAATGTAAATATGCTATTAGTAGAATATTAAAGCACTGTTAAATAACTGTGACATCTTATTATCTGTAACACAGTGAAATGTACTCGCAATCTGAAATAAAATAACAAAAAATTTCTAAAAGAAGTCAGTTTATTGACATTACACACGTAAGGTCATATTAAATGTGAAGAAGAATTGAATGGCATGTATTTGCTATTTTTGTGGTAAGAAACGTTAGCATTTCCAGCTGGAAGAGTAAAATTGATGGGTGTCATCCAAGGGCCTTGGGTTTGAGGTCACTTCATAAAGTCATTTGCTCACACAATGCTTGAGAAAAGGACTGACTTACCACTGAAAATATTAACTTTAAGTTTCAATAATTTGCAAATGTTTTTGGGAATGATGATGCTGTAAAAAGACTGCAAACAAAATACTATAGGATACATAATGCATACAATATATTCATAATTCACACACTACTGGACACACAATACAGGAGTAGTGCTGATTGAAGTGTTTTCTCTGGTGCCCTGTAGTTGTCTGGTGCATTCCCAGGATGAAGTACTGCTGCAACCTGAGGATGCCTGGCTGACTTAGTCAAACTCAGCTCTGAAAAGGCAAAGCTGCTTCTTCTTCTTATAATTTGCAACAAATAGTCGATGTTTAAGAGGTATAGATGATGATCTAAGCAAAATGGCATGAGAAAAACAAATAAACTGAAAAAAAATGTAAATAAATAAATTAGAACCAGAGACTTTTTTTTAAGCTTGTAACGGCTACCTGCAGAGTCAGATTTTTCCATTTGTTACACCATGCATCCAAGAACCTTATAATACTGGTAGGAATAGGTAGAAACAGGTTAGATGAGCATCCCATTAGCTCTATTTTATAGGAATATCATTACATCTTTGATTAAAATGCTAATTGATGGCATCCAAATTTGCCATGTTCACTGGGAAGGATTCAGATAAATTTCTGTCAATATTGTTTCCCAGCAATCGGTACACACGGTTTTGCAATTGGTACGTACGGTTTTAAAACCAAGAGTAGGCCTACAGATTTCCATGCTGAGATTTTCTTTCACTAAGGTGCCTTGGGGGGCTCCGTAGAATCTTTGTACAGCCAAATTTTAGATTACATTTGTTCCAGTTCTAACAAGATCTGTGAAAAATAAGCTGAATGCATAGTTAGTGTATCAGTCACGCTGATGACTAAATGATTTACGGCAACAAATTTGACTTTTCTAATTGTCTGGGACATCCATGACAGCTGTGAGCAGCCTGAAGTAAGCCTATAATAATCTTTGAAAAAGTTTAACTTCACATCAGTTTAATAAGAAATTGAGTTCAGGCTTTTGGCAGCATTTGGTGGCGACGAGGAAAACCCTGCTTAGGCTCAAAGATGAGAGAAAGTAAACACTTTCCAACGTTACTCGCAAAGCTACAATCAATCTGTCCGTTCTCGTTTACGTTCCCCAACACTCCACACCTTCACGCCACAGAAAACTGACCATGAAGCGGCGGAACAAAGATAACATCACGGCAACATGGCAACGTCACGACGACGACGCAAACCGAGCGTGCTCTGTGGGAGCCTGCAAAGTGCCCCAGGTGTGCGGCAGCTGAAAACGATCCAGTCTGTTGCCGTTGCTCGGAGAAAAACAAATGCCAGCAACACCTTTGCCGTGTGCTCCGCTGTTACGGTTGCCATGATCAAAATCAACGGAGGCTTATAAACACCCCACGATCACAGAGTTCTTATCCTCCCGTTGTAATATCCCTCTAGATCAGAGACACCCATAGCTCACTCCACATCATTAACACTCCCGTACTACTCTTTCAAACACGTATTCATGGATTTGGAGGTCACTGGTGAGATATGGCTTCAGAAATCGGATACAAAACAGGAAATCTAGTGTAGGCCTACTGGCTCTGAAAGTCTACTCTGCAATATCAACATTAGATATTGTATTCACTGAGATGGTTACATGATAATCTGTCTCTAAGCTGTGTGAGGAGTTCAGTTAACTCATGTGGCTGCATGATGATAGGCTTCAGATGTTTTTAATTATCATTGGTTTGTTGGAAGATTTTGCTTGATTACCATAACTAAGTCATGCAAGGCAAGTGATATCACTTACACATTTATTAAAAACATCCTGCCTGGACAAAAAAATAAATAAATAAATAACTTTAATCCTCAGTTTTCTGAAGATGATAATGCAAAACCATGCTAGTTTACTTTCTTATACAACATTTCCTTTTTCATTTTAATTTTGCAGTTATTTTATGAAAGCTTTGTGGAATGCACAAAAAGATAAAGACAAGAAACAAGAGCAATGATTTACTGGCAGCAGCAAGGTACAGGACACATTTATTTTCACTCAATTTGACCCTATTCAGTGTTGGACATCTCTTAAAAATCAGCTAACCCTTTTTTATTGTATGACTTCTCAATTTGGATTAAATGAAAAAAGATGCAATAAATTGAATGCAGTTTTCAAAAGTCCTATACCAACTTTTAATTTTGATGCCAGGCTCTGTAGCTGTATAAAACAAGCAAAAATACAACTGGTTTTATTTTTTATCTCGGATTTTTTTGTGGGTGATTCTGGATACCTTCCCATACAGGTCTTAGACTTCATAACCTTCCACTTAAACTTCTAATTTTAGAGCCGGAGGTGATTTTAATATTTAGGGATAGAAGGCTAGTCCACTGTGGGACATTAAAAAGGCGACACATAAAGTGTCAACATTTCTCCATTATAAATTTTTTTTGTCACTTTAAACTGTTGGGGTCAATTTGACCCCAAACATAAAAGGCAAAACATATAATTTCAACATAATAGGCAGACTAGTAGAGCAGTATCTGTCATTTCCAACTGATAAGCGATGTCCATTTTTAATCTAAATAAAGCTATCATTTTGTGAAGTCACTGAACTCACATGCAATGCAGCGCTGGACGGGTTGCAGTTTTTCCTCTCTCCCTACAGTAACATGAATAACAAGATATTCAGCAGAGCCACTATACATTTTATAATCCTAAAGAAAGGAAAGGTTCACGATCACGGTCACAACAATTTGGGGATTAAACTGAGTTCTTTTCACTACGCTTTTCCCCTCTGTGCCCATGGATACCGGGTTTAATCCTGAAGGCAATTTGTGAGGCAAAAAGTGTGAAGTGAAGTCCTCTGAAGAAGAAAAATTCAATAAATGAATAAACTTGCTTCAGTTTGCCAATCCAGTCCCTAAACCGATCCAGGATCCAGTGTCTGCGGACCAGAGACTTTTTGTCTGAGACAAACAGCCCATGGAAAATAATTAAGCTATCCAATCCAATTATTTCTATCCAACAAACACTTTCTCCTCTGGCTGACCCTAACCGTCCATGTGACGCATCTGAGCCAATTAGAGCTGAATAGAGCGAGTATGATTCGGATTTTTAAAAAATAGACCTATCCAAGCTAGTTTACGATTTCAAGATGTAAGATGGAAGAAAAGCAAGCAGGCCATGTCATAACCTGTGTGCTGGCACACATGGTCACAGCTCATCCCAGTTTTCATGGAGCAAAATATCAATCCATCACCAGGTACTTAACCTTATACTACCTCTTTTGAGGAGTGCTAAACAAAAGGGCAATGGCACCATTTTTTTGTCTTTGGTAGGACTCAGCTGGCTATTCAAGCGCTGAATTACAGGTGTCAGGGTGGAAACTCAAATCACAAGGCCACAGCAACAGCATTAAAGTGCCTCTCTGTTTTATTGAGAGACAATGAAACCAAGTACACAAGTTACGTAAACAAAAGCAAGACCTCGGACGAACTTGTTTCTGATTAACAAATCTGTACAAATCTCCTTACATCTGGATGTGCATTCATCCACAAATCATGTGGGTCAGGAAGCAGAACCATTGAAAAATTAGCTTGTAACATAATAATAGTAATTGAGTAATAAATCAGATATAAAATGCGTGGGGCAGGACTTTATCTTAACCGTATTTTTATTTTCCACAGGAAACTAGGAAGTAGACTTTTATACAGAAACATTTTCTTGACATGGTACAATAAGCAGCATGTTTTGCTGATGAGCTACATGTGCATCTTACCTCCTTGTGGAATAGCCTAAATCTGTTATGATATAACTAAACACAGCAAAAGAGTCAGACAGTGACTTCAGTTTGAGGTAAGAAAACATGTTTCTGACTGATTTAGGCCTACATAAACAAACAAACATGTTGAAATCCGTGTGAAGCCACGGATCAAGACAGCGTTTTGGCTCTGCGCATCAGTTGCAATTTCCAGTCCTCTCCCTTTGGTCCACCATTTGTAACAAATGTGGACCAGCAAAACAATCTTTTTCCGGCACCAAAATGAAATCAAACAGAGTGAACGTAATAAATCACAGCTAAATAAGCTGCCATATGTAGACATCATAAGCTTGCTGAAACTTTACACGTAGATTAAGATAAAAGGGGGGGGGATCTGGTGTCTGGTGGTGAAATCAATGCTAAAAGTAACAGGAAAACTAACACAGACTGTGCAAAATCAGTATTAAATCTTAAACTTTGCAGTTCTTTTCTTTTTTGGAGGAGGTTGGATATGATCTATTACCTGACTATGACATTTTACAATACACATAAATATCATCACATTAATCCAGTCCTCTATTATTGCCATAATATTTTGTTTAAACCTTCTCCAGATTAAAAGAAAAAAAGTGAAAATATTGTGGTGTGCCGCAAGAACAAGCTTAGATCTTTCCATTTAAAATAATAATAACAGTATGAAAATTCCTGTGTTACGTGAGTCATCAGAGCAGAGCCGGTGCTGTACCCACATTACTGCCTGCCAGCCTCAAACACAGAGCCCCTGGGAGGACCTCTCACTGTCTGAAACTAAACCACAAACGGTCAGTGACCAGAACTATAAAGCTGTCTGCTTCACTCCGAGTGTTGGGTTCATTCTAGTTGATTCAGTCTGACAGGGGAAAACCAAAGATGCACTTGCCACTCGCTGAAATATAACGGCCTTTAAAGAACGCTAGTTTTATTCTTTTGTTTATACTTGCCCATTAAGTTCACCCGAGTTCTAGGTGACACGACAAGGAAGCAAAGACAGAGACACGAGGCAATAAATCCGTGTGCAAATTACACGCTATGCTAATAGTGAAAACACAATAAATTTATTTTATATTATACACTCACATACACATAACAGGGTAAACTAACAGCACAGTGTCCAACCCAAGCTGGGGCTTAATGCTCCGTTTGGGAGCCTCGCTTCGCTCCATCATCACCGACACTGCCAAGGCTTTTAAAAACAAAGGGGAATCCCAGCACAAGAAAAAAAACTCAAAAGTACAATAAACAAAAGGTAAAACATAAGCATTGCGGCTCTTCTGCAAGCAGCACAACACGGTCCACAACCCTGTTGGTTAACCACAACATTCAACCCAAGAGGGATAATGACCAGCCTCCGGCAACTGTCTTGTCAATTACCAACCAGGCTACAATTTAATCTAGAATGATTTGAAAATTACCAAATGACAGACGTGTATATTTATGCCACAGACCATAAATAACCAGACTAATAAGTCTTATAATATGCAAAAAAACATTTTTATTTTTATTTATATTTATGCAAGCTTTTAGAAAACATTTTGGATACTGAGTAGCCTATAAGTTTTAGGCGTCATTTGGACTTGTTGATCCTTCTTGGCTGACCATTCTGAGGTGTTGTGTCAGCACAACATCAACTGGGAGGCAATTAAGATGAAGACAAGCTTGATGCAAATCAATTAAAAAACTGAAGTAGGAACACAAAGACTATTTTTTTTATGAGACCAATGTCTGTGTTCTAGATAATTTCTAGCTTATGTTTTATATTTAGCATACAGATAGGGGGATAATGAGTTAAAACACCATCAGTTTGCTAATTTGCCGTTCCCTTGAGAGACCGGCCACGCTTGGCTCTGGCAAGACCTGGGCACAAACCTAGGTCCTCGGTGTGCTATACTACATTGACACAAAGACCAATGTTTTACCGCTGCGCCACTGTGGCACTCAAATACTATTTTTTTTTTTCATATTTCCATCATAAGTTGTTTGACATCTGTATTGTAATGTAAAACAGGCCAGTATAAACAAAGACAGCCAGACAAATATCGGTTATTTTTACAGGCCAAGAGTTTCCATATCGTGAATCCCTACAATCGATATATTTTTCTGTATGTTTTCGTCACACCCACTAAAGCACATGCACATCTTTAAATAAACCTTGACTGACTAATAATAAAAAAGCTTTTTTCAGCCAATAATATTCATAAGTATAATTTGGCCACCTCTAGAGAAATGAGATATACTCCCATCTCAAAATGCATATATGGTGAATTTTGTTAATTCATTAATTTAGTAAATAGTGCTGTGGTGTGTTTAGTTCTGAAAATCTGTTAGGGGAATGCTAGATGCATACATTTCAATGTCATATAAAGTAACAAGCTGAGGACGAAAATGATTGACAGGTTGCCCTGTCAAATGTGAAAAAAAAAGTTGTTATTTAATGTGCTGCAGGTAACATGCATGTGCATTAGTCTTTCACAAGTGTCACACAGCACAAGCGTGCTGAGCAGGAGGTTGGGAAAAAAACAAGCTTGCAGGGCAAATGTGGATAGTTTATTCCATGTAAGTTAATGGTGTAAAACCTGCCTCTAGAATACCAGCCCCTCCCACAATGTTCATCAGCAGTTGTGCATGATGCACAATTAACAGCAAGGTTCTATATGATTGCAAAACTCATAACGGCAATACCAAACTGCAGGTGAAAATCTCTTTGTGTATTATAAGAAAAGTGTATCAACGAAATCATTTGTTGTGACAGACACATCAGAAAGTAAAAAAATAAAAAAATCACAACTCAATGTGTATCCCAATTGCCATGGGAACCGGTGCCCTATATACCATTGAATGCATCCCTCTGGTTGTGAGGGTAACTGAATGCAATACAAAACAATAAAATGAATTATCTTTAAAATGTTATTTTGGACACAGACACACACCTTGTTGGATTGAAGAGGAACTCACTGCACAAGAGCAGACGGGGCAATGTATTAGAGACCTCCCAGTAATAATGGACACTTTTGAAAGCCGTCTCATCAGCAGCCAAATGAGGAATGCACTTGTTTCAATGAAGCAGTCTTTCCTTCAACACCGAACAATCCAAATGTCTTCCGTCTCTAAACAACAGTGATTAATAACTTCTGGTGAACCTCTCAGCAGAGTGATGTTCAAAGAGAAACTTTCTTTTATGCTGAGCAGGTCCACAGAGGCATTGGGCAAATACACTGACATTTGCCAACTGCTTGGACAGGGCAAAGAAAATATCCTTGATAAACAAAGAAAAAATCTAAATTGATTCCATCACACTGTGAAAGACTGGGAACATATATTACAAATGATTCTGCTGAATGTGCAGTTGGCCTGGCAGGAATAGCTGAATGGGGTACAAAATTGGATGCAACACCATATAATTCAAATGGTATTAACCACAATGTATAAATGTAGCTTATGTTTGCCATACTGAATGGAGGTTTATTTAACAAAATATTAAATCGTTTCAGAAGTAGGTACTTAACGCTACTCTAATCATATCTTAACCACCAAAATTCCCATCAATCCCGTTACATACAGAATCTTACCACCAAGGCAACACATTAGAAAACACAGTGATTTGATACATTCGGCATGGTTATGCTAGCCACATATTCAGGCCTCCAGTTTAATCACCTTTCCGGTACATGTAGTGAACTCATCACTGCTATCGGGCCATGTTCCTACATCCTTTAAATTGGCAGAAATCAAGTCACTTCTTAAAAAAACTAATTTGGATCCCACTGTCCTGGCTAATTATAGACCCATTTAAAACCTCCCATTTTTATCAAAGATTCTTGAGAAATGTGTTGCGCAACAGCTTTCTTCATTTTTACATACTAATAGCATGTATGAGCGGTTTCAATCTGGGTTCAGAAAACACTATAGCACTGAGATTGCCCTCACCCTAGTAATGAATGACTTGTTCCTCTCTCTGGATTGTGGCTGTATTTCTATTCTTGTTTTACTTGACCTGAGCGCTGCCTTTGATACTAGTATAGACCATCATATTCTCCTCCGCAGGATAGAAAATTTAGTTGGTCTCACCGGGCATGCGCTTATGTGGTTTAAATTCTTAGTTTTCCTTACATTTAGATTGCTTCTCTGTTTCCACCAACAAGGTTGTTAAAAACCTTGGTGTAACTATTGATTCAGACCACTCCTTTCAGCCCCATATTAACAATATCACAAGAATGGCCTTCTTTCGCCTGAGCAATATATCTAAATTAAAGAAGATGTTGTCCCTGGAGGATGGTGAAAAAATGGTTCATGCCTTTGTAACCTCTCGACTAGATTACTGTAATGCCTTATTGTCTGGTTGCACTGGCTCAGCCCTGAATCGTCTCCAACTTGTACAGAATGCAGCTGCTAGGGTTCTTACTAGAACCAAAACATGGGAGCATATCAGCCCCGTGCTCAAAACTATTAATTGGCTGCCTGTCAAATTCAGAATTTACTATAAGATTTTACTTCTGCCGTTTAAAGCTTTAAATGGTTTGGCGCCATAATATCTTAGTGACCTACTCATTCCTTACTGTCTTCCTAGATTACTTCACTCTCAAAGTGCTGGCTATTTGAAAATTCCTATTATATATAAAATTACCATGGGTGGCAGAGCCTTCTCTTAGAGCTCCTCTCTTATGGAATAATCTTCCCATGTATGTTCGGGGGGAGCATTTTCTTTTGAATTCATACTTAGCAGCTAGTTTTATTACATCCCTTATTACTCTCTATTACTATCCAGTTCATCACCTTTTGTTTAAACCAAGCCAGCCAGCGAAGGATGGGCACCCCCTCTCTAGTCAGGTTTCTTCCGAGATTTCTTCCCACTGGAAGTTTTTTCTCGCCACCGTTGAGTGTTTTTTTACCTCGTTTTTCTGGTTGGGCGCTAAGGCGTTTTTCTTTTTCTTTTTTCATTTCCCTGTACAGCGTCTTGTGACAGTGTGTCTGTGACAGTTCTCTGTAAAAAGCGCTAAACAAATACAATTGAAGTAGTGATCGGACAAGTGAATACGATTCTCTTGTTCTCTGAACGGGCCAGTAGAAATGTCAGTCGTTTTGCACTGCAGTTTCATTGCAATCAATTATAGCCTAATATCGCGCTGCCGCACGGGAAAATACGGATGATATTGTTACGTTTTTAAATTGTTCTCTATGTTAGTAAATCGGACGGAGCCCTAAAATACTCATCATGCAAAGAAACGCCACACTTCATTTTGAAACATAGTAACTGGGGTGCAACTGGTTCATCTTATTTTAAATCAAACGATTCAAATGACAAAATAGTAGATTTCGTTTATTAGGCATATGATTTGCCTTTGTTACTAGTCCTACATGAAAATATGTATAATATCCACTATGTCAGTGCTGTTTTTCCTACAGGTCTTTGGTGTGTCAGCCCTAAACGTTTAAGGCGACCTCACCTATACTCGTTACACAATATAGTGTATATTGGCTAGCCTACAAGCAAAAGTTAACTGTTTTTAATATAGCACATTACCTTGAACTTCAGTTATGCATTCACTCACATGCCGTTTCTCTGATTTCCGTCCGATTTCTCACTTTTGCTGGATATCATGACATTATTTGACATTATACGTCGATCCACCTGCCACTACCGGTAATTGATAGCACATTGTTACTAGCGTGACAGTTAAGCGGTCAGTCATTTGGTAAAATTCATCAGCACTGTGTAATGCTAATCGTGCAGGGGTGCGTTTCCCAAAAGCATCGTAAGGCTAAGACATCGTAAAACCCTTCTTACGAAGCTTCTTGAACTTTGAACTTCCCAAAAGCATTTTAATTTAAAACGCTCTTAGAAACGCTTGTAGATTAACGATTACTCCAGAACAGTCATGGACGGTTAAGTGCGTTTTAAAAGCCCATACATCGCATACTTTATTTGATTTTTCGTGTTAGTGTTCATTTCATTTTACGGTTACCATAACCACTGATTGTTTTTTATAGTGATGTTAGATGCAACAATATTTACGTTTATTTATTTTTAATGTACTTATTTTTATATATTTGTAAATTACCCGTAAACGCCATTCCTTAAATAGCCCTATACATAAATAAGACTAGTAAAATCAGTGGGAAAATGTTTTTATTTCAAAATAAACTTGACGTGCCTAACCGGCCATGTATTTGGCATGGGGTTCGCGTCTCCCAATCTGTCGCCTCTCGTCCTCCCGTATCAGCAGCACCACAGACCGAAGAGAGATGTAAAATCCAGGGATCAGAAAGGAAAAGTCCTAGTCCTGCCATGTGTTTCTTCCACACATGAACACAGCCAGCTGATTTCACTAATTAGTCTGCCTCCTGGCTGAAGAATTGTGCAAATTAGCAAATTCAGGTGATTGGAACTAAATACTGGGGAGGATTTATTACTTTCTGAACCCGGATTTTACACCTCTGGTTAAGTTGCACTTAAGAGGTGACTGTGCGTTCACGCTTTAAGAACTGTTTTGGGAAAAGCGTGTTACAAATTAAAGAGCCATCGTAGAATCGCTTATTGAAATCGCACTTAACCCTAAGATTGATCGTTATCGGGAAACGTGTTTAAATGAGCCTTCTGGTCTTAAATTCAGATAATGCCATAGGTAGCCTGTAGTTGTGTACATAATTAACGAGTGTTGTTTACAATACATGTGTTCGAATTTGTTTGGTTAACATTACATTTATTAATTATTCAGTAGAGTACCATTTTCCCATAGTGGATATGGAAAAAAATATATATTATTGAAGCGGGTGCCTATTGTATTATGAACGCTGATGCGTTTGATCTTGGGCTAGGCCGGAGGTGGGGTCGTAGGCTACCTGGAGGTTGTTGACACCACCCTTTTTGCCTGCTTCCTAAAAGTGCCCTTTTCCCTAATTTTTTTTTTTTTTAAAAAATAATTAAATAAATTTAATTTTTATAATAAAATGCCCTGCATTAGATTAATACTCCCTTGGTTGCGGTGCGCAGCGGCGCCGCCCTGGCCCCTCCCCCCGCCCTCCCTTTACCTCTCCCTCGATGAATTGGCGCCGCAGCGGCGAGCACTGTGCCGCCACACGACCTGCACGCATGCGGGCGCCGCAGCAGCAAATGAAATAACGCATACGCGTGCAGTGCATCGTGACAGTGTCTAAGTCTGTGTGTGAAGTTACATATACAGTTTAATTTTGTGTTATAATATTTTTTATAAATTAATATTTTATTAACATATATTATTTATTTTATATATTTTGCTTTTGATAATAAATTATTTCTTTTTGGCAAGTATAGCTATAATTGAAAAAATTAATAGCTCATTATGTGCCAACTAAGCAATCTCCTATATATAATGTTGAGTCTTAATGTAGAAATGAGTCTGCTGGTGATTGTGCACCTTCCTTGTTGTAATGGTTTCCCCAAAAAACCCTTAAATTTAATCAGATCCAGTTGTTGTGTAATGTTGTAATAATTAATGAATAATTAACAAAATAATATATATGTAATAAAATACACTTCAATTTATTGATGTGAATTTATTGAAATTCTTTCAGTAGCAGTGTTTGTATCAATTGTCATGTATGGGTTTTTTAAACAAACCTCAAAATAAAAATAAAAAGGGAAAATTAATTCAAAAAAAAAAAAAAAAAAAAAAAAAAAAAAAAAAAAAAAAATTGCAAAAAAAATTCATATCCAAAAAAATTACATTTTTTTTTGAATTTATGGTTCGGCTATTAGATTTCGATGTATATAGATGGTAGAGGTAGTACAGGATTAGAGTATCTAGAAGCAGGAGTAGAGTAGAAGAAAGAGTAGATATAAGAAATGTGGGTGCAGTGAGTCTGTGGCAGGTGCCACCTAAATGGCAGGGGTTGCTGAAATCTTCAGCGGCAGCAGCGTACGCGAGTTGGACGGAACTCGCTTGAATTGTTGCTACCTTTTTTGCCCGCCCTTGAAAAAAAAAAAAAGCTTTTCCCCGAGCTTTGTTGGTGTAATTATCCATACCCATTACCATATTTAGTAATTATGTTTGTTAAAATTTTGTTTTTCTTTATGTATGTTTTAAAAAAACAGGCAGGATTTAACCTGCAGTGCCACTGCATATATATATATTGTATTATATATATTTTATATATCTTTGCTACTATTTAAATGTAAAATTTTATCATTAATAAAAAAAATATGTAATTAGAAAGAAATAATAATATGTTTTTAATAAACAAATTTTAAATAAATTTATGTTTGTTGGTGCTTTGTTCCATTGCTTGGTACCTGCTTACTGTTTACTTTTACTTTGATTGCTTTTTTTTTTTTTTTTTTTTTCTTTTTTTTTATAACAAAAATAAATCTACCATTAATATGTCTAATAAATATACTATATTACTATACTGTGCTTTGTGTTGTGTTGTGTGATTTTAACTTTTTTCTTGAATTGTTTTTACCCCGTAACAGAGTTGACATTTTGACACACATCGCATATTGATATATAAATAAATAAATCAACGTAGACTAAGTAAAAGAAAAAACAAAAAAAACACATTTTTTTTTAAAAAATTTTTTTTAAAAATTTTTTAACATTTTATTTTATTTTTTATTTTTTTTTTTTTTTTGTTGTTTTTCTATTTGTTTTCTATTTGTGCACTATCAAAAAATAATATAATAATAATATATTCAAATATTCAATACCCTTCGATTTCTAAAACCTAAACAAAAAAACAACCTACCTACTACTTACTTTACAACCATATAACATATATAACTCCAAAAAAATGTAAAATAAAAAAAATGTAAAAGAAAATTTTGTGCGTGCGCGCGCATCGCATACCTACCGTAATAACCATATTTTTTGCCAAAAAAAAAAAAAATAACATTCCATTTTTTTTATCTTCATTCCCATATATATATTTATTTATTATTAAAAAAAAAATCACCTGCGTGCCCTTTTATGAATTTGGGCCCCTGCCCCTCTAACATCCTCTGCACGTGCCTGGTTGACACCCTTTGACATCATTAACAGGGAGAGGAGGAGAATTAAAAACATAAAATAAAACATGAAATGGAGATGGAGGTTGACAATTGGGGGTAGAGGGATTGTCGGTGTTCTGTCGATTTGTCCTACCTTGTCAAAATTAGTCCTACCGACGGGTAGATCCATGTAGTTTCTATCGATATTTGCTACCCTATCAGAAGATGCTACCACAAGTAAATTATGATTTTTTAGTAAAAGAAAAGTTGAATTAACATCACAAATGGTATACAAGTTTGATTAAAACACCGTAAGTATGGAAAACATGCAATACTAAACCTGGGCCGTGTCCGAATCAGCACTCTTCCACACTGTTGAGTGGCCTTGGCGAGAAAGTCGTAGAGTACGCAAAAAATCTTCAAATTGCAGTGTACTTGAAACACCCGGATGACACACTTACTTCCGGGGTTTCGCTGAGTACATTCGGGAGCACACTTTTCAAGAAGTACACGAACATTGTGTTCACATAAATATGACGTGAAGCTTCGTTTTTAAAAAAATGAGGCACAGCTTTCCTGACGTTTACCTTAAAATACAACAAAAACAACGTGACATGGCAGCGTAAAGATGGAGCGCAGGGTTGCCAGATCTTGCAAGAATTTCCAGCCAAATGGCGACTCAAAACTAGCCTAAAATATTTTTTTAATCGAAACCAATGTATTTGAAATAGAAATAATAATATTTTTACTTTTTAAAATAAGTGCGTGCTTTGCGACATTTGTACCCATGACTGCACTTTGAAAGTATCCCAATTTAGCTGTAAAACCGCGGACATGGCAACACTGTTGGGACGTCTTATGATCTGCTTACGACACTTCCACATTGCGGTTGGAAAATAGTATGGCGGATATTCTTCGCGGACTGCTAAACGGTGCACATTAAACAGCACACTTCAGCCAGTGCACTGTACGCAGGCTCAACCACCTGTTTGCAGGCCATGGGCTAGCTGACTTAAAAGTAGTAGAGGTGGGTCGTGTTTTAGGCTATTTATACGCGCGGGGAATAGCCCTGGGGGACTGTCTGAAAATTTCTCTACTGAATCTTTAAAAAATAATTTCATAATACTTGAACCAGAGTACCCGGAGGAAACCCACGCGGAGAACACGCAAATTCCGTACAGAAAAGCCCTCGGCCGGGATTCGAACTCGGTACCTTCTTGCTGTTAGGAGACAGTGCTAGCAGCAACGCACATTGGAGGCACCAGCAGAACTGTAACTGATTATTGAGCGCATTGTGTTTGCGATCAATAATACACATTCCACCATCCAATTAAATATCTAATTTTCATTGTATGGGTAAAGTTTTAATTAATTAGGTATAATTAATACGGAATGCCTCAACATCACAAGACTACTGACTGTACTGTAGGCTACTGTACATTGTCTAGGCTGATGCGTTTCGCTGAGCATTGGTAGTGTGACAGCACCCATTTCACAAAACAGAGAAAGAGTTTCCTAATGAACATGACTTCCGCAGTGCTATCAACTTACATGAACCATCTTGGGTCTTAGCTCTCAAAACAATCCATAGGATTCACAATTCATGGGAAAGTCGCATGGAGGGGTGATGATGTACACCCCCTTCAAAGCATAGCTACTTGTCTCTCACAATGGATTTATTTGTGATATTTGTCAGGATTAATACTATGCTGTACCATAAATAAAAAGATGACGACAGTCTATCGGTCGACCTTTGGTTGTAATCTAACACAGGGAGTTCTTGCTGGTTTCCTGCACTTGGGTGGGCCAGTGCTTTTGAAAGTGATCAGTTTATTGAGGCTGGCTGGTAAACAAAGCATAATGGAGCATATGAATTCCAGAGAGCCCATTTGATGCTGATTTTCCATTTGCCGGTAACAAGTGCAACGCTCCAGTGTCCACACCCCAGAAGCCATTCATATTCACTCTCCATGGCTTTATCTTAAATAAATCTTAGAAGATAGGTTCGGTTACTGAAATCAAAAGCCATTGTGCTTAGACTGGAGGAAGTCATACTGCAAATGCCTGCATCTAATAATGACTGACGTACATTTTTAACCAAGTTTCACAGTCAGGGATATTTCACTAATTCCAGTGTCTGCAGTACAATTCAAAGCCAATATCTGTCCGTTGATTGTGTTCTTTTTTTATTTTCAAAACGACATAATTAAAAAGACAAAAATATAGAAATAAAAAAATATGAAGTATGAAGACTTTTTTTGGTGTACAATGCTGCAAATACCATATTCGATATTGACACTTTTAAGGGGTAGCCAGACGATAATGCTGTTGTAACGTTCCGTCATATCCGTTACAGAAATCTCCCTTTGTTACCAGGGGCTTAAGCAAAGCTTTCTGTAAACCACATCCCGCTTGTAGCGTATGACTTCAAACTTTCTGTTAGGGGTTTGGCGGGAGGCATCTTGGTTAGACGTGCATTTGAGCCGTTTGGGTGTGCCTTCTGTGGGCTCCTCTCTATTCGCATGGAAAACTAAATCAACCACTGATGTCTCCTCTGGTTTGCTCAGTCAGTCATCTTTCACATTTTTGATCTTCTACGATACATACATATTATTTAAGGGAAAACAAAACTGGGTCGTTTCATCTTGTTTTGCCCTACAGACATACTTTAAAAATAAACCTGATGTAAACCTGATGATGCTGATGTGTAATTACTAGTTTTGCATAATATGTTCAACTAAATGGGAGCATACAGTATTCAGCCAGCGTCCAGTATTCAGCGTGCTTTATCATTTCATCACTATGATTAAGGGGGAGTCTAGGCAGGTGAACAAGTTAAATTAGCAAATGCTTTATTTGTCATTCAAATAAGGTTGCTCTAAAAACAACACAACATGAATGTAGTTACTGTGGAAAAATGTTTATAGTAAATAAATTATGAAGTTATATCTTCTTGTAGCAACCTTCACACCGACCAATATCTAAAACAATTGCTTTCCCCCAAGTATACAAAGATTAGCTACAATGCTAAAAAAAACTAAGATGATAACACAAAACCAGTAGCCTATAGACTTCATATTCTGGTACAGTCGTATTGACGGTTTTGTGTCCAACAAAGTCAACCCACATGCTTTGAAATTATAACCCAGTTTGTCTTCTTGCCACTCAAAACCAGATTAATTGGGACAATCACCCTGTGATAGACTGCCATTTTTGGGTTATACATGAAAGCATTCACAACATATAAAAGGAGACAAGCTCTATCAATGTACACTGATATGTTTGTTTTCATTTTATTACTGGTGACTATGCACAGAAAAAATAGTGACCACTTGTGCTTCCTCTGTATTTGGTGTCACATTTTCTAATTGATATAAGGGATTAAATACATCCATATTATACTTGTATTGCATCATTGGTTGTGTTTACACACACACACATGTATACATATATATAAAATATTTATTTTTCCCTTAAGCTTTCAAATTTAGTTAAGATTTTCTCTCAGTAGTCTCTCAATCCTAAGAGAAAATCGGTTGCGCAACCACACTGGTTCTGTGGTGTTAGACTCTATCGGACTGAAAACCTGTGCCCAGAAAATGAGCTGGGAAGCGTCCAGCATCTTCTCCTGTTTCCAGTGGACCAGCATGCTGAAACCAGGCGAGAGAGACAGAGTGGCCGGCCTAGAAAATGACCCTGCGGCTCACTGTCAGGCCTGGCTGCCGGGCCAGTGTGATCAGACACAGCATTTCTCAATGCACTCTCCTCATTTTCTGTTTTCATATTAACTTCTGACAAACTAAATAGTGCTCAGCACGTGGTTATATTAGTAGATATTAACATTATGACTTACACTATAACAAAACAGACAGGTCGGGAATGGGAGGTCCAAGTATAAGTTTAGGGATTGGAGCCAGATATCATCTTAGTATATTATTAATAATATCAGATTATTTAATGGACACACTTCAAAATAAAGTATAACATATCCAGTAGACGGAGGTCTCAAATGTCACTTGAAGGTATGAAATGTGTTTCTCTTGTTGGTATGACTTCCTTAAAGGCCTTAATTTGCTTCAGGGAACATCTGAATTTGATGTGCATTGACACTGAGCTTTTCTCATATAAGCTCATCTACATAAGAGTGTGAAAATGTGATTGTGTTCAGAATTTTACACGCTGAACCGCTTTTTTAGGCTGAAAAATTAGGACTGTTTGTTGGTTTTGGACAAAAAGAACATCAGTGAACTGTAATGGAAAATAAACCCATTTCAGGCAGCATCACTGACTTTGTTTGGTCCGTAAAACATATCCTCCCCTTGTCCTCATGGTCCACCTGCAGTGGCACTGCACGCGGACCCAGTTTCCTTTCTCAGTTCAAAAGCATTTAAATAAGTCATTGGGTGTCAACAGAAAAAAATTAAACCCTCATATACATAAAATGTTAAGTAAAAAATGTAAACAAACAAATTGATCAACACGATGTATAGTGTATAGCCCATTTGCAAGCTACAGCATTCCACAGTAATATGGACCCAGACAGTATTATAATCGGTAAAACAAAGGCTCTGAGAGTTATAAATGTTATAAATGACATGTGAAAGGAATGTACATGGCAGTTCAGGGCAGGTACTATGAAGAGGTAACAACAGTGTTATGGCAACAGTCCCACAATTCTGACACACAATGCTTGTCAATGCAGCTGACATGTACATTTCACCTACAGCCCCTGAAATCTCAACTGGCATATGATATCCCAGAATCCCACAGTAGCATAGGACCCCTGAAATCCATACTTAGACCGACAGTACAGAGAAACATTTGGAAATCCCTCTTAAACCAGATAGCCCTGAAATCAATACAGTACAAAAACAGTATTTCATGCAAGTATCGCGGCGTTGGCATAGGATCAGGATCAGACCTGGTTTGTGTCTTGGAATTCTGTGAGAATGCATATCACCTTGAGAGCCAATCACAAGTAGCGTAGCATTAACCAATGATCCAAAGTAAAAATACATGTGCATTTTAACAAAGTAGGTTATCAACTATAAAATCTGCGAATGCAAAGTATTTTTGTTTAGTTTCTTCAGCAGACTTCTGAAAAGCATGCTATATGTAGACAAAACACTTTATAAATGGAAGGTTTACACTCTACAGTAAAATATCCCATCATAGACTTTCTAGCTGGAGCTTTCTTTCATATTTCAGAAAAGTTCATAGATTATAGCTTCTAAGAAAAAAAGCAACCTCTGTGAGTAAAAGTATAACATTTTATATGAATTATAAAAATAAATCATTTGTGTCATTTTCTCACATTTTTTCAAAATGCCCAGTAGTTTGCATAATAATTGGATAGGCTCAGTGTTCATGGTCCCCATCATTATAGGCCTGTAAAGAACAAGACAAAAACATCAGTCTCCTAGAAACCAAATTCAGACATATCTAACCACTAATAAGAATAATAACTGGAGTAATTATCATAAAACTCACTTTGATATTCAAACATGTCAAGGATAAACGTGGATTGGAAAAATGAGAGCTGGTGTAGCCTGCAGATCGAATGCCATTTCATGCTCTGTGGATTCTGGGATTAATTCTATGTGCTTCACGGCAAGCCCTGTTTGGGTCGGTTACAGTGGCTCTGCGTGGATTTTCTAATATCGCCAATCATTTCTGGGGGTCCACTCGAGACCCTTTAAAAAACGCAGTGAAATCGTGCTCCTTCCAAATCCGTGACAAAAACCGCAGACAACTCAACCAGACTTTCCCCCCCATTTCTATGAGCTTAAACTTCAGCATGTGCGTTTTGCACCATAATGATTCAGTGGAAACAGGCATTTGCAGTCACACGTTCCAGTGATTCTGCGCTGAATAGGAGACATTGAAAGCACAGAGTGCTTCTCCTGAAGAGCATATCTCATTACTCTATGAACGCTGGCATGGATGAGATTGAGAACTCACTCGTGACCATTTCAATGTACTTTGCTGTTTGGCAAGGCAAAATAGACAGTGAGACACACCAAAATGTTTCTCATTTTAGCAAAGGAATTTTATTGATATGTGGGACTATACAGTGAAAAACAATCCAATCCAAAAAGCACAGCCAAACTAGGTCTCATGAATGCATTCCCTTTTCACAGGAAGGAGAGCACAAATACAATAACTGACCAATTTGGTTATTTACCTTGTCAGACAAAACAGAAGTGTATTTTACAGGCCAAAGGCACATCTTTTCTGAGATATAACATGAATGTCTCCTTCCCAGAATGCAGTGCCTTCCAATAGGCAGACCGGCCTTTTATCATTTCACACGTCATTTCAGAGCAAATCCTTAATGTCGGAAACGTGCCCACCTGAAAACACTGATCTTTTAGTGGTGTCCCGTACTCCGCTCTGGCTGCCTGTACATGCAACACATAAAAAACAGAACATGTTAGCTCTGTATAACAACACATCAATTTGCCTTTATTAAAATGTATTACA
This sequence comes from Ilyophis sp. 1 JC-2022, assembly GCA_022702515.1. Taxonomy (NCBI): domain Eukaryota; kingdom Metazoa; phylum Chordata; class Actinopteri; order Anguilliformes; family Synaphobranchidae; genus Ilyophis; species Ilyophis sp. 1 JC-2022. The sequence goes on from CM040403.1 coordinate 116,441,875, forward strand.
ATTACAGCACACATACACAAATTTACTCTGTAGTATACAGAGGGGCATTCTAATAATTTCTATGATATTGTCACATGCATCACATGTAGACTAAAACTTTGTCTAAGTTAAGAGGGCAGAAGTCAAATTCTCAATGTTTTTCCATCCTCTTCATAAGAAATGGCAGTCTTATTACTTATTGCAATATTAATTTAAATATTTTTCAATACACTGAAAGAATGCTGGTGAGATGAACTGAAGGGATAACACAACTGGAGATGGTCCACTGAACTACTCTCTCAACCTCAGCAGCTAGGACATAAGCACTTGACACACTCACAGATGGTTAAGATGAGCTAAAAAACATCAACGAAATTGCTCAGAGAGCACTGGTGGCTTAAGAGTTTTATTTCTTACGTTCACAGACAGTGGATCTACAAACCAAGACGCCTTCTGGCAGGACGTCTCCTGAGCAGAGTGTATCATAGAGGGCCTGATATAGTTCAATGAGCTCAGGTCACATTACCCATATGGCCAGCAGAAAAACAACAAACCCAATATGGAAGACAATATGAACCTAAAGCATACTACTGTCATATTACATGCTGGTGTTCATTCTTTAACTTGTTTCAAAGAGAGATGTGCTCATTTGAGATTCAAAATGGGGTTTAGTCATAATTATTCATTTCCCCTTATTAGTAATTACTGAAAATCTAAACACAGAATTATAATTTAAGAACCACATAGGTGTGCATGAGTTTAAATGAGGCATTAAGTCGTTCACCCACAGAACCACAAAAGAGAAGCTGTTCGGGAAAATAAAGAGAGAGGAACTCCTTTTATCTTTATAGGAAATGGTAGTTACCCCACAGTGGAAGTATCTAAAATAACAGGACATTTCAAAATATCTTTTTTAGTTGGTGTTTTTTTTTCAAAACAAGTTTGATACCGATTTAGAAACAAGCACTGGCATGCAGTGGGTGACAGGAGAGTCAGCACCAATGATGTCCCATACCTCTCTCTCTCTCTCTCTCTCTCTCTCTCTCTCCCAACAGCACACCATCTTGTCATATACATGACCACACCCTTGCATCCTCACATACTTCACAATGCACAGCTCACAAGCCACCAGAACAGATGCTGGCATGACCTGTTTCCCACAGCCATGCCCCTGAAGACGGTTAGGAAAAAAACAAAATAGATCCCCTTGTTCCGCTAAATGTATTTTGGCCAAAATAAATCCGTCGGAACAGCCTGTCATCTACAGTTGCTCCAAATTTCCTTTCAATGTTTGTGTCTGAAACTTCTTGTTTAACCGGAATTCGCATTTTACGAGCCCAGTGATCTAAGAATTTGTCATTCGTTTCCACACGCACCGTTCTTTCCGTTGTGAGCCGTTGATCCTGTAATTTGTTTACTGGGACAAACCTATTCACTTGAGAACATTCCTGTCAATGTTGTTTGGGAAAAGCTATACCTATTGACAAAGGGTGAGATACTACAGAATTGGTATCGGTGTAGTGATGCAAAACCAGCAAGCCTTCTGTACAGGCTTGGCACTGTCAACTACTCTCTGGTATAGATCATTTGCCTGGGTTGTTCCTGCTCTCTAAAGCTGTCATCCCAAAAGGTAATCCTGAAAAGGTTAGATCGTTGAAAATGCCCTCAACATGAGCAAGAAGAGGATGTGATCACACTGGAAACTTCTTCTGGCCAAAATATCAATATAATTATGAAATGTGTTCCCTGTTTTGACCAGTTCTCAGGGATATTATAGGGTGTTTCATCTTCCCATGTTCTGACTAATCACAGGAGCCAGGCCAGGATTACTCAGCCTAGCCTGTTGAGTTTAGGTGAGACAAGATCTGGTACTGTAGAGTTATTCACACACAAAATTTCATGTGAAATTGTGCGACCACACAAAATGAAGACTAGCTCTATAGATATCATCTTTTTCCATAGACTTAAATCAGGCTTGTTCAAGTATGTTCATTTAAACATAATAATATAATTTGCCACATAATTAAGTGCACAGGAATTAGAAGGGCAGATGTATATTAGGAGACTGTTAGTAACATAATGTGCTTATTTTTTTGTAATCTTACAGGAAAGCCAAAAAGACATCATTCAGCTGAGTATGTTTGACACAAACAGCCCGGGGTGATGAAATTGTATACGTCTTTATTAAAACAATATCAAACTAAATGATACCCAATATTCTGCCTGCGAGCTTTGCTTGCTTACAGAGTTTCTCCCTCTTGTTGCTAAGACAAAGGTTGTCACGAGTGCCTAAAGGGTGCTCATGTGCTTTTTCCAGGTGAGATCCATCACCGCTCTAACAGCTTGGCATCGCAGCTCATTTTGGATTCATTTTCTACTATTCATGCGCAGTATGCCATCTTATCATCCTTTCATGAAAAGGAGGGCATCATTCCAGCGCTCTGCACGCACGCTAAATTCCTGTATGAATTTCACCGTTCGTGCTAACGCTTGTAATAACACGGGCACAAGCGCTTCCGAAGAATGGGGTTATCGGTAAAAATAAGCTGGTTTTGAGAAGTCAGTTTAAGTGGCACGCAACTCTTCAGCTTGCTTTTCGATTATTTCCGCTCTCGGACTGAGTCCTTTTCTGCGACCGTGGCCGAGTTCTACGTCAGCCGAAGCGAAACAGAGCGGCAGTTCACTCACATTTGTCCTGCTCGGGCTGCTCCATACAGTCGCTCTCGGTGTCACTCGGGATGAGCCAGGGCTGCCGAACGGCCTGCAACTGCTGGTAAAACTCATCCTGTTGGCAAAAAGAGTGACGCTGCTAGAGGGCAAAGCTCTGCCCTGCTTCATTTTCACTTTCTCTGATTACGAACACATTCATATACAAATATTTAGAAACTATACCCACCATTACAGAAGCAGAACTGAGAACATGCTAATATAGCCTATCCCCTTTCTCCAAAAAACACTAAAGTTTAAACCTATGTTTTGTGTTCAAAAGTATTTATGCAGAGATGTATAGTTTATAATTCGAATGCTATTTCTCATGCTGAATATAGTCTATTGAAGTCAATATGCTATAGAACATTCTCTATTGTAAACTGAAATGTATTATAAGTAGCTGTTCACTTTAATTTGCATAACCTTGTTTTGTACATTCTGATATGTTGTTGATGTATTTGTCTTAAACCACAGAACACATGTAAAATATTTTGAATAAAACTATCTGGACCGTAAGAAGAAAAGGTGTATTGGCCCGTAAAAAAAGCAGTCTGGTGAAAAAGTCAAATTACAGAAAAATACAGAAACCAAAGACATAGACCACTGGCAAACATGCTTGGCAGGTTCATTACTTATACAGATGTTTTTATTTTCTTTTAAATTAAGTCCACCTAAGAGTATAATGCTTTGGGCCAAATATTAATAAATAAATTGCCCAGTGTTTTGTTGAAAAGGCTTTTATGTGTTCTTATTTTTCAGTGTTAAAAGGTGATGGCTCTTAAGTATTTTTAAGTATTTTTAATGAAAAAAGCTGCTATGCATATTATCTACATATCTGTCATTAATTACACACTGGCAAAACACTGGCAAAAACTATCTTTACTTGATTGAACACTTTTAAAACACATTTAAAAAATAGCCTAAATATTTTCCATTCTCAGATTTTTTTTAATTACATTTGATAGGACCAGGTGGCTTCAATCAAACAGGATTTGTGGTTGTGAAGTTTTAAAAATATATATAGATTCACTAGGCCTCAATCAGGCCTGAACTGAGGAGAAGAAAATCTATAGAAATAGTTCAACAAGGATGTTGTGATTAATCCAACCATCAACAGGGCTTCCAATTTAGGCTCAGTTAAAATTCTCTTTTAGACATGTTTTTTTCCACATAGATTCTGAATCCTACCATACCCTCCTCAATCTAAATCCTACCATACCCACCTCAATCTGAATCCGACCATATCACCTCTATCTGAATCCTACCATATCCACCTCAATCTGAATCCTACCATACCCTCCTCAATCTGAATCCTACCATACCCACCTCAATCTGAATCCTACCATACCCTCCTCAATCTGAATCCTACCGTACCCACCTCAATCTGAATCCTACCATACCCACATCTATCTGAATCCTACCATACCCACCTCAATCTGAATCTGAATCCTACCATATCACCTCAATAAGGTATATCCTGCTTCGAGATATCCCCATTACATTCTGGCTGCTTCCTTAACAGATAACACTGACTGAACTGACATGATCAAAGCTGAAAGAAGCAGCGTATAATGACACTAAGGTTCTTTTGCAGGTACAAATCTACCCTTTCAATTCAAAACTGACATTCTGGGATTATAAAAGACAGTACAGCAGGCCTTTAACAGCTTGATATATTTAAAAAAAACTAAATTTGCAAACAGTGCTTACTACACTACACTGTTCACTGGTTTTTGTTCTAAGTGCTTCTAATTAATTAGGTTTGATTGAGCTGTTTCAATGACTAATGATCTGAGATTAACACTACATAACATTTGTCTAGATCCCTGAAAATAAAAAAATTGTGTTGACTGCGATGTGTTTGTGCGAATGTAAACATACAATTAAAGGTATTTATTCTTAATGGTTCTGTCTATATCCACCCTTCAAATAAATCGAAAATAGCTGCTTCGGTTAAAATGCTATTTTATGTTAAATTACCCCTAAACAGTTAATTAAACTAGACAAACTTAACCAATTCATTGAAATATTAATTTACTAATTTATTTAAGGGTAAAAAAGTAACAAGCTTTAGAGTTACGAGAGTTACTGTATTTCACAAACACACCAATCACACAGGGTAGACGGTCATTACCTCTGACATATTGGTCCTGTGAGTGAACACCTTCCCCAGGCTCTCTGTGGTACTGAGGCCCGGCGGAGTGAGCAGGGGCCTCCCGGTCAGACCCGTCGGCGTGACGGGCCTGCTCCTCGGGCTGCCGAACATCTCGTCCTTGCTGCAATAGCTGCCGGGCGTGACGGCTCGCGGCATCATACTGTTGGGGGTCAGAGGCCTGCTGGGAGTTCTGGGCCGGCTGCTAGGGGCGTTGGGAGTTGGAGTCCGGCTGCTGGGGTTGCTAGGCGTCTGCGCCCGGCCCATTACCAGGGAGGTGGGCTTGTTGCTAAGGAGGGGTAGCACGATGCCCTTGGCTGAGAGGCTCCCTGGCGACAGCGGGCGGGAGGTTTGGGCGGGCAGCGGGAGGGTGCTGTGGTGGAGGGGAGCCAGGAGCAGGCTGCTGTGGGGGTTGTTGGGACTCCTCACTAGCTTACCATCGGACAGCTTGGCAAGGTCTCGCTCCACCTCTGTGGTGGAAAAAACATGAACATGCTGAAGGCACTCCCTCACACACCTACTCACTCCAGTTAACTCTCACTGTAAATACACTTCCTAAGACATTTCAAGGGAGGGTCTATTCATTTGCATGGTCATAAATGTCTCTTTTGTGTTGCTTTTGGAACGTATCCAATCTCACATTTCTGAACCATAAGAATCTAAAATACTTTTTTTTGAAACTGAGAATGATCAAAGCACTAAAGAACCCACAGAGACAGGTCTAGTGAGCAGCTATTTGAGGCAGTGAAAGGATGAGTCGACCAGCTGCTAATTTTTCCATGTAGTTCAGCTCTATCTCTTTAAAGCCGCTTGCTTTTTTCCCTGATGTTTATGTTTATTTTTACTAGTCATCGGTGGTCACATTTACTATGTAAACTGCGGGCTCCCACCTCCTACTTCAGCAGTGATCTCATAACTGTGTATCAAGCTTATGTCAATATGACAGCAAGTATAAGGCTATAAGGTTCCACTGGAATTCACATTTATACAAGTTTTTTTTGTTAGCTTTTTTGCTAGATACTCGATTTTTGTACCTATTAGCTGTCAATAGGTGATTTTAAGGAAATATCTGTGTCTTGAAATATATAAAAGTTAATATTTCACAACTTTTAGGAGCATTCAGAACTTTTTTATTTTCACAAAACAAGTTTGGAGTTAACATGCATGAATTACACTTCCAGGAATGACTCAAAGCAAAATATTGTCAGGGAACCATATACGTGTGACATGTAATAAATATCTCATGCGCAGGACATGTATTTAAAAAACCTTGACTTCCTCATTTATGAGCAAACATTGCTTTCTCCAAAACAAACATTTCCCTCTACTGCAATAAAAATGTGAAACACATGTTATGTTTAAAATGACAAAAGCTTCAAATGCAATCTTATTATTGGACTTACACACCAGTGAAAAGTAATCTAATTTACAAAAAATGATTCCAGGTTTATTGTATACCACTATTCTGGAATCAATACATTTAAGTTAAAGCCTTAAATAATTAGATTGCCATTTCTACATTTGACGAAGTACAATTGTGAAGAGTTAAGAATTTTCCCTGAGGTATGACACATAAATTTTTTCTCCAAATATTCATGGTGCAGAGTCATACCGTCACAATTTAATGGTAGATATATAAATATTTTTGCGTTTGATGGCAAAAATTTAGATAAGTCGGAATTAATGTTTTCCAAGTGGAGTATAGTTACAATTTACTCTCAAGTTCACAACTTAATTTCCAATAAAATAAATATTGATATGTTGCTGTTGCTGTTTATCATGAAAACATCTGGAACTGGTGTGGTGACATTTAAACTGGTACAGAATCATAGAATTTTATATGATGTGATGTATCAATATATTCACATATATTCACATATTATCCATCTGTATAGATTCATATTTACTGACTCAGTTATGGTTAGAGTTCCTTTCTCAAATCTAGAGAGCTAGTGCCCCACCTGGAAGAAAACCGGCAGACTGTCTGGAGAAAGGATTAAAAATGTGCACTGCGGTAACAGAAATATAAAAGAGTGCTTGTTGTTAATGTTCTATATTAGAACCCTGCGGAATAAAACATGGTTTACAGACACATGTGCTGTTCCACAGCTGACCTTGACTGGCAGGCACAGTTGTTTGTTTAAACACATCAAGTAAGTGACATCCAAATGACATCTGAATCACCAGAGCAAACTCAATTCCACATGGGGCCTGGTCTGAAAAGAGAGCCAGACAGACCGGGTTCCAATAGTATGAGATTAAATACACAACATCGAGTTCCGTGCCTCCAGCAAAATGCTTAACAGACAATATCAATCTATAATGAACCTTCTTTACTCAGAAGAGCCCTGGATGAAAGGCTAAAGAAGCAAGGTATGCAGTTCCTCCATTTCAGAGCATATTAACTCTTCGCTGATAGAAAGTGTAGCCGGCGTAAGAAAGAGGAGAATTTTACTTTGTGTGTAATGCACCAAGTGGCCTAAAAATTATCTTAAATAAGAGATATGTATGTCATTTCATTCAGGAAAACTGTGACTGGGGACTTCCATGATAAGTCACTTATCAGTAATTTGTATAGCATAAAGTAACGTAGATTTACCTAAATTATAATAAAAAGCAGTCAAAAGATTTAGTTCACCACATAATGGGAGTGAAAAATGCGATGAAAGCAAAAGCTCTGGCTTTTGGTATGGAAAACATTAGCGACTAATAAAGGCATGAAAGGGGGAAATTAGGTTGTTCAATGGCTTAATACCCTGCCGCGTGGGGAGCTCTCTGTTTGAATATAACTTTGCGTAAAATAGGCAAAAATCTATGCCATCTGAAGGCTGGAGGGTATTTCAAGAGTATGGGGAGTGTTGTAAACATACAAACTTCCCTTGATGCTCAACTGCCAAGGCACTGTTTGCTATCGTCGAGCAACATATAGTGTTTTAATTTCAGCGAGCATGAACCTAGGGAGGCCGACAGCGTGAAGATGAGTCGGATTACGCGCACAGCTTCTCTGCTGGGACAAAACGCACTCTTAAAGCGGGGGCCGACGTGCTTCTCGGAACCCCGTAATTCAGGACGGGGTGTGCAAGGAGCGAACCAAAACAAAAGGCAGGACACGCGTAAGCAAAGCGCTGCGAGACACATGTCTTACATTTGATCCCCGTATGCCAGCGCTGCCTTTGGTCTACTCAGAGGCTTTCATGCAGTTAATCATTTATTTCTGTAGACTGCGCTCCAGCGTCACTCGCTGCAGCCCGCCTCGAAGTCGCCTTTTCGGAGGGGAGCCCAGATCAAAACTGATTAAACACGCCGTAACCGAGGCGCTCGATTTTCAGACAAAAATCTGTCATCGCTCACTATACGAGTCGCACATTTTAATGGCTTTTGAGGTGCCTGGCTTATTAAATTAATAAAAGATGTTCTGAGTGATTGTTTTTTTCCCCCAAAAAACCTTAATTGGAGGATCAGCTTTTAATTAGACAATCAAACTCCTTGGGCCCTAGTTTGTTCTTCAGTGGCTGTGAGGGAGGGGGGTCTGCGGGTTCGCCTCAGATGTGCCCCCGTCGATGGATTAGCGGTTGGGTTTAGCGTTGACGCGTTTGATCGGGGTTCAGTAAAAACCGCCGTCTGTGCGTACCGGCGAGATGTTTCCCCATGGTCTCCAGCTCCTTCGAGAAGAGAGAGTCCTTCTGGAAGACTCCTTTCTGGCCCATTGAACTGCTGCCTCTGGCAGCCTTCAGATCCGAGTTCCAGACTGGTTGACGCTGATGAAGAGAGAAAAAAAAGCACATTTGAACAAAGCCCTTCAAATTACACATTCATATTTTTAAAGCTATTGCTAAATTCTGAAGCCATATTTGTTATAATGAGAGGCAATTACAAGTTTTTAATGGCCATTAGAAAAACATTATAAACCACAGAGAGTGATGATGAAGGGCTATATGAGAATGGGGCATTAACTTTGTTGCTGACTATCAGTGCTATAGTAAATGTCTGTAGTGGTAAAAGGCATTTTAAAATAACAATCAATAATCTCCTGGGAGCTATGAACAGAAGTTTAGCTGGCTCAGGGCCTGACAGCAGCTTCACTGCCATTACATTTCATGAACATAGTTTTCAAACATAAGCCATGGGAAGATAATACTTACAGTACAAAAAAGAACATCTCTTTAGTCAGAGCTGACCAATCCTATTGCTTGTTTGATTACATGACAAATTCACACTTTGATTTGCTGATTGCATTACCACACATAAGGTCAGCATGACACATGGAACGCAATGATATTGGGTTCATTCCAATCGCTTATTTTCACTTCTTGCATTTCTTCCTTGCGTCCTTTCCTCGCAAGAAAACCATTTTGAATTTGTCATGTAATCAAACAAGCAATATGATTTCTTCCTTGCGTCCTTTCCTTGCTACTTAGCTCCACTAACGGAGGACGAGATGTTAGGATGACACGAGGACAGAGGAATCTAAGCAACATGTGTTAGGCAAATTGAACGTACTTGCGAAGTCAATTACAAGCGACCAATAAAATGCTCACATCCATTTTATGCTTACGCTGAACTATAATGTTTTATATCTTTTCATGAATAAATGTGGCTTTTATTAGTCCTAAAGAATGAGTGTCATTATGGATTAAAGTACTTTATAATAAATCGAACGGAATGGTATGATTAGAATAGTGAGGACCACCACGGTGGCACAGCGATAAAAGCACCGACTTTCAGTCAGAGCAGTTGAACACCGAGGATCGGGGTCCAGCCCCCCAGTCCAGATCCGCCCCGGGCGGGCGGGTCTTGAGGGGGGGCGGCCGGGCCCGCCGGTACGGTGAGAGGTGAAAAACTCGAGAGATCGTAGCGCATAAGGTGGTGTGGGTTGGGGATCGGGATCAGAGTCAGAGGAGTCGCACCTCGCACCCTGAAGAGGACGTGGCACAAACAAAAAAAAAAAAAAAAAAAATAAAAAAAAATAAAAAAAAAAAAAAAAAAAAAAAAAAAATGGTGGGGGGAGTTCACTCATTTTTTTCAACTGTGGGGCATGTGGAGGGGTGGATCGTTTATACCCTACATCACAAATTCTACGTCAGACTTCCGCAAAGGCTACAATTCTGTATCCTCGCCGAAGCGTCCTTCGGGAGCCTCCTTGTTCCTCATTTAGCGGATTGAAATGCCCTTAAAGATGGCGGACCTCGGTCGAGTTCCGGGTCACGCGAGGACCGAGGAGACGAAGACGGATGAAAGAAGCGATTGGAACGAGCCCATCGTGAGCGCTGGAGTGACCTTGCAGCTGGCAGCGAGAGGAAGGCTGTTGTTGTAAGCCTTTGTCACGGACCACATGAGGACAGAGGACAGAAACAACAGGGCTAACGATGCCTGAACCAGCAATCATCTGTGCCTGCCATATAAGGCCACATATTTCTGGCACCTGCCATCATTTGAAAAGAATTATGTTTGCAAGGACTGACATGCCAAGTAATCACAGTGCATATATTACACACTACGTTATATCCCTAAGGTAAAGCACGAGAGAGATCAAACAATCGTTTCAGCCCCTCAGCCTAGGTGTGTGAAAAGTGCACCCAGTTAATAAGGGCACTTCTCAGGTGTTCCAGGAAAGTATCAGCTTTTGTGGGAAACGTTCCTTCATAGCAGGAGCTGTGAGTTTGATGATATAAATACATGTGTTGTGCTCACTGGAAAACCTCTGTGCATGCGTTATCGTGGAATCGGTGCCAGGTGTTAAATCCAGCTGCATGAGAACTTTTAGCGGGTACTGACAGTGAATTTGCATGGCTTTATCTAGGGGTCTTAAGAAAAAACATATGAACGACTGTAAAAATCCTGCCTGAGCTTAACGAACTGGCACAGGGGAATTTATGTACTGAAGTCCTTTACGTGACCTCAGACTGTGTCCGATTTAGTCCAGACACATGCCCAAATTGAAATGGGGCCGTTGAAAGCCACCCTGTTTGTGGCCTGAGGAAACCAATCAGGTAAAACATGATTGTAGGGACCCTGGAGTTAATACTCACGCTTATTAGTTACAAGAGGCGCGCTGTAGCGGTTTGACCGCAACCAATCCCTAATTATGGTCCCTGAACCCAGCAGCCCAGTGGGTGACAAGCAATGTTTATTGACTGCGCTCTGTGACATCACACACTTCCTCTGTGAAAGCCTGTTGTAAACAAGATCATACAAATATTCCTATCAGAGAAGCTTGTGAGATGGACTAACCAGAATGCACATCTTCCCTGCCTTCAAATATAGACCTGCAGACAATAATGAAGAATCTGCACGTGTAAACATGTAACAAATCACTTCAGACTCAACAAGGGAAAAGCACAGAGTTTTAAATTTGACCTTTAATACCATAGTACCAGCACTGATAAACTGTCATATTTACATGAGGATCTGTCCTCTAAATCCCCCCCAAGCACAATATGGTGGTATTGTGCACAGTTAACACAGAAAGTCTACAGAAACTGCCCACTCCATTGTGTTCTGTCTCATTTCTTTCCACTTGAGTACTTAAAACCACTTATTTTGGGGTTTCATGTAATTAACATACAAATAATTCTGACAGGCCAAACTGACTGAGCTGGAGATACCTTTCTGGTTTCTTGAGAAAGCAGAGTATAGCTTCCTCTGCATTCTTCAGACTAAACTCCAAGTATCATACATAAATCAATATAAATATCACGGGCCAATTCCCAAAACATATACAACCAAAACTTATATGCCCTCTCAAGATCTTTTTAAAAAAAATCTATTGTCATTTTTAAGAGTGTTTGAAATGACAAGACCAATAAGATAAATGTTAACTCTACAAACTACAGAAATGTTTCTAGTGCTAAAAATATGTATTTAAAATTGGTACTTATTTTAAATACTTTAAGAAATAAACAAGCAAATTGTATTTCAGTCAAAATAAATGAAGTGCCTGCAACTATAAATGTTTTTTTTTATTTTCCAAAGACATTAGCTCATTGAGCCAATTATTGCAGTAAAACATTCCATGTGCTGCTCTGTGACGGTTTTGAACAATAAATATACTGTATCTTTTTTGCATCAATAACGTTGCAGGTAAATAAAGTTGCAACAGAAAATCCAGTCAAATCCTTTGCTTTCCCTTGGCGCAGGTCAAATTGTAAATATTACAAATCTTATGATGCAAGTAGGCCGAGAAGATGGGTGAATGCTTTATACCAGTGAAACGAATGAATGTGGCTAAGTGCTTCAATTATGCATTGAAAAGCATCCGCAAATATCCTTCACACAACAAAAAAAATATCAAGCCAAACCTTTACATAGCATAAGTCCTATATGACATGTAAAGAGATTTTATAAATGCTAAGTAAAGATATGTTTCTTTACATGCGTAACAGGGAGCATGTTCCTTAGTTGTCCGTTAACATGATTTGAATTTGCATGTGTGATTTCACTCATTTCCCTCACCAGGTAATGATCTTAATTCCTTTATAAGCCACACTGTTGCTGTACTTGTCTCATGCTGAGCATTTGTAGGACAGGGATCAGTAACTGACATTATTTTAGGCAGCTGTGACTGATATCAGAGCAGAGAAATGGGAGTGTGGCGCATCACTGACATTGACAGTTCTACAGCTATCTACATGAGAAGACACTCATGTACACATGTATTATGAAGCCTGTAGCTTGTATGTAAAGGTATATGACATGGGATAGACTACCAGACAGATTAAAGGGGAGTGAAGGTATACTCAAAAAGAAAGGTATAGCAGGTATAATGCCAGTAAAGCACCTTCTTCACAGGGACATTCCTCAGCCCTGACTGAAGGCCTCAGTTAAAATTTAAAAGCTAACGGATCTGGATCAATGGCACACACAAACTGCCCATGAAGAGAGCAGTTGAAGTCCATTCTGGACAAGAAGCTAAATGTGGTTGCCATCTCACCACAATTGAATTTAGAAAATGAGCCATTAAGTAAGCTTGTAAAATGAGGCCAACTGCAAAAACCAAGGTCCTGCCGGTCACAAATCAGGCTTAGGCTACAGGGGATCAGTGCGCTGTGAAAACAGCGACAGAAACAGTAGGCAGGCTACAAGCTGGCACTGATCTACAGTCGCTCAGACTGCAGAGTAAACTGGGATAACCTCAATCATACGTCTCTGAAGGGACTTTCCATTAAAAACAAAACACACCAAGTCAGTTTGAGATGGTCTCAAGGGGAGGCGGGTTATATGGAGCTTAAAATTTCAACAAAACCTTCCACTACAAGGGACATTAAGCTTACTCTCATAAACAAAAAGGTTGACCTGGCATGTTCAAAGCTACCCATTTCTGTAATATTGCATGGTAGGGGTAACTCACCATGCTTCCTCTAGAAAACTATGTGTTCAGAAAAATCCTTTTACTAAAAACAAAAAAGATACCAAACCGGTATACATATGAATCTGTGAATCTATTGGTGTCCATAGTCCAAAGGCCGTCTGAAGTGGCAGTGCACTGCTGTCAGAAATGTAATGAAAATATGACTGAAGGCATCCAGACAATGACAGTAATATTTCAAGATAAATCATGCTTATTTTCAGAGCTGGGACTTTAAAAGTAGCTTTAAACTAAAGAAAAAAACATGGAAACAAAGAATAAGATAAGAGCTTACCAACAGTAACATGTAAACAATATTAGTAAATATAGCCAAAAATGTTAAGATAGAAAAGATACAAAAAACAAATAATTTTAATAAACAATTTTGACAGAACTATCCATAATCTCCATGCAATATACACACAAATTTTAGTGAAAAAAGCAAAAAAGAGAAGAAAGGATGGTTTCATGTTTCACCTGGAAATTACCTTAAAACACGTATCAATAATGCATGAAATATACAGAAGAATATCGTGTTATGGTATGCTTTTGGAAGGTTGGAGTTTCTTGGTCGGCCTAATATCCATTGTGTGACATTAGAAAAAGAACATGTTTTTTAGCTTACTAAAGTTTACTAAAATCCCCTCCAGGGCTTTATTTCCAAATGTGCAAATAGTTATGGTGATTTCCTCCTTTTCTGAAAGGATCAGTGCAAACCCACCAACATATGGTTCCACGGCGAATCCTCAATGATGACCCAGAGTACAGAGTACCGAGTCAAAACCCTAACTTATAAAGAAGAGGCCCTCGCGTCCGCCAGATCACAGGGCCGAGAAGAATCTGAGGAAATTGGAGGGAAAAAAAAAAGAAGGGAAAAAAACTAGCAGCGAAGCGTTGGGTGACCCGTCCATCCGGCACAAACACTGACCAGGCCCAGACTCCTAGCATCGAAGCGTTGGGTGACCCGTCTATCCGACACAAACACTGACCAGGCCCAGACTCCTAGTAGCGAAGCGTTGGGTGACCCGTCTATCCGACACAAACACTGACCAGGCCCAGACTCCTAGTAGCGAAGCGTTGGGTGACCCATCTATCCGGCACAAACACTGACCAGGCCCAGACTCCTAGCAGCGAAGCGTTGGGTTTCCCATCTATCCGGCACAAACACTGACTCAGCCCAGACTCCTAGCAGCGAAGCGTTGGGTGACCCATCTATCCGGCACAAACACTGACCAGGCCCAGACTCCTAGCAGCGAAGCGTTGGGTGACCCATCTATCCGACACAAACACTGACCAGGCCCAGACTCCTAGCAGCGAAGCGTTGGGTGACCCATCTATCCGACACAAACACTGACCAGACCCAGACTCCTCCAGACAGAACACACAGACGGAGGGGCGAACACCACGGCAGAGGGGCCCGGTACTACACTCCAGATATTCCAGTCTGTGTGTGCTTTCAGCAGGAGCTTAGGGCGGATGAAGACCAGTCTACTGCACAGCATTAATGTTAAGAGCGTGAGCACATGGTTTCCTGCTTCCCATACTCTTGAAGGGTAGGAATGGAGCTGTGGCCCAGGGCTGAAAGAGCTCAGAAAGATAGCAACTCCAGACCCATCGCTGGAGGTCACTGAGGGTGGCAGGTAGAGAGACGCCATGCCAAATGAGCGGCGCCTGCTCCCAACGAGCCTTTATTGGCTGATAACGTGCCACGGGCCCGATGCAAATAAAGCATGCTCCTACAGCAAACTTGGAGGAGGCAGCTTGGTGGATGGAGGCCAGCCCAAACCTCAACAAGGAAGAAAATTCCACTGACCACATTTCCTCAATCCCACAAGGCAGGCCGTCAAACCAGTTAAAAGGACATTCGCTGTTTGCTTTCTGGATACGGGATGGAGGATGAGAAAGGTTGACTGAGGGTTGGGTGGGAGGCTGGGCCATGTGATTTTTGTTGTTGCGTGTCTTTGAGTTTTCAACATCTTACTGAAAACAACTGATTTATTGTACTATCATGTGAAAGGCTGCCATATTTGGGTCACATCTGCTTTATTTCCTTTTTGCTTTTTTCTGGGGGCATTTTGATTCTTTAGTCTTTTTTAACAAACTTGTTTCTGTAGGGACAGCAAAACTAGCAGCATTTTGTGATCACTATGTGTTCAACGATGCATTTGATGAACATATCTTTGCCAGGCACAGGGTGGCAGTGTAGTATAATGGTTAGGGCTGTCCCAGGTAGGGAACTTGTGTTGCCCTTCAGCAAACCACAAATGCTTCAGTGCATATACGATATATATGCAGCCGCATAAATGTAGATTTTTAGCTAAGAAAAATGTAAATTGTGTAAGTATCTCTGCATAAAAGCGTCTGCTAAATGCATTCAATATAAATGCATGCGGAGATGAGGCTCGCTGAGCAATCTCGCCATCACTCGCTGTCCTTAGTTCACTTTAGTGATGATATCCAGTGCACAGGGGCAACTGAGTTCCTCTGCTCCAGGCAACAAAGGGAAATAAGGCTCCTAACACATACTAATCAAAAAAGACTGCATTGGCACTACATACATGCACACACACATTCCCACAGAGACACACACACACACCTGCACAGGCACGCACGCACACACACACACTACAGTGAAACAAACTGACTTGCAAAAACACAAATTATGCATACACTTTTACATCTTAACACGGACGGAAACACCCTATAGGCAGTGACGCTTTTGAAATTGCTATGGAAAACAGGAGATTTATGATAAAAGAGCTGAAAATAGATTTATTCCTGCTAGAGCCCCTTGAGTGGCACATAGGGCCAGGCGGTCAATTCAGCCATTCAGGCAGCATTGGCACAAGGGAATCCATTCAACCAGGGAAAGCAATATTTCAACTGTAGGGTACAAAATATGAGTAAAGCTTTCATAAAAAAATGTTGGCATAAGGAAGAGTCACAGCAGGAGTGAATAGTTACAACAAACCAGTGTTTCCTTCTCTGACACGCTCATTCTCATTTACTCAAAGCACAGAGCATTGAAATGGGGTCAATACCGTTGTTAATGTGGTCAGTATTAGTATTTTGATCCAATTTAGGGGTTAGGTTATGAAAACGCCAAAAAACAAGCCCATAAAATCCCAAAGCATTATCTGTGACTCTATTTAGGGACACCAGATTAACCACAAAATACAGTTTGTTCTGTGAAAGTTCAGCTTTTTTTAAGGTGAGAAATTTTCTTTCGTCTTACTAAATAGCAAGCGATTCCTTGGGTTTCCAAAACACTGAAACTATAATTACTTGGCCCTTGTTTAAAAAATGGCCATGGGCTTAGTTACTGTTTCACAGAAAACAGTCGTAAACATTAAATGTGGTGGCGGAATCATGCAATTTCAATCTGGGTTGTTTTGTAGGATGGAAAAAATGGTGATACACATCTGCGTGTTAAGATGCATCAGAACATGGACAACAACTGTGATGGTGTAGAGAGGACAGATGTGTATCTGTTTTACATTACTGAACAGTTGGTTAAGAAGCAGTCAGAAACAGAGAGTGGCAATATGGGGGAGGAGGTAGCATATAACGTGAGATATCCCTGTATTTATTTATTTATCTATTTATTTATTTAGCCCTTTGCAATAAAACAACAAGTTAAGCATGCAGAAATGAAGCCACGTTAGAGGAAACCACAGATATGTGAAGTCTGGGAATATTTCAAAGACATTCGTTAAAATAAAATAGCTCTTTAAGAAAAGCAGTTAATGCTATAGATTAGACCAGGCCCCCCAAAACTGCCTCTTGACCCACGCAAAACACTGTAAAGGTTGTCACCTAAAAATATTTTACAAAATTCAAGTTGGCAGACAGTCGTTTATTTTGCATGGCGATTACATTTTTAAAATTATTACCCCAACATCATTCATGTCCTTAGCAGCCTTTTGCTCATCCAGTGGGATTTGCTCTTGAAAATGCAGTTATGAGCTCTTAACAGATTTTATTATTTTTTTTAAATGTTAAAAAAGAGACTGTTGCAGCTGATAAAAATTAGTTAAAAAACCTTTAAAAAAAAAAAGACGTTCTACGTGCTTTTTTCTTTTGGGATGGAAAAAAGCAATGTGTAATAGTTTGACTAGGCTCTATAGCACTTTGTTCAATTTAAAAAAATGGAACGGCATAGACGCTAAGGGATAGGGGTATGACAGTTCGACATAAAGTAATGATTAGCAGCTGGGTAGATGGGTTACACAAGATGGGTGCTGCGACTGAATTGTGAAAAACATACCGTACCAACATACCGTATCAACACCTTAAACCAGTGACATGGAGACTGCAGAAAGACCCCCTTACCTTGTGGACTGTACATGTGCTCATTTAGTTTTACTCTACTTTGAATCATTTCTCTACTAGACCACATTCCCAGGGGAGATAATGAGAATACCACTACATGAGAAAGTCTCATCTCAATCTACCGCTCATTCCCATGAACACTGATCTGCTACATTTGAACCCAGAAAGTGTATTTTCACCTTTAGAAAAACAAAAACCCCCAGCATCGCTAGTTAACAGACAGGCATACAGCATTGCATCATGGTCATTATTCAATGTTTTAAACCAGGCCTTTGATTCAGAATTCCATTTATGCTGTCACACCCTGGCAAACGATCAGCAGGTTTAATTGTGGAGTTATCATTTGAAACTAATAGAGCAATTCAGTGGATTTTTAGACTTTATGGGGCAATTATCGCCTAAAGTAACTGGCTCAAAATGGGGCTGTTTAACTAATGATAACCATTAACAGTTTTAAATTAGTTTTTTTGCACAGGTTTTAAATAAAGAAAATAGTATATCCCTAACACCTATGTATGTCAAATGTGAAACTTATAATCAAATTTGATCATTATTTACCAAAAAATAAAAACTCAAATATAAGTACTAAAACCAGCTAAAAAACTCAATTCACCCAAAGCTGTATAAATACATTTTACACATATAGGCCAACCACTGGCAATCATTATTTAATATGTGAAATCAATAAATACATTAAATACTCACAAATAAACATAGGCACCTATAGTAAACCAACATAGAAATGGTGTATATATATGACCTCTGAACATTTTTGGTTTGAAAATGTACTCAAAAAAGCAATATGTTTTGTTTTCCAAAGTCGAGAGCTGAAGGAACAAACCCTGGAGGACTAGTTAAACTAATGAACCATCAGATACGAGACATATCTGCCTTTCCAATAGTGTCCCAAACGTAAGATTTTACACTGAAAAGAACCACGCTCAATTTTAAACTGCTTCAGAAAGTGATATACTCTATATACTGTACATATGGTCTACATTAGGATATATTTTAAATAGTCTGACACTGCTTATCCTATTGACAGTTTTGTTTGATAGAGGTGGTAGAAAGTGTACAAAAAAGTTGCAGACCAAAAGCCAAGAAAAACTTTTAAATGTATTTGAAGCGGATTCCATGGAGGATATCAGGTATGGTATATAGTGTGTCCGACAAAGCAGAATAATATTGGTCATTCTGAAATATCACAGAAAGGGAGGAATTCCATATATTGGTATGGCCATGAGCATGCCAATTTCATGCAGGGAAGCCGCATGAACACAGTCAGCCATTTTCCATCTGGCCCACACACACACTTAGTGGTCGGTAAAACGTTTTTCTGTAGTACGGTTTTTAAAAGACCAACACTGTGTTGGAAAGTTTTCAAACAGTGCATCAGAATGAATTTATATAATATATTTTTAATGCGCATTACGTTTCCTGGCCTATATAAACTTTTTACACATGTTCAAAGTTAAAATGCTTTATTGCAGCAAAACGACCACTTTAAATTCATTATTTTGAGGCACTGGCACTTTACTTCTACCTGGCACACAATCTTAAGCTTCCCCTGGTAATGTAATATGTGATTGATCTATAATAACGAAAATGACTGTTAAACGGTTAGCTTTTCTTTATTGCCGTCAATGATCAGCTACTGTATGTCTGATAATCGGTAAAACAGCGTTATGTCAATACGTTTTAAACTGGATCGTTCACGTTGCGACGATGTTTGCAGTGGTTTCATCTGTCACTCTCACAATGAAGGCGGAATAAAGAACACTGCGCAACTTTAATTAATCAGGTAACTCGATCTCTTCTTCTGCAGTAATCGAATATTACTTACGGGCCCCGATACTTGAGAAGCGCTCTCAAATTCCTCCTCTTCCATCACGGCCTCGACCCCAGGCAATGGACCTGCTCCAGACAGCAGACATCTACAAGTTGCTGTTCACACACACTTACATCATGTCTGACCCACACACAGTTTACACCTGCGGGATCGGGTTACGCTGCAGCTAAGCTTGTGCCGTCTTTCCCATTCGCAGGAGTGAGGGGAACCAAACGAACATGTGAAATACAAGACAGTTTTAAGACAGTGGCTGTGATTTTACTGTTATGAAATAAGCTGTGCAGTACGTGCAGTTCTTATTCAGTGTTGCAGTGCATGCTCAGTATCATGTTCTCATGTGGCTGTGTATGCAACTAAGACTTTGTCTGAAATAACCTTGAACATTAAAACTTCTGTAGAAATATTGTTCCAAAAAGAAATGGGAGGATATTAAAATAAATATGACTTCAAGCGTAGACTGCCGTGTTACACAACTTGTGTGGCCATTGATGACACAGCCGTACTTACAGGAAACGTCAGGCGCAGCCTGCACGGGAATCTGAGCACATGGAACTTCTTCATCTTTTGTGCCTGGAAGACTGTCTCCTTGAAGCCTAAACAACAGAAGACGAAATACAGCACTGATCATTTGTAGGATGTCTCCCACAGCAACAGTGTATTTCATGTTGGCCATTTTAATGAGTTTCAGTCTCCTAACAGCACATGGATTCATCATATTATGACAGTTACACAGTGAAATGACAAACATACAGTGAGATGATACTTGCTGCATTTACTGTGGTTAAGGACTCACATCTGCAGCAGACGTGTTTGGACATTATTCTGACATAAACTAAAACTCAATTAAAAGATGCAGCTGAACTCAATGACCCCAGAGTGCCGACTGATTGTAAAGATAGCGGAATATGTAAAACAGCGCATTCGCAATGAGTTGGACTGCGCTTAACGAAGTGGTATCTGATTGGACTCAAAATGTTCCATGTAATATTCTGCCTGACTGAAACTGTGGAGACACTGAGTCTCCATTCGAAAAAGGCACGAGACCAAGATGAGCAAGTTCCTTTGTCTTATCTCCATCACTTGGGAATGACTATATGGGCATCTTGGTATGCAGAGGCGGAAACATTGGGGAAAGTGCAGGACGCGTATCTGAAAATCATAGTTTGTTCATTATCACCGCATTATCATCACTGTTCTTTATATTTGTTGTTTTTAAAATGAGAGCTTGCTTGGGTGGGGGTGCAGGGGTGCTATGGAGACTGGTGTAAATAACTCATATACATGTACAACAATTAATGTCCTGTCATATGCAAGATTTTTTTGAGGGCTATCAAATTCACCATGAGATAGAACTACAAGGGCCAAAAATAGCCATGCACATTCCCAAATGTAGTAATCACCCTGTTTGTTGATTGCAATATGATGATCCGGGGAGCTACAATATAAACTGATGGTGTAACACAGGGAATTGTATACTAACTATCTATTAAAAGTCTTACTTTCAGCATACTATGCATTTTTAATTCAGACTTAAATTTTTTTGTCATATTTCATAAAATTATCCATTATACCTATTATTATACCTATTTGTGTACATCTTGACATTTCTCAAGTTAGCCACTCTCTGCCACTAATAGAAAATAAGGTCTTGTTTTTATGATTTAAAATAATTCTGAAGAACATCAGATGATTTCCTCTTGTTTATTCAAAGCCAGCACCAGTAAAGAGCAACAGCACAGCACCAGAGCTTTGTTCCCCTCTTGCTGTTGTACCTCCGTGACGATGGTAAAACTGAGCATGTTCTTTGAATGCCTTTAATGTGTGCTGTGTGTAAGAGCTTCAGTGAAAAAAACTCAGACCATGCCTGGTTTGAATAAGCAGCCGGCCATCTACTGGAGCCCTGAGCTCTATTCCATAAAATCCCATATAGGAAAATAATTAATACAACGGAGCCAGCTCCCAACAGACCTAAGACTTATACTGTGGGCCTCCGAGGCATTGCAGAGCGGGACTGTATCTGGGATCTGTTTAAAGCTGGGGGTTGCGGTCGCAGCGATACTTCTGCTAAAGGAATCAGCCGAAGTCTATAAAGACTACGCGACGGCGGGGCGAACCACAGCAATAGGCCGCCGCGAAACGCGCCGCAGCAAAGGAGAGGCGCTCCGCTTCACACTTAAAAGAGGTGAGAGCGTCTAAAGGAAACACGTTATTTCCTGTCTGCCAGAGCCTGTTAGAAACCACACACCGAGTTGATGGACGGCGTCTCTAATTCTGCAAGGAACCCGCACCCGGAACCCACACCCGTTTCCTCGCCGTGGTGGGGCTGAGGTGTGATGTGATACCCCAATCCCTCCGGACCACCGTTGTTCTAGTCCAACTTTCTTTTCGAGAAAACTGCCTCAAAATAAATGAGATATCAAACACCAGGCTGAGCCGCTGAACTGAGTTTTACCCATTATTATGAGATACTGCTGTGGTTGCCTTCTCTCATGGTCACATGGTGAAAAGGATGGGGGGGTTGTGGGCTGTGGAAACCGCACATTTACAGCAAGCCCAGTGGAGAGGCACTTTTGGAGCACACAGAGGCCCAAAGGTCTTTCGGACGTGAAACGCAGCCCCTCTTTTGGGGCGTCAGTCACCAGTGGAGTGTGAGCCCCGCTCTCTCCGCCCAGGTGATGAGGGGTGAATGCTCAGTGCTCAGCACAATGCATTTTCCGCCCGCAGCAGACAAAGGAATCTGTCGCTGTTTGCCTGAGTGGATTGGAATGCCCGGAATGCTGCTCTGACCACCGCATACCCACAGGGTTGGGTAAATTGGCGGGCTCCGTTTGTGTTGCGGCCGAACCCCTCGCACAAGGGTCTATGGGGGTCACGAGTTTAAAAACCACCCAAGACCCAGGCGAGGAGGGACTGTGCCACCCAGGCCACATGCACGGGCCTGCAGAGAAACTGGCCCCCTGAAAAGGAACAGCGTTTCACAGGCTGTTCTGGGAGTCCCGTTCAGTCCTCTCCTCCCTAAAACGCACACCATGAGGCCTTTGTGTTCCTCCTTTTCAGCTGCTCCTATCCAACATCGTCAGTATCTATCCTCTGCTTGATCTGGGGTCTTAAGTATGTACCTCTGTTTCTCATTCCACAGACACTCTGGGGAACTACACTCTCCATTAATACTATAAAAGGAAGCGCTTTTGTCCACAACAAAGCAGCATTGTAAAAATAAACGGCCTTCATCATCATCACTGATATTAAGTCATCCGTCCTTAACTTATTTTACAGATTTAAATGTACATTTCTGACATATGTGCAATGTTCAAGTACAACATTGTCTGACTTTTGTAACAAGAAAAGTAAAATTCATGACTTGCTTTTGAACAGTGCTGTACATGCAAGGCAGCCATTTTGATGATATACGTCAGTTAAAAAAGTCCTCGCCCCCAATGTCTGAACAAAGTGAAACTATACAGGAGGGTGTACAAAAAACATGTAATGATAAATATATTGTATTTCAGAGCAGTGTATTTTCATTAAACATATTTGGAAGCAGACACAATTTGTATATTTTCACATATATTGTGAAGTGCTGCACTTCCGTAATAATATATTTTATTTAAAAATGAATTTAATTTCCGCAAGAAAATCTTTGACCAGGACAGGAAAGAAGGTACGCTTGAGGCTCCTACAGTACATTCCACTCAGAGCACCGATCCCTACTCCGGGTAACAGAAGTATAATCCCCCTTTCTCAGAGGCTCGCGATAAGCCACGTAAAACACTGAACTGAAACACCCAACTTTTGGCGATAAACATTCTAGCGACGACGCCGATTGCGGTCAACATCCTGCCAGCTTAAAGGTAAAACTGACATGCTCTCTGAGGAACGAGATAAGCAGTAAGAAAGAAAAACAAAAACTTGGGACTCAAAAACCAAGCAGCATGCTGGCAGAAGCGTGCCTGCTGTTTGACCTCAGAGATGGTGTTTATCAGATACTGGCATCACGTTTCAGCAGTGCGTGAGCCTGTTACACAAAACACTGAAAGATCTCTGCAACAGACCAGGCTGTGCGCTACTAAACAGGAAACGTCCTGAAAAAAAAAAAACTGAGATAGCGTAGGCACTATCAGTGTTTGTCCATCTCTGAAAAGCAAGCAATTTGGCAATGCACTTAAGATATTTCTTTATCGGAAAAGTATGCGGTCCGCAGACAGGAGCGAGAAGAGGAAGCTGCTTCCACCGTGACCTCAGCCTGTAATCATAAACGTTTTATACTGCATTTTATTCAGCATTATCCGCTGCATCTTAAGCCGGCTGTAAAATTTCATTGGACATGAAATGTGATAGCTCACGCCTGCGCTGGATGTGTTTAGGAATGGTCTGGCTGCCGAGTAATAAAAAGGTGGTATTTGGAGAGGTGGAGTGTAAACTTTGGCAGCCGTGTAAGTTACAGGAAGGCTGGAATGGACAGAGGAGAAGCTGGTGGGGGAGACAGAAAGTAAATGTTTACCTTGCACACCTTGAGCAGATGTTGAGGGTGACCTTGGCCTGGGGCTCGGGACAGTACGCGCCGCGCCCCTGGCTGAACTTGCTGCCGGACGGTGCCAAGCTGGTGACCCCCTCCATCCGCAAGTCGTCCAGATCTTCTGCGAGACAGGGGTGAAACGGAGACGGCGATTAATCACGGCTGCGTCGCTGCCAAAAGCGGCGAAGAGGATCCGTTAATCACGCTGCGCTATCTCGAGGTCGGCGCAACACGCTGCGTACCAAGGAGGCGGGGACGTGGGAAAGCAAGGCCTTCCATGCTGCCCTCCCCTCCGCAGATAACTCACATAAACGAGCTGACACAATGATATTCATCATCACACAGCATTAGCATTGGGAGCATGGCTTATAGGGCCACATCATTAGTATTGAGAGCCTGGCTTATAGGGCCATATCATTAGCATTGGGAGCATGGCTTATAGGGCCACATCATTAGCATTGAGAGCCTGGCATATAGGGCCACATCATTAGCATTGGGAGCCTGGCTTATAGGGCCACATCATTAGCATTGAGAGCCTGGCTTATAGGGCCACACCATTAGCATTGGGAGCCTGGCTTATAGGGCCACATCATTAGCATTGTGAGCCTGGCTTATAGGGCCACATCATTAGCATTGGGAGCATGGCTTATAGGGCCACATCATTAGCATTGGGAGCCTGGCATATAGGGCCACATCATTAGCATTGGGAGCCTGGCTTATAGGGCCACATCATTAGCATTGAGAGCCTGGCTTATAGGGCCACATCATTAGCATTGGGAGCCTGGCTTATAGGGCCACATCATTAGCATTGAGAGCCTGGCTTATAGGGCCACATCATTAGCATTGGGAGCCTGGCATATAGGGCCACATCATTAGCATTGGGAGCCTGGCTTATAGGGCCACATCATTAGCATTGAGAGCCTGGCTTATAGGGCCACACCATTAGCATTGAGAGCCTGGCTTATAGGGCCACATCATTAGCATTGGGAGCCTGGCTTATAGAGCCACATCATTAGCTGAAGCAGAACTTAGGGCAAGCAGGCCCCGCCTCCTGTCCATAGACAGCATGTACTGTGCCATCTCTATCTTCTTGTGCATGGCTGCATCGCATGACATCTAAAGGAATCCATATGTTACGGCCATGAGTGCCTCTTTCTGCGCTTCACTACAAACAGGTGCAGAAAGCTCGTTTCAGTTTGGCAGCCATTCCTACGCTGAGCTGCGTCGGGATCAGAGAGAGCGTTCTTTGTTTTTCTGTCCATACTATACAGCTGGTTTTTTAGAGAAAAATATAAGAGGCTTTGCATATGCAAGGCCTGTGTCTGGCTGAATTTAGGCTTTTGGACTAGATTATACCAATAATCAAACTAATAATTTTGGTTGGTGTTGTTATTATTATGAAATAATATAAATGCTCAAACTAAGTCGTGCAAGTGCCTGCGAGCACATACTTTGGCCTTTCCTGGCCTGTATTTAGTGCCTGGTGAGCTGGTTAGATCTTATCAATAGAGATCTTAAGGAAACCCCTGAGGAATCCCACATTCTGACATAAGTAATCCTCTTTAACAGTCAAAGCACACAATAATTACCTTGAGATGAGCCCTTTGGTACAGACACCATTGTACCACAGAATTGTAAGTGGAAAAACCCTCCCTCTTCATAAGATTGATTTATCCTTTTGCAAACACTACTCACATTTACAAAACACAAAACAAAATCTACTTGTCAGCGCACAGCCAAGCATGGTATTGTTGGAACTGATATAAATTTGGCCAAGTGACATATTTGACTTTTAACGTAGAGTTTGTGCTGCATTGTCATCAATGGTGAAGTGCAGTGGGCCTCCTCAGAACTTCTTGATTCACACACAAATATATTTGCCATGGCAGTATTTATAATCTACAGAAGGATCCTGAAAAACACATCCTTCACAAGAAATATGTTTTTCAATCACTCAAAGAAATTGTCATCTTTCCATTAATAATCCATTGGTTTCACAGCTTATTATCAACTGAAAATAAAATTTCTTTGTTGATATTTTTCAGTTGAAGCTTCGTGGATGGAGTGAAGAAAATCACAAACAGGAGATGGAAATTAAAATGTGTGATGCTGGATTGGAGAATCTACCGCACCTCAGATTCTCGCACACCTGTTCCTATCTGAAGGCCAGGTTACATGAAACCCTCTTTGTTACTTTTCTCGCCCGATATTGTGTTACTGTGCTGACTTGTGGGGAAAAGAAAATTACTTTGAAAGAGGAGGAAGCGTGACTAATCACCCAGATTAGTAGAGATTTTCGTTCAGAGAGAAATTCTCCCCGTCATTCAGCACTGGAATATGCTGTTTTCTGATCCGTCATGTCGATCTCAATTTTTCAACTGAACCGACTGAACTGAAAGGCCTGCACATTAAATATCACGTGAGCTGAACTTAGGATACCCTTTCACAAGGACCTGTCCTGGGGATCATTATATAAAGAGCTAGGTGACAGATAGATAAAATCTAGTGAGATAAATGGATAATTTCATCCCTAGAATGTAAAAATTATATGGATAAATTTTGATACATTATGGGAAAATTAGTTTGTAAAAACAAACAGGAGCAAACAGAGGAACGATAAAGAAGATAAAAATACAATACAATACACAAGTAGAGGGAAACCATAGAGGGAAACCATAGACATAAGACTATAAAGACACTGTAACAGTATATGTCATAGGCTAGCTCAAAACCCTATAATGCATTATTGTTTAAATTTTATGTGTGCGCCAGATAGAGGACGGTGACTTGTCCCCAAAGCTCAGGCCCTGATTGGCTCCTGGTGGGGAGAGGGGGGTGAGGGGGTTACCATGCTATAGTGATTTGGCCCTGCATGCAGAGAACGTCTTGGTCGTGAAATACCGTTAAGTGTTGTGATATTAAATGTCTCATTCATCACCGCTGGTGGGATCCAAGTGAACTGTGCAAGTGCCAGAGGCCACTGTAGACTGTGGCTATTCATGGGAAAGTGCAGACCTGCGCCTCCCCCAAATTGTCTGGCGGGACGGCCGCGTATCAGCGTGTCGGATTCCCAACAGGGTCATTTGGCAGTTGACGGGATGAAGGATTTAATGTACAGTTCAGTCGTCGTACCCCCACCGTACCTTCGTGACTGCTCACAAAACATGCTGCAAAACAGGAGTTTTTTTTACAGTTTTTAAAGGATACCTCCCAAGAATATTCAATCATCTAATTTTGTTGTAACATCCTTATATACCTCTAAGCAAAGGGTTAACAGCAGAATAGCACTAGCAGCACGCAGTCCTGCTTAAATGTATTTTTTTCCAGTACAAGCTGTCACAGTACACTGTAAAACCTGATAAGTTAAGTTAACTCAAACGGTTTGAGGAAACCGATTGCCTTGAACCATTTAATTTTTAAAACCAATCGATTTGAGTATTGTTAACTCCAAGATTTGAGTGTAAATATCAAATGTATTGTGTTAAGATAACTCATTGTTTATAAGTCTAGTTTAGTTTTTCTGATTAATAATATGTACTTAATTCAGTTTGTACTTAATACTCATGTAAATTGTGTTCAAAGGCTAAAATCAATCATTTAACAGTACTCAAAAATGTTAGTTATTAGGACTTAAAAGAATCAGTTACTGCATTTATTTCCTTCAATTACTATTACGACAATCCCTTAAGTAAAGTTAAAATAACTACTTTTAAGTTGCAGCAACTCAGTAGTCAGAACTTGGAACTCAAATGGTTTGAGGAAACCGATTGCCTTAAATACATTAAGTTGTTTTAACTAAAAATGTGTGAAAATGCTACTCAAAATGCTGTTGGTTACATTTGTGGATTACAAAAATGGGCATTAACATTTTACAATAACAGAAGAAATAGAACAAATCATTACTGCTCAACTTAACATTTATTTCAATATAATATGCAAATCATCAGACTGCTTGCACATGTACACAATCCATTGCACAGTGATGTCAACATTCTTTCGAACATTTGCAATAATTTGTATGAAGAAGTGTCTTAAGGTAAATTGTTCAATAATAAATGCATACAATCAACTGTCAATAAATTGTCCTTTTCAAGATCACATGAGCTGTATAACATTGAGTTGTTATACTCCTTGCACAATCTAAGAACATTTCAACGTAATACAGTTGCACTCAATTATTCAAACCCCATCATTTTTTGCACTCTTTGTGTTGTAGATTTAATTTTAAATGGATAAAATTGCCATTTTTGCCCATCAATCTACACTCAATAACCCATAATGACAAAGTGAAAAGATGTTTGCAAATGTATTAAAAATCAAAAACTGAAATCTCATGTGCATAAGTATTCAAACCCTTTGCTTTAATGTATTTTTAAAGTATCATATTTCATATTTGGTCGCATATCCTTTGCATGCTGTTACTTTCTGAAGTCTGTGACCCATCAACACTCTCGATATCTTATTTCCAGGTACTGTTACAAGCGATACTATAACCTCTCTGCATTTCAATGGATCTCTATGGGAATTGGGGGGTGAGACTAGATTCAGCTGTAAATTACACTGGTACAGTATGGAACACAGACTGGCGAAATGGCTGTAAGTTATCAAGGGTCTGAGCTATCGAACGAGCCCCAAACCATCACTCTGTTGCCAGATATGGAGTAGATGTGGATGGATCACTGCAAGGGTTATTTCTTCTGACTCATTTTCCATTAGAACTCTATGAGGAAAAAAATCAGGAGAAACAACCCTTAAAGGGATCCATCCACATCTACTCCATATCTGGTCGCAGTGATGGTTTGGGGCTCGTTTCATACCTTAGACCCTTGATGACTTAGTCATTTGGCCAGTCATGTGTTCCATACTGTAGCAACATAATTTACAGGTGAATCTAGTCTCACCCCCCAATTCACAGAGATCCATTGAAATGCAGAGGTTATAGTATCGCTTGTAACAGTAACTGAAAATAAGATATCGAGAGTCTTTCGATGTTGATGGGTCAGACTTCTGGAAGTAACAGCATGCAAAGGATATGCGACCAAATATGAAATTATACTTTAAAAATACATTAAAGCAAAGGGTTTGAATACTTATGCACATGATTTTTAAATAATCAAATTTTTCACAAAAAAATTGCAGTACAACATCAGTAACCTGATGAACCACTGTTATTAGTAGTAGTGATATTTCTGCATGGCAAATAATTTACTTGTAGTTATGGAAGTGTAATAGAAAAACAACAGACCCAACTGTCATGACATGCACGCTGCTTGTTCTGAGTAATTGACTCATTCATTGAAAGGGGCGTGTTCAAAATAATAGCGGTGTGGAGTTTAATTAGAGAAGTCATTCATTCTGTGAAAAAAAACTGATCAAACAGGTATTCCACAGGTAAACAGGTGATGCCATCATGATTCTGTATAAAAGGATATCAAGACTCTTGATATCTTATTTCCAGGTACTCTTAGAAGCAATACTATAACCTCTCTGCATTTGAATGGATCGCTATGGGAATTGGGGGGTGGGACTTGATTAAGCTGTAAATTACACGGGAATAGTATGGAACACATGGTTGGCTAAATGGCTGTAAGTCAACAAGGGTCTGAGGTATCAAACAAGCCTTAAATCATCACTCTTCTGCCAGAAATACAGTAGATATAGATGGATAACTTGAAGGGTTTCTTCTCCTGACTTATTTTTCCATAGAGTTCAATAGGAAAATTTGTCAGGAGAAACAACCCTTCAAGTGATCCATCCGTATCTACTGTATTTCAGGCAGCAGAGTGATGGTTTGAGGCTCGTTTGATATCTCAGACCCTTGTTGACTTACAGCCATTTAGCCAACCATGGGTTCTATGCTATTCCTGTGTAATTTACAGCTTAATTTAGTCCCACCCCCCAATTCCCATAGAGATCCATTCAAATGCAGAGGTTATAGTATTGCTTCTAAGAGTACCTGGAAATAAGATATCAGGAGTCTTTTGATATCCTTTGATAGAATCATGATGGCATCACCCGTTTACCTGTGGAATACCTGTTTGATCAGTTTTTTTTCACAGAATGAATGACTCCTCTAATTAAACTCCACACCGCTATTATTTTGAACACGCCCCTTTCAGTCAATTACTCAGAACAAGCAGCGTGCATGTCATGACAGTTGGGTCTGTTGTTTTTCTATTACACTACTACATCTACAAGTCAATTATTTGCCATGCAGAAATATTACTACTGCTAATAACAGTGGTTCATCAGGTTACTGATGTACTGCTATTTTTTTTGAACACCACTGTACCTACTCAAGACACAAGCTAATTTTTAAATGCTAGCAACTTAGGCCTCAACTTGCCATCCTCAAGATTCAACAACACTTTCTGGACAAACTCAGAAAACGTGACCAGTTTCTTTGGGTAGCTTAAGTAAAGGGCATACAATAAGCCAAACAGTAGCACCACTGCATCAGGCCAAGACTTGACATTGCATATAGCAACCTGATCCTCGAGCACAATGGATATGTCTAGCGGATTGAAGGGCACCCCTGAAGTTCCATCTTCACCTATCACAGCTGTGATTGACACTGCACCCTCCAGTGCTTGGTCAAGCTCCTCCTCCTGAAAGTAATAAATATAAAAAACACATTTCAAAAGGACAGCTTACAATGTCTAAGAGAAAAAACAAACATTTCAGATATACAGTGGCTTCAGAAAGCATTCAGACCCCTTCACTTTTTGCACTTTACTGTGTTGTAGATTTAATTTTAAATGGATAAAACTGCAATTTTTGCCCATCAATCTACACTCAATAACCCATAATGACAAAGTAAAAACATGTTTTCAGAAAATTTTAGATTTTATTTTAGATTTTTCATAAATTAGCAAAAAATTCTGAAAACATGTTTTCACTTTGTCATTATGGGTTATTGAGTGTGTAGACTGATGGGCAAAAATGGCAGTTTTATCCATGAATCAATTGTCTAGTGTATTTGTTACCTTGCTGGTCCTGAAAACCTCTGATGCGTCTTCTTTGAAGTACACAGGGAGACCTGCCAGGACTGCAGTTCGGACTGTACAGAAGTCATTCTTGTCCTATTAAGACAAAACACAAAATTCCCACTGATTAATAAATAAGATCGCCAAGAGTAAGCAGCACTCTGGCACTAATTAGACATTACTTACTTTTTCCTCATAGTCATTCAGGATTGCAGCCATCTTGTCAGCAGTAGCACCACTCTTCCCTGCCATAGTTTTGTAAAGACTGAGGAGTTGAGGTGTGTATTTGTTCAAGGAGGAGAAAAACGTCTGGGGAAGATTCTGATTGGTGATTCGGTGAAATTCTGCGTACACCTGAAGCAAAAGACAAATTGTAAACACAGGTGAACACATAAAAAAAGAAAAGAATACTTAATTCACAAGACACTAACTGGACAATGACTTAACCTGACATGTCTATTAGAATACTTACCTGAGCTTCAAGAAACAGTGCCGGCCATCTTGACTTGAAGTCCTCTACCAGGAGACTGGACAGCACAATTTCCTGACGTCTGTGTGAAAATGTCCTTTGCATATGGTGGTTTATCATCATTAAATCTTTCTGTTTTCTTTAGTTCTTCCACCATTTCCTGCCTTAAAGCTTCCAGGCTTTTGGCATCTAAGCCTTGAGGATAGTTTGGGAGAAAGTTAATCTCAGCTCGTCTTGGTCGTTTAATGTAGGCACGTGAGGGTTCTCCATCTGGGCTGCTCCTGATCCGTTTGCCACCATTCACTGCAACATCTGGCATTCCCGCTCTTCTCAGTTTGCTCCTGTAATTACCCATTTTAAATTTCAGCGAGTTTTTTTGTTTTAGCTATAATGTTAGGTTAGCCAGGTTGCTAGCACGTTAGCAAGCAAACAGTAACATTATGCGCACAATGCGAACTCCAATAATCAGATTACTTAGCTACTAAACTGTTCAATGACGAGGCCAAGAACTCCACACATACCATTCATCTGAATAAAAACAGCTTGTGAAAAATCATCCCCACGGAAGATTATTTAAGTTAGCTAGCTAAAGTTAGCGCCTAAATACTGTTGCTGGCTAGCTAGCTGTGCATGGCTGGACACCAAATTCAAGTTAAATTAACGTTACTAGTGCTATCTACCGAGCGAAACATCAAGTAGTTTCAGAAAACATTAAAGCTACAGTAGATATTATAAATTATCGAAATACAGCTAGCTAACAGTTACATGTTGAAGTAACTTGGGCTATGTGATTAACTGCCTGCAATGCATGCACTAGGAACGTAGCGAACTAACGTTCACGTTAGTAAATTACCTGACGATGGCAGCTAGCTAGCTGGCAAAGTGAGAATAAAACGCTAAAGCACCAACCACACATACAAATAATAAAGTTACCTTCAAATGAAGAGGAGCAGGCTGTATACAAAACGGCTCCAGTTGTCCAGAGTTAAGAATTTCTCCCCAACTATCTTTTCCTTCTCTGCGTCCAGTCTCGAAGATGCCGGCAGTTGAAGTTAGCAAGTAAAATAAAGGCCGCCAAAAAGACCCAATGCTTCAGAAACACATTAACTGGCTGTCTGAGCTAGAACAAAAATAGCTAAGTTGGCTTTGTGCACACTATATATTGCAGAATAAATAATAAAGAATTATAAATATAACATTAACTTGAGGGGGAGGGGGGGTTTTAGCTAATGTTACAACGAGACTTCTCTGTGTTGGCAGTCTCGACTGTACAAGATTTGCAGTGCAAAGTTTTGGCGCCAAGCGCGTGCAGTCAGAGCTTGCTTGGATCACGTGCATCGTTGCTAGCCAATCGTTTCAAAGTATTGACGTCAGTGAGACTCTTCAGATGTTTTCGACAGTTATCGACGGCATTTGGCAATATGGTATTGCACGCATCCGTTAATATTTTGAAAGACAGAAAAACTACCATTTATGATATTACCACTCCATGCACCTATAAAGAGTGACTTGCTTACTTATCACTACTGTTACACTGAAGTTACCAAAGACACATGGCCACACTTTAATTGCATTAGGAAGGGAAACCGTTTTTACAGGTGCTACCAAGCTAGCCTATGTAATGTGGGCCTACTGCAAATCATCAGAAGGAAATAAAAAAAAGTCCTTGTCTCAACCTATCATCACAATTTAACGTTACTGCTGCACATTGACGTGGCATGGCGAGGTGATCTATACACTGATGTTTTGGTAGAATGTTTGTGGAATACAATTCCAAGAGTAGAAAAAAGCGCAAATTTGGATGTTTAGCGATGTGGCTAGCTAGCTATGGTATCAGTTACCATTAAACATCCTTTCAAAAACGGACTCGCTAACAAACAGACACACAACCTAACACCGATTTATTTATTATTATTAAACAATGGTATACAGGCAATCGATTTCAAATTATCCCAGTTTGACTGCTAGCTCCGAGAGGCTGGGCCTGTAGTGTCGTAAATTAATTCTAACTGCTGCAACATTCCCTACCGTCTCTCATCTCACAAAACAGTATTTTTTTCGTAGTAGACACAACATAGCTCGCCCCAAAATGAATATGTGATGACAAGGCAGTCAATTTATTATGTTACGAACAGTGTCCACAAAACAGAAGGTTGTTCAGGGTGCTAAGGGATCTTCTCCATTGACTTCCATTCAAAAAATACAGCCTGTGGTCTCTCTGAGGCGTTACGCGTTTTAGACCAATGATGGTTGTCTCTGGTGCAGTACAGAAATTTGGAAAAATGCTTAAAGGAGAAGGTTACTTGATCAGAGACATGGCAACTGTTTCTCAGGCAGCACTGTAGACATGTATATTAGTTTCTAATATACAGATCTATGGTTCAGATATGCTCACTCACATCAACTTAATCTACTTGAGACAAACAAACATTATAAATATGAGGGGAAAATGCCATTTTTTGTCAATTAAGTAAATTGACAGAGAGTTGAACAAGGAAGAGGGTTTTTAAACTTCATTAAATTAATTAATTGCAATGTAATTAGATTAAGTTGTGTTTACTTAAATTCCCACAACAAATTAATAACACTTAATATGATTGAGTTCTACAAATAATTATCAGTGATTGTGTTCTCATAACTTACTACAGTTAAGTAAATGTAACTTTTTGTAATATTTGAGTAAAACGTACTCATTTCATTTTGTAATCTTTACTGTTAGGTTTTACAGTGTAATAAAGCCTAGTTAACCATGATGCCATGGCGTGCTACAGTCAGCCTTTCCACACTTGAAACACCATCAATAGATTATGCTGCCCTCCTTCTAAGTGGAAATGCTGTGGCAAAACACTGGCTGATCTTATCAGCATTAGGCTTTCTAACCCTTGTATGCCAGAGCCTGAATGAGCCCATAAACTCCTCCTAATTAATTTGACTTGTATTGGATGGCTTTCTCTGCATGTGATTTCCCACAGAGATTTGCCTAATGTTTTTCTTTTATGTGGGCTTAAATCTGCTTGTTTCACAAATGAGCCAATGACTGAGCCCCAGGAGGAAAAAAAGAGATCTACTTTAGGCCGGGACCCCTTGATCAGTGTAATGAGGAGCTGAGCTCTTGCCACGCTAATGCTAAAGGTCTCAAACGCTCATTCCCACTCATCTCGGGGAAACAAACAGTCACCGCACGACTCTCATGTTACGTAATGCCGAGAAAACATTTTGCAGTGCCCCGTGTTTCAAAACAAAGGATGATCGCACTGCTGAACCAAACCACACAATGAATGCGCTGAAAAGTGTGGCGTCGGTTGTGCCACTTCTCTGTAAAATGGCTCGTGGCCCTACTAACGGGCAGAGCTTTTTGGGAGCTGGTGAATGCATCATGCAGATCCCATCCAACAGAGCCATCATATCAGCTGCTATGTCCGTATTACCAAACCTGGCCCCGTTCCATTCCTTTGGATGATTTGTAGAAAATGTTGCTCATTTCTGGGAATGACTGTGAAACTTTGTTGGCAGCTGCTTAAAAAGAACCTGTTCCAGCATGTTCTATTCCAGTGCCCCCTCACCAAACCTAAAGCTCACTATCAAATACAACTGGATCTGCAGTGATTAAGGTTTAGATTTCTTTAAATAAATAAAATCAACCTTTAACCACCTGATTTATAACCTGATAAAAAAGGAAACTTAGTTGAAAAGAACAGGATGTAGTGCTGATGCTCATTTTAAATGTGTAACAGCTCAAACTTCTCAAAGTGTGGAACGGAATACCTTTACCAATTATGTGAGCTCCTCTCGCCCCGGCTCTTGACCGTAGCTGCTTCCCTGCATGGCCCATTGAGGGAACTTCTATTTGTTTTGTTCCACATAACTGTGTCTACATTCGGCATGGTAACGGCCCATGAGGATGTTGAGAATGCGTTCCAATCACACCGAATCAGACTGGAGATAAGTGCGTGTTATATATTGCAATTACGACCCTGATTTGTAAACAACAGAAAATGTCACCCTTGGTGGCTCGTGTCTAGACAAAACAAGAACCCTTACACCCACATCCCTGCTGCCCTGCCCCACCCCACACACACACACACACACACACACACACACACGCACACACACACACACATGTCCTTTATTCAACCGCTATGAGGCAACCATGCTAGTCTCCACTGTCATTTGATAAGTCTCGCTTGAAAATGAAAAGGGTCTAAAGCTGCTAAGAGCAAGATGGAAAGAATTTGAGAAATTTTATCCTTAACAAAAGCCTGTGGCGTGACAAATTCTATCTTTTAATCGCTTACACAGACTAATGGACAGGAAAAAATTCCTCACTTTTACTCCCTCTGCTTTTAACAAAAATAACTGTTCAAATGAATCTATAAAATTAACAAAAAATTAAATTAATCTATATATATATACGAATGACGTATTTGTTCCTGAATTTCATAATAATGTGCAAAAGGTAGCTCATGACCTCATTGCCAAGGATTTATGTCACTTAACTCCCCATATAATGATTACTAAACCGAGCCATGGGCCATGAACGGCAGCCCGCCGTAGTTCTAGAATACCTAAATAATTGCAATCACAACTTTTGGGAATTATGTGGTGGCCAGTTAATCTAATCTTCAAATGCAAGTGGGAAAATCAACAGTGGTAAAATATGGGCTGACGTCTGGCGGGTCTCTTAATGTGTGCTTCTCAGAACGGAGCTCTGTAATTAGCCTTAGTAACTGACAGATTTCACCTTCCTTTTGAATGAGAAGGCCCGGGCACTCTGGGACCCCACAGTCTAGCCAGACTCTCACTGCTTGGCATTTGGGTTTCATTAAGAGCCAAATGCAAAGCTCCAACTTGGTGGTTTTGTCCTAACAGGGAAACTTTGATGCGAGGAGGGAAAAAATGCATTTGTTTGGCTTAGTAATAGAAACAATATTCCAGATAAAATTTTCTAATTACTTCTCCATCTTCAATTATATTCCCTTACCCCCCCCCCCCCCCCCACGCCCCACCAACAAATCTCACATCTTTTAGGTCTCTTTCGAAAATTATTATCAAAATCAGATGCAGAATTGCACATAAATGGAAGGGACATACAAAACGATGCTTGTTGAAAATTCATATCAGAACTTCATATTCATGGAGTGAATTATGTCTGAATCTCATGCAAATGATTCTTTATAAAATATTCAGTTCATGCAATGTCACTAGTGCTTTCAGCATGACATGCTGTGCTCAGTTAACCACGGAGAGACAAGCCTGGGGTACGGAGAGACAAGCCTGGTGTACGGAGAGACAAGCCTGGGGTACGGAGAGACAAGCCTGGGGTACGGAGAGACAAGCCTGGTGTACGGAGAGACAAGCCTGGGGTACGGAGAGACAAGCCTGGGGTACGGAGAGACAAGCCTGGGGTACGGAGAGACAAGCCTGGGGTACGGAGAGACAAGCCTGGGGTACGGAGAGACAAGCCTGGGGTACGGAGGGACAAGCCTGGGGTACGGAGGGACAAGCCTGGGGTACGGAGAGACAAGCCTGGGGTACGGAGAGACAAGCCTGGGGTACGGAGGGACAAGCCTGGGGTACGGAGAGACAAGCCTGGGGTACGGAGGGACAAGCCTGGGGTACGGAGGGACAAGCCTGGGGTACGGAGAGAGACAAGCCTGGGGTACGGAGGGACAAGCCTGGGGTACGGAGAGACAAGCCTGGGGTACGGAGGGACAAGCCTGGGGTACGGAGGGACAAGCCTGGGGTACGGAGGGACAAGCCTGGGGTACGGAGAGACAAGCCTGGGGTACGGAGAGACAAGCCTGGGGTACGGAGCGACAAGCCTGGGGTACGGAGAGACAAGCCTGGGGTACGGAGGGACAAGCCTGGGGTACGGAGGGACAAGCCTGGGGTACGGAGAGACAAGCCTGGGGTACGGAGGGACAAGCCTGGGGTACGGAGAGACAAGACTGGGGTATGGAGGGACAAGCCTGGGGTACGGAGAGACAAGCCTGGGGTACGGAGAGACAAGCCTGGGGTTACTGCACTGAAGGAGACTGAATGAGTCCACCGTGCTGAAGCCAAAACTGACTCCGCTCATCAGTTTGACTTGTTTGAAACTGCGTTGATTTTGATAACAGTTCACATGAAGCGTAAGGTTATTATAAGTTCAGTTTGAAAGCAGAACCTGCATACACTATGCTACACTGCTGAAGTAAACTTCTGTAGGATCTTTAAAGAATGTACGTTAACATATTGAGGACTACACGTAAATACAACAATCGCTCGCAGGTTCAATGCTGCCATCTGCTGTCTACGAAACAGTTTAAGGGGAGAAAATATAACAACGCATAGAGATTTCACATACATTTTGTTGTAAACGTTTGGCAGCACTGGTGTAACTGTGAAGAGCCATTCTATCTCATGATTGAGACATAAAGCAATGACCTGGTGCCCTGCCAAAGCAATGCAGATGGGACAGTATTCTCCTGGTGCGCACAGCCAAAAAAAGGTTGGCATGATCTAGCGTGGCAAGTAGCATGAACACAAAGTAGAAAGTATATTTTGCAGTAATTATTCCATAAAGTCAATAATGAATTGGATGCTATTTCAGCTATTTGTCAACATTTCCATTGACACAAGACATGACTCCATCATTCAGTCTATATTTAATCATTATTATACAAACGGAGATGACTCAGAGTATTAGGTGCCATGCTGTGAAATCACTGCGATATGCCTCACAATGAAATGTGCATATCTCCAATATATATCTTTAGATATACGAATCAAAATAGTTTCATATAAACAGCAGAATTATCTCTCTATTGGCCATTTTTCATACCATCAGGATAACATAACTGACACAGATGCAACTGTTTCCAATCTGGCTGTATTAGAAATCATTATCATTAGGGTAATGCACACCATCTGTGATTGTTATCATGCGCCTCTAAAAGGGGAATAAAGCACCCCGTGTTCGGCCCAGTGACACTGTACTGCGCTGCTGTTTGTTTAGAGGGTTGCTACGGCAACTGTTGTGTCTTTGCTTGCTGGAGCGAATGAACCGGCGTCACGGACCGGGGAGCGCAACGTCTGCCAGCCGTGGTAGTCCCCGCAGGGGGAGGAGCAAAGAGTTAAACCCAACTTTAGACCACATTTACCATTCGCAAGGAGCCCCAAATCATTTGAATAAAAAGGCAGCGCAACCGAGTCCGTGGATCCGCAACTCCAAACCCAGGGCCCCGATGACGGGATGCCGTAGCTCCGGACCCCGCTGGTTTAATTTTAGAGAAGCGAGTCATTAATTAAAAGTCGCACTCCGCTGACCCCGAGTCGCTGCTTGGCAGACGGGCGGCGGTGGCAGACCCAAACCGTAGGCTACCGCTGTCTCCGTGGCGTCTCCTCTGGAGCGTTCCTCCCCAAATTACACATTTTGTTTCAATTTCGCAAAATCCTAGCGGCGTCTAATCCTGCCATTAGGAACACCCCTAATCTTGAATCAGAGCGCCGTGTTTAAATTACAGAGAGCGGGATGATGTCAGAGCCCAGGCCTCTATCAATCATCCGCAGCACCAGAGACGCTCAGGGGAGGAAGGTGCGCTCTGCCTTATGCTCCCGTTTCACGTTTACAGGAGCCAGTGACATCCCACACAAAGGGCCTGTTGACTTGCGGGAAACCGCTCCACGGCAACCCTACGAGCCTCAACTCCCTAGAGATCGTCATTACCTCGATCGCTGATGTGTCCTTTTTGTGATTTAAGGTTGTAGCACAACAGAAAATGAGTCATTTATAACCACCGCTGCCAAACGCTTTGTTTCGGGTGTCTCCGGTGACCCATGAGAGCTATGGCCAGGTGTTGTCGCTGGAGGTGCGGGACACTGATGATGTCAGGTGATGCCGTTTTCCAATATTCATCACTGCCAGAAACGCTGCCGCCATCTCCACTAGAGTCTCGCTCACCCAGAGCACATTCTCACTCCCTTGCAGGTCTGGAGAAGAAGAATGCCTGGGAGACGTCATTGAAACACTCCGGTTCCTAGTGAAACGAGTTATAGGGTTTCTTGTGGCTGGGTGGCGGGCACCCCTGTTCAAGAAAATTCCCATGCTTATTACCCTTCATAGACACTTGATATCCCAACGAAATCAAATACAGCAGAAACAATAATTAAATTTGACACCTAAAACTTTCCCAGTTGAAGTCATTCACTTTCTGGTTCCTTGGCACCTCATTTTGAATGGTTTCTTTAAGTCACTGTTACATCCCGTTATGCCAGCAGGAGATCTGATGGATTCTGAAATTATGTGTTTAATTGGAGCCGTTGGTTGCTTAGAGGGGAAACTGCTTCTGAAGATGTCAATCAGAGGCAGGTGTTTTAAATACTGACTTAACAAGAAAACATTCTTATATAAATGCAGCAATAATTAATACACCCATAACACACCAACACACACACACACACACACACACACACACACACTCACAGAAACAAATGTATTTTGTTGTTGTTTTTTTCCATATGCACTGGTATACTTTTGGTATTTCAGTGTATGTATATTTGTCATGTAAAAAAAAAGCTAATTTGAAACAATAATGTATCCACCATGCTCTAGGTTCATGTTCAAGTTTGCTGTTAGGCTCAGAAATGCTCCAGTTGTAGGCTATTTTGTGTGTGGCTGAGATTAAGTAACTGTACATCCTCAATAATGCATTGCTACAGTGCCCCATTTGCTGCAGTAATCTGCCCATATGTATTAATGGATAATATTTAATATTTAATAAGAGCTAGCAAGCGTAGTAAAATATAGACTGTAATATCGCAGCTCTGAGAAAAGGAATTGTGCCAGCGTAAGCCTTTGGAAGTTAAAGTGTACAATAATGTGCATACACAGTGTGTAATCACGTGGCATTAGATGTGGTCACCCTTGTTATGCAGTGCTGGGTAGTTTTGCACGTGAAGCTTTCGAATGCCTCTGTGTCTCTGGGAAAGAGCTCGTGCACATTAAAGCACTTTTCCTCTCTGTTGTATGTCGGTTTATTAACTAACCAAAATACAACTAACTGGTGCCAAGCCCTATTTAAACACTGTATAAAGTGTGGTTGCTTTGGTACAGTCTGCGTAGGATAAGCAGTCTTACGTTTGTATATGAGTCATGTTCAATTCCAAAAGGACCTTTATTAGAATAAACACAGAATATGGCGTTCTTCAGACAGTACCATTTTAAATATGTTTTTAAAAGTCGCTATGAACGAGTTTGTTTTTTTCCGTCTGATGTATAATTATATGCACGACTCTTGTAAATATTTTTATGACACTACCTTAAACTTATTCCTTAAACAGAAGCAGTGGCCATATAGCACCATATTTCACCAGATGTACCAACAAAAGTCAATAAAGATCAAATAGGCAATTAACAACCAGTATCCTATTTAACTTTTAATTTCAGGAAAAAGTGAAAAGTTCACTGTTCACTATTGTTCACTGTCATCTGGAGTAAATCGTTTTCGGTTTTTATTTTTTTTACTTAGTGTCAATTGTTGAGAAAGTTGCTGCTTGCAGTCTCCAGGATACATGACCTAAAATGTGCCTAATGGTATGCTAATGTAATCAATGGGTTTTAAAGAACCGTGATTATGCACAATTTCTGTCCCTGTCACTCATCCCTTCTTTTGAGTCAATGTGGCTGTGAGGATAGAAAATGATTTTGAAGTGTACCAATGTACAATGAGTCAGGAGTCACGACTCATTCACTTGTGTAAACTTGTGTCAAGTACCCAAACCGTCAATAAGACGTATAGGCAATAATGCATATATTGAATGTGTATAAGAACCCTGGTAACAGGAGACTGGAAGGGTGCGTACACACAGCTGAGGCACTTATCACAGTGCAGTGGTGTACGCCAGCATCCAGAATAAAACTGGAGCATAGCAGTACCAGCTGTGGAGCTCAGGGCCTCAGCCAATGCGGTTCTCTCCTATCGAGTGATAGTCACTCCTCTGGTGGACTGAGTAGCTGCAGTCTGCTTGCGGCATCACTTCTGAAAGTGCACCTTAAACTACAACCCCAATTCCAAAAAAGTTGGGACAGTATGTAAAATGCACATAAACGCAGAAAGCATTGATTTGTAAATTCTCTTTCACGTATATTTAATTTAAAACAGTACAAAGAAAAGATAT
Organism: Ilyophis sp. 1 JC-2022; assembly: GCA_022702515.1. Classification (NCBI taxonomy): domain Eukaryota; kingdom Metazoa; phylum Chordata; class Actinopteri; order Anguilliformes; family Synaphobranchidae; genus Ilyophis; species Ilyophis sp. 1 JC-2022. Next base: position 116,483,369 of record CM040403.1, read on the forward strand.
TTCATGTTTTACCTTATAAACTTTATTGATTTTTGTAAATATACGCTAATTCCGAATTTGATGCTTACAACACGTTCCAAAAAAGTTGGGACAGGGGCAAAAAACTGGAAACATTCCACAGGTAAACAGGTGATGCTATCATGACTGGGTATAAAAGTATATTTAAAAACTCTTGATATCTTATTTTCAGGTACTCTTACAAGCAATACTATAACCTTTCTGCATTTGCATGGATCTCTATGGGAATTGGGGGCTGGGAGTAAATTAAGCTGTAAATTACACGGGAATAGTATGGAACCCATGGTTGGCTAAATGGCTGTAAGTCATCAAGGGTCCGAGGTATCAAACGAGCCTCAAACCATCACACTGCTGCCAGATACGCAGTAGATATGGATGGATCACTTTAAGGGTTGTTTCTCCTGACTCATTTTCCTATTGAACTCTATAGAAAAATAAGTCCGTAGAAACAACCCTTCAAGTGATCTACTTTTAATATCCTTTTATACCCAGTCATGAGAGCATCACCTGCTTACCTGTGGAACAGGTGTTGTTTTTGTTTTTTAACTTCCCAGTCTTTTTTTGCCCCTGTCCCAACTTTTTTGGAACGTGTTGCAGGCATCAAATTCGGAATTAGCGTATATTTACAAAAATAAATGAAGTTTATAAGGTAAAACATTAAATATATTTTCTTTGTACTGTTTTCAATTAAATATATGTGAAAGAGAATTTACAAATCACTGCTTTCTGCTTTTATGTGCATTTTACATACTGTCCCAACTTCTTTGGAAATGGGGTTGTCTATTGTCATATTCACAATGCCATATTTCAAATTAATAATCTTACAACATATCTGTAGTATTGCCCTAGAAGAAGCCATGAAGGCTTTGATACAGTGCAGTTATAAATTATGCATGCCTGATACCAAGTCTAGTTTGCGGTGTACAAAAATAAAACAATACCACTAAGGTTGTTGAGAGACTACCTCCCTCTAGTGGTGGAAAGTCACAGCCATTGCTGATATAAAACAATCTGCAGAAAATGTCCCATGAAATACAGGATTAAGCTAGCCAATTCTATTTATCACAAAACTGCCATTTCTTGGTAAATCACCCCCATTTACTGATGGCGTACAAAGTACAAAGCACATAAACTGGAACCAATGTGGGTCCCAAACATCAGAAATGCCCAATACAATCTTGGTATTCAAATTTGGTTTCACTGTTCTCTAAAATATTTTTTCTTCAGTAGATTCTTAAAGCCATAGCCATTGTGCATTGGGCATACATGAAAAAACTAGACTGTGTATTATTGAAGCTGAGGGGAATAATACTTTGAAATTCTCTCACTCTCTCTCTCATTCTTTCTCTCTCTCTATCTCTCTTTCTCTCTCTCGCACACACACACGCAAGCAGCAGGAGCTAAGGTATTGATTCCCACAAGGCCCCGTCGAATACAACAAACAAACAACTAATACAAACTGTAAAATGTCCAAACGATTCAGCTGAATGCATGATAAATGAAGAGTAAATGATGGAGCTGCAACAGAGAAAAAGTTTCCTCATTAGCATAATTACATTCACCAAGTGAATTTCTCAGCAGAACAAATACTGCAGCAGTGGGGGATTTCAGAGCCGTGCCTAAGCCCTGGCGGCTCCCCTACGCTCACTCTTCTACTATGGAAAACTCGCTCACATCACTTTAACGTGATAACAACGCACAAATATGAGACTAATGAAAATGGACATGTGTGGTGAAGCACGGGCATAAGAGCAGGGAATAGCGTCCAGAGAAACAGGGGCAGACTCCCCTGCTGTGAGAGCACAGGATCTTTTTGCTTAATTTGCTGATTTGGTTTCAGATACGCCGTGGCAGGGGAGAGAGAGAGGTAGCTGAACACGGACAGTGCTGATCCACCTGGCCGGCTGTGCTGGCTCAGGGTGGGATTTGCGGACGGCACGGTCGGTGCGTTTCCCTCACAGATGGTGAACGCTGGAGCAGGATCAGACGGCGTGCAAGATCAGCACAGTGAGTTATCCTCTCCAGGCGTGTGTGAGGCTCAGCCTCTGAGCAGAGAGAGGTGCACGCGTATACACACGTGCATGCATACGCAAATACATACAGACACACACACGCACACACATATACACATGCATAAGCACATACTTTCAAATACAAATCAACACATATTAACACACAAACACACACATGCATGCATGAGCATCCACATACTTTTCAATACAAACAAATACACATACACACACAAACATACTGTGTATGCTCATACACAAACTCGCACACATACACATACACATAGCACATAAACAATACATGAATACACACATACACGTATGGACATGCACATACACACAGAACAGTGGATGTACCAGAAAGGTTCATATGTGCCAAAATAAAAAAATAGGCAATATCATGTCTGTCCTTGCCTCATTTCCCTTGCAGTGTGAATAATATCCATATAACTCAACCTGTTAGGCATTAGCGCGAATCCCGCACCGTATGTAATGGTAGTCTGAATCCCCTTTAAGCTCACAGGCTGGTTTGCAGGTCGCCGGCTATCTTGCTTTTACAAAAACCGTGATTGCGAAACAGGTGGCATAGCCGAAACGTGTGAAATGATGAACCTCCATTTATATGCAAATCAGACACTGTCATGGCTGTAAAAAAAAAAATTTAAATACATGTGTTAAAAATGTATCTGGTCTGGCCTCTCCTACCATGTGAAATAGAGTGGGGTGGACTGTAAAATGGCGAGAGGTCTTCGCTGTCACATGGTCACTGGCTGGCTGACGTGCCGGTTTGCGCTGGTCGTTTTGTCATCTTTGGCGTGCGACGGCACGGTTCGTTTCCTGCTCGCCACGGCCAGGCCTTATGTCACCACGGCCAGGCCTTATGTCACCACGGCCAGGCCTTATGTCACCACGGCCAGGCCTTATGTCACCACGGCCAGGCCTTATGTCACCATGCTTTATGTGCTGCTGAGGCGACGAAGCGCTGCTTCCCTCCAGGACCCGTGACTCATTCACCCCTCCTTCTCTAACCCTGCCCAGCTACCCTCTGTACCGACATCCCAATTGGGGTAGAGACAACGGACAATGGACACTTCTCCAGCCCAATGAGGACCTGACTACAAGTGGCCTGTAAAAAGGGATCTGGACCAGCCTCTGGCCGTCTGCTGGGAGTGGACACCCCATCTGAGTCTGGCTCCCTGTGACCAAGTGGTCACATGTCTTCAAAAACCCACAGTCCTTTTCACATCTTGACCTGCAGATGACCTCTCATGTCCTAGAAATGTACCCATCCTACTATCAGTGTACTTGCAGGGGTTTCCTTTGGGGGGCCAATCAAATGTCCTCCCTTTACCCTCTGATTGGCTAGCCTATGCCATTCAAAATGTAGCACTGTTCTATTTTTTTCTGCTGTCCACAACACAACTGTTGGTGGTTATTGTAGGAAGACTAACTGTCTCTAAAACCGTTGTGGAGAAACAGCCTCATGCGTTCTTTCTCCTAATGCGACACGCGCTCTGTGATATATGGTGGACCCTGCCAGTGTCATTACCTGAAAATGCATCCCTAGAGGCCTTATCCCATCTGCACAGTACTGCCTAAAACTGCATCTGTATACTCTGGTAAATTAAACCCAAAGTTTTCATTCTTTAGCACCTTAAAATGTAACTGAATCTAACATGCAACATTTAAGTGCAATAATATTTGTTTTGCAATATTTGAATCACTTTGTTTTTTGCTCTCACCTGAAAATCCTTCAGTTTTGAGTTCTCTTTGGTACTCCATTTGTGCCCATTTCATCGTCCTTGGCATTATCTTTATCTAAACTCAACCCTCATTTATTAATATATTTCAATATTCAACTTTCTATTCTTTGTCACTTCCATTTTGGCCAAAAATGTGTTTATACATTAAACTTTGCTCATATATTATCTATAGTAAACATCTAACTGAGTAGATAGGAATTGTGCATGCCACCAATCTGTCTGGCTGACAATACTGGGTGTTAGAATAGAAATAGAGGTTTTGTCGGATGGTTTTGTCCTACTTTTTCCCTTCCTTTTTCATAAACAAATATAAGACTGATTTTACTCTGCATGGATGTTTCTATAAGGCTAAGCTATACTTATAACCAACTGTCACGCAACTTGAGTGTTACAATTTTATCAAACTGTCAGGAGGATCCATAAGCATCATGGTTCCCCATCTCCCCCAGCAGAGGGCAGCCTAAACTTGCCCAAGTAATAGGCATTATGGTTCTGTTCCAATCAACACTATGAGGTTCATAACAAACAATTTAGCAGGGCTGGAATGTACAATGTGTACTCATTTTGAAAATAACATTTAAACCTTTCTCTTTTTTAAACATCCTTATGTCAGGCTGACCTGGAACAAAAACTTTAATGTTTTCCATCACTAACGACGGATAAAAGTGAACAACTTGGGCCTGACTTTGCGGCTCGCGCTGTCCTACAATGCGGATCCTTGAGGCAGCGGGAGTGTGTGAGAGGTGTTTAGCTTACGGCTCTTCCATCAGTCAGGGTTCTGCCTGAACACGCGCAAGGTTCCTCTGGAGCGCGCTCAAAGCCACTGTCGGCAGGCTGACAGCTGTGGCGCGACGGGGAGGCGTCGAGCTCCCATGAGCCTTGTGTTTTCTGGCCCTATACGCCCCGTGTCTGAGGCAGTGCGAGCCACTTCTGGAGAGCTCAGCAAGAGTGATAAGGCCTTCTCCAAGGACCCCGTCGCATCTTTCTGAAGGAATGTGAAGCGATGCCACGCGTCGCTCGTGCGGAAATACGGCTCCGCGCCCAGCCAGAAAGGGGCCATTAGAACCCGCTGTTCGCATTGGAAGAATCTGGCTCGATTAACATGCGGATAGCGTCCGTCGAGGGACGAGCGTTTTTTTCCCCGCCAGAGTCCCTGCCAAACCGTCCTTCTGCCGCGAAGCAGTTCCAGAACAAACGCGGCGTGCTCCTTCCGTTGCCCGTAACGACCGGTGACATGCTGACATCGATGCAATCGATGCAATGGCCTTGTAAATAATGAACCCTTGTACTAGAGCCACCCCCCCCCCCCCCCACCCCCCACCTGCTCTACAAACAAAGGGTGCGCCGTCCTTGTGGCGGCGGACACATCGGGCTGGAAGGAGGAAGCACATGGACTCTGTGCCAGAGGTGTGGATGGGAAGGGTCTCCCCACCCCACCCCACCCCACCCCAGCTCAGGCTGCTGCCATGTAACCGCAATTCATGCAGGAGCCTGCAGGGGCAATAGTCCAACATATGCTGAGAGACAGTGAAGAGGGATGTTTAGAGAAAACCGGTCAGGCATTTTCCTTCTACAGCAGACCCATCCGGGTCATTGCGGGACTCGCCTCTACCAACGTTTCCCAACCCACGGTCTGACGTGGGCATCGACTGAAAACTTATTCCATCTCCAGCTCATTCACAGGGACACACAGACTGCTGAATTCTGCACTACACAGCTTTACAGTTAGCCTTAATAGTCAGATATTTAGCGGCTAGGTTATGCTCCAGTGGCTAAAGTACCATCCTCTCTGCAGTTCTGAATAAGCAGAAATGTGATAATCCGCAGGTTTGTAATCAGATTAGTGTCAGTCCCGGTGCCCGTTTGATGCCCGCGCGGTTCTTCCACACCGCCGCTCGTTCCACTCCTCTCGCCCATGCTGAATGGCCTTCGGAGCACCGCCACAGCGCTGCTGTGCTAATCCCGTTATTCCCACCACACTGCTGTGGATAGAGCTTTCCAAGCATCAGGAACTTACATTATCTCCACAAAGGAAGCGTGTCAGATAACACACTGAAGATCACAGATAAGGAAAATGAAAAGGGGGCTGAGAAAAAAAGAGCTATGCGCGGCAGCCCCCTGTTTTCGAGAGAGCTGAGGACCCCCCGGGGCCCCTCACCCGACCCCACGCACCATGGAGCCGCACCCCGGTGTCACGGTCAGGGCGTGGTCAGGGTAAACCGCTGCCACGCCCCTGCCTCGCCTGCTGTTAACAGCCAGCAAGCTCAGCCCGTCAGCCGCGCAGGCTGTACGGAGCATACCAGCAAGTCAGAGCCTCACACTTGAGCGGGAGAGACGGTGTGTTTCAGACCGAGGCGATCACATTCATAAAACACTCGCTACCCATGGGGGCGCTTTTGGCAGCCCTGCCAGAGCGAATTCAAGAGAAGGGCACTCAATCAGCCGAGCCGGGAAAACGGCGAGGCTCACAATGTCCTCGCGCAGCGAAAATATACTCACCGCTGTCAGTGGCTACCCAGATGTCACATAGGGTAAGGCCTGCCATTGCAATATTTCAATAACTAATCAGCTAATTAATTTTAATCAGATAGCGGTATCTCAATATATGCAGAGAGACATCCTGAAGAAAAGGGCATATTAATAATTCAACGTTATATGCACAGTCCAAGTAAACAGACCCCCGGACTCCTCATGGTTTCTTAAGGCAGTACAGCTACTTTATCTGATGTCAGATAACACCTAACTTTGTAATGGAAACTGGAATGGAAAACAGAAAAACTCTGACAAGAGGGTATGAAGAAGCATTAGACCCTACATCAACGTCTGACAAAATCATGTCTCAGCATGTGCAACTCAGGATAGTTCAACCAGCATAATTGCTACTTGCTCTTTAGTTCCGGGTATAGATATTCCAGTCATTCCCACCCACAGTCTACGAGGCGTCTCTCCCGCACTAAATGCTGGGATCTACAGTATAGTCCCAGGTTCAAGCCACGGCTATGACAGACAGGGAGAGGTACATCTATCCTGGAATTACCTGTCTGCTGTAGTAGTGTGTGGCCTGCAGGGGGTAATAAAATAGCCAGTGTTCCACAAGCAAGTACATAGGAGAACTGCACACACAGCTACTTGCACAAAGTTCTGCTGATTCCAAATCAGAAGAAAATGTAATGGGGGAAGTAACACTCAGCGAATCCAGGAGACAACATTGGAGTTTCAAAACCAGAAGACGCCTCAGAACCCTCAAACCTTTCGCACTGCTCTAGTTGCTATGGCTACAAAACAAGCCGAATGGCGTGATTTCCCTTGTCATCCTGCATGGCATGCATCCTCTGAGGTGCGCTCTTGCTAAGATCAGGCCGATGTGACATGACACAAAGCTGCCAATGGAGGAACGGTTTGGACGAGACAATTAGCACTAATGAAAGGCTGAATGTTGACCTTTACATAAAAGGGACATGTGCTCCGAGCCGACGCGCTTGAATTATGCCAATTTGAACTGGAGTAAAAAAGTTAATTAGGAACCAATCCAGCTCTGCTATGTTCTGCTGAGGATTATGGGAAGGCTGGTGTATATGCATGTTTGTCCACTGATGGACACTGGCTTAATCCCAGACTGAGCCCTCTGGACTCGTGGACTGTGGACTTGCAGAATTTAATGGCGTTTTTCTGGGGGCAGGTAAGTCTGCATTGATGCAGACTCGCAAACAAGGTTGAGTAGAGAGTATGAAAAGTCCACATTCCTGTTTTCCGACACTAAGACTCCTGTTAAAGGGTGGTGGTGGGGTAGGTTGTTAAAGGGTGGTGATGGGGTAGGTTGCTTTACGTTTGTAGTTACCCAGCAGCTCCATGGCGTCGTCCTCATCGTCGATCTCGTCCTCAGTGACTGAGGGGGCGGGACTGGGGGTGGAGTCGAAGGAGTCTTGGGACAGCATGGCCGCTAGCAGCTTCTTGTGGTGCTGCTGCTGTTGCTTCAGGCCCTTGCTCTTTGGCTCCATCTTCAGGCTGTGGGGAGGAAGAGGAAGAGCATGGCGGAGAGTTAAGAGGTCAAACACAACCTTCCTCCCCCAAACTCTTTTACGCTAGCAGCTCAAGTAAAAGACACCTACAGCTCCTCCCATCATCCCGGCACGGTGTGCAAACAGCCGTGTCCCATCGGAAAGCCAAATGAGATTTACCAAGGTAACACGCCGAGCTGCTCAACCTACTGGTGACATCCTGGCGTGCCGCTCTGGGTGCCTCCGCGCTCTCTCCGCGCTCGGCGCCTCTCGCGGACAGCTCGGCACGGTGAACAAGCGCTCCCGTTGAGAGCACGGCGAGAGCACGGAGCCAATTACAGTCAAAACGGCTCACAAAGAAACGCTTTGTGAAGGGAGCTATCACCAGAAGGAGCATTGCGTCAGATGGAAATCTTAATTGTCTGTGATGCACTTCAGAAGCCTTTGAAATCATGTTCTCCCTGACAAAAAGGTTCCTTTTATGAAGCTTCACCTGAACTGCAGTTCTAAAGTATTCAGCCTCAATGCAGCCAACAACTTGCGCTATGTGCACGGCATTAGGAAACGCGCAGCATAAATAAATAAGGAGACTACTGAAAGGTTTATAGCGTACCATAGAGGGGCACTGTAATATCTTTTCCACTAAAATTCAGCCTTCTGGGGCTGTGGTGAAAATGTTTCATAAACAGCCAGTAAGACCCCACACCCCGAGGCACTATCAGTGGACATTCTTACATATCAGGGTTAAGGGCCAATTTAATAGGTACAGATTAAGACATTTATTGAGTGTTCACTTTGCATTATTTGAATACTGAATATTTATATCCCGCCAGCAACATAGGATTAAAATAGGCTTTAGTGGGTTTAATTTGATCATTATCTCACAGTGTTTACTGATAATTTAAAGGTCAATATAAGTGCAAAACTTTCTCAATATCCTAAGCGGAACATTATTATGCTAATGTAGTATATCAAAATGGGAAAGTGAGGTGGCTTTTTCCTTCTTCTTTTTGCTACGACAGCAGTAGAGTCAATTTGCTCGAACACTCCACAATATTACTTTGTCAGCAAGCCTGGCAGACCAGCTTCCATTTACACAGCCAGGCTAAAACTTCATTTCCCTACATTCCAGCCTGAGAGGGGCACTTTGGGTAACACATCTTAAAAAGACAGCGCACAATAAAACAACTGTGAAACTGCTGCAGGAATCTCAAAGCAGAATACCTTGACGTGAAAATTGGATCAAACAAATTCTTGGGATCTGTGAGTAAATATAGCACATCTGGATTACGGTTAGTTAATCTGATTAACCTAAATGTGATCTGATTTTTGTTCATAAACAAGATTAAAATGACCAACAACCTGATGCCTCATGTTATACAAGAAAGACAGAAATCTTTTTCAGAAAATATGTCGTAATTAAATGATTCTGCTCAGGGGTAACAGCAACGGAGGCAATCGATTATTTACACTCCAGAATCAGCCACAAAACACACATTACTAACATGCCTATTACATGCCCCCAGTAAGAAATTATGAATAAATGAAGAACTTGTCAACATGTCATCTGAATGGGCTAACAGGGCAGATGATCAACCAGTGACTAATCCTAGTATATATTCTGCCTGGTTATGTTTAGTAAGTGTCCAGAAAAATATGACACTCAAGCAATTGTTTCTACATAAACGTTCGACAGAAAGAAGCAACCTGTAACAGATAATGTCTCTCTTTAATCAACACCTACTCGGCACTTTGAGGATTGTCTCAGCAGCACAAAACACTTTTAGAACACTGGATTTCCCATGAAAGCTGTATAAATATGCATAATTAGAGCCACCGAGCAGAATTATTCCCTCACTCATCATTAGGGATTACACCAATACACATTTGATGAACAATAAATATGAATATGACTAGCAGCAATAAGTGCTCGTGGGCGTAAACCTACGCGATACCTGTACTGAGATTTAATTTTAGCCTTTTTTCTGATACAAGTGATAAATATAATAGCATACTTTACCCAGCAGGTAAAATAATAGGCATTAGACAGGTGCAATTATCAGATCTGAATAATATAGCAGTACAAAGGTAACATTCTCAACTTCCCACATCCACATTATCCGTCATTAACAGCATGCTTATTCAGAATGGGTGCTGCACTTGCATGCAAAAGGTACCCTCATTTAATCTACAAATTCCATTCTTTACAAAAAATGTGAAAATCTAAGGTGTGTGTGTGTGTACATAGGGGCTGTTGCTGGTCAGCTATGAGCTTCTGTGCTAGTCAGGCATAGTCTAATCTGAGAACGCTTTAATTTTTGTCACAGTTTTTGCTATGCGATAACTTTATGCACAATATGTGAAGACAATTTTTCACTTGACTACAAATCATTCACAATAAGCTGTTCTGAATTAGTATTGTAATCACAGCAAACCCAGTATAAAACATATCAGCTATTCAATCTTAAATGCAATCACAAAGCAAAAACAAAAACGTTTTTCTCCTTCCAATGCCAGTGGGCAAAAGCAGTGTCTTCTGTCTTCATAAAGTCAGGAGATGAAATCTTTCCTGTTTCATAGTATAATTAATTCCTAGGAGTCTGCCACATTTGCAACAGCGTAACCTCCCACACGACCCGACAAGTGGCCCAAGCTCTTATTGTTGATGTTCGGGCACAGGATCAAGAAATAAATATTTACATCTTTTCCACTGGAGGGGAACTTTGGAACAAGATGTCCTTTTCATTTCTCTGTAGACGTCTCTCCTGGCTGTAGGCGGTGTGCGCACAAATGTGTGGCGGCTGAAGGATCAGTCAGGCGATCTGCTGCTCAAAGCTGCTCCTCACAACTGATCCTGGATCAGCTTAACAAACCTTCATTCTGACCCGACAGTTCCTCTCCAACAAAAAAGACCGTTTGAAAGTAAGCAAAGTCGGGGGGCTGGCGTCCAGCTACACCTCTCCCAGACAGGAGATGCGGGGTGCTGGTGAGGCAGAATTGAAAATGTGGAGATTAGTTCTATGTGTAGCTATCTGCACATTTCCAAGGGGAATCAATCCATTTCTTCTACACCGCCATCACAGGGAGCCTAGCCTGGGAAGACGGGAGCCCCCGGCGCAAGCAGGTAATATGCTGTCACAGTCGGCGATAATAACAGAAAAATATATATATTGCGGATAGGTGCAGAGCTGTATTGGTTCAACCGTGATCAGGGATATACAAGTCCTATAAAGATTAAATTGTGCAGCTTACCCTTTGGAAGTGTTCTAAAAAATTACACTGATTCTTCTTATCGAAATTTCAAAATACAGTCTATTGGGAGGGGAGGGGGGGGTGCAGAGAGCTCCTCCCCCTCTCCCTGAAGGGGGACATCATCACCAGAGACTGTAGATTCACTGCGCATCTCCATTGACGTCTGCCGGGAACATTCTCTGGGGATCTAGTCTAGTCAGCCCGATTCTAGTTCAGAACAATGTTACACATGCTAGATGTTGGGATAAAAAAACTGCCTATTGCATACATGCTCAGTGCCCTGGGGGGAGGTGTCAGGTGAGATGGAGCGATGCCCATATATAGATGAAGCGTATCACTGCTGCACTCCTTGGCTGACTCATCCCTGTCTTATAGCTACACTGTTTGGAACCAACTGTTTAAAGTCATTCCACACTTCTAACTAAATGTGATGTGCCCATGAATTAGCCCATTAGCTAAACTCTACAGTCTACAGATTTCACCATGATACTAAAATTCTGCTGAAATTCAGATGCTAAAATGTCTGTCTTTCAATGTGCAGAACTAGTAACTTAGGATACCTAGAACACCCCCGTATGATAGTAACACGGTGTTCCACTTTTTCAGCTTATAAAAAATTACATTCTCTCATCTTTGTTTAAATTGAGTTTTTAAAGGTAAGTAATGATTCCTGTGCCAAGGAATCTCACAGATCGGCAGCTAATGTTGTCTGAGGGCTCTCTGAAGCCCACTTTGTACCACAGACACATCTGTCACAATAAAGCCTTTGTGTATCCCTTAGCTGTGCCAGACTCATTTTTTCACAGTCCCATCCGCAACACACACACATGCACACACACACACAGACACACACAGACACATACCCACAGTCCATCAGCTATCCCTGGGAGACCCATCAGCAGGATTTACATTGCGACGGGTACGCGGCCCACGGTGCGCAGCTCAGTGTGTGGTGAATGAGGTCAGGAGGAAAGATCTTTATGTAACTGAAGGTGTAATGGATTTTAGTGGCGGATAATCAAACGCGAAGGTAGGGGGATCAGAACAAGTCACTCATGCAGTGAGGACCAATAAAGGGAGTAACAAAATAAATGCAAAGAAAGAAAAGACAGGAAACTAATTCCTTGTGGCTAAACAGCCAAACGAAAATCAACCCACTAAAATAGGGCAAACTCGAATAACGAGTGAAACACAACCTAAACCTCCTAAGCTCAATACTGGAGCCAAAACGGGAAACTTAGCAAAGAAAAGGCACATAAGTTCAGACGGCCGGAAGAGTGTAAAACAAACAAAACAAACAAAGAAAACGGTTTCAGAGAGAACAGCAAAGAATAAAATAAATAGCACAGAACGCTAACAGGAGGAATAATACCTATACCTGAACTAAAAGCTACGTCCCCCGTGAACATAAACAGCGTTTATTTAGTATTAGTATTAAGGTCACTAGTACCTGGCTATACCTGGCTATACCTGGCTCAATGCGATCTCGAATAACAAAGAAGCACCGGGGAAGCGGAAGTGAGGAACTTAAATACCCTGCAGGTAGAGGCACAGGTGGAAACAATGATGAGGGAAAGCAAACTCCGGAACGGAACGTGGAAAAAATCTGATAGATTCTCGATCGGGAAATAAGGACGAGAACCGCAACGGAAAAGAAAATAAAAACCCACGAACCATAACAGAAAGAGTGAAGGGCCAGCAGGAGAGAGGGCTCATTAAAGGGCGCTGCCAACGCTATGGCTGGCAGCGCACGCTGCATGTGGATTAGCGTGCCGGCGCTAAGGCGAGCCCCGCTGTGATGCCACTGAGCAATACCAGAACAAATGACCTGGGCAAAAAATCAAAGGATTACAGGAGATTAAATTATTTTTCGGTAACCGTGCAGCAACGTCAAGGTTTAGAGAACTAAAAGCACGGCCACAATGACTGCTATCAAACAAATACACTGTACCCTGTCATGCAAGCTGCATTTAAGCATTTAGCTTGAACAAAGACTGAATTAGAATAAAACGTCTTGATGCTAGTTAGAAAAAAATGTATGCCATGTGAATCTTTTCTACAATGTATACATACTGCAAATACATATTTGGTCCCCGCTTTATTTTAATATTTATGAATAAAAATAAGATATTTATTTCTGCTTGAAAATGTAAGAAACCATAATGCATTTTGCTGCACAGATAAGCAAAAGGCACAGAGTGAAGGCATAAGCAAAAGGCACAGGGAGGTGTCACACAATATCATCAGTGTGTTTTTAACAGCATTTTTCAGTCCTTGCTTTATTTTAAGCCCTTGAATACACTGGTAAGCAAGGAACGCTGGCTGGTTTAAACCAAGCCAACTGTGAAGCCAGCTGTGTAGAATTGCTGCAGACACTGGTTCACAGTGGGTAATGACACACCCCAGCCTCTACCTGGGGATCACTGGGCTGTAGGGCCTGGCCTGTGCGTGAGTGCCTTTTCAGAGAGAGCCAATGGGAGCCCACAGCAGTACATTCTGTAACACTGCACAGTTAAAATATACAGAATCTGCAATAAATGCATCTTTAAAAGAAACTATTAGCAGGTGTTATCGGGGATGTATGGTGATGTCATATCAAACGCAGCAAAAATAATCTCCAGCAGATGTTATCCAGGGTGGATGACATACAATTAAATGTATGCTTCATGCTTTCTGCATGCCATTTATATAGGATCTTATCTTTATACATGCCTTATATATATGATTGTCCTAACTCCCACATCACCATGTTTAGTGTGCAGTTATTAAACGTTTGTGAAATGAACAATGGACTGTCAATCATCAATCCTCAACCAAGCATCACAGGGTTAAGTAGAAAAAAACTCCACCATTACTGTACAGCATACAGGGTAGAGAGAGCAAGATACTGTATGAAAGACAATCTGCAATGCGTTATCCATTACTGTATGTGGAGGGAGTACACAAAACAACAGTATTCCCAACACACACATTATGCAAAGGCCTGAGATTGCGTTTCCCCCTCGCTAGGTAATGAAAATCTTTAGGTTCCTGAGTCAAGTGTAGCTACGGAGCTCAGTATTGCGAGAGGGCGGCTATATCGGCCCTTTCTGAAGCCCCCGGCTCTGTAATTCAACTTTAATCCGGCGATAGAACAACCTAATGGAATTAAGACACTTCTGTCTGCAAGGCTCGGAAAATGATTAATGATCTAATATCTGATCCGCTCTAATTAGCCGCATCCTCAATGGAAGGCATGTGCCTTGTGAACAAACATGAGGCCCTCACACACCTGCAATTAATATCACCTTGACAACATCGGTAAGGGTTGGGGAGGCAGCACTGAGTTCTCTCTGTATTATTGTGCGCATACATGCAATTTAAAGAACTAATTACTTTCAAGGGAAGGTATTACTTAACCTCCAACCACCCACACAGACCTACCAACTGAGTTTATGCAGAAAGAAAGCAGTATTATTTAAAAAATATGACAGATTTGTATTATGATTTATGACATGATGATTTATGAAATGCATTAAGCAGCGGAAGCATGATGTGTTGAAAATATCCATACTGTACCCAAAGAGAGAGGAAATGTGTCTTATGCTTCCTTAATGAACACATCAGGCTGGTTTTCCATATTGTGAATCTGAATCAGCTCCAAACGTTTGAATATTATTAACGGCACTTAAGCACGACAAAGTAAACAAATGTGCAAATGATTAAAAACAGTAACACAAGAGATGGTAGGTAAATAAAAATGTCTAAATACAGATTTCAAATTCAATATTGACATTTGTAAAAAGAAATATTAGATAAACAGAAATACAATTTAAAACTATATATGATTGTAGGGGCAATTTGAAATAAGAACACAACTAAGAGTCCGATCCTCACTGTGTGCAGGTTTGTGTCCAGGGTCCAGCTTTACAAATTATCAGACCTTTGACTTGACTACAAATCCAGGCAGGCTATTCCACACATTAATAACTCTTTGTGTGAAGAAATGTGTTTGCGAGTCAGTGTGTGAATTTGTTTTCCACTCAATATACCGTATCGATCCGTTTCAAAATTTGACATGTGTATAAATAGGATATGTGTTTCTTTCCTGAAGCTCGGATTTATGTGATGATTTTTCATTATTACAGTATTCTATTAATTTGTAACAAAATGGAATTGTGGAGGTGGATTTTATTATTTTTCATTTCATGAAAGTTTTTTCACAAATAAGATGCAAATATAAAAAGAATGCCTCTTACTAAATTCACTACGATTATCAATATGCAACAAGCCAACCAAAACGAAGCTTTCTTGCTGATGGAAAACGAGAATACAGGCCATTACACGTTTGAAAAATAGATTCAATTACAGCCAGTGATTTCCACAAAACAAGCATCAATTACTAACATACAAAAAAAGTATGCTTTTAATACCATCAGGCAAAAGAGGGCATGTACTCACCCTGGGAAAAGCATACTTTTTGTTCTCACACGTGACCACAGAATTATGTATTAATAGTATTTTCAAAACAAATAATACACACATAATAACAGTTCATACATCTCAAAAATGTCCTGATGGTAAAATCTACAAAAACATTCGTCATTTTTGGCTGTGACTAAGAAACAGTATTGTCCTTTTCTTACTGTCTAACAGTGACTAAGTGGCTCCTCTGAAGTAAATAAAGTTCCTAATTTTACCACTAGGTGGCAAAAAGGACAGAAAGCCAAGCAGAGTGGCTGTTCAGTTTTTATTTCCATTTCCTAACCAGTCAAATCGAAATGCACTTCGTCTGGCGTTTTCAGAAGAGACTAAGCAAGTTCTTTTTTTATGTTTCTTACACATTCTTTTCATTGCATTACATTACATTACAGTCATTTAGCAGATGCTTTTATCCAAAGCGACATACAGTAAGTGTATTTCAATCGTAATTTGACCATGGGGGTACTTTACAAAGAAGGATTACTAAATTAGCTGGATAACTGCACTGAGTACAATCCAGAACAGCTCTTTCTACTTCAGTCCTTGTTCCAGATTTGGGAGAGCTCCAGATTTTACTCAGCGCAATTATCCAGCTAACTCAGTAATCCTGCTTTGTGAAATATCCGCCATGAGTAATCCATCCATTATCTAACCCGCTAATTCCTGGTCAGGGTTGCAGGGGGGATGGAGCCTATCCCAGCATGCATGGGGCGAAAGGCAGGAATGCACCCAGGACAGGTCCCATGAGTAATCAGTCATAATATTTTAGAAATGACAAAAAGGCACTGAAATGGGTTACTTTAAGGGCCTGATTTACGCAAAACCAGTAAGATGACCAAAGATTGGTCATGGTATTTCTTTTGCACCAATCATTGGTCATGTTATTGGTTTTGCATGTGCTAAAAGGTTTTGCACACACTAAAGGTCTTAGTAAATCAGGCCCTAAGTGAGCATTTATTGCGATTCAACTGTATAGACTCCCTAGAAGTGACAGTTACTGTGGGAGCTAGGTTGTGCAGGCTATGAAAATAAACATTTGACTGACCCTGCAGTTTGTTTCCTCTTTCACCAAACGCATATTCACCACGCAAAACATTACATTCAACTTAAGTCCCTTTACAGGATTACACAACAGTTACCAGTTGAATAGAAAACTGCAATTTACAAGCAGAAAAAATCACACACATGCACGCTTGTTCAGACGCACGCATGTTCAGACATTGACACACAGACTCACACTTACATGCACACAGATGGACACGCTTGTGTGCACACTCTCATACGCTACACACATACTATATACTACACACAAATACTACCAGTGTTGGGCAAGTTCCTCAGGAAGTGTAATTAGTTACTTATTATTGATTACTCCTTGAAAAAGTAATCAAAATTACTTTACTGATTACCTACCCCCCCTTCCGACTTCCGAAAAAGTGACGTACAACAGCTCCTTTTAAAACTGAATCCACTTTATTGGAACGAAACACAGGAGTCCACAATCAGTCAAACTGCCTAACTGCAAACATTGCAGCCTCTCAAACCTCATGGGATACAGTATGTATATATTTATACATATAATAAAAATAAAAATACTAAATAAAACAAGTCCATCCTGAGTTTTTATTTTAAATCTTTTAACTTGTTCTTCTGCATATTCCATCATATCAAATAAATCCACAGTCTCTTCCGACTTTTTAACTCTGTAACTTTTAAATCTTTTAACTTGTTTTTCTGTAGGCTATATTCCATCATGTAAAAGAATAAAATAAAAAAAGTATTTCCCGACTTTTTAACTCTGTAACGTTTAAATATTTTAACTAGAAAAATATGTTAAAAAAATAAAATAAAAAATAAAGCAAGTCTCGCCCAACTTTTTTTTACTCTTTAGGCCAACTTATAAATCTTTTATAGTGTTTCTGCATATTCCACCATTGAGGCTTCCCTGATAGCGCCGGGGTTTTCCACATTGTTCCACCTCTGTTCCTCACCCTCCATGCTGCTTTTTTGGCTAGTAGCCTACGTGACCTCGCTGTGACCTGCCGGCCCACGCGCACACGTCATCTACCGAGGACCGCATGTAAACGTAATCTAAAGCTGATGGTACACGGGCAATATTTTCAGGCAATATTGACAGGCAATGATTGCTGGCAATTTTCCTATTGATAAATCAATATCTGAACAAGTTTGATCAAGGCAAGCAATATTTTGCTACCATCCAATCACAGACGAAAGTTTGGGTCACATGACACCTGAGTCTTCCAAAAATAAATTTTAACAATGGCTGCCAAGTGGTGCGAGAAAACCGGATGCTCTGATCTCTTATAACTTTATTTATTTATTACTTAGGTCATTTATATTGATGTATTAGTGTACTGTTGAAATAAAGACCAACTTTTCATAAGTTATGGTATTCTTGACTTTTGATTGTAAATAATTGGTATTACTCGGTATTATTTACTACTGTACTGACGAACTGAGTGACTTTTAACTAGCTAGCTAGCTAGCCAACTTTATTCAGCAGACCTAATCAGACCGCCTGCTTACTGGTGAATACATCCATGAATGCTTCCGTCAAATTTAGAGATACGGTCGATGGAAGTACATTGGCAGAAAGTTGTGGTTCTTCACTGTTACTTGGATTAGTAACTGTAATATAATTACCATTTTGGAAATTGTAAAGCCTTAATTTACTCATTACTGGGAAAGTAATAAAATTACAGTACTGCCCAACACTGCATACCACACACACACACACACACACACAACATGCACACACGCTGGCATACTACACATACACTCTCACACACTACACACATACTACATGCACATACATACTACACACACACACACACGCACGCATACTACACACACACATACTACACACACACAACACGCACACGCGCTGGCATACTACACATACACTCTCACACACTACACACATACTACATACTACACACACATACGCACGCATACTACACACACGCGCAGCTCACCTCCCAGCAGGGCTGTTGTCCCCACTCTCCCACATCTCAGTCTTGGCTCTGGGGACCGGGGGCTGGAGCATCTCGGCCGCCAGCGGATCAGCGTCATCCTCGGCGCGGCCCACCCACTCCCCGATCACCCGCGGCCGCATCAGAGATGAGTTGTATGCCCTGGGGTCCTGCGGGAGGGCGAGAGGCAGAGGCCGGATCGACCCCTGTCCATCAGTCACACGTCTGTCTCATGGCTGTCTCACGCCTGTCTCAGTTCCTCAGGCTGAGGCTTGTACTGAAGCTCTGAGGAACATTACAGACAGGCCCACACTCCCACTTCAGCTACCATCCCCCACACACCCTCCCGTGAGACTTACTGCCTCCTCTCTCTCTGCCACGCCTCAAGGCTTTCCTGCAGTGCCCTAGGTTTTTTGCATCTACATTCTCTCCTTGCTTTCTGCTTATTATAATTCTACATTGGGTATTAAGCGGCCACTTTAACTGCATGCAATGAGCTTTCATTAAAGCTACTAAACTTTAGCGTGAGGCCACGTCAGTCAATATCACCTCAGTGTTTGGGAATGCATAACATGCTGGTGTATTTACATATGCTAGACTTAACCGGCACACAACCTTATACTGTATATAAAACAACAATGTCTGTCTGGCACTTGAGCGCCATACACTTAGATATATAAAATGAAATGATGTAAAAAGGTATTCAAATTTCAAACAAATCGCAAGTCGTTCACGCTGTTAGATGGAGCACTGCAATAACGGATGCTGTTTCTCACAAAGTCCTTTGCTCAAACGGTTGCTTTTCAGTTTAGACGGGCGGTTTCATTAGATGCTCGACCGCATTTATTTCCCGCTGTCACTCCTGCAAAACCCTGCTGCTCGCAGAATTGTACTATGCCTCAATGTCATAAACAGCTGTGGGTGAAACAGAGGTGATGCAAGTGTGGGGAAAGTTAGTCACAGAGCCTAAATCCAGCAAAGAGGTTTCTGCTGTGCGACTTTTTATTAGTCTGCCATCTCCCAGTGAACCAAGTGAATCTGTAAGGCATCGTGTCACATCTGAGCAGCTGAAGAAGAAGAAATTTGACATCTTAAATACAATTTTAATGTGCATCAGAGTGTGGCAGCTGGCTGACATGAATTGATAGCAAAGGCTACTCATTTAAGCACTTGGTGATTGCATTGAACACTGTCAGATTTTATATTTCTTCAACTTTTGCCCTTCGATATCTTGCAAGGATTAAGGGGGGGAAAGCCTTGCTTCTCATCTACTGTATCTAAACACCGGGATTCAATCTACATTTGTCCACAATGTTGACATACAATTAAAAGCATGTGTATATGCAAACACAGCGTCGCCTTGATCCTCAAGATGGCTGAGCTTGCCAAACTGCCTGTTTAAGAAAAGCGCATTTGTGACCCGCTCTACAAAAATTAGTCTGAAAAAAATAAATCAAATTTTTATTTCTGAGAAATTAAATATTTTTTTGTCCACATCAGACTAATTTTTGTAGAGCGGGTCAGAAATGTGAATTTAATCGCATCAAACATAAGAACAATTGAATAAAGGCAAAATTGTGCAAAATGCAGTCACAACTAAGCAATGACCTAATATCTAAATAACATTATTTATCGCATTTTTACATGCAAAATTTGAGAAAACTAGCATAAATCATTTGGAAGGTGGCTGAAACACTGAAACGGCCTTCTGTTCTCAATGGCCAAAGCCGTGTGGAAATGTAGGCACTTCAGGTAGCCCTGTGGAAATGTAGGCACTTCAGGTAGCCGTGTGGAAATGTCGGCCCTTCAGTATTCCGCTCAGGCTTCAGCTTATGTTTCCTAACATTTAGCACATCCCCACAGAAAAGAGCGAGGATACGCTACTGAAGCAGAGCACCTTGAAAAAGGAAATTGAATTCTGCTTCAAATGGATTTGATGTCAAATTGCTTGCTATTCATTGCACCCTTCTCCCTTCCTGGAGACAGCTAGGCCGAGGGCCTGGACATAGTTCCTGGTTCAAATCCAGGTAGATTAAAAGCCTTTGCCTCTGGAATGCAATGCAACGTATGTATTACATACATCGTTCTGAATTATTTTCCTCCCTACATGATGGAAGTACAGTCTTGTAGCAGGCACGGTCATGGCAAGCATCACTAGGCCTGGGAGATAAATGGGTTATATTCTGGTGGTTTGGTCATGAGAGCAATGAAAACACAGACTTGCTCTCTGTTTACCAATTTTAAGACACCATTCTGTCTGATTTAGGATAATTAATTAGCTCCATGAACAAAATCATTACAGATTTATGTGAGCCACTTCATGCAATGACACTGCCTTTCACATAATGAACATGTATCATGGTGCATTCAGTGTGAATGAAAAAGCGCTGGATTTTGCCTGAATGTGGCGTAAGGAGGTAGCTTCAGGTAGGCCACAACATGTGAGTACAAAGGACTACCTGGTCATTGTACGTTTCTGTGATGAGCATTTCTGCCTTTAAAAAAAACAATACTTCCCAACATCGCAAAAATATATTACTTGAACAACTCTTAGAAAAAAGATAAGCGTCACACAAATGTGACATCACGTGCAGATTAACAGGTACTGCCTATGGATTTTATTAATTCTCACAGGTGTATGTTATAATCACTAATCTCTCAAAGCTCACTCTGCACCCACCACCACAGCACAGTACAGCCCAGCACAGCACAGCATAGCATGTGCACTACTCTCATCAGAGCTTTGAGATTCCTTCAACAAACATAACCAGAGAGTCACAGGGCTGCGTTACATGGGCTATTAACCTAATCATTTACACTACATTTAACACAATAAAACGCATTTTACCTGGTCAAGCTCATCAGAAACGGCAATGCCTGAGAGGAAGAGGGAGGGAGGGACAGAGGGAGGGAGGGAGAGAGTGAGAGACAACATTCCCTGCTGTGCTACGCCGTAGTACATTTGCAAACAGATGATTCCAATAAAAAACATGCTTTGGTAATCTGTACAGTATTAAATTAATTGTATAAATCTAATGTTAATTAAGTAAAAAAATCGTAAACCTGTAATAATCACTGAAGTAAATAAAATACCCTACACGTAAAGAACAATGCACATTTAACATGTACAATGATATACAATGAAGTCTATATTATTTAACAAAATATAATTTGATGCTACAATTTCTGCTATGTCCATTTTAAAGTGACGGTCAAGGAAAATCCGGAATATGCTTATAACCACGTTATTTATGGCTATTAATTACTCCACACACATACATAGTTTATTACGGAGTTTATTAGCTGGCTTTGAGATGTATATTAATACACCTATTGACATTTTCTTGAAAAGATATTTGGTGGGTGTGTAGTGGATACAGCCCTCTGTGGTGTGTTGTGGTTATTTGAAGTTTTTAGAAGCCCTTGACCATCACTTTAACATCAAAGAGGATGTTGAGATGTGACCACATTCACAGTAATAAAGGGAATGATATCTGACACTCTATTTGTCAAATGAACCCTCAGGGGCTTAGATGACAAACACTTAAATAGTAGTTCCACAGCAGGACAGATGTCTATGTGAAGGAAAGTGACTGCAAGATTAATGGGTGTGAGTTTACCACAGTAAGCTGGTTATCTGTGTATGTGTGTATGTGTGTGTGTGTATATGTGAGAGAGTGTGTGAGTGAGTGAGTGAGTGAGTGAGTGAGTGAGAGTGTGTGTGGCACGTGCCTGTATGTGTGTGTGTGTGTGTGTGAAACAGAGTGTGTGTGTATGCGCGCGTGTGTGTGTGTGTATGCATGCATACTTCGGGAGAGGTTCTCCAAGGCCTTGCCCAGTTTCTTGCTCTCCTGGAGGATGTGGTTGAGCTCGTCAAAGTCCCGGCTCTCCGGTCGGGTTCTCCAGTCCCAGGGAGGGTGCTCTATTGACCTTGGCACTGAAAATAGCCAGAACACCAAACAACTTAACACTTCCTCTGAGCTCTCCATTCACCAAACAACTGAACACTTCTTCTAAGCTCTTCATTCACCAAACAACTTAACACTTCCTGTGAGCTCTCCATTCACCAAACAACTGAACACTTCTTCTAAGCTCTTCATTCACCAAACAACTTAACACTTCCTGTGAGCTCTCCATTCACCAAACAACTGAACACTTCCCGTGAGCTCTTCATTCACCAAACAACTGAACACTTCCCATGAGCTCTCCATTCACCAAACAACTGAACACGTCCTCTAAGCTCTCCATTCACCAAACTGAACACTTCCTCTGCGCTCTCCATTCACCAAACAACTGAACACTTCCTCTGCGCTCTCCATTCACCAAACAACTGAACACTTCCTCTAAGCTCTCCATTCACCAAACAACTGATCACTTCCTCTGAGCTCTCCATTCACCAAACAACTGAACACTTCCCGTGAGCTCTTCATTCACCAAACAACTGAACACTTCCTGTGAGCTCTCCATTCACCAAACAACAGAACACGTCCTCTAAGCTCTCCATTCACCAAACTGAACACTTCCTCTGCGCTCTACATTTACCAAACAACTGAACACTTCCTCTGGGCTCTCCATTCACTGTGCTCAAAATCCTTCAGAGTGCTTCCGAGAGACTGGGAAGCGCCTTCAGGAAAGTCATCATTATCATTATTATTATGTATTTATTCATATTTTTATTTATCGCCTCTTCTGTTGTCATTCTTTCCTTTGTGGTTTGACACTGCAAATACAAAAAAAAACTATTTCACTTATTTGCAATAAAATGTCCTCAGCGAATGCAATCATATGAAAAGTAAATAGGTTGGTGAATTGACATGCAGTTAGAATTTAAATGTGTTCTGGCATTACATTATTGGTAGAACGCTTGTATGCAAGTCCAAGCGCAACATATAAGTGGAAGAAAAACGATGTTCTTCCATTTTCACCCAGGTGAGCTTAACACACGTATTTTCCAGTGAAGACGCTCAATATAGTGCGTATATACGGCTTCTCCCATTCTCCCTATTCCAAGTACCTACAGGGTAAGCAACAGCACTCAAACTAACAGGCAGTGAACAGAATCTGATGACAATGTTGCGGCAGTCTGCAGCCTCGCTCCCCCCCCCCTCCCCTAAGTCTGCTTGGCACTGTGACAGGAAGAAATTGAAGTGAATATTTCAGCATTGTGTCACAGTGCCAAGAGCACTGGAGGACAAGCAATTCCAGGCAAGCCAAGAGAGTTGGTGTCCACTGAGACTCCACACAAAAACCACAGCCATCTCAGTGCAGTTTGAGACTCTGCAGACAGTCCCGCTGTAACCCGCGACGGCTAGCGGTAATCAAAAGAAATCTGCAGTCATCAGGACCGGTGGCGCTGCCTGCACATTTACCTGTAGGGTCATGCTAAAGGGAAAGTTTTAAGACATGCTAATGCTGTCAGAATACATTCTGTGGAAGGTTTGAGTCGTCATGTTCTGCACACAAATCGGATCAAAGACGTGCTGTACTGCATGAGTGAAAGTTTTAGCAATGCTGTCAGTCTAAATTTAAAACATGGACTTCACTTCATGACTTTCTTTTTGGAAGATTTGGAGGACATTTTTGTACCAATAACACATACATAACCCATCTTTGTCATTGAACGGTGATATATTATTATTATACCACATTGTGTGGGTGTCAATAACAAGTGATAGCTACTGTATAAGCTACATAGAATAGTGCACTGTACTGTGTATTTGTATAGTTTAAATTCAGCTTATTTCACCCTTGTACATTAAGACATATAAAACTAAAATAGCACTCAGAGAGATGCTACACCCGCGCGTGTGCTAATCTCGACCCTGAATGTAATATGCATGGGGCCAAAACTTTGATCTTGCACTGTGAAGTCAATTGACCGATTGGTCAGAAAATTCAAGATTCCGGTCATTGCCCAACTGTCAACATTTCCACAAAGTTTCATCACAATCGGAGTAGAATTGTTCGAGTTATGGATGATAGGGAAACACAGACAGACACACGCACAGAAAGGAGCGAAAACACGGGTGCAATAAATGACACAATACAGAAATCTTAAATGCTGAGAAATTAGTAGAATTCTCTGTGAATGTTTTATTAATCCAGAGGATCCATAATTTCCCTCAGGAACGCTATATTTTCCTCACCTCTCATTGACCTTCAGCGTGGTCTGTTTCACAAGGCAGATAAAATAAAAAATCCAAACTGAAAACTTTCCTAACTCAATTTAGCAATGTGATGGAAAGTGTCTCTTTCCCAAACTCATTCTCCTCTAAATCTGATTGTTAAGATTGCTGAGCCAGAAGCCGTAGGCCTGACAGTGACAGAGTGTAACGCTGAATACTTTATAGCATCATGCATATACCTTAAATTAGCCACTACTTGAGCTTTGCACAATTTTTAAACTCAACCCAGATGACAGAATTGTACTGTGACTCACTCCATATCTGTTATTATTTATTTATGTATCTATAGTGACGGGGGCACTGTATACCCACACATTAAGCAATTATTCATTGAAAAATAAAAAATACAAAAATAAAATAAAATAACTCCTGAATTAGACATATAATTACTAAGCAGCATGTGAGTCGTCATTTACCTGTGGCCTTTACCCCACCTCACCTGTATTATACAATGAATTTAAATTGAATTATGGATGAGCTGACATGCAATGTGAACCAAAGTGCAAATTGCAGAACACTGCACCTGAGTGTACTGTGCTTTTCCTCCCTTGGGTACAGAACTCTGGACCTTCAGCCTACATTTGCACCAGAAACACAGTTCTGTTTTATTACAGCGTAGCTACTCACGTGACTTTGACTCGGGCGATGGTGGTGATATATTGGATACCGCTAGATCGCTCTTGGATTTTTTTGGCTTTTTGGGGTGCATCTGCCACGGCTTCTCGCACCCCCTGAAATCACGTCGTGTCCCTTTGTTCTCTGCAGAGACAAACAGTGTGAAACGCAGGGTTAGGAAAGGTAAGGTAATCACATGTCCTTCTGATACGCTGCACGGCTCTTACCAAATAACCTTCAGTGCGAGTCAGTTGTGTTGCAGGGATGAATCTACAGGTTGTGTCATATAATGTGAGAGCCACACCTGTGTGTGTGTGTGTGTGTGTGTGTGTGCGTGCGTGCTTGCGTGCGTGTGTGTGTGCGTGTGCATGTAGTAGGTGCTTCTGTGTGTAGTGCACGTGTGTGTGTAGTATATGTGTTTGCATGTGTGTTAGCGTGTAGTAGGTGCATCTGTGTGTAGTGCGTGTGTGTACGAGTGTGTGCGTGTGCTTGTAAAACTGGTAAAGAAGCGCGTGGACTCACCCACTAAGCCCGTTTCGGCCCACAGAGCGGCAGAGCCCAGCAGGGTCCTCTGTAGCTTGCTGGGGCTCCCCTCTTTAGTCTGCAGGTGATTGATGAGAAAAGGAACAGGATGATCTGGGGTCTCAGTTATCAGTTTGGTCATCATTTCCTATTAGAGTAAAACAGAGAGCAGTCAGAATGCTGATGGCCACAGACAGACAGGCATATGCATCATGGGAAAGGTAACCTAACCTTGCATGCAAGAAAAGCCCCACCATCTTAAAATGTGGGTTCTCCTTTACATCTGCAAAATGGCTAAATCAGCTTCCCTTTAAAAATGCAGTTTTATGTTACTGTTGTCTTGGCAAGGAATTGCATATGGTTCTTCATATGTTTCGTAAACCTAGTAAATAAAACAAATTCCTCGTTTGATCTACAGCCCTTAAAAATGCCTGTAAAACGTAATTTCTATTAAAAGTAAAAGTAAAAGTACCTTCCCTACGATTTTGAATATGCATTATGCAAATGTATTCTAACGGGATACAAAATGTTCACAGCTCTCCCATAATTACATTACAGCAGGCGTAGGGTCATGCAGTATATTACTCAACGAAAAGACCAAGACAGCGCTACATTCCATTTGTTTATTATATCAATGCGCAAAATTCCATGTGATTGCCAATTATGAATTTCTCATGTAAATTAATGAGAAACTTTTGTTTGTCCATGTATATAATCATTCATGTAATTTCCAGTTGGAACGGTTAATTGCCATTTTGCTGAATTCCCTTGTAATCTCGTGCATTCAGCGGAGTCTGCAGGGCAGAGTTCTGTTTCCTGTGACACTGCAGCGAAGGCTTTCCAATCGACACGCACAAAAGGTTCATTATTGCATGTTTTTTTCCCCCTTTCACAGGCTGAGACCCGGTTCTTCAGAAACTATAATAATGGCATCCTGCCCTCCCGCCCCCCACCCACCCATTCCGCTGTCACAAAAAGGTCAAACAGAAAAGTAAGAAAACCATGGAGTGGGTGGGTCTCATTCCGTATCTGGTTACAGAAAGATAATACGGGATAAGAGTGGGGCTCGGATATTTGCGAACTCCGCTCGCCGATAAAAACCTGCGCGGCCCGTAATACCACAGGAGCTGAACAATGCAGAAGGGTGTTATCCGTGAGCCACTGAAGCTTTCGGGATGAACTCCGGTTGACTTCTCATGTCGGGATTAGGCAGATTCGGAAACTGTTACGCTATCCTGGCAAAACAAGCAGGACCCCTGCCTGAGCTGACACACGCAATGTCAGTCACCGGCAAGCTCGGTGTTCAAACAGAGGATGAGAATTCAAATACTGTCATTGCTGAGGGGAATACGCCTGTCTGGCCAAAGTGTCTAATCCACACTGTCTAATCCACACTGGACTGCATGCCAAGAACACACATGAGAGGCTAAATGAGTCTAATGAGATGCCAAAAGAGAAATGTCTCCTGCTTGCTCTCCCACAAGAACACAAGTGCAGGACAAGGGGTGTTCAGTCCCAGAGAGCGCTTTAAACTTGAGGCCTTCTTTCCTGCCACATCGCTACATTTCTATATGTGACACGTCTCCGGCATTGAGAAATCGATTTATGCTGCTTCAGCATACTTTGTGCATTGCAGCAAAGGCTGTGACAAAATTGCCTATATATATGTATGTATACAGCTCTTGAAAAAATTAAGAGACCACTGCAAAATGATCAGTTGTCTCGTTGTTATTTTGGTTCTGTACTCTAGTACTTTGAGTTTGAAAGAGTACAATGACAATGAGATTGAAGTGCAGACTGTCAGCTTTAATTTGAGGGCATTTTCTTCCATATAGGATGAACCGTTTAGAAATTATAAAACCTTTATACATAGTCCCCCCTCGCATATCCTTTGCATGCCATGACTTCCTGATGTCTGTGACCCAGCAATATCAAAAGACTCTTGATATCTTATTTTCTGATACTCCTACAAGCGATACTATAAACTCTCTGCATTTGAATGGATCTCTATGGGAATTGGGGGATGGGACTAGATTTAGCTGTAAATGGACAGTATGTACACTGGACAGTATGGAACAAATGGTTAGCTAAATGGCTGTAAGTCATCAAGGGTCTGACGTATCAAACAAGCCTCAAACCACCACTCTGCTGCCAGATATGCAGTAGATATGGATGGATAACTTGAAGGGTTTCTTCTCCCGACTTATTTTTCCATAGAATTCAATAAAAAAATTTGTCAGGAGAAACTACCCTTAAAGTTATCTATCCATATCTACTGCATATCTGGCAGGTTTGAGATTGTTGTTTTTTTTTTGTTTTGATTGACTTGACCCTTGCCATTGAACCCCCACCCACCAACCATCCCATTCATATATATCCAGCATAATTTAAATCTACTCCACCCCCCCCATTCCAATTTTCATTCAGAGATTCATTCAAATGCAGAGACGTTATAGTTCGTACCAGAAGATAAAAAATAAAAGAAGTCTTTGTCTTTTGTTGTGTAGAACCAAAAAAAACAACAACGAGACAACTGATAATTTTGCAGTGGTTCTCTTTTTTTTTCCAGAGCTATATATATATATATATATATTATATATATATATATATATATACACACAGTATATAGTATACAGTATATATAGTACCTTCCATGCCATGAATTAGTGGAAGTAATGCAAATAGTTTCAGTAATATACAGTAAAGGTTAAAATGACAGCTTCAAATTCTGCAGCACATATGTAATGCACAATCTGGATCATCCCAGGAAAGCCATGAACAGTGGGGCATCATGCCCTCCAATACGGGCTTTCTGGCCTTGTGCCAGATAGGAAGATTCACTCTGGTGGATTACTATAGGGAATAGGCCTATGCACATTTTGCGTTTATCAGACATCATTAGGGCGACTTACATAACTTGTCTGTGTACTGAAAGCACGACCTTGTACAAAAACCCTTGTTCAAGGACACCACACAAATACAGTTCTTCCTTCCATATATTCCACTAATCCAGACTGCTGCTGAATTCAGAGCATTTATCGAGCCTTTAGCATCTGCTATGGGTGCATACAGTGTACAGCATGTGAACAGTAACTGGCAGTTTCATTAGATATGGTAATGAGGAGATTTAATTGCAGTGCACTGTACAAAAGGAAACGCATCACTCTGTGCCGTCACATTCTGTACCAAACCTTCTGTGCGGAAACATAAATGTGGGTCAAATTATTTTCCTTTTTTGAGGATTTTTTTAATTTTTATCTCCCCTCAATTTTTTTATCTCACTCCAATTTGAAACAGTAAAATGCCTCTGAAGGTACCAGCGTGCGATCCATACCCACACAAGGAGCGTGAAAACTGAAGCACTTTCATTCCTTTGAGGCATTGGCCCACAAACCAGTGACTAAAGTCCCCACTACAAGCCCCACAGCTCCCTCGAGGGGAAATTTGATTTCCAGTAGAGGGCAAAAACACAACACAACACGAGGAGGACATGGGACATTAATCACAACAATTACAGTAAAACAACCATAAATGTATCTGTTCATTAAAAATACCAGACCATTGGAATGGTAACCATAATAAAGTGCTGCTGAGCAATACAATCAGGGTTTAGTGCAAATTAAGCACATTTATTGCACTTGGAACAAAGAAAAATTTGAAAAAAGTGCTGCGGGAGAAAGACTAATAACCAGCGGAGATGTTGCAGCTCACACCGGTGTGGGTGCCTGCAGTAGTGTATCGCTGAGAGGAAGCAGTGAGGACTGAGCAGGAAGTAACGAGAGGAAGCTACGACTGGATAATAACCTGTGATGCCTGAGACATACTGTAGGGCTCAACCTGCACTCACACAAAGCCCTTTATGTCATGGTTTTTGCCTATCTTCGCTCTGTTGCTACGGTCTGCTCGTCCATTTTTCCTTTATTTTCAGTCTATCGGATTTTGCTGCGTTCCATTTCAGAGTTTTCCTTTTCCCCGCTAATTATTCGGTTCACCTGTTCATTTCCCTCTCAGGTATTTAAACCTCTCACTTCCGCTTCCTGGCGCTTCTTAGTCATATCGCGCCTTCACGTATTCAGTGTTGGTTAGGTTTTGTTTCTAAGAAAGATTCTATCTTTTTCCCTACAT
The DNA here is from genome assembly GCA_022702515.1 of Ilyophis sp. 1 JC-2022. Taxonomy (NCBI): domain Eukaryota; kingdom Metazoa; phylum Chordata; class Actinopteri; order Anguilliformes; family Synaphobranchidae; genus Ilyophis; species Ilyophis sp. 1 JC-2022. Next base: position 116,513,310 of record CM040403.1, read on the forward strand.
CTCTTTCTACTCTCTGCTACTAGGAGAGTGAGAGGGTTATTTTTTCACCTATTTATCGGGCGGTATAGTCTACGTTCCAAAGGTGATTATTTTCTCTCTATCTCAAGCTTTGTTCCTGCATTTCTGTTTTGGGAGTCTCTTTACCATACCCTTCTACTCGTTTCTACGAGCTACACCAGGTTTAGTGGGTGGTTTATTATTTTGGCTACTGCCAGGGAGTTTTCCGTCCCTTGTTTTCGTTTCTACTATTTCGGGTACCTAGACTCCTTTAGTGGTCCTCGCTTCTGTGAGTGACTTGTTCTGTATCGTGTTTTGTTTAGTCGCAGTTGACTCATCAGTGCTACCAAAACCTCACAGTTTACAGTCTGCTGGGTACATCTGGGAAAATTTCTTACCACAGAAGAAGAATTTGATGTCATTGGCATTTTTTTATGGATTAACCTGAATCAGCAGAACATTTATGACCACGGAAAGGTGCAGATTCGGTAACTTTGGTAAGGCCGGCAGACGGGCCGCCAGCCGTCCCCGTTCAACTTCGGCTCTCAAGGACTTCTAGCGGAGGGCTGAAGGTGACAGGCAGTGAGGCAAACTCTGCTCTGTTCTGTACTCCAATACCACTGCACAGCTGCTCTCCCTCGCACACTCAGCACGCTGTTCTCAGCACCTGCGCTGACGAGACTCTGTGTCCTAATGAAGTACAGTCAACTACAAACACACTGCAGCATGCTTTAATGTCCTGACGCAACTTAAACACATAAAACCCACCATACACCGAATATCACATATGCAGGGCTGTTCTCAGCACCTGCGCTGACAAGACTCTGTGTACTAATGAAGTACAGTCAACTACAAACACACTGCAGCATGCTTTAATGTCCTGACGCAACTTAAACACATAAAACCCACCATACACCGAATATCACATATGCAGGGGACTATCTGACTACCTTGTGTGAACAAGAAAAAGACAAGCATCACAGAGCGAGGACAGTCAAAATGCTGTCTGACCATTACTTGAAAATAATGAGAAATAATTTAACATTTAGTGCCACACTACTTCATTCATTCATTTTTTAGTGTTGGATCCAATACAATATCTTCCTTGGCCTTTACGTTATATTCCAAATTCAAAAATTACAGACTTACATATACAGTACAGTCTTTATGGACCCTTTGTTCTAGGCCAACCTTTTAAAGACAAATTCTTTGTGACCCCGATTCATTCTGTTGAAGATTTCTGTCACGGCTGGAGGAGAGCGGACGCTGCATGTCCTTACAGCTGTGTTTGATATAAATAGTATCTGCGCTGCTGCTGTCTTAAGCCTGGGTGTCTGCGTGAGTAATCCACGTTTTAATGAGAGTAGACACCGCCTCCTCACACAGATTTCACGCTCCCGGGAAACGACACCGGCCGGAACTAAACCGCTCGGTCAGTGACTGGCCACATTCACAAAATGCAAATACGCCCTTTATCTCCATTGATTGCATTGTTTAATCTCATTAGGTAAGCATCAGTCAAATACTTAGATCGGATGAATGCTGTTCATTTGAAATGAAGAGTGTAAAGGCATTAAGTAAGCGTGTTTGTTTTTTGTTTGTTTTTAAATATATATTTTCGGACCAGGGAGACAGAAAATGATGTAGATCAACGACGTGTGAATATTACATGTTGTTGTAAAAACAGTATTTACCTTCAGCTCTGTATAGCTGATGAAAAGCAGTGAATCCTTGACTGTCAGCTTGACAACATCTTTACAGAGCCCCCCGAGGGCAACGAAACGTGATGATTGTTAATACTGCACAGAGCCAAGTTTCACCTCGTCTTTCGCTTGTGCTTGTGTATAGGAGGAGCTGCAGGTAGAAATAAATAAATAAGAGCCGCCAGTTTTCGTCTAAGGCTAAGCGGGGAGCCCGCTCGGATCCTGGAAGAGATCCAGACCTTGAATATGCAAGGCGGGAGTGCAGGAGCAGGAAGCCGTGGTACCGCGGGGGCCGCGGGGGCCGTGGGCCTGCCCTCTCGATGGCCCTGGGAGGCAGCCTCCGCCATCGCTCCTTCTCCCCTCCATCTCCAAGCCTTCCTGTTTGCCTCTGCCTGTCACACTCACGGGGGGGTTCAGATGAGCACACTGAATTAATAACGGGATCAATTAAGGAGAGCCTGTTTCGGGCCATGTCCCGAGGCTGACGGCAGGTCGTTAACAAGTTAATTAACGGTAAGGCTCCTCTGTCCCTCTTGCATAGTCAGGCCATTTGCGGCTCTCGGCTGGTGCCCTGTTTGAAGCTGTGGTCTGACAGGGTCTGAGACTGTTTGCTTGCTTGTTGAAATCTTTTTTTTATTTTTTATCTGGACCCAGCCAGCCAGCCTTTATGGCTGGTCCTCCCTTTAAATTCATTATATGTGAAATTTTGGCAGCAGTGTATCAGCAGTTAGGAAACTGGGCTTGCAAACCCAAGGCTGTAGGTGGAACACTGTTGGTGTACCCTTGAGCATGGTACTTGACTTGAATATCTAGCTGTATAAATGGATAGTACATAAAACCAATGTAATCTGTGCAAGTTTCTCTGGATAGCAGCGCCTGCTAAATGCCTGAACTGTAAATGAAAGGGATGTCAAGAGTGAGTGAGAAATATACAATCTGCTAACATTTCCAAGTCCACCTATGCTTTCAGCTGTCTCTTACATGGCATTTTACAGCAATAATCTCTTAAGAGAAACCATCTTTTAAGAGCTCTTTTTCATCACCCCACCCAAGAAACCACAATAACTGTTTTCCTATTTGTTCAACTTGTACTACAAATTTAAATGAAATCCACAAACAGCAATCTCATTTGTATTGTGTATTTACAATAACAGTAAGTCAATCAGGTATATCAGGATTATAAATGGCTTATTAACTTAACTATGATGTGCAATTTACAGCTGCACATTAAACTCACGGAACGTAAAGAGGATTGATACAGGGTGTAATTTGAGATATGCACTGCCGTTTTCAAAATGTACCGCTTTATATTTCTAATCTAATCCCCACAGGGAACCAAACCCACAGGTTTGCGAAACAGCAGCGGATTGATTGCTCATTCTTTTCAGCTCAATTTCCAGACAGAGATTCAACAAAACAGAAACCAGGATCAACCAGTGGTTTGACTATGTGCAAGGACGTGTCCTAAAATACTGATAAACTCACATCTGATTACAGAATTTTTTCCCCCCTCTTTTTAAAATTTGTTTCAGATTTTTTCCCGGTTTTCTCCCAATTTGGTAGCCAATTGTACCCTAGCACGATTCAATTTCCCGTGTAGCGCGGCTGGTGGTAGGAAGGAGCCATTCTTCAAGGCGTGACTCCTCTTGCCCCTGACCGTGATGCCAGCACAGCACAGAACCGCTATTTACGCGACCATTCTCCCCGCCGAGTCCCTCCCCCCACCCCGGGAGCGGCCTCCCAAAACCGGCCATACTCGGATCTGCTCGGAGAACGCCACCGCACCCATAAAATAGTGTGAGTCATCAAACTACACAAAGCAGTATCTATACACAGGTTCAATCTGCACTCCATATATGCAAATGAAAGGGAGGGGAATTTCCAAACAGCACAAACTAACAATCAACTACATTTCCAATTGTGTCTGCGCGTGTATAGTATATCCGGTCAGGAATCGCTACCATTTACTCAAGCTTCACTCTCTCTCTCTCTCTCTCTCTGTCACTGAAATATGACACTGAGGAAAGGTACTCTTCTCCGTACCATCAGGCTGACCACATAGCTACAGTCTGATACACAACTATGGGTTAACACCTGGATAGCCTAATACATTCTGATACACTTCTACATGTTAATACCTAAGCTGTACAGAGTACAGTGTGATACACTTGTGCAGTTCACTTCAGCTTCGCAGTATAAGCTGGTCCTAACTATGCAGGCTCTACCTGTAACCTGACTGACTCATTCATATTATCCCTTTTAGCAGGAAATCAATAGAGGTCAGTAAATGTTATTTCAGCTGAGGAAACCCAATGACCTTTCAATATTATACTACAGAGCAAAGATGTTGCTGAGCACAGCGAATTAAAAACCATCCATGTATTAGAGGTTTGGACCTGCAGTCAAACCACTTAAATCCTAACACAGGATATCACATTGAGAATGCGGTGCCTGCCTGACAAACATATTTTTTTTCTCTTTTTCACAACCAATACAAAATTGCTAATTGAGCCAATTGAGTTGTGAGGAGGCAACTGCACAAAAAGCCCTGTAACTGAAGCTCGTGTGTTCCCATGAACCACTGACTAGCTTACATACTAAATACCACACAGAACAACATGAGAGCTCCTACCAATCAGGGGAGAGCAATTTCTCTCAATGATGACGACTCTTGCCAGTAATATGTAACAAATGCAGTTGTAATCTGAGGAATTCTGCCCCTATCCCTGGAGGAACGTGTTCTCGAGTCCCGTTTCTGCGGCAAACGGCATAACCACGGCTCACACCTGTCTATGGGCAGCTCACTTGTGAGCACCTTCACTGTCTGAACAACAGTTATTTCAAATTTGTTAGTAAAAAAATCACAACAAAACTACACAATAGTACACCTTATTGATCATAAGTTTGATTTCTTAATGAGTTCTGTATGATATTCCTGTACCAAATCCTGGTTTGAGGTTTTCCACCTCAGAAGTTCTTTAGAACTGGTGGCTAAACAAGGGTTTCAGGGAATTGTGGGTAACAAAGTGAATAAAAAAAACCTGACAATTTCTCCCATGTTCAGCAATAGACTCTGCTGCTCTCTAAAGCAATGCGGACACCAGTCTGAGATCTGACATTGAAAACTCCGGTCTAACGAGCTCTATAATCTTATTTCCTAAAATATGAATTATTCAGCAAGCATAATTTATTAAGCTTTGTTTCAAATAAAGGCACTTTCATCTGGCGTATATAATTTAGGATCATATTCAAAGCAGGAGTGTTCCAGGCCAGCCCTTAAAAGACTGAATTCCCCCTTCAGCTGTGTTTATCAAAATTGCTTTTCTCTAGCGTAAACTCTCAATCCACATCTTATCCTTATTTCTCCATAAACAGACACCCAAGTGTAAGACACATTTATTTTTTCCATCTGCATCTTAAGGGCACAGAATTACTGTTCTGGTATAAATAAAGAACATCCCTTTATCATATGGAAGAATTCAAATATGCAATAATACTGGCTACAGATTTGTCACCCAAGGCTGTATGTTTGTATAACGACATGCTATAGTCCTGTAAATAGCATGTGTGCACTCTTTTGACTTGATATGGACTTGTTCGCATTTAAGGTGCGAATGGTGCAAGTAATTAGAAATAATTTAATTAATGGTGAGGTTAATTAGAAATGAAATATATTGGATTTCCAAGCACTGAACAGACTGTTTCCACTAGTAAGTTTCTTGTGTTTTTGCCAGCCAGCTGGTACAATGGCTTTCAAATGAAGCTGCTTACCTAGGTCTTTTCAACACGAAACACTTGTCAAAACAAAAGGACATTGCAAGCAGAGACTGAAGGAATAAAGAGCTGATCATATGGACGTGACACGGAAGCCAATAAGCGACTTGCCTTTCAGACGATGCGCGGCGTCTGCAAACAACTGCTTACATGAAAGAAATGAACGGAGAGAACCGTGCGACTCCCATATATAACAGTGTGTACCCAGCTAACACAAAACACTTCAAGAATGTCGGGGAACATTCTGGTTATGTTCCCATTTGGTTTTGAGATTAAATTCCGGTGACAATGTTCCCGGGGCAGTCTTCAAATGTATTTATCACTCCAAATAGTTCTGTCAAAGTCAAGAGAAAAACCCTCAAGGCATATCATATACAAACTTGAAACATCGCCGGGTGGTTATGATTTAGTCATGAAAAAAATTAGGGCCTCACAAAGGTTACAAATCCCATGAAATTAAGAGATGCGTATGAAAATGTATTCAATATTCCAAATGCAAATGAGAACGACCAAAATTATATTATGTTATTTATAGGTGACAACCAAAGTAAAAATAACGCTTCGTTTTCTTTCGGACTGTGTCTTACTGGCTTGTTCTTGATAGTTTGTCATGCTTGTAAGAGCATGAGGTGCAGGACATATGTTGCTACCATCAAAGTGGCTAACATGCTACGGAAGCAACATGTACTGCTTGCTACATGTTCCTGAAAGTGGCAGATTGATGTTTTTGCAGCATGTGATATAGTCCATATAGATGTCCATATATTGTGCGGCAGTGTACAATGGTTCAGGAAGGTTGCAGGTTCAATTCCCAGGTAGGACACTGCCATTCTACCATTGAGCATTGCTTAAGTATACAACATTGTTGTATAAATAGATACTGTGTAAAAAAGCACTGCTGTATTAAATGCATACCATGTAAAAATGAAAGAAAAATAGGTTTAAATTTATTTAAATTTTAATCATACTTAGTTTTATAAATAGTTGTTATTGGACATAGTTTGTCCTATATGCCTCTTTTTTTTTTTAAATAGTCTGGTCACTGGGAAGAAATAGTTAAAGTACTTTGACATCTTGATAGTGCTTTGCATTAACGTGCACTTGAAAATCTACAACTTAGTGGTAAAAAACCGCTTTACAAAGAAAACCTTGGAGATTAAACAAAAAGCTGTATGACTGGTTCTGACAGATTTGTATCAAACTGTGCCCAAAGTATACTTGTTTCTGCCAAGTCAAACAACTTGATCATGAACAAGTGTCTTTCAAATGTCTTTATTTTCCAACCAGCTTGCGGCAGCTTCATAGTTTCTGTGGGTGCTTTTAGTATGAAGAGTTCGGACTGCTGAATTTGCAATCAGAATAAAAACCATCTTGAACACAAATGATATACACATGTTCAGGGTTTTTTTTATTCCATTTTATTACACCACTATTTATGATCTGACTATATCAGTGGGGCCTGAGCAAAGTCCAAACGCGAGAATTCTTATAAACAATAATAACAGCTTTTACAGCAACATCATGAATATTGCTTTGAGTCTAAAATGTAATCTTTGTGATATTAAGACGTTGCTAATGTACCATATCTCACACTGTGGGGTAAGAAATGATGCAAAAAACTGCAAATTGCAAAGAAGAAAACAATCTGCAACCAGTGAGGCCATTTTGACAGAGCAAAGTATAGCAGCAATTCCTTACAGCCCAGTCTCGAAATTACAATATTCAACCTCGAACCACAGCGAGGCCCGTCAAATTACACCGTGGGCCACGGAAGAGTTGATTTGATAAACACAATTCCCATGGATTTGCCATCATTCTCCCCTTTCATTGGCCAGCCTCAGGTTTGCTGTTGTCCACTAAAAACAAAATGACTGCCATGCATAGTGATTTATAGCGCAGCCTTTCCCAGAAACGCAGCACATTCTGCCATGAACCCAGTAGGATTTGTGATCATTGAATACAACAGGCAATGGCTGAAATTTCAAAAACACTGTTCTTTCTTGGCAGGAGCCACCAAAGGCACGCGAGGCCCATAGTCTGCTGAGCTGATAAATGGGCCAATTGAAGCATTGCACATACTATGTCAAACTAAGGTGTTCTCCCTTGTCCACAGAAAATTCCTAATTTAATTTAATTCTAAATGAAATAGAAATGGCACACCTATCTTACCACCTTGCCAGCACAGTGGCAATGATCTAAACAAAGTGTGCGTGTCGAGAATTCAGAAACTGACATTTATTAATTTACGTAAGACTGCTACTAAAGTTTTGTGTCTGTGTAGTATTCTGTATTTAGTATACTGAGGTATGACCAGCCATATATTTATGTAATGTATGAAGAACTTTCACTACTGAATCCTACAATCAGAATTCTAAGTGATTTTCTGACATTGAAAGAGTTCATCAAATAAGCAACATTTGCATGGCAAATTTCAGAAAGGAAAAAAACTATTATACTTGAGTTTGGAACAAATAGTCATGTATTCATGCTCCTTTCTTAAAAACATTTACTATTAAGTGATATTTTAATCTTATTCTTGTCATATGATGCCTGTTATTCTTTAGTTGTGATCAAATGCATGATCCACATGAATAACCACTGTAATCCTATTCTCAGCAGCCAAAGCCACTCCATCTGTTTGTAATCACGGCTCATAAGCAGTGGTCATTCCGCGTTGAAAAACTACGGGGTTAAAATAATATTTTTAAACCTCGAATAGACAATGTAAGCAAAGGCAATCATACCTTGACACAGTCCCATTGTTTCAGCAAACACAATTACCCTGCCAAAACTGCGCAAAACATATTTTTAACTGGACACTTATCTACAGATATAAAATACACTCTCAACTTGCATTTAATCATAGGCAGCTGAACTTTAAAATACCACCTATACAATGACCTCATCCTTTAAAAATGTATTTAGTTTTATGGTCTAATGGTGTTCTAATTAACAATTATCATGCCCATTTTGTCTCACAAATTATTTTACTCGACATAGATTCACGGCTTAAGAGTTCAAGGCGAGGGCCCCTTTCCTTGTTAAACATTTGCACCTCAGTTGTGAGTTATGCCGTTAGGGGGACAGTTGTACCAGATGGCAGTGGACAGAGCACGGCCTTTGCAGGGTGTAAGCAATGTGGAGTCTGACAAGGTCAACAGGCAGGCAACCCGAGTGCACGGGGAGCAGAAGTCACATTTATGGTCAGCTCAAACAGCCTCGCACCACGTCGGATCACCAGACAGCCTGAGACAGCCATTTACTGCCAAGCCAAGCTCTAGAGTAGTGCCTCTCAGTACCGGTCCCAGGGGCACAATTATGAATTAATCAGGTTTCACATGTTGATTAAACACTGATCCGGAATCGACACTCGACTGGTAGGTGCTGCTAGTGCTCCAGGTTGCATCATCCGCATGTGTAAAATATAAATAACTTCACTTATTTCACATATAATTCCACTTAGTGAAACTCCTAATACAAATTAGAGTCAAATATAATTAATTCAGGAGAACTTTAGTTGCAAAATGAAGTGCTTAGGGAATAGAACAATCATTTAACCAAATTTGAGACAGCTGCCCTTAGTTAAGACCCAGATACGTAAAACATACACATTACTTCAAATGATACACCTTTACGCATTGCCCATTAATGCTGCCGATACTGCAGCTGTACAGATGCTTATTCATTGGCATCACTCTAGAATTGAAAGCGCACAGATAATGGATTTACAAACTATGCTGCAGTGGTCACCTTAAGTCTCATTTAATCTAATACACATTCACCTCCTACAACCCACTTCTCTCAATGTTCTTGATAAAATTTTTGGTTCTGTAGCTCCTCTGGGTAACTCAATGGGCCAATGAGGCGATGCCATTTTTTAAAGCCTTCTAAATTGTCCTGTGATGCTGACATGAGCCCATTAGTCATAAAAAAACTAAACTGAAGGAAAAGTACGAGCTACCGTTGTTTTTCTAAACAGGCGCCCACAATATGCAGCGCTGTATTGCACATTTAGAGCAAAACAGCAGCCGAAGATCCGAATGGAGTCGCGTGCCTTTCCTTTCCTACAGATTCACTGCTGTGTTCCCCTTGGGTTCAGTAATCATAAGAATGCAATTACCGAGCTGAGGGCTCCCTCTGCGCCGGAATCATTTTATTAAAATTTGAATACTTTTATTAAAATGTTCATTCAATGCTTTGAGGAATTTGCAAGAGTTCCAGCAGAGTCTGACCCAAGTTAAACTGAAGTCACTCAATCCCATTTATTTTCCAAAACAAAATCTGCATCCAAGCAGGCCGGAAGCTAAATGGTAGCAGTAGAAATACCAGTACCACGCAGGTGCACTTCCAAATTACTAACATTTATAAAGCCCAAAAACTATGAATGGTGTAGTTTTGAATTGTGTTGTTGTGGTAAGATGCACATATTAATAATGCATTAATCATTTATAACTGTGTTGTAATCTAAAGTATTATTTTTGGCATCAGGGTTCGACACTGCCCTGTACCACTATTTATAGATATATGGGTAAAGCTTATGTATCAGAGACAAAAAAATTATAATAATAAGAAATAATAATCTTAAGAAATCCACATCTGCCCACACATCTGAATTAGTCATTTTCACAGAGAATTCAATTCAAAAGGCAAAATCAATATCAATTCAATCAATATCTCAACAGAGCTATTAAGGGTAAGGTGTTCCCATGTCACACAACATTGCAAAGTGTGCAGTTTCTCAAACTAATATGTTTGAGATACTGCATATGATCAATATTTCACAGTGCATCCAGGATGCAAAAGTTGTTTTTTTCAGATTTTTAATTTTGATGCTGTGTTTTTGGAGCTCTGAATTCCAATGTTATCATGGAATGTCACATTATCATGGAATGTCACCATTTTGCAATACTTTTGATCAAACTGAGCAGGGTTTTATTTATTATCCATGTAAACAAAACTGAAGTTATAGATAGAACATTCAGTGCTGTGTACCTCCAGTAGAAATAAACCTCTATCTATTTGCTATGCCATTAACCTGAAGCTTTAGTGTTCCGAGATCACAAATCCTTTATATCTCATATAATTTATATGTGTGGAGTTTGTGCGTTGGACTGCTAGGTGACACTGGACATCTCGAAACAGCGGGGGATATTTTTAGTCATGGCTGTATTGCACTTTAATTCACTTAATTCACTTGATTGATGTAATGATTCTGTTGGATATCTTTATTTGATATGTTTGTTTGTGTGTTGTGGGTCTGCCCCACTGTCTATGCTTTTTTTGTTGTTGCTGGTACTACAACTGAAGTTCCCTAGCGGGAAATAAAAGCTATTCTATTCTATTCTATCTCCAACTACTGTATATAATTTATATCTCCAACTAGACAATGTAGCCCCACAAATTATAACTGTATACTGTATACTGTCATTTCATCACACCGCCAACTTAACACAATATGTTCCAATTATAGCCTTTCAGGCTGAGGTAAAACCCATTACCATTCCAGACACAAGAAAAGGTTAACAGTGCTGACATCAGCTAATCCTGAAGCGCTAGACCACCAATCACATTACAGAGGCGGAGCAAAGGGCTGGGAACCTGTGACCATTTGTTAATTTGTAAGACACGTTCCTGGTCTGGAAGCTAACAGAAAATCACCCAATAATGGAATTGATATGTCAATTGATATCTCAAAACTGTTTCAATTAAGAGAGTAAAAGGACACTGCGATAGAACGGGATTAATAATTATTTTATGGGAACAGAGTAAGAAGGAGTGATTTAAGATTTATTTAACCTCAGTGTGTGTGTGTGTGTGTGTGTGTGTGTGTGTGTGTGTGTGTGTGTGTGAGAGAGTGTGTGTGTGTACACACAGAGGGATAACAATAACAGAGGGAAGGATCATCATAGCATCATATTTTGAGTATACAATGGCACACCCAAAGTATGAATATAGATCTTCTAGTATAGATATAGTCCTTGAGTATAGATCCTCTTAAAGCACGGCTTTGCATTTTTTGGAAAATCAATGCAGACTTAATTTCAGTCCTTCTCTCCCATAAGTGCAGTCTTGACACCAAAGCTTTCAGCTGGCAGAGACTTAGACTATAACAATAAGGCTAATATCTAGCCCGATATTAAAATCCCAATGCAGCTGTTTAAATATTAAATCATGTTATTAAATCATGTTAAATTATGCATCCACTGCTGATGAATGCTTGTATGCATATTTTCTACTATCTGAAAACTGAAAGTGAAACGGTCTGTGTGCAAGTCTTCCCCCTGCTCTGCGTTGATATGCTTACGGAGCCACAGGAAATACACATGGGCAGAATGACTGATCTGGGCTCCATAATGAGGCTTTCAAGGCAATTCGATTCCAAGGCTCGGCTTTCAAATGGGAACATCCCATTGTAAAAAAAAAAAAAACATATACAATGCCCCATTTTCAAGATGAATGTAATTCTAATACATGCACATGTGTTTGGTATGTACAAGAACAGAGGGTCTTCACTGCTAGCCTGAGGAAGCTTTCACAGTTGCACTATTTACAGCTTTCACAGTTGCAAATACCCCCCCATAACTCCGCCCTCGTACATACCCAGCACAAAACTTCCCTGCCGACTCCTGAACAACCTTACCATCCCTCCCCAAACAAATACGGTTCTAATATTACCAGCCACCACCAGACATGCCTTCAACATTTTGCCCTTGGCCCCATACGTCCAAGCTGGAAAGTTTTTCATCATAATAATATCAAGAATTAAATGATCGTTTGGCACCGTATAAAGACATGCAGAAGTGGCCATCTAAGTGCCAGCGTTTTTTTCACAGTGATGAAAACTAATATCCTTATTAATATGTTGCAGTCATAATCCCACGGATGCTTTACCAACAGAATAGAACAGCAGGGCACATTCCACCCTATTACTTTTGCTAACATGAAAGTAGACTCATAATCAGATATGCCTGACATCAGAGCAGCCTCAGATCATATTTTTTTTAAACTATAGTGGGAATAGGGGGAACAGAGCAAATTGGCGCAGGCATTCATTCCATCTCCTTCACTGGCACTGGAACGGAACGTCTGTCCAAATCTAAGCAGGGAGTTCATTTTATTCCTGATCAGGAGAAATGTTCCTGGTGTTTAGCCATAATCAGGAGAGCGCCATGCACAAACCAAAGATGCCGTGTCGTTTTTCAAATAAAATATTATTTGGCGATCCATGTTGTTCAAATATGAGCTAAAAATGTGAAGTGATTATAATTCAGCACAAAAATCATTGACTGCTTCCCAAAAATCCTAATATCATAAACCGAGCCTTGCGAAAAGATAAATTGCTGTAATTAAAGTAAAAAAAAAAAAAGCAATATAATGTTGAGATGCCAGTGCTGTTGCCACATGGTTTTAGTGTTGTCTGGAGTAACATCAAGCAGATGAGTGACTTAAAGGGATAGTTCACCCTAAAAATAATGTTATTCCTTCATTTACCCTCAGAAATGTCTTTGACTCAACAATGACAGTGATCCACAGCATGTTTATTTCAGATTTGATTAGTCCATGAAAAAGGTTTCACAAAGCCTTGTTTCCAAATGCAATGGAAAAATCTATGGACAAAGAACCAAGCTCTTGTCGTTATCTAAAATGGATGGCATCATTTGCCAAAATTAGTCTCTTTGAGGACGTAAGTGCAGTTGAAAAAAAAACCTGCACTGCAGAGCGCTGTCATTGTCCAAAAATAAAAAATTTTGATGACAGAAAATGAGTTAGCATTTATTTTTCGTGTGAAGTGTCCCTTTAAGTCCATTAGCATCATGGCAGTTGAAATTTAAATTCAGAAGGAATACTCTACAAAACATTCATATCTGCACCAATGAGCAAATGATAATAAAGGAGTGATAGCAATATTATTTCATATTTGACATTTTTTGTTAATGGAAAAGCTTATGTCTATATTTTAAGCAATGGGGTTGCTTATATGGGAATTACTCCTCTTCCATATATATTTTAGCATCACCAATATATTTAACTCTGTTCCTATGCAGGTGCAATCATGTAAAATGCATTTTTAAATGATGTAATTTCAGACCACTTGTGCAAAATGCAATGTTCCACTGCAGACTCATTCATGTTAATAATAAACATATGTGTAAAACAAAATTACAATATGATAACAATATGATAAGAATAAAACGATAGGTAGAAGCTAAATGAAGGAATGACACCGTTTAAATGCAATACACAGATATTTCACAAATCCAAACAGATTAATTTCATGACTTTGTAAAATGCTTCTAGATCCTAAGTATGGCTTGCAAACACGATACCTATGCATATAACCCTAAAAAAGGCCCTTTTACAACTTCTTCTTCAATTCAAACTTTAAACCATGGATGTGCAGGGAAAATTTTTTGAGATATTGACATTTAAATAAAACTAGTAGAAACTATGTGGAAATAACCTCTGGAGGGCCAAAGTAAAGGGTTGTTTCGCATTTTCCAATTGAACTCTATGGAAAAATAAGTCAGGAGAAACAACCATTCAAGTGATCCATCCATATCTACTGCATATCTGGCAGCAGAGTGATGGTTTGAGGCTCGTTTGATACCTCAGACCCTTGAGGACTTACATGTTACGATCCGCTCCTGCCTTCCCTTCCTTTTTGTGTTTTCCTCTGTTTCACTGAACCTGATTGTGTCATGTCTGCGTTCATTGCCTAATTGTGTCTACATTGCACATTTACTACTCGCACCACATCTTAATTACACAATTCACACTTAATTGCTTTCACCGCATTCCTCACGTGTTTTCTAATTGTCAATTCGCTTTGCTCGCACGCTTCCCGCAATTTATAGGTTTTTCAGCTCTAATATATGTAGTTTATATTTAACCGTGCTGTTCCTGTTTGTCCTTGTCAGAGTTATTACTTTCCTTGTCTCTCTTGTCTCTTGCTTTGACTCTTCTCTGGCTTGCTGACTTCTGCCTATACTAACCCAGGTCTGGATGCCACACGCCCTGGCTTCCTCGCTGAGCCTCTCTCTTGAGCCCCTCGCCTTCTCCTGCTGCGCCGCCCTGCAAACGACTCCTGCTCCTGCGCTTCGCCTGCTCCTGCTTTTGCTGCTTGCTGTACCGCTCACCTGAATGAAATAGGGATGCCGAAAAAAAAAAAAAAAAAGAAGAAAACCAAAAAAAAAAAAAAAACATAAACCCAACGAAAAAAAAAAAAAAAAAAAAAAAAAAAACGAAAGAAGAGAAATTATTATATAATATATACCACTTTAACAATTACTGAAAAAATCAAATTTAAATCAAAAAAAAATCAATCAAGAAAAAAAAAAAAAAAAATTTAAAAAAATATGAATTGCAACATTTTAAACTGCAATTACAGCAAAAAACAATAAAAATTAAAATTCAAAACAAAAAAAAAAAAAATATAATGTGTACATTAAATATAAATAATGGGCTGAATAAATGAAACTAAAAAAAATAAAAAAAAATAAAAAAAAAAAAAAATAAAAAAACAAAAAACACAAAAAAATTTTTTTTTTGCTGCACACAGATGCACCCTCTCAGCAGCACCCCCCTTTTAAATTTTTGCAATTTTTTTTTTTTTTTTTATTTTCTCCGGGTTTCCGTCCTCTCCATTGATCCTCCCAACCCCCCGACTGCTGGCTTGCTGGGCTATTTTTTGTGCTGCTGCGCTTTTTGTTTGCTTTTTAAAAAAAAAAAAAAAAAAAAAAAAAAAAAAAAAAAAAAAAAAAAAAAAAAAAAAAAAAATGTTTTGTGTTTTTTTCGTGGATTTTTTTCTTTAGCCGAAAACCGAAAAAACTTTTTTTTTTTTTTTCGATTTTTTTTTTTTTCGGTTTTTTTTTTTTGAATTTTCGGGTGCTACTCTACTTGACTAGCGAGCCCGCCAGGAGAGCGCCAGGGCTCTACTACCCACCTGTCCCGGACACAGTCCTCTCTGCTGTCACCACCCACCCGCGCGTACGTATACAGCGCCCGCTCTGCTTACTCAGCTCTGTACTCTCACTGTGTCTGTTCACTGTTCACTGTTCCACACACATTTTTACTACTTTTTTGAAAAAAAAAAAAAAAAATTTTTTTTTTTTTGTCTCTGTCTCGTCGTTTTGGTCTCGTCCCTGCCAGTCCGTCACATACATACCCATTTTTTACCATGGTTCCATATTCCTATTTATTTTATTAATTAAGTTAGTCCCCCCCCCCCCCCCCCCCAGATCCATTCATTCAATGCAGAGAGGTTGAGGTATTTGCTTGTAAGTACCTGAAAAAAATTTTTTTTTTCTGTATATCCTTTTATATCCAGTCATGATAGCATCACCTGCAAACTAGTTTTGCCTAGTTTGCTGAATTAATTTATGGAGGGGAAAAAATTGCATGGACTTTGTTGTACAAGTATGAATGTCTAGAGTACCAATACTGAGCAAGTCAGAAGTACCAGATGGGGGGGCGGCTGTCTTCTTAAATGATCATTTCAGAGGTGTGCAGAGAATTTGCTCTTTCATTGTGTCAAACACAACGTGCTCTTACAGCTCTGTGCACACCATTATTAGCCCTGTGATTTGGAGAATAATTACCACTGTGTTCATTTACCTGTACACTTTGACTGAAGATTACATACCTTCCTCCAAATGGTAAGGGCATATCTTGTACTCTCAATGTAGTTTCTCAAGCCCAATAGAGAAAGACTCTACACGACATGCACGGTGCCAGTTTCCATGTCATCTGTCTGAAGACTTTAATCTCAACGGTGATGAATGTGTTAGACATGGTATATCTAACAACGCTAAGAACAAGAGGATGTGACCTTAGAGATTAACCCACGTACTGATGAACATTTTTGACGAGAAAGAGATGACTGATTCCTCCTTTGGAACAGTATGTGACCTCTCCTTAGTGGTGCGTAATGAGTGACGAGTTTTGCACAAACGCCTCTGAAAGCAATGCGCTGACCCTGGGCCTACTTTATGATTGGGTTCTGCCATACCGTTCCATGTAAATAACAGGATTAGAAGAACCTCTATTGAGGGCTTGGCAAACAAGCTCCATTGTCTCAGCCAGTCTGTCCACAACATGATGTTCAACAGAGAAGCTCGTCCAGGTGCAGAATACTGTGGGGTTTTTTTTAGAATACACAGGTGGCCCCACTCGAATGAAAGCAGCCAAGGCTCAAAGCTACATTTTAGATCCAGGACCGATTGAGCTGCCTGTGACGTGAGGCTCCTGGAAATGAACAATAACCACTAATAAGAGCGCTCAAGAGCACATCTCCGATGCTCTGATTCGTGTTTGTCCTACAACATGTTCACTCTAATTAGACACCTGCCCTAGTTTGGTGCTTGAAGTCTTAGCTGACAGGACCAAACAGATCAGTGAGGGCATATCCTCTAATTCAAAGGCTAGGATTAAATCAAGATGTCTTTGATTGGGCCCCTTGATAAAGGGGAATTATACGTGGGGTAATCTCAATTTCCAGTTCATTTAGAAACCCAAACCTTTCTGTAGGTTTGAAACCGGCTCTGGCAAGCAGCTCAAGGCGTTGTGCAAATGGAGAGGGTTCATTCTTTTGTCATTTGGTACATGTTCAGTACATCACAAGCATCTCCTAGCGCTGCTCTCACTTAAACTTTTCCTGCCATTCATATAATTGCAATAGTATCAGAGCGACAAAACTCTTAGCCCTCAACAAATTGGACCGGTACTGTGGGCCTCGTATCACGGATGTTTTCCCGCTTTGTTGAAGGGGAAAAAGTTCAAAGGTGCAGGCCAGCATTCAAATACATCTACACCTATCAAAACTTTGGGATTTCTCTGCAAAGCCTGTTTAACCTTTGCATTAAGAGAAAACAGAGGAGCAGAAATCCAATAAGTTCTCTCTCTGTCCCTGGTGGAGCATTTTAATACGCTGCACTCCACAAGGCAACAGACGGCTGAAGATAATGGCATGAAACCTCCACAAAGGTAGGCTGGCGTTCCCTGAAGAGGCAGATTTGAAAGCCAAGAGAACAGAATGTAAAGGGAAAACTAATTCAACTGCATGAGCTGTGAGTCTGTTGGAGACCCGGAGGGGATGAGGTCCATTCACACTGCTTTGATTGTTGCTGATATAAAACCGAGTTTGGCGTTAGGTGAGAATCCTGCTTACTAAAATCAGTGCATGCAGGATGCTGTGTGTCAAACCCAGAAATAAGATAAAATTGAAAACAAAAGGCTACAGTGAGACAGCTTTTATCTGCTCTCCAGACAGAAGCCATGTCTTGCATACATACAAAAAAAACCTTTCAAAAGAACAAAGTCGATTATTTTCTTTTCAAGTAATGCAATGGTATTACAGAAAAAAACTGAAAAACTTCAACCTATTTGGAGCATTTTTCCCATAGCATTTATAAAAAAGGCTTCTTTTTTTTTACTTGGCTTTTTTTGAAATTGCACAATGATATTGGTGTAAACTCAAGGTAAAATTCAGGGATGGTTGTACCAGATGCCACAAACTTCCCCAAAGCTCTATATATGTAATTACAAACCAACCTGATGATGTTTATTTAAAAGAAGATACAATATGTTTCTCTTTGGTTCTAAATTAAAGGCTAAGCACATTCCTCTATTCCCGAGGTTTGTGAAGCAGAAGCATCTTCCAGTGAACCTGCTCAGTCAGACAGCTCCTGTTTGGAAACCTGTCTGAGTTAACTTTACAGACCTATCTCACTGCCGACAAACCAGAACTACATAGCGCTGTCCATGGTACTGGACTGGAACAAGCAGTTCTTTTAGCTGTACAGCTGCTCAATATTCCAATTCTGTGTACAATCCTGACTGGATGCAAAGAAGGAAATGAAACATCAGCAGCTGGTGAGCCTCTCTCTCTCCCTCACACACACACACACACACACACACACACATGCGCCTGCACATACACACACGCACACACACACCACTATGTGTGTATTATTGAGGGCTTATGCAAATCTGCCTGGGAAAGGAAATGGCATGTGATGTTACTGGCACATTTCCTATGGGTTTTAATTATGGCACATTTGCCCCACTTATTAAATATACTTCCAAAAGCCTTTATGCCAAACGCCATCAAATAAAATATTAAAGGCCTATGCATATAGTATTTAGCCTACATTTACGCAACCACAGGCCATTATTTACAACATGGATGATGAACCTCCCCCTCCATAAACCAAATCACGGAAAGGAGGGACATAGTGTATTATTCCTGGCACATGTAAAACACTGTGGTTGGATGAAAATGGTTTGTCCAAATGTTTTCTGAATTTACTGAAATAACACTTTTTAAGTTACTTGAGAAAGCAATGCGTACATTTACTTTAGAAACAGAAAACTTAAGAAACATTACAAGGTTGTAGCCTATACACTCTCCGTCAACAATGGCTAGCAATAAATAGTTGTTTGCTTGGCAACAGGACTTTCCGTCCAACCGCCCTCGCTCAAAGAACCAGAGTTTGTCAAGACCTTCGTGGAATTAAATATTTCCTTGAGTTTGTCTACGCCAGTTGAGAGGGATGTCCATTTAGAGAAATTATCCTAAACGAAATCAAATATTTAGGCTAATTGAAACGGGGAATCAGCAGGAGCTGAGAATATTAGATAAAAAGTGAATAGCCTGCATGTTAATTGCCCTCCATTAAGAAGAGATTTCTTAAATCTTTATTTTAGTATGTCTTTCTCTGCGAAGGCGATTGTGTTTAAACGGGTAATAGCTACACAAGTTTGCAACTGCTGGGTTTACAAATGTTGAACGCATGCCTTCTGCCATGTGCTCAGTGTCTCAGTCAGTAGGCTATTAACCACACCGCATATTCCCTAGAACAGATAATAATAACGCTATTGCTCTACCTTCCACTAGGCCCTATACTTGTACCACAGCTCGCATACATAGCCCTGTGTTCATTTGATCTCTTCTTTAAGTAATCTGAAAAGTAAAGCATTGTATAGAATTGTATATATTGTGGTTGAGAAATGTCTGTGTATTTCAAATCGTGTGCCGTCCTTCAGAAAAGGAAATGCTCATTTTAATTAGCTACTAAATGTGTAGGTCTAGGCCTAATTGTTTCCTCTTATTGGCATACTATATAAAGTACTACGTCATTTGGAAGCTTGTTGAAAACAAATATGCTTTTGGTAGCTAAATATCCTGTAAGATTAACTGCAGAAAGCCTACACATTTTGATGTAGGCGATCGGTCACCTGTAACATACAGTACCGTGGCTAAATCAAAGGCAATGGGCTAATTAAGAATTTCTAACTAGAAGTCTGACAACAGTTTGTTTTATCGCCTGCAAAATAGGCAACGATATGAACCAATGTATTGTATACCTAAGCACAGTTGGCTGTTGAACGGTGCTAATCAGACAAGGTTTGTACCCGGTTTTAACCACATGCATTAGCTTAATCATTTCATCACACATGTGCACATTTAAGATTGGTCTCATTGCACCAATGCTTGAGGAAGCCCGAATAAGTGTCGAAAGACATGCGACTTTTTCTTTAGACCAAAAGTGTTGTTGCATATCCCGGTTTTCAATTATACCTACAAGAAATATTGAGCTGAGATAAAAGGTGAATTTAAATAGAATTTCACAGAATCTCCAGAGGAAATTGCGACGTCCTCTGAATCTGTGCAGTGTGCACAATTAATCAATCCACAACCGCGGTTATGCTACCCGATATTTTCCGTAACCTACAGAACTGAAGCGGTTCAGCACTTCGTATTGCAGAACAAAACCGTCCGCAGAAATACTTGCTTTAGGATCTATAACCAGGAACAGTGAACTATTTACTGGCATATTTAGTGACCGTAAATTTCTAACGTGAGCTCCAATGGGAAACATAAGTTTTCTTAATATGTGAGATAGTCTAATAATCTGTAGACTGATATCATCGTTTTATTAACGACGATGGTTACAGCCTACCTTAAACCACAAGGATCTTGTATTTTTTGTTTTGCGATATACAAAAATAATTTGAAACAG
This sequence comes from Ilyophis sp. 1 JC-2022, assembly GCA_022702515.1. NCBI lineage: Eukaryota > Metazoa > Chordata > Actinopteri > Anguilliformes > Synaphobranchidae > Ilyophis > Ilyophis sp. 1 JC-2022. The sequence continues at coordinate 116,533,804 of CM040403.1, forward strand.
CGGAATCGCATAGGCTATAGCATAGTGCAAGATTTTCTGCATTTTCTGTGAAAAGCCATGTAACCAAATTTAAGTGAAGCACGCAGATTTTGTTTGCAGGCAGAATTGTAGGTTAGCTTAGCTATAAGAACACTTACCTCAAACAGAGGTCCGATTTTATTTTTCTCCAGGTATGACTGAATTCTTGACTGCTGGTGAGACGCCATGGGGAAAATCGAATTATTTCTTACATTAAATGTGAGCACTTAAAAAAAACAGTTGCACAGTTTCAAGCATGTGCTTGAACGTAAATCGAAAGTCCTTAACAGTCAGGCTTCTGCAACTGTGAGGTCGGTCATTTACTTGAAATCACAAATGCCGCGGTGTCATGAGTTGCAAGTTTGTTTAACCGAAGAACACATTGTATCAAGAAGTGAACAGTGAGAGCAGCTCTTGTGTTGGTTACTACGAAAAACAGGCTCTTCCCTATTGCTTTAGCGAAGCGGCTCCCTAGCGACGGCTTCGCTCATGAAACCAATGGTAAAGATGGTTATTTAAGTGTGAGAAGAGAGCTCCTGCTTATTGGCTCTTCTAGATAAAGCATAGGGTCCTTTATTGTTTACTTGCACTCTATCAAAGTCTCTTTATAGGTGGTGACTCGCTTCAATATTATGTGCTTATGTTGTGCTGTTGCTATCGAGATTCTACGCTTGTTGACTCCGCTTGCTTTATGTTCAAATAGACTATGGATGAATGAATGCTGTGTGGGGCATAGGCTATAATATAATATTTATTGTTGTCAATGTAATTCCTGAAACGCTCGTTTTTCTGGTTTGTTTGTTTGTTTTTTTAGAAAACAACAAAAACATAAAATGAGCCTTGGCTACGTCTTGTTTTGAAAAACCCAATCTGAGACCTGAGAACCAACCACTTTGGACCTGAAGTTTGGCTAATGGTATAATTAAGAGTGTTGTCCATGGGTAGACTGAAAGTCAATGTCGTGGGCTATAGCCTACTCCGTTAATAATTAAGTGAATGATGCACATTCTTGTGAAAGACAAACATGAAACTAGCCTACAACACAACTGATTTTTAAATGGAGGCTATCATAAGGGTATTGAAAATAAAGACACAATTCATGGATGCAAACGTTTTTTCGGCAACACAGTTCGCTTATATCGCTTAGCCTATGTGTTCATGACTGAGTTGATATTTTCGAGTAGCCCATCATTCACGGTTTCCTCACATCCTTGACGGCACAGTGTGAACGACACATAGCTGGCTATTGAAAATTATGACACTATTATAGCCTATAAATTATGCGGTTTATGCCGTGTGTTATTGGACAATCTCGTTATACATTTATAGAGTTTAATACATTACATTTGAACAATAATAGGGAAAGATAGCCTTTCTGCACGGGCACCGAGACAAACAAAAATCCCTCTGTAGGAAAAATGTGTTCTTTTGGGAGGTGAAATCAGCAGGGATCAGCTGTAGCCTACCGCAGCGCGCACCTGATCCACGTCCGTCTGCCAAATTACTCTTCCACAAAACAAATGGTAGGCTAGTAGCCTAATATGCTGATTAGCACGGGGAAACGCAATATAAGATTTTTCCCCCTTTGACTTCCTACCTAACCTAAGGTATAGCCTACTGCTGTCAGGCAAAAGTTTTAACGTATGACGATAAACTGCAGAAACACAATCGTCCGGGTCCTAACAAACAGGTGTGTTCCCCGTCACAATATCTATCGCGTGTCCACACGGGTGCGCGGTCGCAATGAGGCCTACAGTACATGCCGATGTCATAATATAAAGAGATATATTTATCAATCTTAAACTCGAACGTAAGTAATTTGAATAGAAATTCCACATACATCAAAACTAAGATTCGACGGAACACATTTGGCAGAATTAGGCCAACACGAGCAACCCAAAAGATTCCATTCACTCCTAAAGGACTCATTTCAGAGGGATGTAATCAGAAACCCCAAATTATAAAATCCACATCAATTCACCCAATGACATGTTGAAACGCACTACCCAGCCACTTAGACATTGTCTCCACTTTTAAGATGCAGGACCTACTGGGGTAAAGGACATACATTTGTTTAAACAGTGAGATTTAACTGGTATATGCCAGCTGAATCGCCTGCTAAAGTATGGAACTGTCAGGGGATTACATTGCGCTTTTACCAAATGAGCATTGTTCGGATCCAGGTTCCATAATTCTGTGGCAGAGGAATGTTGTTTCGATATGGAAAACTTAAGTGCAGCCATGATCAGTTACAGAAAAAAAGCTGAGTCAGTATTGCAAGTTCTTACAGAGTAAGTGCACACCAATGAGAGGTAATGAGTGGAGTGAGTGGATTTATACTAAATTAGTGGTATCTGAATGGAAATCTGTGCTGTTTCCCCCCCAACTCTCCTATTCCTGAATTGGAGCCATTGATCAGAGAGGAATTCCTTCTATGCATAATACATTTTATACTGGTGTTCTTCGAGTATCAGTCTGACTGAAAGACATTGTCAGTAAGAAAAAAAATGCACATGACTGGTTATAGGACCAAGAGTGAACACTACTGCACCAAAACAGGCCATACGACACAATTGCTGGTATTCCCACTTAGTGCTCAGGGGTGAGATCACCGAAATGACACACTGCTGTTACAGCATCGCTTAAACATAAATAGTCTCAAAAACAAGGCTTTCCAGGCTGAATTAATCTGCTCTTTTACCACCCTAATCCAGTTACCATCTGATTTGTTTGTCTGCCTCGACATCTCATTTGTGGCACCACATACTAACTCCTAACACTTATCCGTGTTTAAGCATATCGCACCAAAATTACACTTAATATCGACTCCTGTTCAATTCCCAGCTGTTTCTAGTACCGGATGTTTTCTGTTACAAGCTTAATCAATGTATTTATGTTTGCGACTAGCTAATGTTAGACTTGAGATGAAGCACCCATCATGCTGTTAAACTCTTTGTGCTACATCGAGATAGCATGCGCTCAACTGGGATGGCATTCAGACTGAACAAAATTACCATTTCTCCAAATGTGATGCACCAAAGCGACTATGCTCATCTGAACACATGCATATTTCAGCAGAATAGCACGTCATCTTCAAATGCAGCTGTCCTTCACATTATTACGTGTACTGTATTACTTATAAGTGTATAGGTCACTTAAATTTGACAAAATGTACAGAAGTCACAGTACACTTTTTTACACTTGTTTAATTGAAATTAATAACTATGGTATGACACTGTATATTAAAAAAGCAATTATACTGAAAAACAAACACTGGTTTAACATGAAATATAATGTATACTGTGGATATTGCATACTCTATGAAAGGTCAGTTTTATAAAATAAATTACTGTAATTTTCACTCAACGACCACTAACAGTTTTTTACAGTCACTTTTTTACACTCCTCTGTTTTAAGGTGTTGGCAGTTTAAAACACATTAGAAGCTGCTACGTCAAAGACATATTCATTATACAATATTAAGTATTTATTGAATATTACTGCCGTTTACAGTACATAACTAGAGATTCATGGAGACATAACACGTTACTGTATCAATGCGGTTTAATATTTTCTTTTTTCTATTTGCATAGTGATGACAACAACCTACAATGTAACTGTGGCACAATTGTTTAGCAACTTGAAGCTTTTAAATAGAACAAAAGCCCTTTTGGTCCTGAGTATGAGATATACAAATGTAATAGGCTTACTTAGGGTGTAGTAAAAAGGTATAATGTTGAAGACCCTTAAGTCATAAAACACAACCGCTAGTACATGTTCCTCTGACACAGGTACTGAGCATGGCTGTAAGTGAACCACAGACTTGAGGGTATCTGGTCTACAGTAATACTTTCTCAAAAGTATATGAAACAGACCCCCAAAAAATAGCACTTCTAACACAATGATGTGGTCTAGTCCTCTAATGTAAACTACACACATCTGAATGTAATCTCCACTTTTGTGCTTCCGTGTCATCAGCAAGTTAATCTGTCTGCTTTCACAATGGTTATTATTAGCTCAAATATCAATTCAAATCTTACCGTTCAACAAAGTAAAAACCTGAGGACAAATGGTATGAATAAAAATGAGCAGACGCCAATTACAAGACTACTTTAGTAAGGAATGTAGGAAGACGAGCATGTTTCAATTCACCAGCAGGGGGCTCCATTAATACCTGATCATGCTACAAACCGCTATCCTGTTCATGTAACAGAAAGCATGGTAGATTGTTCCTGAAGCAGTTGAGGGGCTCTGCAGCTTTAGAAGTAGCAATTCCTTAACATTGTATCAGCAGCGAAAACCAATAAAAATGCTATTTTCAGACCAAAATGGTTATTTACAGTATACTGGTTAATGCAATTGTAGGGAGAACAGGAACGCATTCCACTTTTAGAGGCATCGTGAGAAACGGCCTTAGGCACAGGGTTCAACGTTTTCATCTTCTACTTAATTTTAAAATGAGATGTAATGTAGCAGGCTGTACGAGAAAAAAACGCACACGCTTTATCATGCTTTAAAATAAAATAAAAGCAGTTACATAGAAATTCACTATTTACAAGATAAAGAGACACATTTAGCAGGAGTCACTGATTAGCCAGCGAGTGGGAGCCTGTGGTTAGGCTACTGAGAGATGCCTTTTCCAGGCCTTTTCCACCAGGAGCAGTGATAGTTTTTTTTGTTTGTTGTTGTCTGTTTGTTTTCAACACAGGTCCAGAGTTGAATCAGAATCATTCCAGTTTGATCCAGGAAGTGCGTCTTCACGGATCGCCATCCGGAGGTGGCGGCTGGCACAACTTGTACAATCTGGTGAAGGAAACAGAGTAATAGCAACATTTAGAGCTTAGCTCTCCAGACAACCAGACGAGTGAAAATTAAAGCATGTTGTAGTAAAAGGCAAAGGGATTAAATAACTAAGCAAATCACACAAGATATGTTCATTTTAAGGGGGTAATGTACACAGTGCATTTTATCTTGCTTAGATAAAAGCTTTCACAAAAAAACATTGACAGAATAACATCACATTCCTAACACTGAATTACATTACATTCCTAACACTGTATTACATTACATTCCTAACACTGCAACATTAGTCTTGAGTCCCAGATGTAAATATACATCAATCAATGTTTTTCAATATCTTTTTTGTACAGTCTCTTGGCGTGATCTTCATTTACACACTAAACCACTGCTTGGTCCTCCTACAGGAAAAGATCAGTAACCACAGCCTCATAACGGACTCCTGTGAATACCAATCCTAGAGCATTTACCTGCTGCAGTTGATTTCCGAAGCCAGTCACTCACTTAAAAACACTGCACTGGCCATGGGACAGCCCTGCATCTTGTCCTGGGATCTCAATTAATGATCCTCCTCTTAATTGTATTTGTCAATTTCACTAAAAGGTTGAAAGAGGGCCTGCCGTCACGGGTAATCCTATATTTCAAACTCCAGCGGTTGTGACATGCGGTATCTCGTGCCGAATCATTACCGAGGGCAAGATTTAATCTGGTCTGTAGCAGCCCAGATCAGCCTTTCACATTAGCTTGTGCGTTAGAATCCCTCTTTCACTCGCAGTCCTCTCCAAACCCAGAAAACTCACACTGCGATTTCTCTGTATAATTCACCTCTCTTTCAATCATTTCCTGTCCCCTGAGAGCTCGCCACTTCCACAAGTCATTTACTATCTCCCACAACATAATATAAATGTATATCTAGAAGAGCAGAAGGATGCGAAGGGTGAAAATAGATAGCTTTGTCATGCAGAATGGTGACTGATCTCTCGCACTCTCTAACTACCGGTAGGTCTCAATAGTGGGAGGGTGTCATTGTGATTACCTTGGCACAGATGATGGTGTGCGGTCTCTCACCCCCAGGTTCTTTGCCGAATTTTGAACTCTTGCCCCCTGTTAAAAGAAACATCATGTATTTCTTTAGAGAACAGACTTATTCCTTGTTCCTTCCAGGGATATCAGGCCTATGTGTATCTGTATATCTATGGAGTTGTGGACTCGAGTCACACAATTGGGTCAATTTGACGGCTTGCAACTTGTCAAAAAAAATACTTGAGTTATACTTAAATCTAATTGCTCATGATTTGACTTGAACTTGACAGAAATCAGAAACGTGGCTGGGGGGGGAGGGGAGAGGGTGGTTAATGTTAATTATGTTAAAGAACCAAAAAAAAAAAACTTAAATGCAATGGTATACAGATGATGATTAACAAAAAAACTGGAAAAGTAATCATTCACCCCCAAGAGATATTCCGTATTATGTACCAAGATACATTTTAGTGTATTTTTGCCCATGCATGAATGTGGGCTTGATCTCCCCTAAGCTCCAACACAAGCTCTGATGTTGCACTATGAAGAGACTCAAGAACTTCGTAGCTGAAATTGGGGCCTTGTGACTTGACTTTATCCGAGCAGTGTTAACTTTCTTGAGACCTGAGAAAGTGACTTGCATACCTGTGACTTTGTCACATCTATGACAATTATTCCTATGTTCATTCATTACATTTCTAAGCAAGAACACCAGCCGGTGGTGATCTGGCTTTTAGGATTTATCATTTAATGAGATTAATAAAAAAATGTAGGCTTTCCACAACTATCAAAAAGAACACAGAAGACCTTCAACAAATAAGAAACAGTTACTAAAACTATCAGGAATAAAACCTCATTGTGGATGTACACAGTACATTTGTGGATTCTTATCTTTGCCAGCTCATTTTTACAAGAAGCCAGGAGACTGATTACATTAAAAAGGCAGTTAACCATGGGTTATGAATTCATAGAGATATTTAATAGGTTTACACCTAATTGTATGTCAATTTCACTTCCCAGTGTGACCGTAAAATAAGCTATGTGTTCAGGCATTAAACGACTTTGTTTTCTTATTGTATAAACATTATTTTCCTCTGCACATCATCAATCGCCTCACCTTTTCATAGCGCCTGGGGAACTGTATAAAATTCAGGAACTGTCAGCATTTTTCTGCGGCTGATCCGTTTTAGCCGTGTCGCCACTCAAACATGCACCCACAGACCTACGTGTAATTTTAGAGTCCAGGGTCTCCAATGAGTCAGGCCATTTCCTGCTCTACTGCCACGTCCCTTTCTGAAACTAGATGAGACGGGCTGCTGCCTACGGGGTTTCGCAGGAGATCTGGGTACCTGAGACAGAGCGAGAGCAGCTCTGGCGATGATTAATCGGCGGCGAATGTCCTCTCCACTATTCAGTGGGTACTGGCCTTGTCACAGGTTGCTAAATGGACTTGTTTGTCAATATAAACGCTGACGTGAGGAACATATATAATTTACGCGTTTACTGAATCCCCGCAATGAGCTCTGAGCTGAACTCTACATCATTCCTGGTGCAATTAATCATTTCAGACCACGCTTTTAAACAGTCGGTTTTCTCAGAGTGTGACCGTCTTCAAAGCAAGAACAGACGATGGGCCGCCTGTGAAAGGCAGCGGCAGATGTAAGCGTGAATCTCGTATGTTTTCAAAAACAAAGGAGGCTATTAATATGTTTTGCTGTTAGCAGCGGCTTGGATGTACAGGGTTCACTTTGCTAGCGGCTGTTTTGAGCACAGAAAGCGGACGGGGATGGGGGGTACGGGGGGGACGTGCTCCGCTCACATACAAGGTTACTTCAGCACCAGCCCTTCCTGAGTTGTGCAGGCACAGCTGAAAATGCAGCTGTGAGACTGACGGCAGTACCGCAAAGCTAGAAAAAAAGAATAGCAATCCGTCCTTTTTTTTCTCCTTTTTGCAATTTATTGGTCAGACAGCTCAGGTGCACTCTGTGCCAGCCAGTACTTTAATCGCAACACTTAAGGACACCTTAACTGGAGGACGAAATATGACAATGTATAATGGAGTGAATACGTATGAATACCCATAATGCAGTTCACCACAGTATCCAGCCCAGATGAACAGTTTTTCCAAATGACTCAAAATGAGTGTCTATCAGGCCTTTGGAAAGGAAGATGAATCACACACACATGCGTACACACACACACACACACACACACACACACACACACGCGCATATGAGCACTTAACTAGAGAGGTCATCCAGTTTCCCGACACTCAAGGAGAGAGACTGACCATTAGAAATGTCAGCTGTCTCAGAACGCAGCACAGTCTGTCTCTCTGCCCATCTCTTTAATGGGACGGCATCAGTAATTATGGGATTAGTATCAGACCTATCCATCTGAGAGAGCAATACCGTCCCTGAGCTTCCTCAAATACCACAGATTTAAGCACAGTTATCTGGTCCCTGAGCCCCACACAGACACGTAATGAATGTGCTACCCATTCCAAGACTTCAGGATGCGACGACATACGCAGAAAGTAGAAGCTGTTAAACTATTTCATACACTTGCAACAGAGAGTTCGTACAAGGTATTCATACTTTTTAATTGCGTTAACACACCATGAGCAGGCTCTTCAAAATGGCAAATATATCTGAAATTACCTTCAATTAGCCTCCCTCCTGCCCAGGCATTGAAAGAAGCCCCCTACTGGGCACAATCAGACACTGCATGTTACGCTCCTGTGCTGAAGAGATTCAAGTGGCCTCTTTGAAAGCACTGGAGTAGGACAGTTGAGCAAATAAACTCTCCAGCAACTCATCTATTCTGCATTACTGGAAAAGTGTTTGCGAATGTAAAGAAAAAAAATTGAATATAAAAAATAAAAAAAACACAAACACATCGGTAGCAGCGCAAACACAATCACCACCGAAGTGCCAACCTGTGGCTATGATGGATAGGTCCCCTGACTGTTTCCTGAGATACCAAGCATTTTCAGCATTAATAAAGGTCCAGCCGAGATGAGCTGGGCCCGACCCGACCCATTCATATTCACATTCATATTCATCAAGAGTTGCCTGAGCCGGGGATATAAGAACCACAGAATTCAGAAGCGATTTCTCCAGGCAGTCTAGTGAACTGAATGCCTTATCTTTTTACGTATTTTCCATGCAGCAGTGTTTGGAGCTAATGTTGTTTTTCAATTTAATTTACTAAAAACTATCTGGAAAGAATGCACTGGGCATTTAAGTGGCAGTGCTTTCATAGGGGGTTTAATAAAATCAGGCCATAAAGCTAAACTAAACGGATAATATGACTTTCCTACCACTTCAGTCCCTGTAATATGCAGGGAAACTATTTACTGAAGTAAACAAATTAGAAGTCCATAATTTGTTTGTATTTTATTCAGGGTTCATCTGAAATAACCTCCAGTACTGAACTCAACCAATTTTCTCAGGTGAGAGGAATCGATTCTACTTTCCTCTGTTTCCTAATGCATATTTAATCGCTGTTCTCAGAACATAATTAATTCAGCGGTTGAAAATAAAATTTAGGACTCTCCGGCTTTTCTGGCACACATTTTTCTTCCGCTCAAATGGAAGCACAGCAATGGAGGGAAATATACAATTTGCTAAATAAATAAATAAATAAATAACTATTATGAGTAACAGACAGGGAATCCATTGTTATATGCAGGGGTTTTCAACCTATTCTGATCCAGAAAAGAGATATATTAAAAATTAAATAAATAAATAAATAAATAAAATTATATTTTGAAATGTTTTCTATATATAGTCAAATCTATATATAGTCATTGCATATAAAGTCTGGCCAGGTACCCCCTACAGTACCATCTAAGACCCCCAGGAGAGCCCCTGTTGATAATCCAGGTTATATGGCACCAAACAGGAACTTTTAATGTACTTATAATCATGTATGTTTCAAGCCAGGTGAACAGGGCAAGAGACACAGTTACAAACCTACTGCAGCAGTGTTGTTCTACAAACGCAGTCTAACTAGAACAACCACTTACAAGTCATTTTATTTATGGGCTTTTCTGTGCGAGCTCTGTCTCCACAACCCAAAATCATACAAATGGCGGTTTTTTCTTCCAATTCCAGTGATGCTCAAATGGTTCTACAGTACTGAGAATATCCTGTCCTTAGCCAAAGCAACTTCCTCTTAAGGTCAAGCGTGGAGCCATACCCAGCTCTCTTCCTAAGGGAGCTTGTGCTGACTGCCTCTATATGCATCTCTCGTCCTTCAGACATACTGAAAAAAAAGTATAAAATAGACTTATGAAAATAAGAGATGAGGTTCTTCCACTTTTATGTTCCCACAACAAAGGATGCTGTTCAAATATTACATGAAAAAAATAATGGCCACATACTGCTCTGGGGCTGAAAAGGCTGGTTTAATAAACCAGTTCTAAACTGCGTAACCAGAGAGGAGTGGCTCAGGGGGATTCATACTGTCTGGGAGGGTGCAGAGAAGGCTGGTTTAATAAACCAGTTCTAAACTGCGTAACCAGAGAAGAGTGGCTCAGGGGGATTCATACTGTCTGGGAGGGTGCAGAGAAGGCTGGTTTAATAAACCAGTTCTAAACTGCGTAACCAGAGAAGAGTGGCTCAGGGGGATTCATACTGTCTGGGAGGGTGCAGAGAAGGCTGGTTTAATAAACCAGTTCTAAACTGCGTAACCAGAGAGGAGTGGCTCAGGGGGATTCATATTGTCTGGGAGGGTGCAGAGAAGGCTGGTTTAATAAACCAGTTCTAAACTGCGTAACCAGAGAGGAGCGGCTCAGGGGGATTCATATTGTCTGGGAGGGTGCAGAGAAGGCTGGTTTAATAAACCAGTTCTAAACTGCGTAACCAGAGAGGAGCGGCTCAGGGGGATTCATATTGTCTGGGAGGGTGCAGAGAAGCGCACACAAACATCCTTGAAGAAAAGGCAAATCAAATGGCTCCACCGCCACAGTAAACAAGAGGGAAAATTCTCAAACATCATTAGAAAAGATACCTAATGTTACATGTGTTTTTCTACTACGTATGTTATTAATGCAGTTGCATGTAGATGGTTTTAGATGATCATACAGCCAGATTATTTCAGCAAGCAAACAGAGAGAATGTGAACAATGTCCGTAACCGTTCAAGCGAAATCATTTGTTGGTGGTTAACAAGCAAGTTTCCTTGGAAAATAAATCAATTCTATAGCAAATACAAAGGGCATATTTCTGAAGTGTTTTTCTCTGCAAGATAATAACAAGACACTGGCCATGCGAGACAGTTATAGCATTGGAACTAAAATGAGCAGCTGTCAGCATCCTGCAACAAAACAAAATACACATGGCTGTGTCGGGTGTGAGGAAGAAAGGCTGTTTTTTAAGAAGAGTACCAAAGTATTCAATAGAAGTATACGTACGAGATGATGGAGGTGTAAGTGAGAGGGTGTTGGAGGGAATGTTGCTGGTATAGGACAAAATGTTGGAGGTATAGGACATGTGTGGTGAAGTTCTGGGGGACAGATGACAGGTGTTGATAGTAAAGGAGAGTTGTTGGGGAGAAGGTGGGATGATGCTAGGGGAAATTGAGCAAGTGTTGGTGTGGGTGAGTGTAAAGGTGCCCAGTGGAAAGCTGGGAGGGTGATTGACATGCTAAACAATGTATGTGAGTTGGTAGAAATTTGGGGAAAAGACGAGGAGGTGCCGCACTGGATTGTGGGAAGTGTAGTACTAGGTCATACTGTACCTGCTTCCTCATGACGTCTGTGGCCTGCATGATGCAGCGGGGGGGCAGACCGTGGCTCCTCCCCAGGAGGATGGCCTGTTCCAGGGTCACGCTGAGGGTGCAGCTGAAGGACAGCAGAAAACAGGGTCGTCACACAAGGCCAGACCAGCAGATCTTGCGATGCCAGTCATTACTAATCAATCACCAAACGAAACGTGAAACCTGAAGGCAATCAGAATTCAACGGCAGCCCTGCCTCTCCTCGCATGATTCCTCATGGCGAACACAAATGCTAATTGCAGCCATCTCTGCAGCTCTGCGGCAATCAATCTTTTCTCTAACCCGCGTTTGTTCAGTGGAAATGCTCTCCGTTGCGCTTAAACGCATGCGCCGGCTCGATCGTTTGTCAACCTGCCACCTCCCAAGAAGCGCAATATACATCAGTCTCCAACACAGAAGCACCCTCTGTCTGTCCCGCGTCAGAATCGGCCAGGTCCCCTGTCACTCCCCACGGCCGACAGTACCGCCAGCGCAGACGTCCCTTCTTTGAAATTTCGGAAGAACACGTCAGGTTCCGATTCCATTAACATTTCATCTGTAAACCCAAAGGGCAGATCGTCAGCAGGGGCGGCGCATGGCGCACGGCGCACGCTCCCCATCTTTCATGGGAAAGTCCAGACGAGGCCCATTTGTGACAAAGCGGTTCCGTCAGGATCCCTCAGGGTGGACAGCAAACAACTTTTCCAGATGAGTTAAAGACCAGGACACAAGGGCCACACGGAGACGTGCCGCACGGCGGAGGGGTGATGGTTGGTGCAGAACAAATGACAGCACACAGATCCTGTCCTTCACTGCTCTCTTGGCAGACACTTTGAGCGGCCGTAATACAGCTTGGAAAAGTGTCTTCCCTGTAAACGCTATGCAAGCTGAAATTTGGTCTGTAGCGAAATAATCTTTGTGAATTATGGTTATGGTAAGACTTTACCCAGTAGGCCTCGGCCTAATTAGTTCTAGGCCTAATTACTGTATCATGGTGGCTACAGTGAAGTATGTCCTGTGCTTTCTTTGACTCGATAAAGTATTTATAATTACAACTTATAATTCCATGGCTTGCATGCGTGCGTGCGTGATCCCAACTGAACTCCTAGAACAATATGCACTCTCCACTGATAATCAGCCTAAAAGCTTGTGGCATTCATGCACTGGGCTCAACATATATTAAACATGGGCAATTCCATTTGATTTTCAATTAGACGAATGTCTCCTGGTGCTGGACGGCCTGATTGCAGGCATCTCTTCCAAAGAGCGGACCGGCTGGAGCTTTTTTACATACCCCTCTGTTCTCATCAATCACAGAGGCCTAGGCAGGACCATCAAGGTCTGCCCTAAGAATTTTTGCTTCTTTGAGATTCCTCAAAGTATCTGATTCAAAGGGTGTTTGGGGGAGCCATCTGTTACACCACATTTATTCAAATATTATACATATCAAGCCTACGCACAAATATAAAAGCGGAAATCGTCTAGATCCTTTTGAGCAAAGTTCTTTATTTTTTAAACATTTCATGGAAGAAACCTATTTATACTGCAGCCACCACCACCTTCAGTATGATGCAATGATAAAATGGCCCTGTTTGCTGCTATTTTATCATATTCCATAAGAAATCAAAAAATACAGCATATTTGCCATATTATTCCAAATACCATTGCCCTATTACATATTAAACTCACATTTGGATTGTTGAGATGAACTGAGGGTGGAAAAGTTTTTTAAACATTAATCAGAACTATTGATTTACTATCTATTGGCCACTGCTCCCACATTGTGATTTCAGCAGAGGAGATTCAAGCGTTTTGGACACTCCCATCGCGCGCGTTTAGTGTGTACATTTCAAACGCTCTAATAGCAGGACACCAAGGGTACCCTGACCTTTCTATGATAACAAGTTACAAAGCCGTATCGATCCGGGCCCTCTAATGGCAGATTAAACTGTCCCGCTCAAGGCTGATCCATTTCCCCTACCACCCACGAGGACTCACTAATTGTTATCCATGCCTTCTTACAGATGGACTCGTTTAGCGGTGATTGGAACAAGCGCGTGCAATTTACACGCGATAAAAGCGCTTGAGATTGACTCACTTCTGCACCCCGCGGCACTGAAGGTGGGGGCCTGAAACTAGTTGACGGTTTCAATGTGTTGATTTCCCCTTTGAAAAATCGAGAGGACTGCCCGCAGCAGTGTATATTTCCTCTGATAAAACTGCCTGAAATACAGCCTGTCAGGAAAACGCTCCAATCAAATGGCTTTCCGATGAAATTCATCCTCCGGGGAGAGAGCATGTCCACACTTCACACCCCGTTTTGTGATTGGTTGTATTCGGTCAGTGCCACCCAATACGTTGATTTGTGAATCTTTAGCAAACCCCCCTGATTTAAAGGTTCCCCAGCTCTAGGTCAAAATAGATGCTGAATAGGCACCGGAGGACAGAAACTGTCAAAGCGATAATTTCCAATTTCAGGCCCACCATACATCACAATAAAATACGCTTGAGGAATCACTTCATCTCTACTTCCTTCAACCAGCCCGTGTGCATTAAAAAATAAACAAAGCAATAATTGGCGCTGTAAACATTTCTAAAAGCGTGAGCATCAGCAGGAATGCAGGAGAGTAGCGCGGAAAGCTCCCCGCGGATGCGTGCGCCCGCAGGGAAATCATCGCGGCAAAACTCTGTCTCAAACCAGGCTACGAGAAAATCCTTTCAGCTCATCTCAGAGCACAACCACAATCAGCAAGATAATCACAAACAGACGCACATCCTATCGGAATGTGTAATGCTCTCGGAGCCAAAGTAATGACAAAATGCAGACTAAACCAATGACCCCCTTACCCTTGCAAGATTCACGGGTTTCAGAGAAAATAAGCTTCGAAAGCTGTGAGTCGATGGATATATTTTACGTGTCAAATCTATTTTAATATCCTGACTGGGGGAGGGAGGGTGTTTATTGACACATTGGAACCCTGGTGGTTCAATCAGGAGTAAGCCTCATACGCTCTCTTGCATTTATGTTAATCAAGGAACACCACAGAGTACACTCTGTTTATTGAAACACTTTCCATTCGGCGTCAGGGGACAACGAGTTTGAAATTAAGATCCAGCAGATAAGAATTTCAAAATCTACGAGGTGGTGCCAGCCAAGCCCATTTTTGTCATCTGCCCACACAAACAGTCATACTGATGTGATGAGAATCTCACGCAGACTCCAAAACGCAGTCTTGTGAAAGGCACCGTCGATCTGAATAAGGCACCGTCGATCTGAATGAGTTTTACTCTCGTTGGCAGTGGTTGCACCTTCCTTTCTGCCTTTCAGCTGGGTTTTATGAGAGCAGCTGGACTAAACCCAAGTAAAACAGGAACACAGCACACTCGGAATCGCTCGCTGGTGATTTAAATGTTATCCTTCCACTGTTATTAAAGTATACCAATCTGGGCCAAGGCTTCCAGTTAATAAATAAAGTTGCCATTCCGCATTTTCATATTAATAATTGGTTTAATATAATTTACCATAAACTCATTTTTATTTATTGGAAATGTCTCATGAAGTAATTACAGCCACTCACGCCATTTATAGTATTGGGTTACAAGACCCTAATATAAACAACTATGTAATATAAATGTACGAAGAGCTCTACTATATTATCAACTAACATGCACAGGGAGAATGGAGAAATTGCATGTGTTCAATATAGACATGTGTGTCTAAGACGATGTCAACATATAAACATTTGGGAAAGACCAGGTGGCCCTGTTAAAGAGGAGGTGAATCTCCCCAAGCAGGGGAGCGAACAAGTGTGCATTAATCCTAAAAAATGTCAGGTTCCGGAATTTGATTTGTCAGGCCACGCATTGGCTGCTCCTCATTGTGACTTGTGGCCAATGAATCGTCCTGCCAAACTGCTCCTTTGTTAATAAGGGCCCAGGCTCATAGCCTTGTGAATAAGGGAACCAGGCTCATAGCTTTGTTAATAAGGGCCCAGGCTCATAGCCTTGTTAATAAGAGCCCAGGCTCATAGCCTTGTTAATAAGGGCCCAGGCTCATAGCCTTGTTAATAAAGGCCCAGGCTCATAGCCTTGTTAATAAGGGCCCAGGCTCATAGCCTTGTTAATAAAGGCCCAGGCTCATAGCCTTGTTAATAAGGGCCCAGGCTCATAGCCTTGTTAATAAGGGAACCAGGCTCATAGCATTGTTAATAAGGGAACCAGGCTCATAGCCTTGTTAATAAGGGCCCAGGCTCATAGGGCCGCTATAAGCTTCCTATTTGGGTCCAGACGGCTCTGTCCTTTGTACTCAATCAAAATGTCAAACAGATATAAGGGGGTGGGTTAAATAACTTTTCACAGGATCCCAGGACCACAAGTAACAAACGGGCCCCATATTTAGCCCCTTCCATATTTCCACCCCAAGCGGAGTGATAAATTGCGTCACTGGCCGAGGTGAAATATGTCCACTCAAATGAGCTGTAATGAGTACTGGGAAAATTAATTGGACTGTCCTCTATTGCAGTGGTTCTCAACCTTTTTCAGCTCGCGACCCCTAAAATATGTGGGTGGAGACTGGCGACCCCCCTCTCCTAGGGTGACCACGAAAAATGGAACGTTTGTCCCGCATCCCGCATGAACAGAACAATGTCCCGCATTTCAAAGATCATGTTAAAAAAATGTTATTATTATTTAATATTATTTTAAAAATGCCGTTATTGGGGAAACGTCATTGGTTTAAAAAAATAGAGCTAACGCGCATCGGTGTCAAAAATCAATGCGCAGCCGTGGCGTGGTGCGTCGTTTTTATGTGGAGAAGACAGCCGACGAAAGTAAAGTTTAGCTTGCAAGACAAAACGAGAAAATGGCGGAAACTCTTAAGAAAAAAAGACTGCTCATACAACCGAGACTGGGAGAGGAGCTACACATGGCTGAGATCTGTTTCAGACGATCCCCAAAGGGGCGAGTGCAGGATTTGCCGCCGGAGCTTCACCATCACCCATGGCGGAGAGGGGGACGTTAACACTCGCGCAGCCCAGCGCTCCAATTTCTTTGAGAATCCATTAACTTTATCGGACAATGTTAGAATGTTTGTGTTGGGGCCTTGGAGAGACAAGTTAAGCGAATTAAGTTTTTCAAAGATGCCTGCCATGTAGGCAAGTTTAGATACCCAGCTGGTGTCGGTCAAATGGTCCGTGAGGGGAGACCCGTTGTCTGCGAGGAATATGCGGACCTCCTCCCGTAGCTCAAATAGCCTGGTCAGGACTTTCCCGCGGGAGAGCCATCTCACTTCGGTGTGGAATAGTAGCGTTTCGTGTTCCGACCCCATCGCTTGACAAAGTGTTGAGAATAACCTGCTATTCAGAGGGCGTGATTTGATAAAGTTGACCATTTGCACCGCTGTTTGTAGAACAGCGTTGACTTCTGGATCAAGTGATTTGGATGCAAGAGCCTCTCTATGAATAACACAGTGCGTAAATCTAACGTGCGGTGCCACTTCAAGGACTTTTGCCTTCAGTCCTTTTTTCTTCCCCTGCATAGCCCCAGCCCCGTCTGTGCACACCCCAACGCAGTGTTCCCAACACAGCCCGTATTCACGCATTTCGCCGTCAAGCTTGCGGAAAATATCATTTCCAGTGCACGTTCCCTCAAGTGCCGCGCAAAACAACATATCCTCATGTAGTTTACCCTCAAAGCTATATCGCACAAACACTAATAGCTGTGCAGCATTCGATATATCAGTAGACTCATCTAATTGTAAACTAAATGTCCCACTTTTCTTTATTCGTTCTATGAGTTGACATTTGATGTCGCTTGCCATGTCATCAATACGCCGGGAGATTGTGTCATTAGACAGGGGTATTGCATTAAGCGCGCTGGCGATTTTCTCACTGTGCATTGCTCGTGTCATTGCAAAAACTGCAGGCCGAATCAGGGTTTCGCCAATTGTATGAGCCTTTTTCGACTTGGCAATTAGGTATGCCACTTCATAAGAAGCCAGCTGGGCTCTGACAGGGACTGTTGTCTGTTCGTTTACAACAGATCTTTGGCCATTCAGTTCTCCCTCCTTCCGAACAAAAAACTCTACTGATTTGTCAGCATGCAATGGATGTTTCGTTTTGAACTATAGTTGCCTGTTTTTCCTGTGCTAGAAATAAAGCCAGTGATTTTCTTTAAACATTTGCCTATTATTTCTTGTGTTCGGTATTTACGTTCCCCGCGTGCCTTCCTTGTGGCTGCGAAACGCTACAATACATAATGCGACTTGATGTAAAATCAGTTTAGTGTTGTGGGGTTGGGGTCCAAAACAATTATGAATTATGAAATACATAGGCTACCACCACCGAATAGCTACAATTGGAAGTGTTCTGGTTTATTGGCAGGCACATCATACAGTATGATGTATACATCAGTCCCAAATATTGCACGGTTTTTATTGCAGAATGATTTGAAATGTTTTCGGATGCAAGTGATCATGAGCAAGTGGCGTGATGGCGCGCCGGCCTGCAGCGCTTGTTGTCATGGTGAATGTAAACACAGCTGTGCGGTCTTTCCTAGCCTGCGCTCAGAGCAGATAGAGATCTATCTACGGCTCTGCATAGGCTGATTTTATTGTCGGCTATTTTAACCATTCACATGCTTTCCCCCAACGATTTTTAGTTGGGAACATAATGAAATATATTTAGGCTTTACATTTTAAATTGATTTTTTTTGTAATTTTGCTAACAAAAAATTATTATTATTATTATTTTTTTGTACATTTTGGAACTCGTCCTGCGACCCCCGCAAATGATCTCGCGACCCCCCTAGGTTGAGAACCATGGCTCTATTGTAAAGGGCTTTCTTCACTTTCGCGCTGACGTAACCACATCTCAAGAACAGAATTCACATTAATAATAACTGCTGTATGGCTAAGAGGGCTGTCGGCTGGACCAAAAAATTTTAATTGAATAATGTTGAATTATATATGATTGCAGTACTGTGCAAAAGTCTTAGGCACATGTAAAAAAAATAATGAAATGAAAAGTTTCTAAATATCAAACAATTGATTATAAAGAGAAGCAGACAGTAAAAAACTACATCAAATCAATATTTGGTGTGACCACCCTTTGTCTTTAAAACTGCATCAATTCTCTTAGGTACAGTGTCGTGCCGTTTTTTACAAGAAAATCAGCTGGTAGGTTGTTCCAAGCATCTTTGAGAACTTGCCACCATTATTCTGCAGACTGTGGCTGTCTCGCTTGCTTCTGTCTGTACAGGTAATCCCAGACGGCCTTGATGATGTTGAGATCAGCGCTCTGTGGAGGCCACACCTGCTGTTGCAGCACTACTTGTTCAATTCATTTGTCAGAAAATGAATGTTTGGAAATCTAAAATGTGTGGAAATCTTTTCTACTGAAACACGAATGCAGAAGACATAAAATAAACATCTATGAAAAAATGTATATAAAAAATTTAGGGTGACTAAATTTAGGGTGACTTTTATACAGTACTGTATATTAGAACATTTGTTGCATAATTATTGCATTGCAATAAAATGTACAGTATAGGATGTTTTTAGCCACTTCCTGTTTTGCACATTGTGTCCACAAGGCGTTGGAGGAAGGTCACAAAGGCAAAGGAAGGACACCTTTCCTTCAAAGTTAGGTTTACATAAGTTGTTTACAGAAACAGTGAAACAGGAAGTAGGGTTGGTTAACCCTTACTATAGGCAAATTGACTGGGACTATTTGTAACGACCTGAAATAAACAATAATCTTACTTATTATGACTAATCATGTTAAAAAAAATGTCAAAATGATGTATAGACGGTGTGTATTATACATTTTAAAAATTGAAACCACTATATTGTATTGACTAAAGCATTCTGGAGAAACAATAAGCTAGATTTTTATTAAAAAGTAATAAAAATCTGTTCTGTTTATGTTTGGCAGCCAGGAAGAGCATCATCCTGTTCCAGATTAGTTGGCAAAAACACAAGATGATCCACTTGGTTAGAGGCGAGCACTTTGCAATTTAATTTAATGTACAGGGCTCACCGGTGCACGCCGCTGTTACACATGACGATGTGACAGGCCCCCAGCCGGCTGCACAGCTCCGACGCCACCGACAGCAGCCCCACCCCAGAGGCACCGCAGGCAGTAAACTGGCAGGCCGCTGTGCGTCGCGAGCTGATGAAACACTCCATCAGCCGGTACAGCTCCTCCAGAGCGTTCAGCGGCCGCATGAGCTGATTGGGAGAGAGAGAGAGGTGGGGGATGCAGAGGTCTAAGGTCAACAGGGGTTACCATGGCACCAGCAAAAGACCGTTTACGCTGCATCTACCATTGCGGCGCTGCGGTGATCTCAAGTTAAAAG
Source organism: Ilyophis sp. 1 JC-2022 (assembly GCA_022702515.1). NCBI lineage: Eukaryota > Metazoa > Chordata > Actinopteri > Anguilliformes > Synaphobranchidae > Ilyophis > Ilyophis sp. 1 JC-2022. The sequence goes on from CM040403.1 coordinate 116,553,754, forward strand.
GGAGGGTTCGGCAGCCGCATGAGCTGAACGGGAAAAAGACGGCTGGCAAGGGTTTGAAGGTCAGCAGGTGTTACCATGAGACCAGCAAGAAACCAGTAAGCACATCTATCAATGTGGCACTGATGTAAAATCTAAATCCGCCCTGAGGAATACTACCGGTATTAACACACCATTGTGATTCTTACAGACACTTACGGGGACCATTTTCAGATAAAAGGCAGTTCTTTGTTTACCTTGTCTATTAAGGCAGCTTTGGGAGCAGAGCTGGGAGGCAGGTTGGATTTGTCCAGATAAAAGGCCCTGTGGAACAGTGAACAGGAGCAGAGTTAGGATAAGCCCCTGCTAAACACACTGTTACACCTGCTCTGTTCAGCAGGACAAGAGACAGATCATGGATTACTCTGAACAACCCTTTTCATTTCCACTCAGATGTTTGTGAATCAAAAAGCACGTGTGGGGGGAAAGAAAAACGATACATCAGCAAGGCAATGTAAGCAGAAAGAAAGATTAAGCACATCTTATCTGGTTTGGTACCCCTCCAGATACATCTCAGCTTAATTACATTTGGTAGCCTTCTGCCGCATGGCACGGGCGCACTCCATAAACAAGACGCCCTCTCCTGGTGAGAGGGCAGCACTGCAGGCTGCCCTGTGAGGTCAGACACTGCAGCTCAGGGAACCGGTGAAGCAGTTACTTTATCCGAGAACAGATCATGTTCTTCATAGGCCTAACACTGTAAACCACTTCAGATTTGTTAATCAATGGTTTCTGTTATTTAAGCCTGCCCAAAGCCGTACCCACCCAAGCCATACCTGGACATCAGCACTGTACAAAGATCACCAAGGCCCTTATAACAAAGCCAGCGGAACTTGACACTTAGGAAAAAACATGCTCAAAGCATTGAAATATCACCACACGCACACATACATATATATATCTGACTGCTGTTAAATAACTTACCTTTTGGCTTAATGTATTGCTAATTACTGCTATTTGTAAGGGAGCAGTACTAACAAGCATGAATAATTCTACCCTCCAGCAAACTTTTTAAAAGTCAATACAATGAAAATGAAGGCATGTCAGACCAACTGACACAACAGGGCTCAACCTGTCCACCTGGTGTCTGCCTGTAAGTCATTAAGACCTGGCTGTGGCCGTATTTATTATCAGTGTGATACTTCTGCTTGACACAATATTAATAGAAAATAATGAATCAAAGCAGCATGTGGGTAGTAAATGTTATAGACGGGTGTAAATAAAAAGCGCAGCCAGCAGGAGATGCACTCTGCCTGAGAGGGGGTGAGCGTAATGACGCCTGTACACACAGCCGGGACAGGGACCATGGGGTCTTGAGTGAATGTCTCAAAGGCCAAGGGACTCCTGCAGGGGGGGGGTATTGAGCAAACCGAGGATTTGTCATCGTAAATCCCCCCCACACACACACAGACAGCCACACCCACACAAACACTCAGGCACACACCATGCACGGCACCTTGTACAATTTACTCAAAGAACAATTATGAACAAATTAATTCTACAAGCAATCACCAATGTTCTCAGCACAGCCAGCGGAGTGTTTTTTCAATTATTTCTTTCCTGCCATCACATTATCCTCCAAACTCCCAATTGACTACCAAATTACAATGAAGAGTTTATGGGTTCAGACAGAGTTAACAGCCCATGTAATTGGTTTAAGACAAGCTGATCATTCACGTGATGCAATAGATGGGAAAGCAATTATGTACCAATTGAACGTCCTGTTTTGCACTTCAATTCCCATCATAAACCGTCTGCAAGCTTATAAACCGTGTTGAGGTCTGCAGCAAAACAATCTGAACACTAGTGTTAATTACTGGCCAACTTTTAAAGAACCTCTCTTTCCATCTGTTTATAGTCTCTTACTTTTATTGGAGTGGGCGAGAGAAGAGAGATGTGTCCTTTTGCCATGGGCTGCTCTGTACAGTACCTAAGAGAGATGTGTACTTTTGCCATGGGCTGCTCTGTACAGTGCCGAAGAGAGATGTGTACTTTTGCCATGGGCTGCTCTGTACAGTACCTAAGAGAGATGTGTCCTTTTGCCATGGGCTGCTCTGTACAGTACCTAAGAGAGATGTGTCCTTTTGCCATGGGCTGCTCTGTACAGTGCCGAAGAGAGATGTGTACTTTTGCCATGGGCTGCTCTGTACAGTACCTAAGAGAGATGTGTCCTTTTGCCATGGGCTGCTCTGTACAGTGCCGAAGAGAGATGTGTACTTTTGCCATGGGCTGCTCTGTACAGTGCCGAAGAGAGATGTGTACTTTTGCTGTGGGCTGCTCTGTACAGTACCTAAGAGAGATGTGTACTTTTGCTGTGGGCTGCTCTGTACAGTACCTAAGAGAGATGTGTACTTTTGCTGTGGGCTGCTCTGTACAGTGCCTAAGAGAGATGTGTACTTTTGCTGTGGGCTGCTCTGTACAGTACCTAAGAGAGATGTGTACTTTTGCTGTGGGCTGCTCTGTACAGTGCCTAAGAGAGATGTGTACTTTTGCTATGGACTGCTCTGTACAGTGCCTAAGAGAGATGTGTACTTTTGCTATGGGCTGCTCTGTACAGTACCTAAGAGAGATGTGTACTTTTGCTATGGGCTGCTCTGTACAGTACCTAAGAGAGATGTGTACTTTTGCTATGGGCTGCTCTGTACAGTACCTAAGAGAGATGTGTACTTTTGCTATGGGCTGCTCTGTACAGTACCTAAGAGAGATGTGTACTTTTGCCATGGGCTGCTCTGTACAGTACCTAAGAGAGATGTGTACTTTTGCGGTGGGCTGCTCTGTACAGTACCTAAGAGAGATGTGTACTTTTGCTATGGACTGCTCTGTACAGTGCCTAAGAGAGATGTGTACTTTTGCTATGGGCTGCTCTGTACAGTGCCTAAGAGAGATGTGTACTTTTGCCATGGGCTGCTCTGTACAGTACCTAAGAGAGATGTGTACTTTTGCTGTGGGCTGCTCTGTACAGTACCTAAGAGAGATGTGTACTTTTGCTATGGACTGCTCTGTACAGTACCTAAGAGAGATGTGTACTTTTGCTGTGGACTGCTCTGTACAATGCCTAAGAGAGATGTGTACTTTTGCTATGGGCTGCTCTGTACAGTACCTAAGAGAGATGTGTACTTTTGCCATGGGCTGCTCTGTACAGTGCCTAAGAGAGATGTGTACTTTTGCTGTGGGCTGCTCTGTACAGTGCCTAAGAGAGATGTGTACTTTTGCTGTGGGTTGCTCTGCACATTACCTAAGAGAAATGTGTACTTTTGCTATGGACTGCTCTGTACAGTGCCTAAGATAGATGTGTACTTTTGCTGTGGGCTGCTCTGCACATTACCTAAGAGAGATGTGTACTTTTGCCATGGGCTGCTCTGTACAGTGCCTAAGAGAGATGTGTACTTTTGCTGTGGGCTGCTCTGTACAGTGCCTAAGAGAGATATGTACTTTTGCTATGGACTGCTCTGTACAGTGCCTAAGATAGATGTGTACTTTTGCTGTGGGCTGCTCTGCACATTACCTAAGAGAGATGTGTACTTTTGCTATGGACTGCTCTGTACAGTGCCTAAGATAGATGTGTACTTTTGCTGTGGGCTGCTCTGCACATTACCTAAGATAGATGTGTACTTTTGCTGTGGGCTGCTCTGCACATTACCTAAGAGAGATGTGTACTTTTGCTATGGACTGCTCTGTACAGTGCCTAAGATAGATGTGTACTTTTGCTGTGGGCTGCTCTGCACATTACCTAAGAGAGATGTGTACTTTTGCTGTGGGCTGCTCTGCACATTACCTAAGATAGATGTGTACTTTTGCTATGGGCTGCTCTGTACAGTGCCTAAGATAGATGTGTACTTTTGCTATGGGCTGCTCTGTACAGTGCCTCTGTATCCTCACTGTCCTGCTCCTCAGAATGAACTAGAAAACGCTATGCTTTAACAAACTGTTGATTTAGTACTCCACTAAAGCAAATTCCTCTCAACTATTGATGTGGCAATAAACTGTTGCATCTAGAATGGGGGGGGGACATCTTACAATTTTCTCTACACAATGACAAGCTGATTTGTCCTTGCCATTACTGGAATACTCTTTTTTTGGGTGCCTAGCCCCCATTTTACAGCAGCAGACCCATTTAAAGGCGTCTCCAGCTTTACTTCACACAGAGCACCAGGACAGGAATAAGTGAAGCACACAGCAACAGCTATCCGTCTATTTTCCAGCAATTATCAGGCTTTAATAAACTGATTAGCGACAGACATTTTTTGACAGATATTTTATTTAGCTATTCTCGGCACAGAAAAACGGATGAAGCTAGGCTACAGTTTAGAACTCGTGGTCTAAGACTGCGAAACATTTAGCCTTGAGCCTAGTTTGTGCACTGCACTCGTCTAGGAGACGGAGGACGACAAGGATAAAATATGAGACAAGTGGAAAATAAATGTGTTAAATTAAGTTAACCATCTCTTACACTTGACGGTGGTTCTAAACCAAAACAATAAAAAAAGAACAGGGTAGGAGACATTGATTTTGGAAGGGTCTTGCTCCAAGTTTTTAAATGTGTTTTACATACTCAACAAAATAGTGTTTCATGGCATGGTGTTACACTAATCCACACATGAGAATACAATCAATTTTCTTCCTGCATATTTCTATTAATTCACAGAATAACATAATTCACTTGCTACTTGACAAACAATATTCTATGAATTCTACATTTTGAGAGGTGTTTATGCTTACAATTAAGTTCCCCGTTTTCAATTAAATAAAGAAAATATTTTAAAACCCCAATTTGTATTTTCTAATCTATGTAGAACCTGTTGGCTGCCAGCTCCCCATAGTGTATGCAGAGAAGAGAGGACACAAATTATCAGCGGTAAGTGCGAGAGTTGTGCAATGTGGATATCCTAATCAAATCAGTAGCCCAGCAATGGGGTCTAACAGTTACACAGAGCAGCCTTTAAAAGTACCTGGGGCGATGACTAAAAAAAAAACCACTGGAAATTAGGTCAGATGGGTGTCCTATAAGAAGCCTTAAAAATAAGCCTCGTAAAGTCACTGACTTGGTGTCTGTTAGACAAATTCCTCAAAACCCTCTGCGGCTCATATTCAAATGGACTTTTGCAGGAGAATGTAACATCAATTTGAAAGTCTAATTAAATGCACTTTCTGGGATGATGACCGTTAGGTGAACAGCTGCGTATTTGTTCACACACTACCCCCCATATGTCCTTTAAAAGGGTCACATGACACGGAGTCATGGGCACTGCTTCAGGCGTTTAACAGGGTCATGTGACACTGAAACATGGGCAGTAATTCAGGGCTTTAAGAGGGTCACGTGACGCTGAACCATGGGCATTAAAGTCTGGTCCAAGACTGCCAGATGGACCTTTCCCGCCTGCATTCATCAGACCGCTCTGACATTTGTCCGATTGGCCAGGGAGTCCAGAACAGCAGCTGGTTGCATGGTGACACTGTGATGTGGTTAAAAAAAACCTTACACAATACTTCTCAGGGGTGCCTTTTCCACAATGTTCCCCTTCGCCCACATAAAGAGACGACTCAAAGCCAACTGTCGGCCATTAAAAAAGGGAATGAAATTCCCCTCAGGCTTGTTTTTCCCACCATTGTAATATCACTTTTACCTGTAGCTTACTCCGGCCCTAAACTTCCACATCGCTCCTGAACTCCAGATGCACCCACTTGAATCACAGAGGACAAAAAAGGGAGAGGACAAGGGAAAAGACAGACGAGGGTCCCTGAAGTCTAGTCACGAGCTTACGATATGGGCTCAGGGAGCCAAAATGAAGAACACTTTAGAGGAGTGTAATCTCTGGGGTTCCAGAACAGCTCCGACCGAGGCGGCCTGTGCACTTTTACCCCATTTAATTAGAAAATAATGCCAGACGCCGCCTAATGATGTTCCCAGAATCCTTTGGGATTCCTTAGTCCCTTTCCCTCCCGTCTTGCTGCGGGAATGTGACAGCCAGGGAGCCCCAGAGAAGTGGTTACTGGGCAACTAGCAAAGCCTTAATGCACTCCCTATAATAACTAATGGGACTATCATTTTTTTTGCTGGCTTTCATCAATTTTCACAAGAAGCTCTAATGGAAACTTTGGATGCTGGCCAGGGATGCACTGCTTTCAGCGTAACCTCTGATACACGTTAAAAAGAGAGGCATTTCATTAAGTTTGGTTCATCTTTATATAAGAAAGGACACTTCAAGCCTTTTCTTACAGTGTGGGATCATCAACAGTTGGCCCCGCAGTCACGGTAAGAAAGGCACACATTGGTAGTCACTGCAGTGAGCGAAAACAAACCAGTAAGTCTGTGGGAACATAACCTTCAGTCTGATTCTCCTCTTCCTGATGATAATAGTAATACATTTTTTCAGTGCCATTTTAAAGCACAACTGAACTTTGGGTTGTGTAGTTACCTGGCCATGATATGAGTTAAAATGGTGGTGAAATATCATCACCCTGGGGTAATAATCTAGAATAGGGTATTTGTCGCTCTCCATTCACTTCTATAGGGCAGCTAAAACGGTCTCAAAATGACACTATAGCAGGTATACGAACGTGAACGAAATGGATTCTGTCAATACAAACAATAACCAGTCCTTGTACGTATTTTTTTTTTTGAAAATGAAATGGCCCTTTCCTGGCTTTTTTGTATTTTATTTGGAACGTAGATCCAGTAGGTAATTATTGCGTATAAAAAACCAGTGGTCTCCGGCAGTTTTGGATTATATCCCACAGGGGACAAACGGACGGCGAAGGATATGGGAGAGGAGAATGCAAAATAAATTTCAGAAAAATCTGACAATAAAGCACTATCATATCATATCATATCATAATGCACCGATGCGTCAGAAACCGCTCATCGGTCCAAATTTCTACGGAAGCAAGCGTTCCTGGTAGTATATATCTATTGTAAACAAACCGACCTGCTGACATTTTGCTAGTCTTTTCTGGTAGCTTGCTAACAACATTGAAGAAAATAGTACTTTTATAACTCATTTTAATTAGACGGGAAAAAAAACGTACGAGAACTGGTTATTGTTTGTATTGACAGAATCCGCTTTGTTATAGATTGTATACGTGCTAGAAGTGTCATTTTGAGTCCGTTTTAGCTGCCCTATAGAAGTGAACGGAGAGCGGCAAATACCCTATTCTGGATCATCACCCCAGGGGAGCACAGAGGAACTAACAAACATATTTTGCCACCATTTGGACTCATATCATGGCCAGGTAACTACACAACCCAACGTTCTACCAAGTTCAGTTGTGCTTTAAAATACAAACAATATTTAACTGATTCTTTTGAAATCCTGCCATTTCCCTACAATATCAACATAAGAAGTAACATGGCACATTGGCAAGTTTCTTTGAACGTTGAAGTCAGGGATGTATTGTACACTCTCACAACTACAGGCTGGGGCCCATTGGAATCACAGTTTAATTCGTTTTGTTAGATCTTAGATTCATTTTAGATTAATGTGTTAGAGTATTACATTCTCCAGAAACACTCCTGCCAGAGGTTCAAACTGACATTTGTTTAAAAGCCAAGTACAGAAGCTGAACTTAACGCTGCATTGCCGATGTGTACTACAGGGCCACACATCCATTAACTCATGTCTTAATCCTCACAAATTCCAGCAACTCAGATTTAAGCAGACGACGTGCTGTTCAAGTCAATAAAGAACAAATATTTATCTTCATCAAGAGGCAGTTCACATTGCACACAGTCAATTCAAGTCAGTTCAATTAAATAATGAAACCGATATCTTTCCAGTATTCCATGGAACTGCATTTTTCTACAAAGAGAAAAATCCATAGAAATTCTGAAAGCATAATTCCAAAGGGCTTAGTTTTTCTAAACTATAATGTACACTCCTGTTTTAAATTTCACTTCCCATAGCCACAGCTGTGCGTCACTTGCAGAAGACAGGCTTTGAAATTAAAAATCAGATGGTTGTGCGAAAAGAAAACACAAAGCACCTTACTCAAAGACATTGTCAATCATTTTTACAACAAGCAAGCAAAGCTTCTGTCCTTGGGGTCTTTGGAAGTGCAAGGTTTATTAGGCTTTTATCTAATGCATGGTTTGACACCTGCGAAAATGCATAATTGTGTCCATTAAGCAAATTGGAGCAATTAACTAATTGGCCATAAAACACTAAATTAACCCGGAGGTTCAAAGCCTGACTAGTTAAACCATCTTCCCTCCAGCTGTCAGATGGGAGATTCACTCAGCTATAGGCAGCAGAGGTCTCCACTGCTTTAACACAATAGACAAGGCTATAAACGACAAGTGGAGATGCAAAGTCAGGCTTGGAAAAATATCTGAGTGAGGCACACAAATGAGTGTGGAGTTTTATCAGCAATGGGTTTCCCAAGATGCCCTTGCTTCACTGTGCCGTTTGCTTTAACCCAGCCAGACACAGATTAGAAGCCTCCAAAGAACCATAATTGTGGGATAGCCTTGCACTCCTGAACTGCAAAAAGCTTCCTGAGAAGCAGAAGCACACAACTACGGTGGACGTGAGTAGAGAAATCGGTTTCAATGACATCACAGCTGAGTTCAGAAATGTCGAGTCACTGTCTTTAGCCGTGTTTACGAGAATGATGTTATCAAGTCGGAAAAGCTCAGTGTTCATCCTGAGTGAATGTAGCCAAGGGGCCGGCCCTTTACTCTTATGCCACATTTGCTGCTGAAAGCGAACCTTATGCACTACACTTAAAGGGTAACAAAGACCTAAAATCACTTATTTTAGATGAGAACTGATACATTTCGTTTTTTCTAGTGTTACTGATTGACTCTGGTCCAAATCTTGACATTTTACTGCAGACAGCGCAAAACAGCATAAACCCAAAGGATCTGACTCAAAAGTGTCTCTAGTGGTTGAACGTTAGGTACTGCACGTCCAGTCTGTCATTGGCCAGAAACTTCATCCAGCTGAGTATTCCTCCCGGTGACGAAATTGAAACCTGTACAGCTACGCCGTACGAGGGCGGGCTACGCCCCAGCTATAAAAACGAACCTCAGCAGTTGATCTCACCGTTTTCTATATAGTTCGGTGGTTGATCTGCGTGGAGATAGGAGACAGTGAGCAAGCGATATATATATAGCTAGCTTACAGTAGCTTTTTAGAATTTTCTAGTAAGTTATAGTAACCCATTTTTGGTATTTTTCTTCATAGTTAGCTTGATAGTCCCTTGTTTTTTGATAGTTCGTTTTTCAGTCTAGCTTAGCAAGTAGCTAGCTAGTTTAAACAAAAATAAATATATAGAGCATAGTTAAGCCAGGAGATGTATCATATGCATGCTACATGTTTACCTTTGCAACATCCCTACAATCAGTGCAGTGACCACATGTGCACCCATTGAAATGGAAACCAATATTGTTGATATCTTGCAAGTAACGTTAGTGTGATTGCCTACAGCCTGTGTAAAATGAGTAGCCTGCATGGCATGGGTAACTATTTGTACAGCGTGTAATTTGTTGTTTGCTGGCCACATCATTATAAGCCCAAACGAGGCTATGCGTGCCGCCGCCTACAACTCCAAAACATTGCTTCTGTCTCGGCTACTTGGGGCTCGGCAGCTGGAGCAAGCGTGTTTGTTTGTGTGTGTATGAGTGAGAGAGGTAGGGAGAGAGAGTGGAACAAAGCATCCATTGTGAGTGCTGTCCAGAGTAGCTTTTGGCTACTAGTGAAAAAAATTGCTGGGGCATGGTTTGATATCTGGAGCTCAGCCCCTATATTATCACCTTATCACGCCCAGATTTAGGCATTTTTCTCATTTCAAAGGGGGGGCAGGGTCTAGCAAAAGCAGGTTTTTTTTTATTACCCTTTAATGACATTTGGCTCTTGGAGGCCTTTTCATAAGAAGGTCCCGCAAAGAATTCAGAATGACAGTGTCAGAGGTTGCCTGACAGCTTCCAGTGGGATCCAACGACACATATTGTTGATCCAATTAAAGCCTACACACAACTGATTACCCAAGCACAACCTGACCAGGGAATTACCAACTCCCCCACTTTACCCAGCACCATAAATCACCTGAGTTCATTTTGCCACTAATAGACTTAAACGGCAGGTCAGTACACTGGAGGGGGGAAAAAATCGATCTGCATCAGATGCCCAGTCCCAGTCAGGCCAAGTTGACTTTACACAACAAACCAAGAAGTTCCTAAGCTTGCTTAAAGGGAGAGTTCACTTCACTGAGGTTTTTCATATCGTTTCAATTTTACGGCATATTTTTGATTGTCACAGTCACAGTTTTTATGTGTAGAAAAGGATATTTCAAATACATAGAGAAGTTTCTGACAACCAGATGCCATTACAATGGCTGTCATAGGGGCAGTCATTACATTATTAGATTACATCACTGTTATCCCAGGAATCCAAAAGTGCCATATCACCAAGAAGGCCCTTTTATAATCAATACGTTTAGCCTAACCTATCTTTACACAGAAATACCTAGAACATTATTATCCGAAAGGAAATCCCAAAAGAAAGAGGATAAAGAGGGTCAGGGGATGATGCAATATGAAGAAGTGGTTCTGCAGTGTGTGTCAGAAGATGGATAGGCATATTAGCATGTACAACTGTGAATGTTTATGTATGTTTATCATTATTTCTTTTCAATTCTATTTACATTTTACTGTAGAGGCAGAAGTGGAGATGGGGTAAGAAATGTTATCTTTCAGACAATGTTGATCTTCTATTGTATGTAAAAAAAAAAAAATCAATAAAGATATTGTTAAAAAATAAAAAATATATGGGTAGGCCTGATCACAGTGGGAAACACATTCCAGAACTGAGGCTCCAGAACACACAGGAGACGTAGATGTGCAAGGACACGTGGGATCCAGAGGTTTCAAGGCTGTGGCAGTGTGTATGTTCTGATGATCTTTTGAAAATTATTTACGGTCTAAAGCAAGAAAATTCAGTTCAACTAACTCCAAAGCAGCTTGTGAAGTGCCATTGTGTTTCCAGAGGCAGTACATTAATTTTGTAATGTATATTCACAATTATAAAAATAAATATCAGTTTTTATACCATGCCGGTACTTAATTATTTCCTGCTCAGTTTCCAAGCAGTGAAAGCTCTCCTCTCCCAAGGACCTGGGTAATAATGTTGATAGAAGGAGCTGTGCCACAATTTCTTTGAGCAATTTATTTTCTGAAAATAATATGAAACCATCTTTTGAAGAATAATCAGGCATTATGCAGACATGCAACATCTGGAGGGATGATGTCACTGTACAAGCTACATTGGAGTTACCTGAAGTGCATTTTTTTGCTTTAGACTATGAACCCCCAAAGGCCCCTATAACCAGCTATATAATTCACTGTACACAAAAACTGTTTGGGCCAATCAAAAACATAACTGAAACGATATAAAATATTCTCCTAGAGACAGCTGCCATCTTAAGGCTAGAACAATGCCAGCCTCATAGGACAGCAGCCCACTCCCACCCCCTGCCCACCGGCCCCTCCCAAAAGAAAAGAATAAATAAAAAATAAGACCCCAATGCAGTCCGAAACTGTGGTGCACATTGTTACCAAATGGAGGCTCTGAATATATTGTGCGGATGTGGGGCAGTATTGTGCTTGGCAGTGATTCCCAGACTTTGAAGTCTTGCTGATACAGGAAAACAAGAGATGACTGCTCCTTCAGTCGAGCTTTAAGAGACGGATGAATTACTACTTCGAACATGCGTGCCAAGCATTACTTAACTATTGTGATTCCCAGTGCAATTAAACAGAGAGACTGATGAGGAGCCTAGCAGCCTCCCTGCCAGAAGCAGTTTGCTCTTTCAGAGTCTGGCCAGCCAGATAACCCTGATTCAGACAACGAGGCTCAATAAACATCTGTCCCCTGCAAGCAGGCGCGCCGCCAGGCTCAGCTGCTTTTTCATCGTTTGTTTTTAAGTTTTGTTTTCTCGTCTGATCTGAGTCAGTGTCTGAGTGTAATCTTTTTTTTTTTAATATTCTTGAAAATAAATTTGTGAGGGCAGCAGATACAGTATATCTTTGGATTTTTCACCTGCGATGCATTACTGGTTGTGTCCACTGCTTGAGAGTACCCTACGCCAATGAATACTGTAGCGGTTGATGAAAATAAATTGAAGGCCGATGATTGGTGTTGTTAGCCTAGTTTTGGCATCTTATAGGTCAATGCGTGATCGTTTCTGGCGATTAATTGTGTTGTTGTCAGTGTTGGATTTAGCTTAGTCTATGTTAGCTAGGAAATACATACAGTATGAGCAAACGAAAACAGTTCAACATTTTTCAGGCATTTGAAAAAAGAATCTGCAGCAATCGTGAAGATTCTGGAAGCGGGAGCAGCAGCATGAGCATTCAGTCTACAAGTAATGCTGCAACTAACGTTCTGACAGCAGTAGCTAGCAGCCCGCTACAGGACCATCTACTCGCTTTGGAACGTGACCAGGCCCGGGAGGAATCTGTTAGCACACCGGCAGCTAGGCCCAGTGACCTGGACTGTTGTCAAAGCCAAGACCTCCTGAATCAGCCTACAGTTCGCTCTGATGTTTTGTCACAGCAGCCAAGATCTACGGTATGTGCTACTACTAGCTCTCAGGATGATGACATTGTTGGCAGCGTTAAGGCAGATGAACTCAAAACGGCATCCGATTCGGTCAAACTGAAAGCACTGTGATCTAGATTCAAGCCTCCTAGAGGGTGGACAGCCTCATCTAAGGGCATTTTTGGGAAGCAAAGGAAAATTCCGGAATAATTTTTTGATGAGAGCATTTACCCCACTTTGCATTACAGCAAAAGCCTTGATGACGTCTTTTGTTTAGCTTGCATGATTTTCTCATCAGGAGACACAATTCTGAGAACAAAGGCACTTACTGACTGGAGCAATGCTAGAAAAATTGTTTTGAGACACTTAGCAACACAAACTTACCAGAGTGCACAATGTCGCTGTAAATGTTGCCTTGAGAAAAAGCCAGTCTATTCTTTCCAACTTAGATCTCTCACACCAACAAACAACAGAGCACAATAAATATGGACTCAAAGCAATCATTGATCTAATTGCCATTTGCAGGCAGCAAAACATAGCGAATCGGGGCCACACCAATGAACGTATCAACTTTCAGGCGCTTCAGAAATATCGGGCTGAGAGAGATGCGTTACTGAAACAGTATGTTGAAAATGCACCGACTAACGAAAGCTATAGTAGTCATCAAACTCAGAACGAGTTGATCGAGATATGTGGAAAACAGATTCAAGACAAAATTCTCCGCAAATGTAGGGATAGCAAGTGGTTTTCCCTATTGGCCGATGAGACGGCTGATATTAGTAACGTTGAACAAGTGGCCCTTGTAGTTCGGTACGTGGACTATTCGTCTAGCAGCTTTTTGAGATGTTTTCTACAGCATGCACTACAGGGGAGACCTTAACTCAACTTTTGTTGAACAGATTAAGAGAACTAGCTCATATAGTTGGACCATCACCATTTCGATGGTGCTGGAAATGTTAGCGGAAAGATACGAGGCGTGCAGGCGCGCATCAGTGTGCAGTACCCTGCTGCAGTGTACGTGCACTGCAGAAACCACTGCAGAAAGGAGTGCTCCTTCAGCTGTTCACGTCGCTTGAAGACGTATCTCAGGAATACGATGACTGACAAAGAACTGAGTGGGCTTGCACATCCATCATAATTTTGGAATTGATGCGGTTCTGGAAGAGTTTGATGCAACAACGGGAGACGCAGAATAAACTTAAAATAAGTAGGAATACCATTTCATTTATTCTCTCATTTAATTGTTCATTGTTGCTTGGTTTGCTCTAACTATATCGTATTGTTACTGTCTTTAGGACTAACTGTTCTTATGATGATGCTGCAAACTAGGGGAGTCAATTGCTTGTGCGTTTAATGTGGACTTTGATTGCACATTACGTTTAAATATATTGTATTACTAGCTGGTTGTTGGTGGTTGTTTTTCAGGCCCGTTGGTTAATCTCTGAAATTTGTGCGATCGGCGATCGTTTGTGCAACGATTGTGCTCTCTCTCTCGCTCTCTCTGACTGCGTGCCCACGCGATTGCGCATGTGTGAGACTAGACAGTGAATTGTGTGTACTATGAGATGGAATCCTGCGGGCGCCCCTGCCTGCAAGGGTCCTGTGGGAACAGCTCTTCAAACTCGCTCAATAAAGTGGGATCATAATATTTTGACCTGAGAGTTTGAAGGTTGGGAAAACTAAATTGATAAATCCTTTGAGCCGTAATGCAGTACAAACAACAGGAATGCCGAAAGAAAAGCAAATAATTGGCAGGTTTATATTTTATGAAAATAATTATTGTTTTTTTGCTCGCAAAAAAATGGAAATAAGTACCTTGTAACCGAAGTGTAAGATTAATAATACATAAGCACATAAACTGAAGATAAGAGACGCAGCTAACCGACATGGTTCCCATCGCTGTAAAGAGCTGTTAAGCCAGAGGAAATAAATAGATTCAATTATTATCCAGACGAAAAACAAATTTGACTTTGTTATTGTACAGGGGGAAAACCAAAAGAGACCAGCAATAATGTTGCTTTTGCATTAAGGCTTCCCAGCATCCCTCTCTCCATCTCTTTCTCCGTGGAACTGGAGGCTATATTCGGGGAGCATTTTGTGCCCGTCTCCTTGCCAATTTGTTACCGCTGTTGCCGGGTGCGCGTTAGCACCAGTTCAGTGAGTTCATTGAGGCAAAGCTTTCTCTCGAGAGCGAGGAATCGGAAAATAGGATCCAGCAATTCGGCGCCTCCTGTCTGAGTGTAGACGTAGGAGTCCCACCGTATATTCATCTCTACTTCTCCCCCAATACCGCTGCTTGATGACTCAATCACGGCCATCTCGATGCAAGATAACACCACCGTAAAATAATAAATCAAAAGGCAGTACACATAACCACGTTAGCATATTCAGACTACATTAATATCAAGCAGCTGACTCCACACGCTTCCAGCTAGAGCCAAATTTGTCTATGTCTGCATATGGCTTTACGTTCAACATTTTTACAACATTATATTTCCAGCATTTTGGGTTGGATGCAGGTCTAACTAAAAGCAGCAGATATTACTTAAACAGGAAGTTCCCATCTAAGCAATTCCCAGACGCGTGGCACATTGCATTGTTCTCGCTACGCCCAGCTTTAAGAAACGAGTAGATAAAATGACCTTTTGAATGAAACGCAACCCAACGCCATTGTGTTATTTGATTGCATGTATATAGAGTACGCACAAGAAGGATTGGATCTGGCATGTGTTCGCAATTTGCAGATTAATTTTCGTTTTTCGGATGAATTGAATTGCTCCAGTCTGCTTAAATCTTAGCAGGCCTCCTCAGTGGACCAGAGAATCAATTGACTGTTCTGGGAAATCTCCAGTTGAACCATGTGTTCCTCTTGCGTGTCTGGATTTATTGTTTTTAGATGCTCGGGTCCCCTATGATATCTCTGCAGAGGCCCTAACAAGATGAGCAAAATTTAAAATTATATTTCCACTGTAAATAAGGGCAGGTCTAATAGAGGTTGGAGACAGACTTAATATTTGCATGCTGTCAGGATTTAGATAAAGTTGTTACATTGTGCAACTTTACTATCGTGGAACTCTTTGTTCTCACATCAATAAAAACTATATTTTTGAAGTGAAACATAAGGTTTTGGGGATGGGGTAGCTGGTGTGGAGGAAGGGGTTGACCCCAAATTTCCAGCTGCACTGCAAAAAATGTCTGTCTTAACAAGTGTTGTCTTGTAATGAGACTTAAAATCTTTTTTTTCTCTCAAAATTGATATTAGCTATTAGAAAAATATTAGCTTTTTTACAGTTACTTTTTGCTTGACAAGTGAAATTATCTTAGCCCACTGACTAATCTTGAAATGACTAAAACTCTCACCCCCCACTGGCAGATAGTTTGTCTTATTTAGCAAAAAAGTAACAGAAATAAGATTCTAAAGTCTAAATATAAGACTAAAATGCTTGTTAAGATTTGGTTTTTGCAGTGTAGGTCACCTTCTGTGTCAGAGAGCACAGCATTGCTACATGTCATCATGCTCTTTCTGTGAAATCTTAACAGAATCATGGCCACCAAAATTAACACTGGAATTTTGTTTGAGGTGAGCTTGTAAAGTAATGCTTCTGTCCCGGTTTAATTTCAGGAGAGAAGGGATCGGTCCCGTTCAGTTGTCCTGTTCGGCCCAGTCGACACAACTCTCCTCGACCACATTTCATTATGCTAGGTTGGGGGGGCTGATTTACAGTGTCTGACTGCAGGGAGTTTATTGGTCGGAGTGTGTCCTGTCTGGCCGCCCTCCAGCATCTCGGAGGTAATGCAGTTGATAGGCTTTCACTCCAACAATATATGGAGTGTGTTATCTGTCAGAATATGCTCTAAGTGTGTATGCAAAGCGCAATGAGGGTGGCTGGCTTCCAATGGATAACAAGGTGAACGAGGAAACGGTGAAGCCATGCCGTGCCGTGCCGTGCCGTGCAGTGTGACACCACTTTCCAGTCCATACTAAGCACAGAGGATACAGAATACTGTATGCTTTGACAGTGAAGATATATGATCAGCATGGTTTGAAACACTCTAGCCACTGCGGTACAGAATGCCTCCTTAAGTGTTGGCGCCGTGTGAACGCTGCTAACGCACGTAATATCCAGTTAAGACTGCTCTGCACTGGGGCAATCTGTGCATGGAGATCTGTTATTTTCAAGCCTTTGACTCTAGATTTCAATTCTCATAACTTGGTTTAGCTCGAGGGGCCTCGTCTTGCTGCCTGGTACTTATTTAGTCACAATGCAGACAGTTTAGATTCGTAGATCTCCTAAGTGTGGTAACTCGTATCATATGGTGCTGAACTAACACTTTCTCCAGTTCATTAAACAACAGCATGCTGGTTGAGAATGTCAAAGATATGTGAAACCTACGATATAATTCTAGCCTGTCAGCCATTATTATATCATTAGTAACGCTGGATTAATATAGAAAAAGCAACACAATTCTTCTAAGCCAGTCGGCATTCAGATATTGGGTGACATTAGCAATGCAGATGTCGAAGTATGCTTTTAATTCCACGTGTCATGCAGGAAGAACTGTTTTATATATAAACTCCATCTGTTCATTGAGGCTTAAAACACAATTAACCAACACTGATCGTGGATAATGTATTTATAGGTGAATCTATCACAGATTCAGCACCAACACCTGTTAGTACATTTGCGGATCACACTTGAAAGAAACCGTTAAGCATAGCTGAGGTATAACTCAAGTCGGAGCATTTGCGTTACACTTTTGAATTTGTTTGCGATGCTCAAACTGTGTGTTAGCTCTAGGTCCCTCGCGAGGGAAACTGCAAGTGGGATGCAACGGCTCAGTCATGGAGACCCGCGGCGGTTTTCCCAGCACCCCTCGCTTTCGGCAGCCGTGGCCTTTCAGTCGCACAGCTGCTTATCATTGCAGAGGGAGGCCCGACTGTCAATTCGATTAAAGCCTCACCAGTTCAGCTCCAAGTCTTCAACATCAAATACCATGACTGAAGCATCCAGATTCAACGCCTCGCACAGTGCACCAGACACAGAACGGAACACAAGACGTGCTAGCTTTCGGTTGGAGGTCTATGGAATTCGGGAGGCATTACAAATATGTTGTTTCTTTAGAAATACAGATGAGACTTGGGTGAGCTTTACAAAATAATGGCCCGATTTTTTAGTATCTTAATTGGGCCTCTGACATTCTCAAGGATCAACACAGACAGCCCTTTTTTCCCAGTTGCCTGCTAACACAAAGTCAATATAATGCATCACACAGACACAAAATGCCCATGCAGTCTTGTTCAAAACAGAAGGTTATTTTCCCTTCAAAAAAGATGCCTACGTCTAATCAACTTGCACTGCAGGAAGTGTTTAGTTACTACAAGAAATCTGCAGCCTTAAAATCAAGTACCACAGAATGTAAGCCAAATAACTGCATAATACTGAATTTCAGTTGATAAAATAAATCAACAAGGTCTTTCAAAATAAAAAATAAGAGGGCAATATTTAGCTTACTCGCTGTTGCTTAGTGTACATTTAGAACAATATTTCTCTCCATACCATAAAATTTATGAGACACGGAAGGGACTGAATATACAATACCAGCACATATGGAAGATTCTCTGTAATTAATCTTTTCTCGCTATGGCAGTTTTCCATTAGTAACACTGCAATTGTATTTTCTCAGCATATTGCAGGTAATTATCTATGCAATACCTACAGAAGATGTTTACCTCTATGGTGATTTGCACAGATAAGCAGCAAAAGTATGTTTGCAGGTGCTCTACTAATATTTATCCAGGTCACCCAATAAAGACAGAAACAGACACTGAAATTAAATTTCATTACTATTGATCCCCTAAAGGTGTAACTGTTTTTTGCATTCTTTTACAGTGACATTAATGGATTTCATTTTAGCCAGGTGTGTAAGACCACATCCTTTGACCCGATTGCAAACTAGTGAGTAACTACAGCACTGTTACAATTCTTCTCTAGAAATGATTGAATGCTGGAGGTTTAACACTGACCGTGAATGCACCGATGCATCCTAATTAATATTGTGCTCTCTGACCACATGTTGCATTCTTTTACATGATAAAACGTATATTCTTACAGTGCCAAAAGTATCGTACATGAGACAGCGCACTTACACTTTTTGTGTGGCAGGTATTTTACAGCAAATTACAGATCGCACATCTTTAGCCTCAACGTAATTCACTTGAATCAGTTGAATCGTTCATTCACGACTAATGAAACTAAGCACAACTTACACTTATTTCCACTTCTCAACAAATATTTTCAGTCAATTTCACATGCCGCTAAATGACAATGTTGTGTAAAACATTTGAGATGTACTGCAAGGCAGTTGTAGTAACAGCCATACAGATGCTCACAACATGTGCAAAGCATGAGAGGCCAGCCTTTAGGCTAAAAGACGTTTCCTATTATCTTCAGATCATCAAACGTCATAAAGCAAGCGACTGATCTTGAATCTACTCGAATGAAGATGGGGCTTTGAAGCTTTTATATGACTCCCTTTATCCAGTGCTGTGGAAACTTCTGCTTTCAATGTAAATGCATCTTAAATTTAAACTAAACTAAATAGCCCAATCCAGACGAGCGCAGAGCGGAGACAGCGCTCAGCTAAGATGCAATGGAGACAAAGGACATGCCAGCTCCGACAGCTGCGGTTATGCCTCTTTTGAACGGAAAACCATTAAGCGGTTTCCATCCCATTTGGCAAAGACGCAGCGCCCAATCGCAGAGATGTGAAGGTAAGCTTGGTTACAAAGGGCTGAGACGAGACAGAGAGCGCAATACGAGCCTGCTTGGAGGTGGCCCACTTTTACCATTCTGCCACGTTTAACTTTTACAAAAGACAGGAGAATGTTAATTTAACATACAGGCGCACGGGAGCGTCCCGCTGAGACTCCTTCTATGGTTTTTCCCCTGAAAATGTAATGGAAGCGCTCTAAAATGAGCAGGATACTATAGCATGAATTATCTTGACAATAAGAACTGAATGCACTTGGCTTTGATGGGCTTGGACAGCGGTCGATGCTGCATTTCAGCACAGTGGCGGGGATGGGAAATGCAGTTCACTGGGTCACACCTACCTCAGTCTCTTGTAGTACTGTTTGACCTTCTCCAGAGAAGCTGCATTGATTTGTGCCTGGAACTCCTCCACAGAAACATTATCCCTGTAGTAGTAACCTTCCATACTCTCGAAGGCTGCAAAGGAGCAGGTGTCCCCATGTTAGTCCATTTCAGTAGATGCACCTCGTTTGAATGCAGACCATACAGAACATACAAACAACCCCCACACAAATACTTAACTTAAAGCCACTCGTACAGGCAGACTACAGACTGCAGTCAACCAGGAAGAAGAGTTACAGTTGTGCAATAAGGTGGAGAACACCCTACTGGTTTAACCCCTCCCTCCATGGGTGAAACTATGGCCAATTATACATTACTGCATGGGATTCAATTCTAGGGCACGGGGTGCATCAGTGCACTGAGAGGCAACACTGTAGCTGGATACACCAATAAAAGGCCCCATAATGTCATAATTATGATGTTTCCAAAACCCTGAACATCATGTGACAAATACTATGAACCTTTTAAGGACAAAGTTGGTGTTGCCTGTTCACACATGCAAAGCGCAGGAAACGTTATTGATATCGGACAACACAACCTGCACAGCGTCAAAGATATGAGATATTGGCAGGCAGATGAGCCTGAGTGCATGAATAATGTATGAATGTGTACAGTAAACACAGTAGAGTCATCCTCCCCAAATAGCCCATCTCTGACATTTGTATTCACGTATGAGCCAAACACAATCTCGGTTTCCACAGCAGCGATAGGGCATCAATGCAACGTGCAGATTCTGTTAAATCAGTCAGGGGGAAACTACTGCGCTTAGTGTCAGTATCATTTATTTGTGCAATATTCCCCACAACTACACTCTCAGAAGAAAGGGTTCCAAAAGGCTCCTCTGTGTCTCCATTGAGGAACCCTATCTCGTTCAAGGGTTCTTTGTTGTGCAAAATGGTTAAATCTGGAAACTTTCACACTCTTCACACCAACCATAAAGAACTAAAAAGGGTTCTCCTATGGAGACAAGCTAAAGAAGCCTTTTTTCTGAGAGTGTAGGTACATAGTTGCCTGGTTCTACGACGCCTGGGATGCCCTCGGGTTCCATTTAAAGTCCATAACTGCCTGTAGTTGGTTTGAGGCGTCCGGGCTCCTACCCTGTGTGAAGAGCACGGGGTAAATCTTGAAGCCTCCCCCGTTCCTCAGTCTGAGGGGAAGCAGGTCGAAGTAGAAGCTCTCCAGGTGGAAGCAGACCTTCAGGGCCTGCCGGGTGCCCTCCACCTGGTACGAGATGGGCATGTCTGCGGAAGCGGAGGGAGACGCAGCATTACAACACTGAGATAAACAGCACTTCGGCAGGGGAAGCTGCCACAGTACTTACAGGCTTCACTAAAGCCTCTAGGTTTTATATTCATGTGTGAATGCCGTTTAATCTTGGGGGTTAAAGGGGTGTTAAAGGTGGATTGAAAGCCGTTTTCAATAAGGTAGGAGATAATAGTGTCCCCTGATGGTTTTTTTTTTTTTGTGTACGTACTTGCAACCAGCGGCTCTCCTTCAAACTGCCGAAAGTAGAAGGTCACCTTCTCCAGGTCTATGAGCGCCACCTGCGTGTCCTCCAGCATGGCCTGCTCGTCAGTCTGAAGGCACAAGCAGAGGCACAATCCATCAGCAACGACTAACACGCCCCTTCCTGCACACTCCAGCCCCAACGCCGTAGCCACTTCCTCTCGGGCGCACGTCCTATTAAAGCGTCCGTGTGAGGGAGATGAAGAGGGCGCCTCGGTTCTGGCCTTTCCTCACCGCCCAGCACTAGACACTGTGTCTCACAGCTAAAGGTCTTTTAACGTCACCGAATAAATGGCACAAACCCAAGGCAGAGGATTTGGGGCTTTTGAAAGACAAATTAGAAATGGCAAGGAAAGTGTGAAAGTTCTGGAATGCCCTCCCTGAATTATTAAAAAATGACACCTCAGGACGTGTGTGGGTGGGCTCATGGCCTCAAATGATGCAAAGCTTTCCGTTCTCAGTACAGCTCTCTTTCAGAGTTCACAGCACCTCCATGTTCTTCTACACCTGAAAGAGCTGCAGCACTAAGGAGAGAAAGAAGCATGTCCTACTTCTAACACAGCCAACAATCACATTAGCTATCTCTGACAGCAGGGGAATAATGGCAGCACAATATATTTTCATATACTTAAATATATATTTGATCAGCATTAGGATGAAGTCAATAATTGTTTTAACCTTTCAGATCACATATATTTCCAATTCGTATAAGGACTTTCTCTTAATTTCTCTTAAAGAATACATAGTATTAGTAAGAGAGAACAGTTCGTTCAAGTCTTCGAACGAACTGTGACATCACCCAGTTTGGCCCCTCAGTAATCTTATAATTCCTCATATAGCACCAGCAACAAAGGCATTTTAAACAGCAGGCTAATCCCCTTAAGCTCTGTCCTTCCCTGGCTAACCTAAATCTGCATGCATTTGCAAAAAAAATAAATAAGAGTAGATATCCAGGGTCAGTCAGTGAACAAATCCAATTATTCAGAAAAGCACCCATATAGGGCAAGTAAGGCCTTTGGTATTAAAGAACAAGATGGTATCTGAACAAATGAGCCAATCAGAAGTAAAAAAAAAAAAAAAAAACAGCATTCATCGGGGCAAGTGGACAAACATTAAAAAAATAAATGTTGACACAGGAATAAGTTGCGCAGTAGTGGAGCTTGGCCACTTTAATCGTTTGATGCGCCGGGCCAAGCAGGGTTTTATTATGTGAAGATTACTCACAGGAAAGAAACAGCCCCCTCATTAGGGTGTGGGACAAAGCACATTCTGTGTAGCACAATGACATGCCTGTTCCGCATTATAATGAAGTTTGCCTACAGTGCTCACTTTAGCGGCTTGTCCATTGTAATTTCTGTTGTGTTTTTTTATTTATTTTATGTATTTATTTTTTTACTTTTTAGTGCAACCAAACAAAATCATAAGCGATTCACATTAGATCCCAGTCAGCAACTGTTTCCGGGGATGTTCAGATGGAGGCACTCTCTTTCACACCCCTCTTATTGCAACAATATCCAGGTGAGCAAAGCAGGCGGAGTGGGAGTGGGGGGCTAGGGGGGGGTGAACATGAAAAAGATCTGTAAAAGGTATCTGTAAAACTCACCCTTGTCCAGGTGAGGTAAGCGGGGCATCTCCTCAGGCACTCACCAGGTTCGGGGAGAGCAGGGACTGGAAGTGGAGGAGAAGGCCGGCGCTGGCGATCTGCTCCAGCCAGCGGCGGCCTGCCTCCTGGGCGTCCGTCTCGTACTCCCTGCCGGCGCCGTGCGTCTGGTTGAGGACGGCGAGCAGGTGTTCGGAGAAGGCGCACACGGCAGCCACCAGGCTCTGGCAGAACACCATGTCCCGTCTGAGCTGGATCTCCGAGTCTGTGGGCGGCGGACGGACGGAGAAAGTGAGAGAGAAGGAGAGGCTCAAACCTTCCCAGCTTTGAAAAAAAACCGCATGAAAGGAACCACATCTGCACAACACTGTTGAGTGCTGTTGAAGTATTACAGTACATCTTGTGCAGTTTCTGCTAGTGATCGCAGCCAGTAACATACACAAACGCTTTGATACAGACATATGAAAGGAAGAGCCATTCGAAATGTCCTTGGCAGATGTTCAGATAGTCGAGTGTGAATTTTTTATGATAATTGCATTGTCTAGCAATATTGTTATATATTGTGTGCGTCCACACAGTATATTGCCCCCATTCTTTAATAACATTGCTGGCAATATTATTTCTTGAACAATTGTTTTTTATTGAAGCATGGGAATAGGAAGAACTATGTTATATTTAAAATTAAGTGTCAGTGGTGAAGTGTTGAATCACAGTCATGGAAGATTATTAATCTGATCATAATTTCATGTAAATATTTTAAATTAAATGCTGACATATGACACAAAAATAACACAGATTTTTCATACTATTTTTGGCAGATTACTGGCATTTTAAACCTATAAAGACTGATATATTGGACACAGATCCTATTAAAATCAGTGGGATTTTGAAACGTCATAAAAATGAACAGTTGAAAATCGAAGCAATCTGTTCGCTCTAAAAAATTAGGCATGAGCCTTTTTCACAGAGCACTGATACTTGCAGTCAGGGAACCCTTCCAAGATGACTAATGCTAGTGAGCATTTACCTCTAACCGCTTTAACATAAACATTTCTACATGCAGGATGATTCACTTTCAAAAAGACATGTGGAAACTGCACTGATAGATTTAACATTTTCCTTTATAAGTTAATATAATATATACGTATATATTCTAATCATGTCCCCATTTTTCATTTAAAGACATGATGTCTAAGAAGCACACATGTTTTGGGCAGTAGGGATGGTGGAGTCCTTCCCAGACCCCTCGCGCTGAAGCACATTGCTTCTTTGAGAAACTTTAAGGATGTGGTTTTTAGAATATTTGTGCGGAGTGTGAACTCTGTGGAGTGCGGTCTCATTTCAATCTCAGCGAGACATCCTGCTAAGGGTTAGAAATAGAAAAAAATCTCGACTAAAGAACTCACCGGTGTACTGAAGCAGAACCAACAGCAGGCGCGTCTTCACCTCTGGAAATACAAGAAAATAATCCAATCTGGTGAACAAGCCGGCTAAGTCACTCGCTTGGAAGAAACTTGTTTGCGGAACTGTAAAATGGCGCTGGCATTTAAGATCATAAGGTATTCCTTATGATTAAGCTGATAATGATAGAGCCATATAGGGAGCTGATAGCACAGATTGAAGGCCTTGGTGCACAGCCTCATATTTCTGTATTCTCGAAATACATACCACCATATCTCCACATATTCCTCCACAGGGTCTCACTCTAGAATCTTCTCTGTACCATTTGGTGCATGGTTACTTAACGCCAATAACGGCACCATCAAAAGTGCATTAAGCAACTAATGTTGCTTTGCAAGTATGACGCTTATATAGCATCTTAAGTATGTAGCAGGCACACTTATCCACTTGCATAGCAACTTGCATCGCTTAAATTATTCACATATAATCCATCGTTACAGCTGGACATTTACTGAAGCAAATGCGGTTAAGTACCTTGCCCAAAAGTAGCACTGACTCACTGGCTCACCTGGGAATTGAACCTACAGTCTGAGGAAATGTAAGCCCAGTTCCCTCAGTATGACGCTGTGCACGCTGAGCAAATCACCCTTCCTGAAAACCGCGTGCCAATTATGACGTTGAAATGCCTGAATGGCCTTTGGCTTGTTCAAAGTCACACCGCAAAAATGTTGCAAAATTTATGCTATGTTGACAAAACGTGTGCAAGAGCTCCCTGAGAAGCTGACCTTGCACTATTGAAAGCTCGCCCCTCCAATAATGAAAAAACCTTTACACATTAAACGATGAAACAATCCACTCTACCAAGAAAGCCATTCCATTTGCGCATCAGCGTGACATAACGCCGCAGGGCGTAGGAACAGTAAAAAAAACATAGAAACATAACCGCCGCATGAAAAAGTCATCACAAAGCATGAAAAAAGAAATCGCGCACACGGCAAGCTACGCGGTAATATTACATATCTTGCTTTTATTCAATTTCACAGCTTAAATCACTTGGCTCTCAGGAGTGCAATGTGGCCGCTCACTTCAGAGATTTGTGTGTTTACTCTGAAAGTTAAGACCAGAGGAAAAGAGCAGGTAACCGCGGACAACCAACCTGCAGGGGTCTTAAAGCTTTATAGCCGTCCTCTCCCATGATTGAATTTCGCATGTACAGCGTTTGAATTATTCATCGCAAACTTTATGTGGAGTTGAGCGCTGTGTGGCATCTGGCAGTCCTGGACTAAGCAGGGGGGGTGGGGGTGCAAGCGCTGAAACTGACCTTCAACAAACTTGGCTATGGTCAGCGTCAGGGCCTGGACACTGCTGGGGAGGTTCCACGGGTCCTGCTTCACATGGAGCCGCAGCTTCTTGGTGCAGTTGACCCTGGGCTCCATTTCCTGGTGGAACTCTGTCCAATAAAAACACCGGCTGTCATGGCCGACACACCACAGCCTCGCTGACAGAACCAGCTTCTTCAGCGCATGATGTAATACGTACTGTAACAGTTTATATTCACTAGATGGTCCGCTGTTAACTTTGTCACACCCCTCTCTGCAATGTACAGTTGATGAGTATTTAACATTGTTTTTTCTACCACTAGATGGTGAAAGGCCTGGCTTTTTACATGTATTTATGCAAAGTACATACATTAGCATGATGAGCTGAGAGGCCAACGTGTCCGTTTCCGGCATAACGAATGAAGCGGAACCATAGGACATGTCTGTCCATCAGAGTTCATATTTTTTGAGATATGTATATTTTGTTAACGGTGACTGAGACCACATGCTAACACCCTGTTTTGTCTTCCCTCTTTTTTTCAGTGATCAAACTGAGAGTAACCGTGGTGTCACTAGGGAAAGTGACTAAGTTTCCGAGGATAACAATGGTTTAATCTGAACGTACCATTGACACTGATCTCAGACCTGGCCTCAGCAGGGGTCCAGGCATAATTGGATCAAAAGCGATTTTCCTTCTGAAATGTTTCATTTAAGAACTCTGACACCCAATCAATCATGTGACAGACACAATTGGGAGCGGGAGGAGGTGCAATAGCCATCAGCTATAGTGGCACGCATGTTTGATAGTGATTGTGGCAGCACTTAAATGGAGGATAATAAAGTGGGTGCCAGAGATGCGGGTTTCACAGGGCTCCTCCCAGTAGAGCCTTACGTTCAGCACATAAAATCCTGCTTAATATCCACAGTGCCCTGCAGGCCATGTTACCTACTCCAATCAATGCTCTCTGGCTGTTTCAACCAGTTCTCTAAGTGCACTGTCCCATCCATTTTTTTGTCCCATCCATTTACAATTCACATTGAGAAGATTGCTTTATCTTAACACATGGGATAATAGCCAAATCTCATCTCTGAGAACCACAGGCAATTTCATAAAATCACACCTTTAGCTTGCAGTGCCAGCAAAATACAATGTGCAAAGGTACCAAACACACAGCCCACACAAGTTAGAAACTGCCTAACCCAATTATGCTAATATGAAGGACACTGCCTAACTCAATCATGCCAATACTCAGAGCACTCTACCTTAGCCCATCACTACAATAATGAGGTCACACTACATAAACTCATCTCTACATTACCAAGGGTACCCTACACATAACCCCTTTGTCCTAATGCTGAGGGCACACTTTGCTTAATCCAATCACAGTAATGCTGAGGGCACACTGCCTAACCCTTCCAGCACAACACCAAGGGCTCACTGTGCCCAGCTACTTCATGACAATGCCATGGGCTGTTACAGCTGGTATACGTTAGCCTAAACACATTATTTTATTAACATGCGAGAATGCTCATTTTCACATGTGGAACTGCAGAGGTTGAATCTGGAAGAATTACTTCTGCCCGGTTATTTTAACTGATCAGCATTTTCCTTTCACACCCACCGGATCCATTCATGCACTCAGTACATAAAGGGAAGAGAAAGCGCTTTCGTTTTTTGCGATGACAGGCAACATGCAAATACGGGGTCTCGCCAAAATGTGCTACTGAAGTTCCTCAGGAACCCACAACATCACTTACAAACTTTTTTAATGGAGTTGCGTTCACAAAGCCTGCCTTTATTTTTTTATTTTTTTATTTTTTTTACTGTGCCACACTCTTCCACAGAATTTGGAACGATTGCATTTAGTTATTATGCCTCATGGACCTGGAACCAGCTCCAGAAGAACATTAAAATGGACCACTCCATCCCTTTGACGATTTTAAGAGGTTGTTGGAGACCTTAAAAACTGATGTTTGTAATTGTTTTATCTGAAACGTGTAATAGTAGGCTGTAATTTGTGGTGTTCATTATGTTGCTTTGTGTACTGTGTTTTATGTTATAATCTGACTGCTCGTTGCTTCTCTTGGCCAGGGCTCCTTGAAAAAGAGATGGATATCTCAATGGGACTTACCCGGTAAAATAAATGAGAAATAGAAAAATAAAAAACAAAACTATGAAACACATGGAAGGCACTGGGAGCCCTGAATTTACTTTGAGGAGTCTTCCTCATGAGGGTCCCGTCCCATTGGACGTCAGAGCAGAAACTCAGGGGTCAGCGGGGTTCTGACAGGGATGAGTGTTTTGGAGACGACGGGAGAGGAAGGGAGCGAGGCCGCGCTGTGTTTGGCTATCAGGGAGGTGGGAAGTGCACCTCCTGCCCGCTCAGCAGGAGGCTCAGCCCAAGGCAGATGTCAGAGCGTTTGTTACCGCGATCCACTTCCTTTTTCAGTTCCTTTTGGATGGATACCGAGTCTGAAGGCGCTCCAATGTTATCTTAATTCGTTAGGCCTGCAGTAGTGAAATCCATTACACAGCAGTAGAAAAAAAAATGAAGAAAAATCTTTCTATAACAGAGGCAAAGAACAGAATATATGAAGGAGAAAATACGGAGGGACTAACTAAGTTTTCTAACTGAATGACAAATATTCCAGAGGGGTTCTTTATTTGTTTTAAAAATGCACAAAGACAAGTTCTATAATGGCTTTTCCCTTAAGAAGATGTAGTACCGTTTATCTATCCCAAGCAGGTCGGGTAATGAGCTACTGTTGTGCTGGTTTACGACAAGCTGATGCACAGAAGCATCCTCCGGGTCTATAATAACGGTTTTCTATATCATTTATAAATAATCATAAATGCATTCTCCTCATCAAGCTCCCGTGCTTTGACCTTTAATGCTGGAAAGCACCCGTAAATCTCCACAGTCATTTGTGAGAAAAAGTCCAGAACACAGCGGGCAATCAAAATCTGAAAATATTTCAACCATAATTCAGCCACGCGTAAAGCACAGGTAATGGCACATTTTAATGGCGGGCCTACTCGTAACTCATTACCACTGCCAGTACACAGAGTGACAAGGCAAAGGATTTGTGGGATGTTGTGCTTTTAGCGATAATTCTCTTTGAAAGACCAATTTCAGTTCTATTTTTGTTGCTATTGGCCGTGATACGGCAGAAACTAAGAAGGTATCACAGCATTTAGCCGTTAGTAAAATCAGTGGAGAAACTGCGGCTAGCTTACCCTGTAGACCCCGCCCTGGTGAGAAGCACGTTGTCTGTTCGAAGGCTCGAGACACAACAGCGCCCTTCAGTAGGCTGGTGATAGACTCCACCTGGAGGATCATAAAGATGGTGTTTACATCACTGCACAGCAGCTCTTGTTACATTGTTGGATTCCAACTGGAATTTCACTGAAAAGGCTTCTTGAGATAGAGTCTTTTTTCTGTAGGGAGAAAAAAGGGGCCACTTCCTCGACAAAAACAGGAAATAAACGGCAGTAAACCAGCTCCCGTGTCCAGAACGAACTGTTGTCGGGGCGGATGGAGCAGCGGGTTCCCACCCCCCCCCCCCCCCCCATCCCCAGCCCCCAGCCCCCAGCCCCCAGCCCCCAGCCCCCAGCCCCCAGCCCCCAGCCTCAGGTCAGGCCGTATCTCCTGAAACCCAACCCCCACACAGACCTCGCTCCCCCGGACATATTTCACTCGCAGCCTGTAAACAAAGCCAGGGGACGGGGGCCACCTTAAAGGATCTGCACCAGGAAAACATCCGAAATTCCAAACTATCCAAGCAGCACGTTGTGTTTTCCAACATCTCTGCCAAGACACATCCTCCTTTAAAAGTCTCAAAGAAATGTGCGGCTCCTGTCAATGGGACAGCCGGGGGTGGGGGTGCATTGTGTTCTGCTACTCAAACAAGGTTTTCCCAAAGTGTCAGAAAGGGAAAAGGCAGCGTTGTCCAAGATTTGTATTTTTCCTTGTGAGCAGTCCTTAGAGTAATATTCATCTTAAATAAACAGAGGTCATATAACACATCCAGCATCATCAATCACCTGCTCCTGTATCAGTATATTCTACTTAATACTCTAGCCCAAAGGTATTCTTTGGAACAACATTCACTTCCCGCTTTCCCTGCCTTGTCACCGTTTCATTGTATCGTAATTTATTATGTTTTCTTGTGTGTGTATTTGTATTTATATAGGCTGGGCTCTTAAATTCATGCTGCCTGGCACCAATGTTATGCAAGCTGCAATATGCTAGCTGAGGTTCTGTGCAGTTCAGCTGACAGACGGCTGATAGCAGGCACCCAATAAACCAATGGAGTTGCTATTGTGCAACGTTCTCCAGTCTGCATAACTCCTGGCTTCAGACAGGTCTAAGAGGGGGAGGATCTTATTTGGACTCTGGTGGACATGATTGCAGCAGGAATGAGCTCCGCAACTGGATACATCAGCTTTTTAAATACATTCTTTAAATTAGCTTATGCGTCATTTGACAGGACAATTATCCATACCTGGCTAAAGAGGTGCTCCAGAAAGCCATGCAATTTCTTTTGCTTATCATGAGAAATCCATACGCTGACTGGCATTTCATCTCCTGTAGGGAAAAAAACAAAAAGCAACCATGAAGAAGAAAAACAAACGCAACTGCGGAATAAGCATGAGCTTCATCTGGAGAAAGAGCAGCGACGCAGTCATCGTAACGACACTCCGCTCATTAAGCTAATGATACATGACGCTACATTACAAAGAACCCGCAGCAAAATACACAGAGCAGGGCTTCATCTTCCCCTACAACACTGTAAATACTGTCTCGGATGCTTTCAAAGCGTCATTAAACAATTAACATTAAACGACTGTGCATTTACCATAACCAGCTCTATTGGCAGAGCGGAAAGTAATGCATCAGTTGGAGTCAAACAAAAGGGCATTGCTGTGATACAGGAACTGAGTGGCCAGAATATACATATTATATATATAGAATATACTATATTAGGGACTTAGGGCCTGATTTACTAAGACCTTTAGCATGTGCAAAAGCTTTTAGCACACGCGAAACTAACACAACCAATGATTGGTGCAAAACAAATACCATGACCAATGACTGGTCATGTTATTGGTTTTGTGTGTGCTAAAAGGTTTTGCACGTGCTAAAGGTCTTAGTAAATCAGGCCCTTAGAAGAAAAGCATGACTACCTGAGTCCATCTCGTCACTGTGAACATAGGAGCTACAATGGCTGCTGCAGATGCTGGTGAAGGATGCTATGGAGTTCCTGTTGCTGTTGCAATCACTACGAGAAAGAAGCAAAAAACTAGGTATTACAGCAGTATCTCTAAACATTTTTTATATTAAGTCTATAAGATGTATTTTTAGAACCCCTTTCATACAGGAAAGTAGCATTAAAACTGGAACAGTTATTTTTACTTCAGTCCATGTTCCATATTTCGGAGGATTCTGGGTTTTACTCAGTTATCCAGCTAACTCAGTAATCCAGCTTTGTGAAATACCCCCCAGGTAAACAAGGTAGGTCATTTATATAGACTCAGTGCACTTTCAGTGCAGTGATTTCAATTTTATCCCGCTAAAATTACACGCTAAATTACTGTGGTCATTTGCAAGCGTACTTTTGGGCTCATTGAAAAGGAAAATACTGAGTTATTGATTTCTGAGTCTTTTGAAATACCAACATTCTACAGAACACATGCCATGTCACACACTGTACCTGTACAGGACTGCAGCTCATGATAATTATGCCAGTCAACTGTACGAGTTTCTGTAGCTGACGGTGATCAAGTCAGTAACCAACATGAGTTTGTGTAGAGGATGGTGATTAAGTCAGTTAACTATATGAGTCTCTGCAGGCGATGAGGATGTGCTCAGGTACCTGTACGAGTCTCTGTTGCTGATGGTGTCATGGCCAGAGTCCTCCTGCTCATCCCCGGCCACATTGAAGCAGACCTTCTTGCCGTTGCGCTCCCCCCTCTCGGTCTCATTGTCGGCGGAGATGTAGTTCTCCGTGGTCTTGGCATCGGATGCAGGAGGGTGAGTAATGGAGGACAGCAGACTGAAAGTGTGGAGGGGAGGTGTAGGTTAGCCATCACAAGAGATACCACGTTAACACTACATACAAACAGACATTAGCATTAGCCTATCACAGAGACAATAAGTTTATAAATGTAGCATGACAAATATCACCTCAACACTACATACAAGGAGCATACAAGAAGACATTAGCATTAGCCTACCACAGAGACAATAAGAGTTTATAAATGTAGCATGACAAATATCACCTCAACGCTACATACAAGGAGCATACAAGAAGACATTAGCGTTAGCAGACCAGAGAGACAATAAGAGTTTATAAATGTAGCATGACAAATATGACCTCAACACTACATACAAGGAGCATACAAGAAGACATTAGCGTTAGCCTACCACAGAGACAATAAGAGTTTATAAATGTAGCATGACAAATATGACCTCAACACTACATACAAGGAGTAAGAAGACATTAGCGTTAGCCTACCACAGAGACAATAAGAGTTTATAAATGTAGCATGACAAATATCACCTCAACACTACATACAAGGAGCATACAAGAAGACATTAGCATTCGCCTACCACAGAGACAATAAGAGTTTATAAATGTAGCATGACAAATATCACCTCAACGCTACATACAAGGAGCATACAAGAAGACATTAGCATTAGCCTACCACAGAGACAATAAGAGTTTATAAATGTAGCATGACAAATATGACCTCAACACTACATACAAGGAGCATACAAGAAGACATTAGCGTTAGCAGACCACAGAGACAATAAGAGTTTATAAATGTAGCATGACAAATATGACCTCAACACTACATACAAGGAGACATTAGCATTAGCCTACCGCAGAGACAATATGAGTTTATAAATGTAACATGACAAATATCACCTCAACGCTACATACAAAGAGCATACAAGGAGACATTAGCATTAGCCTACCACAGAGACAATAAGAATTTATAAATGTAGCATGACAAATATGACCTTATATTTAATTTCAACAACCCCTCAAATATACACTGTATAGTTTACATTCCATTAAAAGTATGCTGACTGTATACAGGAGGATAATTTCACCAAGATGTGCAATTTGGAGAGGGCCAAAAAAACAAGACCTGTTTGCATTTGGCTTCCGGACAACAACTTCAAAGGTCAGAGGTCCTCACAATATTAATATCTTCAAACATGCAAAACCAGCTGTGTCAACATCTGAAAGCAGCACAAAAATATTCTCCTTTCGTAATGTACCCAGGACCCAGGCTTTAGTGGAGGGCAGGTTTGAAGCGAGCTTTTGCTCAAGTTATTTTCACAGTTGTAGCAACACATGGCGGCACTTAAAGCCATATTTTCAATAATGCATGCAAGCGATCTTTTCAGACATGAATATACCAGCATGCCATATCCATTTGAATTTCCAAATCGAATCTAAATCACGTACGCGTGACCTTTTCCAGTGCGCAAAATATGAAAGAAGTAAGCTCTGTGAGCTTGCAGAAATACATCAAATGAATGAGAGTGCTTCTGCGAAATAAAAACAATTGCCTTCGCTGCTCGTGCATGTTGTCATGGTGGAGTATGCAGGCTCTTTTCATTCATGACAAACATCCTACCACTCAAAACCCAGGCCCTCCTTCCACCCCTCGCCCCCTTTATTCAGTGAACAGTAAGCCTAAAGCACGTTCTCTTTGAGGCGCACTTGAAGGTCCAAACAATGGCTCTTCAATAGAGAGTGGCATGCCATCACCATGGAGAACAGGCAAAGCTCTCGGATTGGTTGGTCTGTAATCAGGAAGTGTGTATGGCTTACGGTCTTCCCAGCACTGGTTATCACAGAATACTTATGGGGAGTAATAATGAGCACCAAAGGCTTGGGGATACAGCTGAAATAATACTGTACAGTGAACACTTCTTGTTTTATGTAAATGATTAATGAAAGTTTCACTCAAACTATATTGGAAACAGATGCAATAATTATATCTGTATTTTTCTGAATAATTATATCCATTTCTTCTGATTAAATATAAATAATTCTGTCATTTGCATGTTTTACATCCAGTTTGAGATGCAAAATGTATTACGACTTTACTAAAGGACTGAAGCCGTGACCGGCTGTGGAGAGCAAAAAAAGCCTCAGAAAAAAATTATCTGTTACTGAGCTGTGCCTGCCATGGTTTGGAAAAATCTATACACTTTAATTTTAGTTAACATGAGATGGGGAAACAAACTCACTTTCCCAGGACAAATTGAGCTGACAGTTCAGAGAGAAGAAGCAAATGCCACAGCATTCAGAATGATGCCCTCCTTGAAATTTCGAACAAAACAAACAAAACAACACATTACATATTTTGCACATCATTGAGCACTTCCTCATTGCAAGGACGATGCCACCTATGCCTTCCGTAATGTTCACGATGCATTTCAGCTGCGATTCTAGCATGTACCCCATATCCACTCGGCAGTTAATGCTTTGTTTACTTCCTACCTCTGAGGCTGGAGAAGAAGGAGCACTGACAAGCACAGACAAAGTGCCTTTCATGACAACTGCCATCCATCACATGCAGCGGAGAACGAGGAACATGCAGTCTGAGTCCTCTGGCTACACAGCCAGGCTCCGACAGGAAGGGCATAATGCTTTAAAGCCCAGGTTTTTTTAGACAGGACACATCTCTGCTTTTTTTGAAGAAGCGATAATTTGCCATGTCGCTCCACTGCCGTTTCTCATTCAGCAGTGTGTGTGTGTGTGTGTGTGTGTGTGTGTGTGTGTGTGTGTGTGTGTGTGTGAGAGAGAGAGAGAGAGAGAGAGAGAGAGAGAGATCAATATTCTCCTCTCTGCAATGTGTGGCAGCAGAACTCGAGGTGGCAGGAGTCCACAGTGAACTGGCCGTGAGCAAACCGATCACACTGACTGGAGCTCGACATCAATGCATTCACTCCAGTGGTTACAAGGGAGGCCCCACTGTCCTGTCCATCTGCCATCCACCACACACATCTTTTACAGTCATCAAGTTAGCCGAGATTGCACTCAGCACATATTTTTGGAGGATGCATATCCAATATTAAAACGTGTCAATTTAATTTAGTCTACTGCATGCACTTGAATTGTTGCTCTGCAGAAATTGAGTATTACTGTGTGTCTCACAAAAGAAGCTGACCCTCTCGGTTATAAATCTTTCAGAGGCTTAACATAATGTGCGCAGGGCACCTTGAGTGACAGTCCTGCCTCCATTTCATTTTCTCCGGCTTCCTGTTAGGAGCCCGTGTACAGTACAGATCCCGGCATTCTGTCTTATCCTGCCAAAACATTACGTGCTCTGAGACAATGGCTCTGTCTGCAGCACTGTATAAAGACAATGGCGAAAAGAAACAAGAGCATGACCCAGAACGCTTACAGTCACTAGACTGACTGTGCCGTTGATTAAAATGTAAAAGACACGGTTGTACAAATTTCATACTTTGGTCTCCGATTCATCCGGAGAATTCATTCAAGTGCTTTATCAAAATGACAAAATACAAAAACTGAACAGATTTTTTATTTAATTTTTTTCTCATATACCCAGAGAGCTTAGACTGGTATATTTGTATTTCAAATACACTTGCATCTAGCCTACACTACATGGCAAGAAGTATGTGGACACCTGCTCATCCAACATCTCATTCCAAAATCACGGGCATTAATATGGAGTTGGTCCCAATTTGCTGCTATAACAGCCTCCACTCTCCTGGGAAGGCTTTCCACTAGATGCTGGAACATTGCTGTGTGGATTTGTTTCCATTCAGTCAGGAGAGCATTAGAGAGGTCGGGCACTGATGTGGGGCTATTAAGCCCGGTTCGCAGTTGCCTTTCCAATTTATCTCAATGGTGTTTGATGGGGTTGAGTTCAGGGCTCTGTGCCAGTCATGTTCTTCCATACCAATCTCAACAAACCATTTCTGTATGGACCACTATTTGTGCATGGGGGCATTGTCATTCTGAAACAGAAAAGGGACTTCCCCAAACTGTTGCCACAAAGTTGGAAACCCAGAATCGTCTAGAATGTCATTGTATGCTGTTGTGTTAAGATTTGCCTTCACTGGAACTAAGGAGCCAAGCCTGAACCATGAAAAACAGCCCTAGACCAAAGGGTGTCCGCATATTTTTGGCTATATAGTGTATTTCATACTACTGTCACCAATTCACCCAACACATAGCTCATGCAAGAGCTCCAGTAAATGGCTGCAGTAAAAAATAAAAAAAAAAAAAAAACTGAAGTTATCTCCTGAGTCTCTTCTCAGTAGAAAGAATGATGAAGGGCCGGGCGGGGGCGGTGTAAAAGGCGCTGAAGGTTGTGACTCTTGGGGATGAGGGTCGGGCGCCCGGCCCCCTGCATTTTTTTCCGAGCGGCCAGCGCGTGTGGGTGGAGCAGCAGGGGCGGGCGCTTGGGGGGGGGGGGGGGGGGGCTCGGAGAAGAATCGCTACGCAAAAAGGCCCCCCGGGCGGGTTGGACGGGTCAGGAGCTTGGGGGGGGTCGCAGCGTGTAGAGGACGTGGCGGGCTCTTTCTTACCCGGCTGACGGGGGGGGTTGGCGGCGGGGTGGTTCTCTAGCGGTTGCTACACGGGGGGAATTGAAGTAGAATAGGGGTTCAATTGGCTACTAAATTGGGAGAAAATGGGGAAAAAATCAGAAACAAATTTTTTTTTTTTAAATAAAAAAAAGAAGAATTATGAAGCAAGAATACATGTACTTAAATCTTTCCCAATTGGTGAAAGTGACTAAACTGCACGATTATCTTCAGGGGCATTTTCATACAGTGTTGGAATGGCAACATCATTTCTGATGAATGAAAATCATTTAAATTGGTCTCTCGTTGGCGTGGCCTGTAGAGCACTATCCACGTGTTAATTGCGAGCTGCTACGTCAGCGGTTCAAATCCGTCCGCGTGACCTTTGTCTCTCCCTCTCTCTCACTCCCACTCTTCCTGTCTCTCTACACTTTGCCGATCAATAAAGCTGAACATTTTTTTTAATAAGTAAATCATTTAGATTGGAGTGTGCAGTTTGGTCACATCTCTCTGTATACATGCAAAAGCGTGACAATGGAGAACTTGTCCTCACATCACTCAAATGGTAAACAAGCTGGAATAAAAGACAGATGCACATTTTCCATGATCCTAAATTAAATACGACACTGCTGACAAAACCCATAGAGTAGCCACGAATTCTAGATCCACATACTTTCGTTTCACTGACACCAAGCTATGTAGCTGTCCATGCGAATTTGTAATCACCATGGGTGCATCGCTGAATAATTTATCACGGCAAATTACAGTCAGCTTGGTATATTGAGTCCTCTGGGATAAGGAAGAGATTCGGCTGAAACAAACACACAGCTCTGCTAGTGCCGATATTCATATTCAATAGTTCCCACAACATTACAGAACTGACGGGCACCATGTGTCTGACAGAGGCTAATCCTGTAGACTGAGAAAATGAGCCAGGACTCTGATGTACATCTACATCACAACTGTTGAGGAAAAATTAAACTCTGAAGAGACTTAAACTGGCAGCATACAAAACATTTAGAGTTTTCAGCTCAACTGCTGGAACCCAGCTCCACAGGACCCTCAGAAATGCTACAAATTCCCCAAAAATGATGTAACGGACGCATACATTTTTAATTCCGCCTGCCAACACACATCAGCAGTAGCAGATAAGAGAAAATAAACAGCATCCCGCTGCAAAGTGTCTCTGTGACAGCTGGGCTGGCTGAGCTGAGCGTGCGAGCGAGCGAGGGCCGGACCCTGAGGGGAGGTCCGCATTCGCTACGGCACACGGCGGCCCACCAATCGCAGCGGCACGAGGCGCCAAAGCTAAAAACCCGCCATGGCCAGTCCCTGGCGCTCCACCAGGCTTTCATCTGTGCGTCGCTTCGTTTTCACCCGATTTACGAGCCAACTCCGGATTTAAAGTGCCACAGAAAATCAAAGACGTTTCTGAAGCAATTGCAAAACAATGCTCTCTTAACTCAAGGTCTATGCTCCATTTCCCTATTTTTAGTTGAAATATAATTTTTATTCACACCAAAATCTCATTATCTTTTCAAGAAAACAGCAAAACTGTCAGTTAAAAAAATGCATGCCATAATGATGTGTCTGACATTTCCACAAGCTATTTTGAATAGGCATTGTAATGCTAAAGCGTTCAGTTACATGTGCTAATTTATGTGCATGTGTTCCTTCTAAAGACTCATATATAAAAACAGCATTATATGCAATGTGCCTGTAACAGCTGAGGATAGCAATGCTAGCAATGCTCTAATCAATATTAAAACAAATGGGACCATCAATGCAGTACAATAAAATATTGATTCATTACTTCACAAACACCTCCAAATAGAGGTGTTTTATAATGAGTTACCAGCCAGGTCTAAAAAGGTTTCTGGAGCAAGGATAGGGCCAGAACTGATTTAGATAATGAACCTCATCAAGCAATTTTATTACAGCTCATAATTACAAAGCCATCCTTATCCTGGATACAGATTAACCAAGCTATTACGGTAATATTTCAACATAGCGGCTCCACCAAGACATTACTGAAATGAGTAATGAGAGTCTGTATTTGACTGTCCAAGCAAGGCCATCTGAACATTTCACTTCAGGCTTCAGGCTAATTCTTCAGACCATCTCCAGCAGACATTTCCCCCCTCATCCTTATGATCCATGTAAGAACTACTTATTACCCACAGTAGGAAAGGTTTGTTAGGGTATAACCTGTGTGTAAAAACAACATCTTGATGTAAAGACTGGATCAAATAAGAAAGCAAGAGTGCCATAATAACATCACAGAAATCCCAAAGTGTAACTGCTTTCAGTCGTAGGTCGTTTCTAATAATGCGACGGCAGTTGTAAATCTTGACCATCTGAGGGGTGTCACTCACTCATGTATCTGAGCGGCGTAGCACTCCATCTCCTTGACAACGGTGGTCAGTTTGCTGAGGAGCTTCTGGTAGGCGTCCAGGGTGAGCAGGTCGTCCTCGCGCAGCAGGAAGCGCAGCCCGTGGCCCTCCGTCCGGCCCAGGCTGTGGCCTGACGGGGCCGCCATGCTGGTGATGGTGTGCTGGACGTACACCATCGGGTTCAGTTTGGCTGGAAAGCACACACAAAGGGCCCCGCCACAGACCTATTCGTCACATGATACAGTAAAGATACAGCCACATGGATCTACATATGGACACTCGCACCGTTTTAATGCAATACCTCACCTCTTGGACAGACACATCGCAGCACATAACAGGTCTGTCTATGTGGTAGCTACTCACAGTCTTAACGGCATATCAACACCTCATGTGTTGGCCACATGAATTTGAGGAGACTGTCTGTATGTCACCGGGCCTGTATGTCTGTGGTAGCCACTCGCACTGGTTTAATGACATATCAATAACTCATCGCTTGAGGTCATATGTATTACCATACAGAACAGGTCTGTGTATGCGAAAACCACTCCACACCGTACTGTTTCGATGGCATCTCATCATCTCACCTCTTTGTCATATGCATTGCAGTACATAACCAGTCTCTCTACATGACATCCATTCTAACTGCATTAATGACGTATCAACATCTTACCGCCTGGTCACATTCATTACAATACAAAACGGGTCTTGTTATAGGCACTCAAACTGCCTTAATGACAAATCAATACCTCAGCTCTTGGTCACAAGCATTATAGAACATAACCAGTCTGTCTACATGGTATGTGATAGCCACCCAATACTAAACTACATTTCAAATCCTCACCCTGCTCTGCATTCCTGCCGGCCTTCTCCAGGGTGGAGTTCTTCCTGCTATCCAGCTGAACGCCAAACGCGCTGCCCAGAGAGGTTGTGGTTTTGGGGTAGGACACCTCCATCACATTGATGTGGCAGTTGGTGGGGCAGAAGTCACTGCTGTGGAGCGGGGATACCTTGGTCTTGGCCTGCTTGAACGTGGGCCAGGCCCTGTTCTTGAGCACTCGGGAAAACTGTGGGCAAAAGCAGGTGATGCTCAGATTTAATTTGCGGTTTTTCTTACCACAAGTCCAAGAGGAAAAAAATTACTGCATTAGAACAAAAGTGATTCAATTACCATTGAATGCATGCAGGTGGCACATAGCTGAAATACTCAACGTACATTTTTAAATGTGCAAAAATGATCTCCCCATTGTTCACTATGGTTATTATTCCTCTGTATTGTTGGGCTGTACAAATATGTGCCTTTTGATACCTTTTTAAAAATCGTAGTTCCTTTGAGTGAAAAGAATACAGAGCAGTGTCAACACAAATCATTTCTTTTCTGAGAGAAAACACATTGTCACATCACGTAGTTGTTCTTTCAAGTACTAGAAAGCGCCCTTCTTTGTGACTGTATGGTACGTATTCTTCTCAGCGCTCTAAGCTCGCTGCAGATGCCCCAGGTTGTCTAATCCCACCAGCGCACAACGCTGGTGAAGTTCTGCTTTGTGATGCTGACAGGAAATACTCAACATCCATCAACCAGGCCCACTGATGCAGAGCCAGTGTGTTTCCCTGTGTATATATAACAGTCAAAGGCCTGA
This sequence comes from Ilyophis sp. 1 JC-2022, assembly GCA_022702515.1. Lineage (NCBI taxonomy): Eukaryota > Metazoa > Chordata > Actinopteri > Anguilliformes > Synaphobranchidae > Ilyophis > Ilyophis sp. 1 JC-2022. Next base: position 116,593,919 of record CM040403.1, read on the forward strand.
ACAAAGCCTCACTTACTATTCACGGCACTTTACATGTGCATGAAACTGTCTCGGAAACTGTAAATTCACACGGTCCATTTCTCAGTATATAAAAACAGCCAGAATATGAATGCATGCAGACTACAGTTCTACAGACAAGTGTTTCCAATATCAAACCTCAAGCCTCTTTTGAAATCTTTAAATAATACAGAACACTTCCCTGTACATGTAAATATGTAATTAAGTGGGTTGTATCGGCACTGCGCCAGTTCAGCCCTGCATGATTCCATTCAGGCTAATCCGAGGTTTCATGAGAACCCTAGAAATAATCTATAACTAATAGAAATATATACTGTACGGTGCCTGTGAAAAAAAGGTAAAGCAAATCAAAAGCAGGTCAAATAATTAGCCCTGACTTTTAACAAAGTAAAAGTGTGCCACCTAAATATATTTACATATACTGTCACACAACACGACAACACACAAAAACAACAGCGGTATAACACAAAATGATATGCCACAATCCCCATAATATGAAATTGGACAGCAGCAACACGGCATTTCTTTTTCTTTCATCTATCTCATATACTTCCCTCCTGACTGGGGGACTGGGCTCATGCATCCACCACAGGTGTCCCATGTTAACTTTCCTTGGAAATCCAAGCTCCCCACATTCCGGACTGTCCCAGAGGCACCAAAAGGTCCTCACCGTTTGGGCCCTTCCGCGACCCCCCAGGACCCCCCCACGGAATGCAACAGGAGGGAAATTACACAACAGCACTGGATGTTCAGGGCTATTCTTATCTGGTGTAGCGACTGATAATTAATCCAGCGTTGAGTCGGATGTTGAGTCAATGCAAGCACAAAAACCAAAATATTTTCCTTTTCATATCCAAATAAAGTAGGCTGAGAAAAACACACAGCTACGTTCAAAAGAACTGCTTTCCTTGCAGTTGTGGTAAGAATGTGCACTGTAGATGACATCCTAGCTCTTTTAAAGCAGACTGGGTACAGATCTGCAAAATAAAATGAAAACATAAAATTGATTTATAAAAAACCATAGTGAGAATGGAAGTTAACTGTATGTACACTGTGGCGTGCCTCATCAGGTATTCAGAATACTTATGCAGTACATTCAGTAACCGCAATTTAAAAGGAATTATGCCATTGTGATATACTGCATTTTGCATTGCAACATTCAGGCAGTATTTAAAAATCTGAAAATAAACAACAATTGCCTTCCCCATACACAGTACAAAAAGTACCCTTATTGTGGTTAAGAAACTGGCCTTGGGGCAGCAGTGTAGTATAATGGTTAAGGAACTGGCCTTGGGGCAGCAGTGTAGTATAATGGTTAAGGAACTGGCCTTGGGGCAGCAGTGTAGTATAATGGTTAAGGAACTGGCCTTGGGGCGGCAGTGTAGTATAATGGTTAAGGAACTGGCCTTGGGGCAGCAGTGTAGTATAATGGTTAAGGAACTGGCCTTGTAACCGGAAGGTTGCAGATTCGATTCCCAGGACACTGGCGTTGTACCCTTGAGCAAGGTACTTAACCTGACATTCTTCAGTATATCTCCAGCTGTATAAATGGATAATATGTAAAAAATGCAGTTGTGTACTTTGTGTGCTCTGGATAAGAGCGTCTGCTAAATGCCTGTAATGTAATGTAATGTAATGTAATGTAATCTAGGTGGCTAGATCGTGAGAGGAGGACGTGAGTGCTGACGGAACACTCCAGCGCACCTTCCTGTAGTTGGTGATGCGGCGGTTGACGTGCTCTAGCCTCTCTCCACACATAGCAGTGAACTTGGCTTGCAGGTCCTCCGGGATGACGTCAGTGCTGGAGCTCAATCTCGCACAAGTCAGCACGAGCTGGTCGTCGTTCCTCGCCAGAGCTTCCAGGACCTGGAGAAAAGTGTGGACACGCCCCTCAATCTCGCCGTTCAAAATGGAAACCTGGTGGGTGGCTTTGATCAAATGCTAAGGTTTCATTTCAATCCTCTGAGGGAAACAGGCACTGGCGGAATAAGCCACATTTTAAGAACACCTACTCTGGGTGATCTCAAACAAAAGCCCACAGGTAAAATGACATGAACAGGCACCTCAACTGCTGTGCAAGTTAAATTGCCTATGATGGACAATTAGTCTCCCAAGCAACGTTTGGAAATGTATTTTTCCAGTGAAAATCAGAAAGTGTTACATCTGAAGTATTACAAGCACAACAATTAAAGGGCGCTTGCCAGGTAGATGTTTGAAATCGGTGCATCCAAACAAATGCAGAGACTTAATTTCATGTTTTTCATGGGTCTTTAAAGGTGTTGCTTTCAGTCCGACTGCTGATTAAACAGGACGCCACCTTTTTGGCATGATGTGAATCCAGATCAGCCATCCAGACTGTGCTGTCTGGAGTCGCTGCACTGCAAAGACACTGGTCTGAGCTGATGTTCAGAAAACAGCAGGGTGTGAAATGAACACCCACCACCAGTCAAATGCTGGTAAAAATGTGATTGTGACTAGTAGAATTTTCTACTCTAGCAGCCACTTTGGCAGGTACCCAACCAGGTTGCATTATATTGTTAAAGGTAATGTGGCTGGTAAAAGGTTGAAAATGGCTGGTGATTTTCAGAAGGCACAAGCCACTCTAGCCAGTGAGTGAAAAATGTAATTTCATGCATTGGGAAATAGTATGGGAGGCATTTGCCAAGGCCCACAAGGAGGAACTCAGGGGTGGAAAAAATAAAGAGCAAGGTGAGGCAAGACCAATCAGGAAAAAAAAACTGCCAGAGCTTTGAGGTATGAAATACAGCTACAATCAAGATTTCAAAGAAAACAGCCGCACGTTTGGGACAGATGTTCACGTTAGGGCAGAAATTGTTTTTTGGTTTTGAGGCTTTACACAAATTTTTTTAACAAAGTACATAGTTTTAGCTTTATCATGTCAGCAGTAGTTAAAAAAATGTAAAGTAAACCCACAGCTTTAACATTGTTTGTTCAGTTCTTATACACTGCATTCCATAAAAATGGAAATGCAAATAAAGTACTCAAAATGTACACAGAAAATGTACAGGTGTGTAGTCTAAACTTTCGAACCATACAAGTAATTGTGAACTGCACGTGGTCCATCTTGAACTAGCTTTGTGCACGTGAAAAGGCAGGTACACAGAAAAATAAAAATTCAAGTGAACCAAGTCTTATATCTGCAGTTCATTGTTCAATAAATCATGATTCTAATTTAACATGAAGTGAAAGCAGTAATGGAGAAAGAGTACGATCATAATTTCTGAGGTCAAATCTACAGGTCAAAAACAGAAAAAACAGCCCTTTATCTTCATGAAATGTCTCTTTCTGCACAATAGATCAGAGAAGCTGGTAGTCCAGGTTATAGTAAACATATACTGATAAGATCATGCAGTTCGGTCTTAATCGATATCAGCCACAATCAAAACCTCAATTACAACAGCAGGCAAGCCATGTTTTATCATCAGTGCAAGTACTGCTTTTCCCCTCTGTATCAGCTAGAACACTTGATTGAGATTGATCTTTACCCAAGCTTTTACCAAGAACACATGCTTTCAAAAAAGCGACTATACTCTGATGATTGTTTACATTGTATGGACGCGTGACAAAACTACAAGCCAAAGAAACCAACTTCAATGCTGTCCAAGCTGAATACAGTTGTGTTTTGTGTGGTGTGCCGTGTGCCAGTGAAAAAGACCAGATCTCCAACCAAAAAATTCAGAAAAACTCTGGCCTTGTAGTTACTAACATTTAAGCATCCCTGAAAACCCAGACACAAAAACAACAGGAAACATGTCTCTTCTTGAAGATAATAGTAAAATACACTCGATAGTTGACATCCCCCTGTTATCAAGACATTGCTAAATGCTGCAGTGACAGGCGACAAACTTTTCTTTGAGCCAAGCTCTCATTGCTCACCAGTCTAGCTAGTAAAAAAAATATATGATTTCATTTTGTTCATTTTGTCTTCAGAAATGTTTCTTTCAAGTTCCTTCCTAAGAGAGAGGCAATGTTCCTGACCCAATCCCAAAATGAAATGTGGAAACAACAATAATATTTCACAGGCTCCCAGCAAGGCCCTCAGCGGCTCCTTTCTGCAGGGCAGAAAGCCTTCGATTACTTCTTACCTCACATGAACTGGTTTAGCAGCACCACATGACATCATAACTCCTCTGGACTATTCCATTTGCCTTCAGGCAAGAGGAGGGGTCAGTTATTACCTTGGCAGTCAGACTGAAGAAGCTCTTGGGCTCCACCATCTTCTCCAAGACGTGGCATTTAATCCCAGCCGTGCTGTCATACTCGTACACCACGCCATATTCCAGGTGGACGTTGTCCACAGTCAGGCTCACGTGATCCTTCTTCCCGTCTATGATGGCGATGGTGTTGAACTTGTCCATTACCTCTGGAACAGACCAAGGACCACAAATGGTTGAGGTTTTCCTTAACTTAGTGGCACAGACTTCATTCAAATAAAGCTGAATTGGTCCAAACGAATCAATTGTCTTCGTATGATAAAACAACTGATGGAGAGATTACAATAACAATCTGTCTGTGATCAATGACGATTTAGCAAAGGGGGAGCAAAGTGCTGTGCGTGTGTGAACTGCAAGATGAACTGTAATTTGAGCTTGTGTCAGGCACAGTTTGTTTTGTGGCAGCTTGCCATTTTCCCTTGTCAAGCACGAGCCAATCCCAGTGCATTAGGTTTACCCGCTTCATACAACTGATGACCTGATAAGATAATAAAACCACAGAAAGGAAATTCCCAATAAAACAAAATAAGCATTTAGCATCTGTGGGGCGTCATAAATTGTACAAAGGAAAAGATCTATTAAAGCTAGACGAGCAGAGGTTTTCTGCGGATATGAGGAGACGCAGTGACAGCTAGGGTCCCAGCTGTACCTTCCACTTTGCACTCAAAAACATCCCCGTTCTCCTCCACAGAAGCTTTCCGGTTGGCTTTCTGGTGGTCTTCCTGGGGACTCTCGCTGTTGTTATACACCCACTTTATGGAATCTTGCTGAAATTAAAGCAGGGTAAACAAAGGATTAGCAGAAAGCTGTTTTTACTGTGAACATGGGCTGCATTAAAAAATATACAACAGATTGATTGGTGTTTTTGTACACTTAGAAAATGAACCGAACAATCAAGCTTTTTTAATTAAAAGGCTTCATATTTTATTTTAAAAAACTTCCCATCTAAATGGACGCATTCCTATTGCATCAGACGAGCGCACACATCGAATTATAAATCTAGAGCGTGCTGTTCCACCACATGGGCTGGGTCTGACAGTATAACACTCGTGAAAACAGGGCTCAGCTCCAACGACAAGACCGCACGCCAAACCCCACTTCCACCCTGCATGCGCCCCTCCCCACGCGCTGCAGAGTGACTATGCCTCCTGAGGGACCCCAACCCCGCCCTGCCCACTCCCCGCCCCTTCCTGGCCACACTCTACCAGCCAAACCCCCAGACCTTCCCGCCAGGAAGGCTCCCCACGCTCGCTCTGCACCGCGGCCGACCGCAGACCCCCCCAGCGGCAGGGCGTGTCTCCCCGATCAGGCCCTGATGAGAAGCAGAGCTCCAGCACCGAGCCATGCAGCCTGCTATTAAACCACAGCCCAGCGTGGGTCTGGCACCTCCTACAATTACGGCCATTACACCGCCGCTGGGGGAGCACGCCCACCTCCCACCCCCAACCCCCCACCTCACCTCCTACAGAGGCACACTAGCAGGGTCAACGGCAGAGGAGCCAAGCTGCTATTACCGCCTTGCAATGACCCGATCTCTTGAGGCCCCCGAGACCACATTGGGCACTCGCGGTAACATTCTCACAGCGCCGTGGGCCTCACCTGCGTGGGCCGGCGGTATTTCCGGCACGCCGTGACATGGGCGATGACGCTGGCATGGCTCTCCTTGCTCACATTGATCCCGTTGACCTTGATGATGCACTGTCCCGGGTGAAGGCCGGCAATGGCCGCCACCGTGCCTGGAGGAAGCAGAAGGGGCACGGTGTCAACGTTTGCTCTACATTACAGCAGTTTTCTAGAATCCAGAAGGCGGGAAAATAAATGTTAAGAGGGACTTAACACATATACGTTTTCCTCAACAGCTGATGCGTACAACCGAAAATGGCAGTCACCACTAATGGACTACTCAGAAAACAGCATTACAGTTATTCTCTCGGACAGAAGCAGCCAAAATGACACCACACATAAATCAAGCACAGCAACCATGTAAACACGCAACTGTTCACATGTTTTTGGCAAACACGGTGTGGTGTGAATTCTTACAACAGATGAGACAAAATGAGCCAGCTCAGGGAACTCTTTTTTTTAGTCAGTTCCACAGGAAGGTAAAAACAAACAACACAGTGATTCTGGAAGCTGTTTATCTGGCGGTAGCTTTCTGCTGCTATCAGGGACGGGATTCAGACCAAGAAACTGTTCCAAGGTTTCGAGCTATCAGGAGGAAATGGCCTTAGAGACTAAATAACAGCCCATTTGTTTTCAATACCTTTTAAATACACACACAATATGCTGGGATGAATAATTCTCATGGAAGAAAACTAACACTGTGTGTCCGCATGCGAGTTCTTCATGAAGCTTAATCCCATTTCACAGTCTGAATGGACGAAAGCCTTTGTGCAACACATAATTCAAACCTTTCATAACTCATGGTAGAAACAGCTTCTGAAATGCACTGCACAATAAACTAACTCTGAGTGCAGCTGCTGCACTTCCATCCTCAGAAAGCATGAAGGAATGTATCCCTCCAGCTGAATCCTACAGCAACATTGTCAAAACAGGGAACATGGGTGTATTTGTACATGGTTCCAAAAAAAAAAAAAAAAAAAGGGGGGAAAAACATGCCACTGAAGCTCGCCGATGGACACAACAAAGCAGGCAAAACACAGACAAGGACAGGCCCAAAGCCCGAATATAAATGCATACATAAACGTAGAGGGTTGTGAGAAGCTGAGGGCCGGAGATATTTTAATCCATTTCCAAAAATTTTTATTGCCAGAGTCAGTCAATATCAGCGATGAAGAAGAGCCTTCTATTGGCTGGGACATGAGAGTGAGCCTGTGTCCCAGCATCCTCTCTGCTGAAATGGCTAGGGACCCCCCCCCCCCAGTGCAGGACAGCACTTCAAAAGCACCACTGAACTCCCCTTCAGGGGATACACAACTCTGAAGTGCTGAAGAGATGAGCATGTACCTTACCCCACTGTCCAGATTGGAAAATATATTACTTTCAAAAAAAGAAAAACAAAAATCTATTTCCAAGCCAAGTAAGTAGAGCAGGAGTATGCTTATATTACTATGCTTATATAACCCCACCTCTCACTGCACATTCCCACTCCCTGGATACTGGATACTAGAGCTTTTAACAGCCACGTAGCCACAGGGACACAGAGACACACAGTCGTGGACAGGGTGCCACGCCACTGTGATGAGCTTTACCTCACAGCTCAGAGCCAGGTTACACTGACCTGGCAGAAAGGGGGAGGGAGGATGGAGAGATGTTTACTGGCGGAACATACTTCACACCAAGCCAGGGTCTTTACCTCTGCCAACGGCATGGACCACAGATGGGCCAAACCCTCTGATCTGGAAGCCCAGCCCGTCTGCCGAGTCGGGAATTTTCACTGTCCTGGAGCAGAGATGGATGGAGTCGGAAAGAGATACATAGACAGACAAACAGACACAGACAGTCTCAGAGATACGCAGACCAAATCTCTCCGTTAATTACATATCTTCAAATAGGACCTTTTCTGTAAGCAGAAACTACAGGACCCACCCCGACAACACCCCAAAAGTGCACATCAGACATTCTCTCGACAGTGTAGGGAACGGTAACAGCTCCAAATGAGCATCAGGTCTAACTCATCTGGACAAAACCAGTCAGAAACGTTCTGTTTACGTTCAGCATCCTGTGTGAACACAGGGGCTACGGTTATAAAGTAAGCACTGGAATTCCAAAGCTAAAAGCAAATCTCTGATCTCAAAACCTGGAATGTGCTCAAAACTTGGAATGTGCTAAAACGCAATGAAACAAGAACGGGATATACTTTATTTTAGTGATGTTGGAATGGGAGGGATCTAGAAAGAGAATAATCACATTCTGTATATTAGTAAATCAGCCAGTTCAATGAATATAGCACACGCAGACAGACAGACAGACAGACAGACACAGACACACACACACACACACACACACACACACACACACACACAGACACACACAGACACACACACACACACACACACACACACCACACACACCCTCAGACTCACTCTCTGGGCTTGGTGCCGACCAGGACCCTGAGTGGCCCCCCGCTATTGAAGCACTGCCTGAGGAAGCACTCCACTTCCTGGAAGGGCCGGAGGAAGAGCAGGTCCCCATTGATGGCGAACAGTTTCCTCCCCACCTCCAAACCGGCCATCTGCAGAGAGCAATCCGAGAAGCTGAAGGATATGACTGTCGCATGGAGTCAGCACACATCTGGAGAGACAGATAATGACGTGCTCCTGCAAAGAGGATTTCATCCCTGAGAGTCAACAGATATTAGCTGAAGCATGCAGCGTATAGTTGGCCATAACCTTTTTTAATTTTCTTTATCAGTATTACTCCCGTATATCCTATTGCATTTTCTGAAGATGCCCTGCATGGCCCAGAATATAAAATGCAACCCACTGTATTGTCACACAAAAGTAATATATTGCCTGTTGCAGGCAGCTCCCATTGCAATTATCCCTTCGAGCCTTCGGTGAATTCAGGATATGTGGCAATGGGCTTGTGCGGGATGGCAAGCAGTCAACAGGAGCCCGCCAACAGAAAACGGGTGAATGGTGATAATTTTTTATTAAAGTGACAAGAAAACCCCCAAAAAAACAAATAATAATAAAATTGTAGCCTACTAATAATGTGCAAATACTGAAAACAGAGGACGATCAATCCCCAAATGTTTCTCCCCCATTAAAGCCTATTAAGAGTCTTTCCTTACCAGCCTTTTTATTTTTTATCTGACTCCCCAATGGGAAGAAAACACTCAAATAGGTTTAGTCCATACCATTACTAATACATACAACATGAAAACACACAAACAACACATTCAACAGATACCCTCATCCCACCACATATACATCACAATTACATAACATGTTGAGACCAGTTTCTCCTCCATAAGAACCAATGCGACCTACACTTCCGATAATGCATAAAACTCCACGTGCAGTGCAGCGTGCTCCATTGCCCAAATGCAGCCAGACAGATACAAAGGTTATGGGCAGAAATTAAAGTGCGAGCAGAAATTAAACTTGAATTTATACTGCAATTATTTTGAATTTGTTCTGTTTAAACTGACTAATTGTATTTCATCATTTTATTTGAATTGCACAACTTGAATTAGCATTTTGGTACTTGAAATTGAATGGAATTGTTTTAAATTGAATTTGGTCTTCATTGCATTCAATTTTCACTTTTAACTTCAAGTTTTAAAAAATTCTCATTTAAATGCTTTGAAATGTAGTTTGTACTAATCAGTTTACATTTTCTGCAACACACATCTGGCGAACAAGCAAACAAGCAAAGATTCAATAGACCTTTCTCGTGTAAGCACTGCAATTACAGATGTTTACAAATAGTAGCATAGCAACACTTCCGCCAGCTGTTTAACAACGATGGACAACAATGGTGCATAGTTTCCATGTTTTGTAGTGTACTGTTATGCTCAACTAGCAAAGTAAAACAGCCTAATTTGAGCTTTCACACTTGTGCCTGTGGCCTGATGTAGAAGCCCAATTCAATGAACAATCATTTATACATCAAATTGTGAATGTTCATCTACTACAGAACAAAGGTGGATTATTTTTACAAGGGGGAATTGTTTCTCCTACAGTGTCAGGTTTTCAATAAAGGAACAAGCCTAGACTTTCTTCCTCTCTCAGCCACTGTGGGATTGTAAGAGTTTTGAAGTTATCTACATGTCTATCCAGTAATCTAGTTTGACGCTACAGTGGATCACTTTTTTTATGTGAGCACTTATCTATTATTCATTGGATTCAGTTCTGCAAGTTGTATGTATCAAGTGAATAAGTCACAGAACATATGAAAGAAATTGAGATATTCAGATAACAGACCTTCCGAGGACTGTCAGTTTGACTTGAGTCCACTATACATCAGTAATGTATTAACAGGTATAGACCACTATACATCAGTAATGTATTAACAGGTATAGACCAGTATCATTTCTGGCTGGAAGGCTTTTTCTCAATCTGAATGATTTATTTTTTTCCCCCAGACTTCCATAATGGACTGACCGCTACATCACAGCAATCTGAGATTCATGTTTGCTATGGGTTTCCATTTTTATGGACAAATTAATCCTTCATTGGCAACACACATCACAAACCAATAAGACTATTCGCTCCTCCTCAAATGTTCACATTTAGCATTCCAGATGGAAATGCACTGCACTATAATTTCAGTATTTAATTTAAAAATAAAGGTGCAAAGCAGAGATCAATAGAAATCACTAACAATACACTCATAGAGGCTGAAGATTTAGATTCTAAATGAGGCTGAAGATTTAAACATGTCAGCATACCATCATCAGGAAGGATAGCATTTTTCTGAAGACAATATTCCTGATTCTTGTTTCAATCTTTACTGAAACATGTTGAGCACAGATCTTTCAGTGTAGTCCCTGCACATCTAGTCTTCCCCAGGATCTCTTTGGATCTATTTGGTGGCCAGGGTAAGCCGGATGGGACCCAGCGATCCAAGGCCCGTTCCAGCTGTTCCCAAGTCGCGTGCCTCTGTCCAAACAGCCTTCAGATGTTATGAACACGGACGCTCAAAAATACCCTTTACATACACAGACTCCCTGTCGGACGCGTGACAACAAACAGAGACACCCGGAGAACAGGGTAAACACGGCCGAGCGGCAGGGCTCCACGTGCTCGCCTGTTTACACTCAGCACGTCCAGCAGCAGATGGGGCGTTTCGAAATCTGACTCTGTTTAACACATTGAGCGTGCGGGAGTCGTGCATTTACTCTACCTCAGCGTACGAGCCCTTCTCCACAGATTTGATGATGGGAACCCGGTTGCGGTCTTCAAGAGTAAAGCCATAGCCCCCGTCGCTGGGTCTTATCTGCGGGGCGGCAGAAACAGCAAGTGAGCAGGGAAACAGCCCTATGCATTGCTATCACAAAGAATGTGAGAGTACAGCCTTATGGAAAATGGCTCTCTGCCCCGCAGAGGGCAAACTGATGGGCCTCAAAGTGTCACGCAGCAGTGCCTGTTCGACACTGTACCAGGGCCTCATTAATGACTTCTCTTAATCTTCACTTAATATCATCTGGGAGATTTTTTACCTGAGACAGTACGAATCTGAAGGATCTAACTTGGCAGAAGCCACTACCAAGATGTGCCATGCAAATATGAAGAGTATGAAGTAGTATAACACTGACCCAATGAATATCACAGAATTAGAGAGTCTAGCCCAGTTAGCCGGACACTGCGTCTCTCACCAGCAGGGTCTTAGAGTATGAAGTAGTATAACACTGACCCAATGAATATCACAGAATTAGAGAGTCTAGCCCAGTTAGCCGGACACTGCGTCTCTCACCAGCAGGGTCTTAGAGTATGAAGTAGTATAACACTGACCCAATGAATATCACAGAATTAGAGAGTCTAGCCCAGTTAGCCGGACACTGCGTCTCTCACCAGCAGGGTCTTAGAGTATGAAGTAGTATAACACTGACCCAATGAATATCACAGAATTAGAGAGTCTAGCCCAGTTAGCCGGACACTGCGTCTCTCACCAGCAGGGTCTTAGAGTATGAAGTAGTATAACACTGACCCAATGAATATCACAGAATTAGAGAGTCTAGCCCAGTTAGCCGGACACTGCGTCTCTCACCAGCAGGGTCTTAGAGTATGAAGTAGTATAACACTGACCCAATGAATATCACAGAATTAGAGAGTCTAGCCCAGTTAGCCGGACACTGCGTCTCTCACCAGCAGGGTCTTAGCGATGACATTTTCCACTATCTTAAGATCATGCTTCATGGGCTTGTGTTTGGTGTTTGATCCTTCCATCTCCTCATCAGCAAAGAACCGGAACAATAGAGGCTCGTCCTTGAATTCGCTCTTTTCCAGCACTGCGAACAGATGGTTTAGCAGCAATTAATCCCCTCTGAAGGAAACCCTCGCAGAAAACCGTGATACCTTGGACTTCTGTGCGTTCCAACAACTGCTGTTCTAAACAGTTCTGTTCTGATCTGATCTTTTTCGGTTGAATTCCCATGGTGTGTTTGAATAAGCTTCACAAAATAAAACACACCGCTTTTGAAATCATGATTAGGATGTTTTAATAGTGAAAAAAAAACATGATATGAACACTTTAATAACAGACTTGGGTTTCAAGGATGCGGGGAATGAAAGGCAGGAATGCGGCAGGGGAAGATTAAAGTGAAAGTGACAGAGAGGTTGTTTTCTTGCCATGTTCAGAGCACTAGGCATTAAGAGGGGTCTCGCTACCATGGGAGACCTGGCATTTGCATGGAAAGCGGGAGGCTGAAAAAAGAACCTGGACAGGATTTAAATCCGTCTCCACGGTAACAAAGACATGAACCGAGCCCCACCACTTTGAAGTAAAACCCCCACGCCCCCCAAAAAAACAAGTTTCTACAAATGATTCTTCATTTTAAATTGAGAGATCAAATATAACTTGGATGGTTTCAGCAACCACAAAACCAAGAATAAATGATCAGTACGGGTACAGAGATTACATCTTGAGAACTGGACATGCAGTCATTATGGTTATTATGCTTCATGCATTTCTCATGGATTTGCTGTGGACCAAACTAAACTGTGGGCACATTGGAACACTGACTTCATGTAATGAGATATGTGGTATGGCTCAGACATGTATGATGTGAACTTTGGCAGCGGCGGTCAAGTCTCTTAAAAGAGGCTGGAACTCCACAAACAACCCGGGAACTATGACGACCGACCGTTCCCACTTGGACTGACAAACATCCACTGATTTGCCAATTTCTAGCCTGATGCAAACCATGCACAGCCTTGACTTGGTCACATGCTCACGCTATGTTAATAAACAGAGTTCCGGAATGCGAGAGTCCATTTTGCTGACACTTAGGTTTGACGCGGTGGTAGTTATAACAGAGTCTACATTTCAGATCGCGAGCCAATGTTTTCTAATCATTTATGGCAAATCTAAATACGAGCCCTGGAAAACTAAAAGGTGAGGTAATGGTGTTTTGAGCCAAGTGACAGCGCTCACTGTTGCACAGGGAGTTAGGACTAATACAGGTTCGAGTCAGTGAAAACAGCCGTACCATGGTGCATGAATCCATTGTCACAGAGTTCAACCCCCAAGATCAGGGCCTCCTCTCTTGTCCTGCAATCCCCCTGAAAAAAAGGCACACATTGAGTATCAGGAGAGATGCAGCCACAAGCCACAAGGCTGTAGTCCCACCCATTCTTTCTCCCCAAGTCCAAAGAGCCGAAACTTCCCTACAGGACTGCCATGCAGTCCAACAAACCACAAACAAGTGCGTAGTTCCAAGCCCACAAAGTGATGAGGCCTGACCGATTATACACGAGAAGCCGAAGAACACTGCCTTTGGCGCTGTAGCATAAGCCTTTGTCCCTTTTCACCACTAGCGACAAGCTTCAGACGTGTCTATTAATCTGTAAGCCTCAAGCTTCATGTCAAGCGCAATAGAAATCTGAAGTCTAATTAAAGTGGAAAAGTTATCCTCCGTTATGCTTTTTTTCGTGAAATTGAAATATCACGGCTGGCTTGCTGTCCATCTTTTCCGCCCCATTTCCTCCTCCGGCCTGTTTATAAAACAACTACTTCCCTCCTCCTTTTTTTCCATCTTCTCTCATTTCCTGGTCAATATGCATGCACACTCAGAATAATATATAGGTATGCATTTTGTTTTTTAAAACACTAAAACTAAAATACGGCAATATCAAGTCTTACCTGCGCAATGAGCCAGTCTATCAACTTGTTCGCCATCACCACCGATTTGTATGTTCTGAGATGGTAGTCTTTATCCCTGAGTAGATGGCAGAAAATAAATGACTTGAGTATACGAAGAGTTTCACCCGCTTTGAACTTGAGCTGGGGATGCGGCAGGATGACCTCTGACCCCTGGCCATTATCTTACCGACATTAAATACACCCAGTGGAGCCCCAGTCTTGAGGAGCCTTTCCTGGCTTTCCCGACAGGATGGACATAAATCACACTGATGCTAAAATAGATAAGTAGACTACCTTGGAGCAGTTCCCTCAGTGTATTTTACTGTAGGTATGTGTGTGTGTGCATGCTTCTGTACACATATTTTGGTGCATGCAATATTGTTTAATTCAGTTATTTGTTATTCTAAAAAATATATTGCTAGATTAAACCCAATTACTTAGAGATAAAACATAATTAAGTACCTACAGTGTTCATAATGTTCTAATACGGTTTCTTGTAGGGTTTGTGAAACCTTTCTATATTCTTTCCAAATGTGACTCACAAAATCATCCAAAACAATGCTGAAACTGCAAACACACATCTTCAGATCTTGCTGCATATAGCACGGCATTGTTTCAAGTCAGTCTAATGAATCAATGAGAGAGTAGACCATTTTTTTGATGATAGATGTATGGGATTGAGTTTTTCAGTAGTAAACGCAGGGCCTGTGGTCAGCACGGCTCTGTGAAAGTGACCCCTGTCTTTATCTGGCTTTATCGGTCAGATTCCCCCTGTTTACCCCGGCCTCCTCGCTGCCTATGCCAGACCCCTGGAATTTACTATGAAATGGAGCAGTCATTTTCCCATGAACACAGGGTCTCCTGTGGGACACTCAGACCGGGCGGGAACGGCGGAATGTCCATGGCTGCCTCAGCCCACACTCTGACAACCCGGCCCTCCGAAATGCACTGAAAAAGTCCACTCTCGCCTGTCTGAAATCTACGCACGCTGTTCCTAAGCCCTTCAGTTCCTGTCCCTTTTATGACCTGTTTTCATCAACAAACGTCTCCTGATCAGTCCATCGGGAACGGTCAATACTTCTTTTTCTCATTTTCCCTTTCCTACATGTCGGTGGTAATTAGGATTCTCAAACAAACCGTAAAAGTAAATAAAGGGATAAGTCCACGTATGGAGAAAGGTATGGAGTGAGAATTAGAATGGCTGAGGTTTTTTTAGCCGCAGTTTAAAGTTTTTCTGAAGGATTCAAAGTCACGAGGGGAACACACTGCAGGGCCTCACGGCCTGACTGCCAGGCCCTGAGAAGCGTGCTGTTATTGCTGCCTATCACAAGAAACTTGTGGCTGGACCGCAGAGGCTGTCGGAGAGTGAAAAATGAGTGGTAAAGAGAAGCCCACCGGGCGGCCATCTGCCTGGAAGAAACACCGCGCGGTCTGAAGCACAGGTGACCGAAGGTCAAAGCTCTCGCTTTTAGCCCAGAAAATCGCAAATTACTGCAGGCTTTTGACCCAGATGGCTGTAGCTCTCTCGCTCTGATTACCGTGCCACATAGAAATCACCGCCCCACACACTGTATGGCATTAAACAGATATACAGTTCCCAGCTTTTGGCTGAAGTTAACCATGTTACGCAACAGGGCTTTTTTCTTCATCTTTTTGGGGGTGGTAAGGTATCAGCGGTGGGATCAAGTGAGGCAGGATTTATGAGTTTTCTCATGGGGAAGGCGGGGGTGTTTACCCGCCCCCCCCAGCCCCCCCAACATTCCCTCCCCTGCTACCAGGAAATTCCACCCAATTAGACTGGAGTCGGCAGCTTCAATTAGCAAAATGTCATTCCTCAAGCCAGGGCCTCATTGTGCTGTGCTCAAAAGCAGCGTAAGCGCCCACTGAGAGCGTTGGTACATTTTCACACACTCACAGGCGCACATACACACGCACATGCACACGCACACACACAGACGCACATACACACGCACATGCACACGCACACACACTCACAGACGCACACGCACACGCACACACACGCATACGCATACGCACACGCACAGGGCGGTGCTTTGGTCCTTTGGTCCTAACAGTGTCAGCCTCACTGGCCCTCAGACATGACACCCCCACCCCACACCACCGAGGCTGCAGGACACAAGAGCTGAATTGACGTGTGTTGTGTTTGAAATTAACTGCAGGTTGTCAGCTGAGAGACAGCAGTAGTGTTTACGGAGTGACCTTGCGATTTGAATCTCCTAATCTCAGTCACATTCATGTTAAGTGAGAGAACTGCTCCAAGCTATTTTTCTGAATGCCAACAAGGCCGATGTTAAAAAGTGGCCCCTTGCCATAGCCCGTTTCCCAGTGTAGCGTGCTTATAACAGAAACAACGGCATTACTGGAAACATACTGCGAGCAACGCACTTCACTAAAGCATGCAGCCAACTCGCTCAAGAAGGCATGCACTCCATAAACACTGTTTACATCTTGCTTAACAGGAGGACTTTAATTTACTGTGGCCAAACGTGTTGCCAAATTCACTGAAATGCACCTGTTTTGCATTTCCATTTTGGACGCATTTGCTGCCATACTGCATTTCTCCGAGAGCCAAGCTGTTTAACCATAATGCATCAGTGTTCTCAGTGTTCCATCTGCAAACCCAAGTGGCGCATTTGGAGCCAAATGCAAAAGACTTCTTTAATGACTCCTGTGCCTGTGGCCTGATGTACAAGTCCAGTGTAATGAGGCCCAGATCCTACAGTGCCCAAGAACACACTGAGCTGTCTGCTAATGCCCTTTCCCTGCCCTAGACCACACTGAGCTTCCAGCAGCAAGAGGGCTTCATCAAGGGCCTGTAGTCTGTATTTATTCACTGCAAAATGGGACTTCAGACTCTCCACATTACAGAACGACGGTCCACACGAACCCCCCTCTACTCTAACCAGTAGGGGTGGGACAATGCACCGGTGCATCGCGATGCATCGATCCGAATGTGTAAATACAACTGCATCGATCTGCAAGATTCGAATCGATAAGCATCGATTAATATCGCATTTTAAATGAATGTACACGTATTCATTTATTCAAAAATTATTTAAAATATATATTTCTGAGACACGATTACTTTTAAAACTCTTTTGACCAGCTTAAATCCATGTTTCTGCTCCAACCCCAACGTAAGCGTGAGTTGAAAGTAGCGACTATGAGACGGACAGATCTGAGCGAAATGGCTAGCTGCGTGCTCGCTGAGTGCGACAAAAGAGACAGAAACTCAGAATTTGCGATGTTCCGAACAGACAGTGGTATGGAAGCATTTCGGGTTTAGAAAGAAGGAGGGTGTACTTGACAAAACCGCTGCAATATGCAAGATCTGCCAAGTAGAAATCAGATACACAGGCAACACCACAAACATGATAAACCATTTGAGCCGACGATACACAATTGACGTGAAGGACAGCAAGCGCGTTAGCAAGCTGGTAAGCAAGCTAAACTCGGGAGTCATTGATGAGTTTCCTGGAGAAATGGCCAAACAGTTCTATTTTTTTGTATAATTGTTTTTATTCGTTTTTATACACATACCGTGTCCAGACAGTTAATTGTAAAGTGCTTTCTGATATTTAAATTTAAACCATTTTCTATTCAAAATCTAGTAGACGTTAGAGACAAAAAACAAAAATAGTAAGACTATTTCCAATGTCTTACGTTCAATTAATTATTACTACGTTAACTGTCCGATTCACAAAATGAATGTCGTGGAACCTAGATACACCATACCATGCAGAAAATATTTGAGTGAAAAATGTATACCTGCTCTGTATGAAGAGGTGAAGAAAACTGTTCGACTGTCCTTGCAAAACGCTACGAGAGTAGCTTTAACTACGGATGGATGGGCATCTTGCTCCACCGAAGTTCTAGATCGTACTAAGATTTAGGAAAGTACTATGCATGACACTAACCTATAGGCTATTTCATTTTTCTTGGCCCAGTTTAGTAATTGTTATACATTTAGCCATTTTCATTTTGTAAATAAAGGAAATGTATTAGGGCACCATGTCTGACACTGTTTGAAAAACAATAACCTAAATAGGGCAACTTTAGAAAATACACTGTTAGTCATGTTTATTGCTGCATTATTTGCTGCAGACAGCTGCAAAATGTATGGCATGCCTTAACAATAAACATAATGCTGTGAATTTGGTGTAAGGTTCTAATTGAATATTTAATTACTGCTGAATGTATCGGTATCAAATCACATTAGCATACCTATTTAAAGTATCTAAATTAATCGAACCGAATCGAATCGAATCGAATCGTGGTCAAACGTAAGATATTATGATGCATCGAACCTTTGCCTAAAGAATCGGAAACGAATCGAATCGTGATGGGATTGAATCGTCCCACCCCTACTAACCAGACAGAGGAAGTGTTTCTGTTGAACTTTTTGTTGACTGGAGATTGAATCAAGGCCCTCTACCTACAAACATCACATGGTCTGGCCCTCCAGGAAAACTCAAAAAGTGTCTGTCTGTGGACCACAAGCTGAAAACTTCAGTAAAAGTCAAGCCCAGGACAAGCACTCCAGTCCCAATTTCCATGTGATATTCCACAAATACCCATTTTTACATATTCGCTTAATAAATCATAGCAATATGGAAAGAGACGCTTCACAGTTCAATTTCTTCTCCGTTTCAAATTTCATTCATACTGCCAGTCCTATTAATAGAAGGAAGGAACCGCCACGGCAACAACATGACCACACCTGCTACTAGAGAGAGGCACATTTAATAAGGCAGAAATGGAAAGTCTCCCCTACCTGATCACTGGCGTGAATAAACTATGAAGTCGACAGAACAGCCTGACGCCCTGGAGGAAAGACAATATTAATTACATGGACAAATCTTTTCATTACTTTCTGAAAATTAAAACATTCATCTGTGTATTTATAAGGATTATATTCACGGTTAAAGAGCAATATGAAGAGAGGTCCTACACGGCTACACATGTAAAGCAATCCAAAAATAAATCCAGCCACCTAGCAATGGCCTAAGCTGGTTACCTTGGAGATGACATCTTGCATGTCACTCCTGGGGTGGTACGTGCCGTCGTCGTAACGGAACCTGTACAGCACTGGCTCTGGCTTGAACTGGTGCTTGTCTGTAACTGAAGAAAGATCAGTGATGAATCTCAGAGCTCCACGTGGCCTGCACACAGATGGAGTAAAACACACCTCGGAAGGGGTTGTGGGGCGAGCGTGGAAATGCTAGACACTAGAGCAAACCACAACAATTTCATAGTCTGTCTGGCTGAAACTCTCCGCTACCATTCAGACAAACCCTACATTTCCTGATTAGAAAGCAGGGGTTGCAGATAATGCTGTCACTACACAATTCTCTCAATGTGACGAGCTTTGTGAATTATTTATAGAAACCAGTTGGTTCAGCACCGTGTAGCCCTGCATGCAACTCACATTACAGTTCTAATGAAAAGTAAAAGTTTTTTTTTTTTTTGCTTGTGAATTCATCATTCTCAGTGAACACTCACTAACGCTGAAAGTTGTTTTTCCTCAGATAGAGCTCAGAGCCTCAAATTAATTTATCTCGGTTAGAAAGCAATAAGGCAGACTGTCATTTTACACAAAGCTTGGCTCAAATCCTGGTTTTCTTTGAGGAAAAAACGATACACAGTGTGAATCATTTAAGCAAAATTGCCTCAAAGTTACCACACAAATGACACAATAATGATCCAAGGCCATATAGTGTGATCTAAACAATATTAAATAAAACATTTTTATAAATAAATACAAGGAAGATTCATCACTCTGTAAGCATGCAGTGTACAGTAATGGTGTTACAGAACATAAGCATCCGCTTTCCTTAGCTCCCAGCATTTTAAGTAACTGTGAGATTGAATGACTATTCAGAATCTGCCGCGTCAAACTGCGTTTAAATTGCCTCCCCAACAGGCTTACAGTGATGACATGAGGAAGACTTAGGGACATGAGAAAGAAGACAAGGGGACTGACCGTGGTGGATGATGCCGTTCTCTAGCAGAGCCTGACCCAGGTGAACCCCTTCCTCCGGGTTGTCGGTTTCTCCAATCTCCATAAGCCAGGACACAAATTCACTATGGGAGAGAGAATGCAACAGAGATAACAGCGTCATGTACCACAACGTTCACACACACACACACACACACAACATTTCTCCTTTTATTCTGCTTTCATTTCATTCACTCAACTCCAGCCTTTTCATAACCTCAGTTTTTCAAACTTTCGGACCTATTTCAACAATACATCCCAAGGAAATGGCCGACTGTAAGTGATCATGTGTGTTGAACAGGCTTGTGTTTGTTCAATAGGCTGATGCCATCCCAGTGCAAACGATAGCCAGGGAATAATTGCTTTTATTCTGAACCATGTTGAAGGTTATAACAGACACGTCAATACGTTTTGAGACAACTTGCTTGTTAAAGCCTCGTTCATTTATTGAGGCTGGGAGTCTATGTGCAGCGTCAGACGGGGGAACCATTGACAAAGCATTTAGCCTTTCGCGAACTAGTTGTGAGAACTCCAGCTTCACCGCTTCACTTGCAACAAGCAGGAAACAAAACGTCATGTGCACCACCTACGATCTCCTTCCAACCCCAAACCCACTAAATTGTTCAGTTCTTCAGTGCTTCTAATTTCGTCCGCAAACCCACCCTCGGTCCTCCCGCTCCCACAAAAGAAAAACAAACACACACCACTCCACTGGTGCAATTTTGTGGTCTTCCCAGTGTGGCGGGAACCCAAAGTTATAGCGGCATAAGCATGCAAAATCGCCCACTGGAGACTGGACCAATTCGGCAGAAGAAGACTGTAACATGCTTCGCCACTTTCCACACCTCGTAGAAACTATTGCCCCCCTGGCATAGCCCCCACAAATACTCCTTGTCTTCACTGTCTCAGCTGGGGGGGGGGGGGGGGGGGAGGCCCAATAATTATGTCGATTTGCTAGCCTTTACCCCTGAGTCAGGGATAAAAAACTGAAAATGTTTTGAATACCAAGCTCTCATGACCTTTTCACAAACGGAGGTCATGCAAAGAAAATAAATGTGTAAGACATTCTAGCTGTTCCCTGCCATGTAATCTATAAACAAACAAAACAAAACCGTCAGATATTAGACTACTGCCATTTCTGCTAAAGTACTTTCACTGTATCTACTGTACAAAACAGGACCAACACCACTTCATATTCTCCTTGTGGTGATGAAATGTTGTGGTAGAGGTTTTACACATCATTACTCTGGGAAACCATTGGGAGGTCGTCAAAACTTTAGGTTACTGTCGTAACCCCGGTTCTTTGAGTAATATGAGCGAGATGTCTCGCTATGGGATGTGACCCTCCGCAGCCCTGACAGAAGTACCTATCTCAAATAACCAATCCTGATTGGTCAGAGAAGCGTGTCCCTCCGCTGCGTGATGTAGTCCCCCCCACTACAAATACCGCAACAGGAGGACACGCCCGCCATTCTAAAGCCCGAAATTCCTTCTCACCGCCCAGCAAGAAGGGTTGTCTGGCGAGACATCTCGCTCATATTACTCAAAGAACCGGGGTTACGACAGTAACCTAAAGTTCTTTTTCATAATATGAGCTCGATGTCTCGCTATGGGATGTGGTTACTCCCGAATTGCCAGACAGCTTTATCGAACAGCCACCAACCGATGGGAGGGTCCAGATGTCCAGATGCTAGGCCTGAAGGACCGCGCTGGCAACGCACGGGCCCGACACATCCAGCATGTAGAATCGGACAAAAGTCAGAGGCGAAGACCAACTCGCCGCCGCACAAATGTCCTGAATAGACACCCCCCTGAACAAGGCCCAGGATGCAGCCATGCCCCGCGTAGAGTGAGCGCGCAAGCCCGCAGGCGGGCGCAACCCCTCATTAGCGTAGGCCAAAGTTATAGCTTCCACCAGCCAGTGTGAGAGGCGCTGCCTCGAAACAGGCTGACCTTTCCTGGGATTAGCCCAGGAAATAAAGAGCTGATCGCTCCGTCGGAAGCACCGAGTCCTGTCCACATAACAACGTATGGCCCGGACCGGACACAATGTATGAGCCCGCTGGTCCGCAGCTGGAGCTGTGAACGCAGCGAGAGAAATCGGGGAGCATGAACCCACCACCTTAGGCACAAAGGCTGGGTTAGGTCTCAGCGACACCCTTACGTCCCCTGGGGCAAACTGAGTGCATGATGGATGCACCGAGAGTGCATGAATATCGCTGACCCGCTTCGCGGAAGCGAGCGCCAGCAACAACATTGTCTTAAGAGACAAATGCTTCAAACTAGCACCCTGTAAAGGCTCAAAGGGGGGACCCTTAAGCCCCTCCAAAACCACCGTCAGATCCCATGGGGGCATAAGTGGCCTGGAGACTGGGAGCAGTCTACGGGCACCCTTCATAAAGCGGCACACCAGAGGGTGCTGACTCACTGTTTTGTCCCCAAAGCCCACGTGACTGGCGGCAATGGCCGCCAGATACACTTTGACTGTCGAGAAGGCTCTGCCATCATCGATGAGGCTCTGAAGGAATGATAAGACCACCGGAACAGAGCACTGAAAAGGGGCGTGATTCCGATCACGGCACCACCGCTCAAACACCCCCCACTTACCAGTGTACAAAGACCTGGTAGAGGGGGCCCGAGCATTCTGAATAGTGTTAATCACACTCGGAGGAAGGCCCGCAGTGGTCATAGAGAGCCACCCAGGGGCCACGCCCACAGTTGTAACCTGTCCGGGTGTGGGTGGAACACCGTCCCCCCCCCCCTGTGACAACAGGTCCCTGCGTATTGGCAACTGCCAAGGCCGGGCACACAGCAACTGATAAATCTCCGCCAACCAGTGCATCGCCGGCCAGTGTGGAGCTATCAGGATAAGAGAGTGTCTGTGTTCCCTCACCCTCGCCAGGGTGGGAGGAACCAGCGCCAGAGGGGGAAACGCATAGAGCAGCTCGTGAGGCCAGTCGTGCGCCAGAGCGTCCAGCCCCAAGGGGGCCCCCCGACTGTGTAGGGAGAAGAACAGCTGACACTGGGTGTTCCCCTCCGACGCAAACAGGTCCACTTTGGCGCGGCCATAAATGGACCAAATCTGAGTCACCACGAGAGGGTGTAAAGTCCATTCTCCGTATACGGGCGCACCCCTGGACAAGAGGTCCGCCCCCACGTTCAGGGTCCCCGGGACATGCGTTGCCCTCAATGACAGGAGACGCACACTGCTCCATAGGATCAGTTTGCGTGCCAATATGTGTAATTGACGTGAGTGCAAACCCCCCTGGTGATTTATGTACGCCACCGTGGTCGTATTGTCCGTCCTCACCAGGACATGATGACCCCTGAGGAATGGGAGGAAATGTTTCAGAGAGAGAAACACTGCCGAGAGCTCCAGAAAATTTATGTGATGTCGCTGGAGACCCAGGCTCCAGCGGCCCCTCACAGATCTGCCCTCGTGAATGCCGCCCCACCCCTGGAGGCTGGCATCCGTAGTGACCACTTTCCTGGACAGGACGGTGCCCAGGGGCACACCCTGAGTCAGAAAAGAGGGTGCCCGCCAGTGACGTAGGGCCAACACGCAATCCGACGTCACCAAAATCCTCCGTGCGCCATGACGCACGGGGTCCAGCCTGAGCGCAGCAACCCAGCGCTGAAACTCCCTCATGTGGAGGCGACCGAGGCGTATTACGTGTATAGCCGAGGCCATCAGGCCCAGCAGGCGCAGACACACCCTGAATGGAACGTAACAGTGTCTCTGAAAAAGAGCAAGACATGCCTTGAAACTGTTCGCCCTCTCCTCCGAGAGGCGCGCAGTGAACGGCATTGATAGCAGCTGTAACCCGAGGAAGATTATTTCTCGACCCGGTGAGAGATTGCTCTTTTCCGTGTTTATCACAAAGCCCAACTCTGACAGATGACGTGTGACAAACTCCGTGTGCGACCTGGCCTCCTGCTCCGAGCGCGCTAGGAGAAGCCAGTCGTCCAAATATGTGGCCAGGCGTATTCCCCCCCGCCTTAGCGGGGCGACCGCCGCGTCCGTACACTTCACGAACACCCTCGGGCTGAGGGAAAGTCCGAACGGGAGCACTCGGTACTGATAGCACACTCCCTGAAACGCAAACCTCAGATACTTTCTGTGGGCAGCGTACACTTTTATATGGAAATAAGCGTCCCTCAGATCCACTGATGTGCACCAGTCGCCTGGTTTTATTAGACGCAACAGTGATGCCTGTGTCAGCATCCTGAACTTGTATTTCCTTAAGTGACAGTTCAGATCCCTGAGGTCCAAGATAGGGCGAATTCCTCTCCCCCCCCGTTTGGGGACGAGAAAATATCTTGAATAATACCCGGATTGACTCTGCTCGGGAGAGACGATTTGAATAGCTTTTTTGTCTAAAAGAGACATTATCTCCTCCTTTAGCACGCCAGCTAAACGTCCCTGTGCTCGTGACTGTATTATGCCGGAAAAACGAGGCGGCACAGTGTTGAACTGTAGCCGGTAACCCCGCTCTATCGTGCGTAATACCCACGGATGAGCCCCTATTTCTCTCCACTTTTGAATGTGAAAGTACAGTGAAGGGGAGAAATTTGGCTGAGGCTTTGCCAACACGGGAGGGCTCATAAGTGGTGGTATGGCTCCCTCCAGTGGCAGAGCGAGAGAATGTCCCTCGGGCCGTACTGCGCATGCGCGGACTCGCGCCGCAGCCTGGGAAAATTCCTCCGTAGCCGGAAATGGGGTGCCCATTGCCGGCAACAGAGGGACAGCCTGTCCGGCGGACATGCTGCTTATGTGCAAAGCATTCATTTTGTTTGTGCTTGCTTTGTTTTTGGTGTTTTTTACACATTTTGTTTTCAACTTTATTTCTTTGAATAAAGGCCGAACATTCTGTGTATGTGCGTGCTTGTGGACATGCGAACACGGCTGTGCAACGGCAAACAGCCCGGTGGCAATGTCCCTCCTCGTCTCGTCTGGCCCTGGGGCGGAGATCAGCGACTGGAGATGAGCACTTAAAACACTCTTTGGTGGAGCCCATGAACGGGGAACTGATGGGCGCGTCACCTGGAGAAAAGGCGAAGGCGGTCAAGTAGCCTTCTTCCTCCTACCCTGCGCAGCTGAAGCGGCCGGTGAAGGCGGCGGGGCTGCGGGCTGAGCGCCGGGGGGACCCTTCCAACCAACCCGAGGGGCAGGCGACTGGGATCGGGCCGGGGAAGGTTGCTGCTGCGGCCTCTTCGGGACCTTAAATCGCGCAGATTGAGCAGCGGCCTGGGCGAAAGATTTTCCCCGGGGCGGGGGAGACGGCGAGGGGGCTCTACGCGGCAGGCAGAGCGCAAACGCCTCGTTATCTTTCTTCCTCGTCTCCGCTCTCTCCTGCATGGAGGTCAGAGCTGAGCCGAAGATACCCTCCGGTATGACGGGCGCATCCAGGATGTCATCTCGCTCTCTGTCAGTCAGCCTGGCGAGATTGAGCCACCTGGCTCGTTCCTGGACCACGAGAGAAGCCATAGCTTTCCCCGTGGCGAGCACAGCCACCCGCTGGACATGAAGGCACAGGTCCGAGATCACTCCCGCCTCGCGCCAAACCGCGGCGCTAGGTGCGCCGTGGAGAATGTCGGCTTGGTAAGCGGAGAGAAGCGACAGCACATTCAAAGCCCTCATCGAGAGCGCGGCTTGCTTGTACGCTCTCTCGGTCAAAGCAGACTGAAGACGCTCCGATTTAGCGGGGAGGGACGGACGTCTGCTTGAGCCAGCCATGGCGCCACCCGGGTACAGATGCGCTGCAACCGGGGACTCGACCGGGGGCATGGCGAGGAGACCCAGGGCTTCCATGTTCTCGGTGTCGAGAACGGAAGCACCCGGAATCTGGTTCCTTCCGCTGTACGGCTTGTCGCTCCACATCTTGGTGAGCTCGAGCAGTAAGTCAGGAAAGACGGGAAGAAGCTGCTTGGCCGTGTTACCGCCCGGTGCTAATAGCCTGCCCTCGTAGCGCGAGCGCGAGGGCTGTGTCACCGGAGCGGGCCAGGGAATACCCATGCTCGCTGCCGCACGTTTGCACGTGTCGAGCAGGACCACAGGAACCGGGGACGAGGGACGTGCGTCCTCGCCGTCTTCCGAGCTCCCGGAAAGCAGCCCCGGCTTTGCAGCCGGCACCGGAGTGATTAAGGCCTCATCGTCATCCTCGCTCTCTGAAATGAGAGGGGGATAATCGGAGTCATCCTCTACACACTCCAGCTCTAACACATCGTCGGAAGGAAAGGCAGGAACCGGGGACATCACAGACAGGGCGGCCCAGTCGGTGTGCACCTCCGGTTCCTCCTCCACCATGGGCTCCTCTTCGTCAGCGGCTACCGGGGCAGCGGCCGTCAGAAGCGGGTCCTGGTCGGACAGGCTGGCTTGGCGAGCCAGGCGGCGTCTCAAGCTTTTCGTCGTGAACATTTTACAATGCACACACGAACCGGGGACGGATAGGGACAGCCTGGCGTGGTCAGTCCCGAGACACCTCACACACACGGAGTGCGTATCCTTCCCCGAAATCCGGGCACCACAGGAGCAGGGCCGGGAGTCTCCTCTGGCATGAGGAGCAGCGGACGCCATGGGGGCAAAAAACACCGGCTGGTGCGCGGGTGTTTTTTACGGTAAGTGCTAGCTAACTGCAGATAGCTAGCTAACTGGTGTGTTAGAAGCGAGAGGCTGATAACTGGCGTGTTAAAAGCAAGATGCTAACTGGTGTGTTAGCAGGAAACGTCGAGGGGAGCTGGCGTGCAAAACCTCGGCGAATATCGTGAGCTGAGTTAGCGTCCGTCGACAGAAGCTAATAAATAATTAATTCCGTCTGTGGACAGTTAAACTAACTTAGGCTCGGGTGAGATAATGCTTCTAGGTGAGAAGAATTTTTAGAATGGCGGGCGTGTCCTCCTGTTGCGGTATTTGTAGTGGGGGGGACTACATCACGCAGCGGAGGGACACGCTTCTCTGACCAATCAGGATTGGTTATTTGAGATAGGTACTTCTGTCAGGGCTGCGGAGGGTCACATCCCATAGCGAGACATCGAGCTCATATTATGAAAAAGAACTCAAAATGATTACTCAAAAAAGTCTCCCGTGATGTCAAATGGTGTTATATATATTGTTCTATAACAATGAGAAATTCAACAAATTAGTGAAATACAGTGCCTTCAAAATGTTTTTATCCCCCATTGATTTTTTCTTATTTGCTGTGCTGCAAAGCCAAATTAAAATATGTTTAAATGGGACTTTTACTCCTAGGTAAGTAACTACAATGTAAAAATTAGTATTTAGATGCATTCAGGATAAAAAAAAATTTAAAACCTGAAGATTGACAAGTATTCACCCCCTTTGTAGTAATTGGGCCAGGTGTGTTCCATTTTCTTAAGAAGTCATGCTAAATATGTGGTTTACACGATCCACCTATGTTGATTTCAATTCAACCTGTGTTCAATTCTATGATTGCATATGAATATGACAGACTTTGTGGAGTCTCACAACTGAAACAGCAGATGGATCAGTCACGCTGTCGTGAAGACCAAAAAACTGCGTACGGAATTTTTGTACGGTGGCAAAAAAACTGGAGAAGGTTATAAAAAGATAAGCAAAAGCTTTGAACCTTCCTAGGAGCACTGTCAAGTTCATTGTAGCAAAATTAGAAAAATATGGCACAACCCCAACACTACGAAGCTGAGCCGGGTGAGAAGGACAGCTGTCAGAGAAGTGACCAAGAAGCCAGCTCCAACACTGACAGAGCTGCAGAGCTGACCGAGTTGTAGCAGCGGTGATAGACCTTCCGGAAGAAGATTTTGTGGATTTTGTGGTCTGATGCAAAGCGCTAGGTTTGCTGAAATCCATCAGCGAGGTAACACCATCACTACTGGAAAATACAAGCAAATCCTTGGATAATCTGTTTCAGTCCACAAGAGATTTGAGTTTAGGGCCAAGATTCATGTTCCAACAGGACAATGACTCAAACACACAGCAAAAACTACAAAGGGGCGGCTTAAAAATAGAGGCTCAGTCAAAGCCCAGACTTAAATCCCATTGAAAAGCTTATGACGGATGACCTCAAAATTGCGTCTACCGACACTCCATCTTACTTGGCAGAGTTGGAGCAAATTTGCAAGGAAAAATGGGCAACAATTCCAAAAATCTAAATGTGCAAAACTCGTACAGACATATCTGAGAAGACTCAGAACAGTGATTTCTGCCAAAGGCCTATCTACAAAGTAAAAGTATTCCTCTGGCGGGGGGGGGGGTGTTGCCTTGTAAATGTGTTGCATTTATTGTGTTGGGTAAAATAGGGTAGGGTATATTCTGAAGGCACTGTATATACTCAAATCTGAACCCTTTTACAAATGTACCACAGCTGGAAAGCAATGGTTCAATGGTGTGTTATTTTTACATTCATCATTAAGAATTCACTTAACTGTAAGATCAAGTGAAATTACTCAAGTTTCATCGTAAGATTTTAAAAATCTTAGTGTAAACAGAATCCGCTCTGAAACACCAGACCACAAATAACAGATTCTAAGTTAAGGAGGACCTAACTTGTAAAAGCACAAGAATAGCAGAATACTTCAAAGCTTTTCAGGCTACAGCACTGCATTAAAAATACCCTTACTGCACAAACTGAGGAACAAAAGGACTGTAAGCCAAAGACTGTGTTTTTAATCAGGGGTCTATCTCACAGAATTTGTGCGTGCCAAAGACAAAGAGACTTTTGTGGCTCTAAGCAACAATTAAAAGAGGGATGCATTTATGGAAGAAATGTCTTATGTGCTCATGAGGGTTTACAGACTGCCAGAGCAATTAGATGCGCAGCAGTATATATTTTCACAGATCCTTAATGTAATACTGCTCACCACCAAATCCCCAGTTCAGACTTGGAACTGCTTGTGATTGCTTTCTGCCCTGCCCTAAGACTTTAGCTGACAGATTCATTCTTTTTCCAGACCACTCTGGATCTTGTATTGTCTAGAGAGACCAAAAGAGAAAGCGGTTTCCCATTCTCAACCCCCTGTACAATCAAACCTAGCCACAACTATGCAGAGCTGGAACCAAGGCTGTTTTTAAGGCTTTTAAAACACCACTGATGGTAACATGACTAATATGAACATTATCTTAGCACCTCTAGGTTTGTAGCACTTTGTCAACCCAATTAAAACACAAAGCTACAGAAACATTAGGCGAGAATGTCACTTATTGTTCAAGTTCACCCCTCGTTAGGAAACCAGGGTTCTGCATGAATCTCTGCATATTCAACGTGTATCTGTCGCTGTCCCAACACATTCCTCCCAACACAAGATTGGCTGTCACAGTAAAAAAGAGGTGACGTGAATTTCAACAAGACGCCACAAAATGGCCAATTTTCATATTATTAAGCCAAGATGACATAACATCAGCAGAATAGCTGAGGACTGGTTCAGGAGTACTCTTTGAACACAACCTGTCACACCGTAATGCACAAAGCAGGCATTATCAGGTGGCATTTAAATGAGAAGTTTGGGGACTGTCCTTGGGATCCGGCCTGTTTTTGAAGTGCATGGCAGCTGCAGGCAGGCAGTGAAGCCCACTGGCTCGTCTCAGTCAAAGTCTAGAGATGTGACACTCACAGGCCTCTCATTACAGGCTCAAACACAGTGAGGCTTGCAGGCCTCTCTTACTCGGGAGGAAATGAGGCTCGCCGGTAGAAACTGAGGTACCAGAACACCTCAATCTGTTCTACTTGCATACAACCTAGAACATACAGAAGTGCGGAACTATTCTAAAACTCACATGAGTAAGCATGCATATATTAACTTTCACATATTTGGCATGAAAAAAAAATCTAAGTATCGTAATGGCTGGGTTCTGGCTGGGCTTGGACATTGGATCTCCCTGTGGTCGTTATGCTAACCACTGCACTAAATATGTATACACCTTTAGCAGGAGCGGTTAGGCCTCCATCTGGCTGGCTGCAAAGCAACAGTATGTACTAATAGATCCTCCATCCATGCCTGTCATTCATAGAGGTCCTTGCTATGCAGGGTACTCACAGAAAGTCCAATGAGTTAGAAAGTAGTGATTGACAAATGTTTCCATAAATAACAACAACATTTTTTTTTCTCAACACACTTGACAGGAAATATTACTAGAGATATTAATGGCCTCTTTGGAAATACTTCAGGAAGTTTAATGAATGCACTTAATAAACATATAATAAAAAATCCATGGCAAGGTGATAATGAGAAAGTGCAATCCAAATGTAAACAATAGTGTGTGCACTTGGTGGTACATACTCACCAGTATGCCTGGCAGTATACACTGCTGCTAAGTGCACAAATACGTAGTATTGCCATCATTACGTTTAATTATGGAACACAGCCCTCGACTCACAGACAGGAAGTGAGGTTCAAAGAACTCTCCTATTCAAAGCCCAGAGACAGGAAGTGGATAGAGCCAGGTTGAACAATGAAAACACCTCACACAAATCTTTCACTCACATGATTTATCTGTGCGGTTATGTTTTTAATACAAGAGCCCTAACTAATACCTGTATTAAAAATGAATACACATGAGAACAATTTTACATTACAGGAGAATTACTTTACAGGAGAATTAAATAAATTTCTTCAAAGATATTGTACAATTGAGCGGACAAGGGCTTTTAGGGCTTGCCAGTCTACCTTGGGGTTACATTTGCGATCATTTTATTTGAGAGCATCTAAACTTAACGTGACATGGGTTCTGCACATCTAAAACGTAATTGTATAAAGAGCATCTTACATTATTTAACATCACTGAAAGAGAAGGCTGATGAACAGCAGCTTTACAAGGCTCCTTCAAGTCATTGGAAACAGGCTTAAAATAGGAGCAAAAGTAAAAATAGAAACACCAGATGTTTTAAGTATGGTTTAAACCACTTTGGAGCCATGCGGTTATGCGGAAATAAAGCACAACTACGGTTATAATGTGTAACATCAGTGCTTTAGTTCACATCAGCAAAGGGCTCTGAAGGGGCTTATACAACATATATGTACAACAGTCACCCACCACAGAAAACAGTAAAATTAAAATTAAACTTCAAAACCATTATCAAGTAAAATGATCGCACTATAACATGGAGTTATAACGTTACATCCACCACATTACACAGCTTCTGGACCAGGCCTGCTTTGGATACCCAGCTATTGAGCTCAAAATAGCAAACAATGGTTAGGATACCACAACATGTTCCAGCAAAATTATAAGACTACAGGACTTCATTAAATCACCATTAGTTAGATGTAACCGGTTCTTATCCGAAACAACTTGCAAGTTTAACACAGTATTGCTTTCTAGCCAACTATAGTGTGGGATTTGCTGGCAAGCGGCTAGCATTCCTGGTGTCCATTTAATTGTCCATTTGAGAAAAAAGTTCAAGCTGCATTATATGGTAAGCTGCATAGGCAACCCAATACTAATATGGAGCACAGACCAGACCACCACACTAAACATACAAATACAGTCAGACCAAAAGCGTATTATCCAAGTACTAGTTTTCCAGCTTGAGACAACCATAATGTCAGCTCCTGCAAAAGGCAATGAGAGAAGGCCCTCGCCGTCATAGCTATTCATAACATTGCCCAAGAGGGCCTAAAGTAATTCTGTATTCAGGCACAGTGGACATCGGCAGTGAACACCAGGGGATATCTGTATGATTTATGGCAGTGTTCAATGAAGGGCTGCACTCAGACATCTTTAAATAAGATTCATGAATAAATCCTTATGGATTTCATTTTCCACTGACCAAGACAGCAGAGGCACAAATCCAGATAACTCTGTGGGGAAAACAAGAGAGGGATTTTTCCTCTTTAGAACACTTATCCAATTTAAATATGAATGGATACAAGATGCTTAGACGACCCATCCTGATTAAAAACAAGTGTACGCCACTTTAAATACGCCACCACGCAAAAGGTATGTGTGTCAAGTCATATGCCCACCTGCTTGCAATAAATAAGCCTGGTAACCACAATGTTGCTGAGCACAAAGTTAAGTTGAAGATGGAAATGGTGACTTGACTTTCCATCTCAGATTTCCTGTCATTTCACTAATAAAGCAATAAAGAGTTTCTGCTCAGTTGCATTCATATGTTTACGATTGTCCAAGTCGCTGGACGTTATCTTGGCATGCATACCTCTGTTCTGCATTGCCCCTTTTCAGGAACCACGTTTGTAAGAGCTTACCAAAAACATTCTATTTGCCACTGGCAGATGTTCAGCTACGTGAGCTTAACATTGAAAATTCTGTCTGTGCCATTTTTGAACTCAGAAGTACAGAGGAAGGACAGAACGCAGGAACTTAATATCTGCCCAGCACGCAGAATACCTGCCAGTTTCCTTGCCATGCAATGGTACACTGCCTGGCCAAAAAAAAAGTTGAACACACTAATATTTCGTTGGACCGCTTCAGCTTTGATTACGGCGTGCATTCGTCGTGGCATTGTTTCGACAACCGTATGCAACGTCACAATATTTACTTCCGTCAAGAGTTGCATTCATTTTTGGCCGAGGTATTGACGACGGGAGAGCCGAACCACTCCGTAAAGTCTTCTCCAGCACATCCCAAAGACTTTCAATGGGGTTAAGGTCAGGACACCCATTGATGGGATAACCTGGTCATTCAATACATTCAGGTACTCAGCTGACTTAATTTTATTGCTGCATAACGTTGCTGAGCCTAGACCTGACCAATTGAAGCAACCTCAGATCATAACACTGCCTCCAGAGGCTTTTACAGTGGGCACTATGCATGACGGGTGCAACGGTGACTTTTTTTTCCGCCAGGCAGCGTATCATACACTCAATTCGAAGGTCAAATGTCCTTCTGTTACTTACCTTCCGAGGAAGCATTTGGGAAAGGTGGTGAGCTTGCGTTTCCTGTCCTTGATGAGATGTCCCTGCTGACTCATCAGATTGTAGAGTTTCTCCCCTTTCTCTGACACCATTACCCAGGTATCCTGCTCCATCCCGAGTCTCAGCGCTGCCAGACACAAGCAACAGCACAGTCTCAGCCCTCCTGTGTGACATCATTATTATCACCACACCGTCTGACATCACACCATCCTTCTCGGTATGAGCACAAGTGCACAAGAGGCGATGTTATTTATCGTAGAGGCAAACCTTTCATCACTTGTGCAGACGGCCGCATGTAAATCGCACCCCACTTCCCTGTTGCATTCGTTGCTCTGACCACTTTTTCCCCAGTGACCTAAGCTAAGGCATAAGGCCGAATAGATTTTCCTCACTAAGCACATACTGCGGCAAACCACAGCATACCTGTCTCTCCAGCAAAAGGAAGGCAACTATACACATGCCAAGTGTATAATATTAGCAAAGTCAACACAAAAGGATGAAAGCATCCTCTATTTACATAGAGAAGTGCAAGCTCGATGATATTTTCAAATGTTTTAAATGGCATGACAGCACTTGGTGGCAGCGTGACTTGGCCATAATGTTCTGTACATAATGGAGATAAAGAGTTCTGAGAATAACGGCTTCACGCCCACAAGATAATTAGCCTGTCTCGAAGCGCATTGTGACTAGTTGTGAAATGCGCTATATAAATTGATTTGATTTAGCCGTTACGTTTAGCCTTTAGATTAATTGTTTGTGACATGGTTAATGAGAACGGGTCTGAAGTGGTTGCACGTTGCCCCGCCTCGCACACAACAACATTTTTCCGCTACTCACTTTTCCTCCTTTCCCGCTCCTTCAAGATGGCTTCCAGCCACTCCTGCTTTTCCTCCGGTGTCTTGGCCATGCAGACGAACCACTTGTTCTTTGCCGTGTTATGTATCTTCCAGCCGTTGTTCACTATGTTACCACTGCTGTGGTAGTCCGCTGTAGCACAAAAATAAAGCGGACCGCTTTTTATACAGACCCTTTTTTCCCCTAAAGAGTGCACATTAGCCTTCCTTTTTTGTTTTGCTCGGCTCTGTTTCTTAATGTGGCACCATTGTTGATTTCCCTGCATCTGCAATATGAATAATTTTAGACTGTTTATCAAAGGGACTCGGCTAGCAAATCGCACGCATGCATTTGGCTGTAAACTAAGCAGCGCGGAAAGGAAACAAGCGAGTACCGAAGTCACGAAACACAAGAACCCTTCAATGAACGGCATCGGGGGCAGAGGGCCTCGCTGATTGCTGTAATTACAAGGCAGTGGAGGGAACTAACAAAGAGGAGGCCTTAAAATAGCAACACAACAGAGGTGCACTGCATTCATCGGGAATGAAGACAATTTCAGCACAACAATGCTTCAATGACTGTAATTTGACTTAACCACGTCTCCCATTTTAAGAGCTGGAGAAATGTAGGTAGATTAATTCGCACAGCTGGGCGATTCATTCTTTAAAAGCGTCCCGATGGCACACAAACCTCCTCCATCAAGTTGGCTACGGACCGTCTTCACTGGGCCGCTGGGTAGCTCACTCGTCAAAGCTTTTGAACATTTCATCAATTATTTCCCACATCCAGCACGCTAATCCAATAAATGACCAGGCTATTAGACAAAGAACGTATCGACCTCGCCGGCTACTCTGATCAGAAAAAACACACCCAGCACTTATTTCTACATTGATTTGGCCCCGGCGCTGTGTTTATGAGTGCTTCCTTTGTCCATACTCATATACAATCATTGTTATAAATGCGCGGTAGCAGAGGCATGGGGACATTAATTAGGAAAATAACGGTTCAATTGTAAAAACACTTTAAAATAATAATAGTTGGGCAATTCAATTCAAACCCCTCAGGAGAACCTTATATTATTACAACCAGTCTATTGTACTGAAACATTAAAGTGCATTAAAGTGCTGCCAACCAATTAGTGTGCACATCATT
This sequence comes from Ilyophis sp. 1 JC-2022, assembly GCA_022702515.1. Classification (NCBI taxonomy): domain Eukaryota; kingdom Metazoa; phylum Chordata; class Actinopteri; order Anguilliformes; family Synaphobranchidae; genus Ilyophis; species Ilyophis sp. 1 JC-2022. The sequence goes on from CM040403.1 coordinate 116,628,818, forward strand.
AGATGCTGCCAAGAGGTTTAACTGACAGCTCTATATGCCCATATATGTGTTTTGGATTGTACCTCTAATTGTACAGTATTGTACCAAGTCTAATTTTGTCAACGTTGTCACTTGCGGATGTGAATACAAGTCTGCTTTGTCATCCAGTCAGTCTACCCATAATAAAGCACAGATTCCCTTCTTAGTCAACCATTTATAAATGTATACCTAAAGACGGTCACAGTGAGTTCTGCTGAATATCACACTTCTTTGTGGCACACCGGTGCACAATCGGCATGCAATATGCTGTAATCACAATAAGCCTACAATTAAGTAACCTGAGTTTCCTGACCTTCTTCACTTTGATTCAATTGGGATAAAATATGAAGTACTTTTCCTCTAATACTTCAGAATGTGTTTTCAGACAATGTGCGGTCTAGCTACTGAACACCCACGCATGGCCGCAGATATTGCTCAGTTAACCACAGGCCTGTTTAGAATCTGCAGAAAGAAACGCATACGAGTTGGGCTCGTACTTCTACAAAAAAGTGATATTAAAACTACTCTGGGGATAAAATGATAACTTCTACAAACATACCTGGTAATCACTGCTTCACTGGTCCAAGCTATACTGTGCCCAGAGTTCTTACCACTGATGCATTTTCATTATGTATGAATTATGACATTATTGTGTGACCCATAGTAGGAACTATAACAAAACACAAACCCCACCCCGTTAAGTGTAAAGAGACGCATTAAGATGGGAGAAATATGTCTCAATGCCTGTCCTTTTGGTAAAATGAAAAACAGTGAGTGAAAATGCATTCACGCAGTTACACTGATATAATAATCCAGAAATATTTCATTTAGAATAACATTTGAGAATGAATTTACACCCAGATGTACTGTGCACTGCTTATGAAACACAGCAGACCTTCTCTCAATCAGAATGAAAGCTTTAAGAGTACATCTGCTTTAACCCTCTGCCTCTAGCACGCCGCTCAAACCTGATGAGATTTTGGCTTGGTGAAGAGGAAGCCGCTGCAATCTATAGAACACTTTTAGCAACATCTTTACCGCTTTTCTAAGCACTCCAATATTATTTAACATCACAAAACCTAAAATACGTTTTTAATGCATATTACTGAATATCTCTACACTGCAGGATTTACGTGCTAGAATACTGATTGCGTAATAGCGTAGCCCCATATATTTTTGTTTAATGTCAGCAGTATCTTTTTAATGTAAGCAATAAGGTACCAAATACTTGAACTTCAGTGATGGTGGTGGTGTCGGCGTGGATCTTGAGTAAAATGTTTTTAATGAAGGCCTCCTTTGTGTTCATAGTAATCAGTGGAGGCTTTTGAATCAGCGTTTTTTGGGGAAAGTGTGGAACATATTAAAGCTCAAATGACCCAGCTTATTCCACTTCCTGCAGCATTAAGCTGTCCAAGTCAGCACCAAAGGCCTTCCAGGATATTGTCAAGACAGTTCATAGACGGATGAATATTAAACAGACTGGTAGTGCTTTCATGGACTTTTGTATGACTCATCTTCCATTTCCAAAGTTGTTTTTTTTCTTTTCTTTTTTTAACAGCCTGAAACATGATCAAGTAAGGTAAAAGATATGCCCTGTGTCTTCAATCCCCAGGAAAGCCAATAAATGAATGAAGCATGTGAAAACATACACAAATCATTTCAGAGCAAGAAAATCTACCACTCAATCATATTTTAAATGGTGGCTAATCAACAGGGTGTGTGCCGGGTCACAGTTTATGCAAACATCCTCTTACAGTGAAAAGCAGAGAATTAGATGAGCGATCGCTCTCCTGCTGTCAGTGCTAGACAAAGAAAGCCCTGCTGCGTCCCCTTTCATGTGTTATTGTAGCCAGTTTGTTCTCTCTTGCTGAGGAACACGCAGTGCCTGAGGAGACTCTGGTCCAAGGGCGGAGTACACGTCTCAGGTTCGAGCCTGTGATGCCATCGCAGAGAAGACATTTACCTGTACCATCGTCCACATTCTCCACCTCCATGACCTCTGTGTTTATCCGGCCTCGGAACAAGTACCGCGGACCTTCTGTGGCTGCCTTGCTGTTTTTTAAACGCCTGGAACATGGGACAAAAAACTGACATTAAGTCACATCCAGTACAATAGCTTTTAAGTGAGTATTGTTTCTACTGCCTACATAATCATGCAGTGTGTATTGAATTTCAACATTTCAACACCAGGGTCATTTTAAAGATGTTCCTGTTCGTATGTATGACAAAGAAAGGAAGGAAAGCCACAATTCGGCAAATCTCTCCACTACTGCAGCCAATCAGTTCTTCCGGAACATGCACAGATCTTGAAACGTGACACTGCATGCAGTTGTATTAATGTCATACTGTATACACATGCACTGAAAACTGAGTTGGGCTCAAATGTACATGTGTGCTCGTTTGTAAAGCCAGGCAAGAGATGAGTCAGAGAGCAGACCTGGTTTTCTTCTTGCAGTACACCAGGAGGTTATCGAAAAGGAAGAAGATCCGCTCTTGGATGTTTCCAGCTGAGATTTTCAGTAAGATGCCGTGCATGAGCATCTCAGTGCAGGTGTCTGTGATGTTGGAGCCCTAAGAGAAGGAATAAAACGATATAAACAAAGGTTGACATTTTCAACAGTCGCAACACCGTGAAGAAACCAAAATACGCAATTGACGTGGTTCGACAACGCCGACGAGACGCATGAAAGGAGTCAACATGGCTGAAGCACATCACTGCACCCTTTAAAGACATTTTCTACTACAAGATTGGTTTTACTTTCTTACGTAACCTGTGTCTTATTCAAAAAACAGGTTAAGGAAAGCAATCATTCAGCATAGCGACCAAAATTCACCACTTAGTGCAGCTTTAAAAAAAACTGAATTTGAACCACATTTACACTGTACTGATAACCTGCAGATGGAACCTTTCTCTTAAGTGTGCAGCTGCCCTGACAATATTAAAAGTCACACATATAAGGAGAATGTGTGGTGTTGAAAGGAGGGCGGACACCTCCTTTTCCTGGGGCCTGTAAAAATACCGCCAGTTCCTGAGGAAAAGATCGCTTTGCATGTTTAACATGGTAAGGCGTTACTCGCTCATATACAGTAACACTCAATCAGACCAATGAAATTCCAGCGCGGGTATGGGGAACACATTGAGGGTCCCCTGCCGTAAGCAACAAACAGCCAGTCTTTCTTCTTACCTCGTCTTCGCTGGGAATTTATGTGCCGCCTTTGACCACCCGATCCCATCTAAAAATAGCCTCCAAAGCTAGCGGAGCCAGAAAATGTGCTAACAGTTTCCTTCTGGCAGAAAAGTCACACGCCACGGCTCACCCGCTATCCAGCCCGGACGCATTCTCCAGCACCCTCCCTCGCAGCCAGACGTTCTTTTAATTACGGTCGACGTAGCCGCGGCCGTAAGTGGACCGAACTGGTCACCTACGAGATTCAGAGCTTATTCTACTGGGGAGAACCCAGGCTCTGCCTGTTCAGATTCCAGACCAATCAAACATTTATTGCGCAGGAATAAGCTCTCCAAGAAAACCCACGGCCAAAGACAGACACTTTGGAGAGATGACTAAGTCCTCACAGAGCTGTAATGAAAACATTTTCCTGTTTCTACCTGAGCTAATGCCAGGGCTCTACATTTCCAGCACAGTAAAGCGTGAGGTCATTACAGTCACAGGGACGACTGTAGGAAGCATCACTGCTATTCAATTAGCATATCTCAGATTATAGTTATTTTTAGACTATAATATCTACTATACAATGATGTATGGCAGAAGACAGAAAGTCAAAAGAAACAGCATTTTCCCAAATTACACTCTTGATTGCACCAACATAAGAACTCTCTGTGAGTGAATCACATAGTGCCATTTGCACCGACACTGGTACTACTGACTACAGAGTTGCACTAATACTGACCCTCACACTGGCAGTGCTGAACACTAATTAGCCTTGGCATTGATATGCAAACATAGGTACTACTGAACTACTGAGCACTGAAGCTCACATAGATTGACATTAGCACTTGACACTGGCACTTCACATAGACACTGATGTGTGGTACTGGCCACTGGCAGGGTAGGGAGGGAGCGTAGTGTGGCATCTCCCACCAGCGGTAACCCGACAGTTCAGTCAGGGTCACACATCTGTGGAAGTGGTCAAGACCATCAAGGAATCATCCAAAACTGGAAAGAGCACAGGAAAAAATGATTCCTTTATCCCCCATCTCGCTCCACACCCACATACAGACTTTTATTTAGACTTGTTTTTACTCTGAAGAAAATAACTGCCACAGATGCATTTTAAGAGCTTGCCTTGATCCAAAATGAGCTAATGCTCGTGATTATTAAAAGCAACAAAACAAACAGCGAGAGGCTTTGGCTGAACCATGCTCAGCCTGTGTGAAGCTCTCCCACCCATAATTTGAAAATGTGTCAGGGGAAGCTGATATGAAGCAACACTGTGGCCAGAGCTGTTAATAGGCACAAGGATAAACCACACATGCGGCTTGCTTTCAGAGGGTCACGGCACTTTTTAAAGATTTTAAGATTTTTAAATGCTTTCAAAAGACATAAATTCCAAGAACACGCAGTACCACTTCATAATATTTGGTCATTTTGTAGAGAAGAGACATTTAAAAGCACATTTTGGCTGTAACTCTGGCTCGTCTCCTTGCTTTACTTTACTAGACGGGAATGTTCAAAAAGGGTTAGATGAGTAAATATAAGTATTGATAATAAAATTACGGATTCAAAAACCAAAAGTGCCATCATCAATAAAAAGTCATGTCTCCGTTTACAAAAAATACCATTCCAGAATATTTTTTTTTTTTCATATAAAGATTTTGCTCAACTGTAATTGATTCTGTAGCATGTTTTTTTCAAATTTATGATGTGGACAAAAAACTGGGCATCATTACGCAAAATTCCCTGCACTAAAAAAACAATATGATCTGCCGCCAATATAACATAACATAACATGACAGATTGAGGGTGGAGGATTCATCCGTTTTCTACTACATACAATACATTCATAACTGCGTATATCAAAGCACCAAGCAGGAGCCATCTCCCTGACGACTAGTCTGACTCACAGAAAGCCTGGTCAATGTCAGTGCCAGATACTGGATCTGTATCTCCAGTTACTTCCAATATCCCATCACTTGAATGATCTAACAGATAATTCATTTCAAGCTTTAGTTACAATTTCAGACTGATGTCATGTTTTTTTTTTTTTGGCTGACAGCAAAAGAACAGCAAATAAATCCAGCACTAAGGTGCGATATAATGTTTCATTTTCTCCTTTCCATCCCTGTAAAAAATCCCAGTCTGCGACAACATCCTGCTGCAGTAAAACTCTACAGCACCGGGTTTACATAAGGGCTGCGCGCCACGCCCAGTGCCAGCCTGGCTCTGCACACAGGGCTGGCGCCCCTGCCATGCCGATCTGTGACTCTACTTACCTCCCAACCTCCACCCGTACCATCCAGCCCGATGCTCCCATTCAGCCCAATACGCCCCCAGGCCAGCAGCTTAAAGGCCTCTCACTCGTTAATACACGCCAAACTAATCAACGACATAACCGGTCCTCTCCACTCCATTTTAATTTTCACTTCTACTACTCTGCAAAAGCATCTACATCCATTTTTATGAATATTTAATTGTATTTTTATTTTATATGTTTTATAAGTTCCTCTTCATTTCATTGTGTGAGAAAATGTACGCCACTACAGCATATAGCATTGAAACTGGCTACCATGACTAGGAATACATTTCCTCAAGGTAAATTTATGTGTAACAGGATAAGGGTTATTTTATTTTTATTCCCCAAAACTCATGGTACTAGCAATTCATAACCATAGGAATTAATCGCACCTTGTACCTTAGTAATGCTGGATAAAAGTGGCTCGCCATGTTTCATAGCATCAGACATGGTTAGACAAATGCAGTATAGTAGGACCTCGAGCTGTCAGAACTTTCCAGTTCAAACATTTCCACAATATGAACTGAGGCTCCAGACAAAAATGGCACGTTACTAGATTTCTTTCATAAAATACTTAAAACCTTTATTTATCGACAATCACCCGAACCAACAAAATTGTGCCAGGTGATAGAACGTTGAAATCGAGGCCATTCACAGGGCAGAGTTTCCTGGTGCCCATCTCCCACGTACCTCCCATCCTTCAATATGTGACTGCCATTCCTCCAGCACCTCCAATTTCTCCATCTGCCTCTTGGCTTCATTGATGTTTGAGCAAACGGCCTTCATGACCTGGAGAGACTCCAAGACCTGAGAGTAGTCATTGTGCTTCTTTGGGGTTCTCTTCACCAGCTCCTGTTCACAGAAACAGTGAAGCCAATTAGCCAATCAGAGCTCATTGAAGAGAAAATCAGCCTTTGTCCCAGACAAGTAACATGTAAACTCAAATGTGACTGTTGTCCGTTCAACTGAGGTTGTCATCTGTGGGTTGCGTTATGCACATTTTGTTCCCACTTCACTTCAGATGTTGTGACTGCAACATGAATACTTTTATTATTCTTCAAAGCATATCGGAAATTTATTTTTGGTTTACATGACTTGAAATGTCTGCTTAATAAGCCAGCAAAAGCTTGGCATGGTCTGATGACAGAGATGGTAATCAGGTCCGTAGTGTAACAACAATTTTTTTTTTTTTGGCAAATTAATGTAACATTAGGCATTCTTGTCTTTGATGTTTATAAAACCACAGATTTCTGCATTTGCCGTTTAATGAGAATGGCTTTAGAATTACATCTGTGAAAATGAGAAGTTATGTTCAAAGGTAGATCTTTTAACCACATGCTGGTGAGAGTTTAAATTAGGCCTGTGGCATTTAATAATTAATCAGATATGTCAATCAAATAAAGCTTTGTTCACACCCCACCCCCCACCCCCACCAAATGAAGCAAGCGTGTAAAATAGCATTGATTTTTAAAAATCTTTATCAAATCTTCATGGAAAAAGAACAAAGAAATACTAATGTATAATCATTAGAGAGAGTGCTACTTTGATTACAAGAAAATTATTTTTTAACAGGGATGCCAAACTGTGGTCCTGGAGGGCTGCTGTGTCTGCTGTGTTTCCTTTCAGTCAGCAGCCAATGACGGCCTTGAGAGAACAAAGCATGTGGACTCATTAGCCAATCAATGACCTACTTACATTAATCGCTTAGGTTGAAACACACCAAAAACAAAGCACAGCCCTCCAGGACTGGAGTTAGACGCCCCTGTTTTAAAAGATTCATACCAGCCCTGCTTTTTATATTTAAATCCTGTGGCCAATCAAACATTGGAACAACCAGATGCTAAATTACTGTAGGTAGCCATTTTTCAACCCCAGGATGCTTTCATATGTATGTGTTCAGGGTAAGGTTTTAAAAGCATGTATTTTCTTCTGGTCAGGGAAAACAGAACAGCCTATTTGAAACCGTGATCTGAATTTAAAATGAAAGTGCACTTTAAGTAGCCTATGATGGCTGGGATTTAGTTCAGAAAAGACATAGGCCTTCTTTTATAAACTTATTTTTTGTAAGGGATGGAATATTACACTTATGCGACCTTCTTGATCTTAAGCCATACACTAATATGTAACAGAGCATGGCCCTACCTGTCTCGCTTCAAATAGTGACAGCTCTGCTCTGCGCTTCCTGACACCCGACAGCTTTCTCTGGGTTGTCGGACATTGGACAATGTTATGGAATAAGCAACGAAAAGTCCAATTCGTCTGTAAAGTGACGACAGCACTACGCTTTGTAAATAGCCTACTGATATAATTCAGCCTGCAACACAGACGTCAAGTGAAAGGAGACGTTTACGTACTGAGTGGTCTCTCAAAACTCCTTGGTGCAATTGATGGGTCGCAAATTCCCACCAGGGCATCGACTAAGAACGAACACACGTTTGTGTGTAGAAAAGTAGCCTAACACTCGTTAAACACAGTCTCACACGCACACACGACAGCTACATTTGGAGCAACTGTGTGAGCAATTTGTATCACCGCTTCCTGACATTACTGATGGATGGCTTCTTGGTGACAATGGGTGGGTTTAATTATAACAAATACCAATACACATAACTTTTTACTATAAAGTGTAGGCTGTATTAGGCCTACTGCGGAGACCTAATAGTTCAAATAAAATTAATATTTCAAATTACATTTTTATATTAGCCTACAACGCGTAATTCCAATTTAATCTGACCACAAAGTGTATTTTTCAACCCACCCCGCCCGCCTCCCCCAGATACCACTTGTAACCTTGACTACACCCGTGTCCAGCCCACACAGAACGGAAGCAATCCCATAGCAATACCATAGCAATCTTGCTATGTATCCTTAATGGTCAGCATTCAGCAGATGATGCAGTTTATTCACTGGCTAATTAGGCTAATTGCAAAATGCAGCATTCAAAACTATTCAGCTTCATTCTGTCTACCGACCTGGTGCATTCTTCATACAGTTCTCCCTCAACTAAAACTGCCAAGCAACACGATCGTATTTTGCATGAATGGGAGACAACATGGAAGACAGACTTTTATAGGTGAAAAGATGAGGGACGATCATAACGGGCTACGAGATAAAGAAGTGTACGTACTCTTAGGAGGAGAGGATACTTGCAGATCCTTTGAATGGGGGCGACCAGATAGCCTTCAAGTGGCACTTCCGTGTTTTTCCGTCCTCCTAGCAGCATGCAGTTCTGAAAGCACGCGCGGAAACACAGAGCAGTGAGCTGGAGCGATCCATGTCCCATCTCTGTTCTTCTGCTGTCCATTACATGCTCCTCGTAGTCATCAGAGGCCTGGTGCCTTCTGGTTCTGGGTATTACTGCCCTTTTGGGGCTAGATGCTTTCAACCAGTTAATTCAACTCAACTAAAAACACCCCCATTACAGTGCATGTGATGAGTAGCATTAGTGGACCACTGACATTGACCATTCAATTTGCTTCAGTTAAAAGCACACCATTATTAGTGTGTACCTGGTACAAACCCAAAACCTCCCCATGGGTCATTAATCTGTGCCACTGTGAAAAATCAGGAATCGTTTGTGACATCCTGTCTGTGACAGTGATGGATGGGGTTAGGAGTTCCATGAGGGCTGCATGCATTTTAGTAATGTGGGAAAAATACATAGGGAGAGCGGGCCGTCCTTTGTGGAGTGCGTATGCTTATTCGCACACGGTGACCATACACTTTATAACATGGTGCCACTGCAAAGCTGTGTGACCTGCTCATTTGTCAGGTCACACAATGCAGTAGGTCTGGATTTCAAGGTTATCTGATTTTATGAAGGTTATAAAACAGGAGCAGATTAATGCTGTGAAAAAGGAGTCAAAGAGAGGGGATTTAGATAGTCTGCTGGCATTATGTTACAAAACACCAAGGGACCGTCAAGGACTGGGATCCCTGACAGCTTCGCCGGAGAAAATTAATTTATGTCACGTGTGCGGAGCGGGTGCAAGCAAGGACCAGCAGAGGTTGAGATATGGCATTTGAGAGGGAATCTCAGTCTAAATATCATATCTGTGTGGTACAGCCCCTGCTCAATTCTGATGGGGGCGTATCCATGACCATGCATGCATAAAGGAACAGGAAGTTACTTCCTAGCCTTATTACAGATAACTTTAATGTACACTTCTAGTTGTAAGTTAATTTTTCTCATGACCAAACACAATTTCCTATCACCAAAGAGAGGCTTAAAAACAGGCAGTTAAAACAGCCTTCCGTACCAGTAAACATGTCCTCACGGTCCTGATCTTATTGAGCTCCAGCAGCAGCCTCTGAGCCTTCTCATGGTTTCCACAGTACTCATCATAGATCTGAAACCTGCTCCTCTGGAGACACAGAGAGAGAAAGAAAGAAAGAAAGAAAGAAAGAAAGAAAGAAAGAAAGAAAAAGAGTGAGTGAGAGAGAGAATGAATGAATGTTAGGTCATTTCTGTTTTTTTGAAGCCATATAGGACACACCCATTTTACCAGGCCCATTCTCTAGTTATTCTCTAGTCCACGCTCTTAAACATGAATGAAAAGAGAAAAGCTCACTTCTGATTAATGAAGTAGTACTGTAACACACAATTGCAATCATTCACTGAACCATTCACTCTATCAATTAGCTTTCATTCTGCCTTTTCAATTGCAGGCATGCGCAGTTATACAGAACCATTACGCAGATATTTGCGGTCAAGTCCCACTCATCCATGGTCTGATGTGTTTTAATATTATGTTTAGTTCTCTGTAAATTACCATAGTATGACCTAATTTATGATATAAAATCCTGAAAGCACATTGAAAGTCCCTAAACAGGCATGAAAAGACCTGTGCAGGGACAGTTCATTATCGACCCTATAAAGGCATTTAAAAAAGCATATAAATCAATTTTTTCCTGAATTCCAAGATCTAAAAAATACTTTTTCTCACATGGCTGTTAATTTTGGAAATGCAATGGGAAACAAAGACTCACAAAGTGCAGGAAACTGCGTCCAACTTCATGGTGTGCGTGGGGGTCTGGCTGGAGCAGCCCCTCCACCATGGACAGGAAGTCTCTGTGCACAGACAGGATCTCCTCAATGTTTGCAAACAGCCCCTGTGGGACAAAGTGTGGAAGCAAGTTACGTGGCCTGTGGGCCGAGAGCAATTATTTCAGATTTATTCAGATTTATCAGGATGTACGATTGATTGGTTAAGATTGCTTTTGCTGGGGGAACTTGAACTTCGTTGAATTCAATCTTGCTTCTATTGCTGAACACCAAAGTTAATGGATGGTGGTGTCGGTGTAAAGTAGAGCAGGTGAAGAGTGGTGTCTGGGAACACCTGCTAGAGGGTAAAAATAGCTAATTTTGCCTACAGAGCAACAACAGGAAAGTGCAGGAAAACTCTCAACTAGAGCCAATGGAACAGAGTGAGAACGGTACTGAATTATGTCTGGGGGAAAAATCTACAAAGTATCCAATTGTCCAGAGAAGTTCGACTACTCTTCTTCGGCAGATGAGAAATCAAGACGGAAAACATCTTGTATGTGTACTCTCATGTGCATGGAATGCAAGTATGCGCCTTCATGTGGGAATATGAATTACATTTTTGCATTACTTCCATTAAGAACTGGGGGCTGCTGTGGCGGGGAGACGCACAGGACCATGTGTTCTGTTACACCATCCCCCTCCCCACCCCGAGAAGTGACCTCAGAGTGACACACACACACACACACACACACACACACGTGTACCCGAACAGCCAAACACGGCCACGCAGACGAGCCCGTGAGCCTGCGAGAATGGACTCCTCCATGTTTACTTTCAACGGCACGTAAAGCAAAGCAAACTCCCGCTCACGTTCCGCGGACTCGTCCCTTATTGTCACCCTCCTCCGGCCGGAATCAGTTATAAATAGATTATGTTTACAGCTGCTTCCTGGATCTGGACCTTTTTTTACGTTAAAAAATCAGCTATTTTCGGGTTAAAGAAGCCTCCCAAAACAAGAGAGCGAGCTTTATTTGGTTGTTGTTTAAATTTCCGGCCTTTTATTACATTAAGTTTTAAACAGAAGGCTTATGTGCACAGTCTGAGCTAAAAACACACGTTCTCTGCAGAATTTTCCCATCCCGAAAGTGATTTTTCCTTAAAAACTCACCTTGACGGTCTCGTCTGTAATATTCTTATCAATTTTCGTGGCTGCATACTGATTGAGACGATGAAGAAACACCTGTTGGGGAAAGAAAAGAGAAAGGGTTATGCATCATCTAGTACATATAACCATTTTTCCTTTCAAGCTGGCAAAATGGCTATCTCTACAGTGGCAGGCTGTCACATAAAGTGGTATCAGCTTGAGGCACAACTGGAGACTGTTGTAACATACACTGCCCAAGCTGAAACACTCGAGTACATTTCCAGAGCAAATTGCAAGCTGTTACAACTGACACCTGATACTAAACCGCACGTGGAATCTGATCTCCCTGTTGAATGAAGTACAACGGGTCATATGTGATAGCAATATGGTCAGTGACCTTTTTCAGACGTGGTAATTACCCAGGTTTGGAGGGGAATTGCTCAAATCTGTGCGGGTGGGGATAATGGACAGGGGTTTGAGCCCTCTGTAGTCCCAAAGCACAGCATTTCTCACCAGGGTCAAACATGCCGGACAGACACAGTCAGACGCATGAAGACAGGAAGGAAGACTGAGGTGTTTTGTCTTCTGTGAGAAAGGAAATCCCACACGCGCTACAGGCCGGCTATATAAAAGAGGACTACCAAGGTGCTCAACAACCAGGACAAGCGAACTAAAAGAATATTCCTTACCCGGACCACTTCACTGGGACTCACCACAAAATAAAGAGAGCTGGAGCACGCAAAGCTCAGAGCAAAATACCTTTATAGGTCATATATATATATATATATGAAATGTATAAATGCATTTTGCTCTGAGCTTCGTGTGCTCCAGCTCTCTTTATTTGGGGTTAGTCCCAGTGAAGTGGTCCGGGTAAGAAATCTTCTTTTGTGTTTATCTTCTGTCTTTATGGGTGCAAGCACGCACAAACCAAGCAGGTCAGTCAGGTCAAACATTCAAATAAATAACACCTTGAGGAAATTGCACATTATACACTTAAACTTTATCTCCCACCCCCACCCCCACCCAGCGAATAATGGGGGGGGGACAATTCGAGGTCCGGTCCGAAAACCCCCCCCCCCCCCCCCCCCCCCCAACAATTTTTTATTCGAGGTCGAAAAAAAATTACCCCCCCCCCCCCCCCCCCCCCCCCCACATATATTCGAGGAATTAAAAAAAAAATTAATTACCCCCCCCCCCCCCCCCCCACACAAAATATGAATGGCGCGCGTCTTTGTCCCCAGCACATTTCAAACCAAACCTACGCCCATGCCCCCACCCCCACCCATACTTTCCTCCCATTTGTCTCCAGCAAGCACTGTTCTGTAAAAAAACTCAAATGAATGTTCTAAAGTAAAGCCTGGCTGAACACCTTTGTGACTAACTGCGCCAGCAGGCAAGATTAAATATCTAATATAAGACACTTTCAGTCTCCGCAGAGAAAAAAAACATTCTTTCCCATTTTTAATATCAATACTATGACAGGAGTTTTAATAAAGGCCATAATTTGTTTTTATAGGGATATTACTCTCAGTAAGCATTGAAAGATGTCGCTTAAGTGTGGAGAGTGGAGACCTCAATTTTTTTCTTAAAAAATATGACTTAGTCAAGAGACAAATCATTGTGCCATATTCAGTGAGGCGCTGATGGGAAGTATAGTCGTGAACCATTTAAAGGAGGTCCACAAATATTGACATATACCCCCCTTCACCACTGATTTGACAAGATTGTAAGATGTCTCCAATGTACAGGTGTTTATCTTGTTTGTTCTTCCTTTAGGTGCCACACAAGAGTACGATGCATACACATTTAACGTAATATTCTTAATACTAACTAACATAAATAGTGGGAGCTTAATGAAGTGTTGCTGTTATTGCAAACTTGAGTCTGCTGTCAAGTTATGAGAAGTGTGAGTTTAACAACTCCTGACTGGAGCTTACATTATCAAACTGGAAGAAAGTCAGATGAAATTTCAAAGTATTTTTTTTTTTCTTTTATCTAGAAAATTTAATGAGACACAAACAACACAGACAGTTTTGTTACAGTTCTAACTACAATATTCTTTAACAAACAATAGAAAATTGTTGCACTAGGAATTTCATTGACAGCAACCTTTAATTCTGCAGACTCAAGCTTACTCTCTCTCATATGATTGGGGCTGTAAAACGGATGAGTTTAATTGAATGTGAATTCCACTGGCATTAACAGCCTCAAACTAAGAGCTAAGTCGAGCGTATGGCGGCCTGAATCGACACCAGTAGCTGAGTTTAGACAGGCTGAACATTGAGAGGTCATGTCCCAATTCTACCTTCACAACCCTGTAGGCTACAGTCTCATTACCCGTGTGAGCCAGACAGAGAGTGCTTTCACAAGAGAAAAAAAACCAGTTCATTGCTAATAAAAAAAACTAGGGATGCACCGAAATGAAAATTCTTGGCCGAAACCGAAAACCAAAAATGAGAAACCAAGGCCGAAAACCGAAAACCGAAACACCGAAAGAAATGATTGTCAATTATTAGAACCATTGCATTTATGGCTATGACTGTGTACTAACCTCACTAAAATCAAAGCATTGCAATTCAAGAATAAATCAATTACAAAAGTATGAAAATATTTATTTAGCACTGACATTACAGCAATGCACAATATAAATTAAAATTCAAAACAAAATGTTTAACTTGACCCCGCTCATGTGTACATTAAATAATAATGTACAGGCCTATAACTGACTGGCCTGCTGAAAGATTGTAAAATTAAATATGTTCTCTCATAAAAACACAAAGTGCATTTAAGTCAAGTGCCTTTTAAATTTTTCTCTGTAGGACTACTACAACAAAGTGCATTCAGAACAAGTGCAACTGCTGAAAGATATAACAATATTTTCTCTGTAGGCCTACAACATAACAGTGTATCAAAACAAAGATTGCCATAGCCTGTAGGCTAGGGGTGCAACGGATCACAAAACTCACGGTTCGGATCGTATCACGGTTTTGAGTCACGGATCGGATCATTTTTCGGATCAGCAAAAAAAAAAAAGGGAGACAAGTATATCTTTGCTTTCCATTTATTCTGTAAAACACTTAAAGCAAGGAACTTTTGCCCATGGTCTTAAATGAAAACAACATTCAAGATGTCCAATGTTTAAGTAAAATCTTAAAATATATAAAATATTCAATACTCAATTGTTAAATCAAAGTGCAATATGAGGCATGATACCTTCTTCCTTTAAACATGGTAGTGAATGAAAAAATAGCCTGTGTAAACGTTGACGTTAATATTATACTTTAGGTGAGTCTGGCTTGGTTAACATTAGCCATAGCCTTGGATCAAGACGGTCAGGCTTGTACCAACAAGGCTAGTTAGCCATATATATAACGTTATAATTAATAATTAGAACAGTGGTGTTAACATCACTAGCCTTGCCTTATCCATATGAATAACAAAATTAAATACCCCGGGCTCCATTACATATTGTTTGACGAGGCGAAGCACAGACTGGAAAGTAACATAGCGTTAAGGAGACGCTCCTTCTAACGCTATGGACCAGAGCTAAATTGTAATCATAAAACTCCGTTTTTTTTAAAATAGTCATGCACACATTTTTACAGTGCATACGGCAGGCCTTGTTGACGGATTTGGAAGAGATTTCGTAGCTCTGGTTCCAAAAATGAACGAGTATTTAATGTGTTAAATCCGTGAAAATTACATTACAGTGGGTGAGCTTGCTCTCAAACGGTCTCCCCCTGCGAAGAGGGGCGGGGCTTAGCGATAGGTCCAATGCGCTTCAGAGTAAAACACAGCACGCATCTGTCTTTTCACTGCAACTCTGCATCGAGATTTAGGGAATTATTACTTTAAAAAGTACTAGCGGCAGTAAAACTGTAATTCACTATGATGGTTAAATTTTGCAATTAATCCGCGGTTCACATGCGTGCCGAACCGTGGGGGGCGATCCGTACGGATCACGGATCAACTACGATCCGTTACATCACTACTGTAGGCCCTTAACAACAACAAATGCACCAAGAATTGTGGATGTGCAAAGTGGAAAACAGATATTGAAATAACTCCACACCGCCGACATGCTGGCTCTTATCCAGATAACCGTGTGCTGGCTGCGCTTTTTGTTTGCGTCATTACAATTCTGTTTCGGCCGTGTTGTTTCGGTGATTTAGGTCTTTCGGCCGAAAACCGAAAATGCACTTTTGGGCCATTTTCGGCCGAAAATTTTCGGTGGCCGAATTTTCGGTGCATCCCTAAAAAAAACTGTGATAATCTATATCCTGACAAAGCACGAGAAAAACAATCGATAAGGTTATTGAAAAAAAATTGTAAACAGACTTATGAATCATTTGCGCGAATGCATTATGGCTGGATTGCACAGGGAAGACAATGAGAGAACTTTTCCTGCTGGCCGGCATCGCAGACGCATATCTCTAAGGGGAGCAAACGAAGCAAACTTTAACCGCCGCCAGAGCGAATTAATTTCTCACACCTCGTTTCACACCTAAGTAATATACCTGAGGGTGATAGGCCAGAATTCAAATGCCAAATGAAAAAGGGTTGTTACATGCATCTGGGCTCAGTCGGCTCCATCTCCAAAATTGCCCAGACATCACAATCAGGTTTTCGAAGTGGCAGGGATGTCATGCCAGACAGAAGGCCAAGCACGTCCCTTCTAGCCGCTTGCTAGCGGCTGAGTGATCCACTAAGCCCAATATAAGAAGTACAGCGAAACTGTGAGCTGTGAGACTTAGGGAGTCTGGCTATTTTACGAAGAAAGCAGAGATTTATGTCGGAATCAATCCTCTGGAATTAGGAACGCGCCTTGAGAACGAAGTCCAGGCTACATCGTGACCGTCTCCTCTAAGAACAGTATCACAATCTACCCGTTGGTCTTCGAAAGCTCTTAAGAACAGAGATTACATGTAAGCTGCTAAAAATCGATAACTGGCAAAGCTCACGTAAACAATTTAATGACGACCTCTACTGGAAATTAAACATTTCCTGTTTCTGTCGAACACGAGTGGTAATTATGCCGCCAGTATAAACACTGCATTGCAACTGCTGGAGAATGGAAATAGATACGTAGTCCTGATGTGGGACGGAAGACTGCAGTGGAGGGCAGTTTAACTAGGAGAGTCTTTCCACTGCCTTGCTAATTACAAAGTAAGAGATGAGGGCCATGAGGTCGATTACAGGGACACGGGCTAGGCTTACGAGGCTTACATATCTAATTAAACTAAATCACATTGTTCACAATGTATTCCAAGCAATAATCCAAGTCACGAAAAAGGAAACGATAATTGAACATTCAAAATTTGGTCTCAAGTAAAACAAGCACGGTTCAAATAATCAGACTCTTTGTGCGACGGCCCATCGCACTTGATATGCTGCAACTGCTGCAACCAAACAGAACCAAACAGAACCTGATTAGCCATTCAGAACCCGGCGAGCGTGTAGCATCAGCCCTCAGCCTCTCCACTGGTATGAGAATCTTGGGAGATATTCTCTTTCCCCAATGACACTTTGTGACATCAAAGCACGTCCACTGTGAAAGTCCAAATTTATCGCTTAACTGTACTTTGAAGCTCAGCTTTCTTCTTCTCTCACAAAACGTCCTTCAGTTGCTTTTGTGTGATGCCACCCTCGTGTTTAATTACACCATGGCCAGGATTCAATACACATTTGTCCTCAACCTTGAATAAAAATTAAGATCTAGAATATCCTCTCTTCACAAGTGCAGCTTGGAGAGTCTAGCCATCATTAAAACAAATTTTGTGAAGAAAAAGTGCCACATTTACATACTTGTTAAAGCTAAGAACAAATGCTGACTGAATACAGGCCTAAGTGATTTTAAATTTAAATACATTTTTTTGCCACTTTAACCTTAAACTGTGTTAGTATATAAATGGACACGCTAATAAAAAGGCAGAGTGAAAAAGATCCACTCAACTGAGTCTCTGAGTGCCGACCCAAAGAATAATCACTGCAAAACAGCAATAGAAAATACATAAGTTTACTTCATAGCATAGTTTGCTACTGAGCATACAGTATATAACTGCTGGAATCATCGAAACACCACAGGACATGCAATGTGCACTTGCTCCAGCAGAGAATCAGTCTCAGGCCAACAACCGCTCTGAGGTTTACTTCCATAAATCTGCCCCACTTGGCGCCATCAGGTTTGCAATGTAAAGGGCAGCAATCAGGTCCATGGGTGAGCCACAATGGGGGGTACGGTGGGGGGTTGCAGTCTCAGGGTTTCCTGGTTTCCTGCCTTTAAACCATCGGCCTGTGGCCTCTCTGATGCGGTCTGTGGAGACCCATGGAGGGAGCCGCGAGTGGCACAGTGATAAGGAACAGATGTCACCCTTCCCCGTCCGCGTCTCGGAGAGGACAGGGGCATTCTTTTACTCCAAAATGGATGCTCCTTTCTTTGGCCAGGAAGCCGTAGTGTCTGGAAAGTCTGGGACTATCAGAAGCGAGCTTTATCACCATCCCTCTACAGAGCATGGCGGGGGGGGGGAGGGGGGGTTCTGTTACCCCGGCCACATCAAGAGACTCGGAATGCACTTCAGAGGATGGGTGACAGACCAGTGTGTCCAATGAGAGAGAATGAAAGAGAAAGAGTGAGTGAGAGAGAGAAAGATCAAGAGAGAGGGAGAGGGAGAAAGAGAAAGAGAGAAAGTGTGAGAGAAAGTGTGAGAGAAAGATAAAGAGAGGGAGAGGGAGAAAGAGAGAGAGAGGGAGAGGGAGAAAGAGAAAGAGAAAGAGAGAAAGTGTGAGAGAGAGAAAGTGTGAGAGAGAGAAAGATGAAGAGAGGGAGAAAGAGAGAGAGGGAGAGGGAGAGGGAGAGGGAGACAGAGAGGCTTCAGATCACATTCAAGGAAGTAGAAAAGATGAGATAGTCTGTGCTCCAGTTTATTTGAGTCCCTGCAGACCCTGTATTTGCACTGAACTTACTGTAATAAATGGGGACACACAGGGAGGGGAGGGGGGGGGGGGGCGGGCAATAAGCTTATAAGTTTACAGCAATAAGCAAAAAGCTAACACTACATTACAGCAATGCTGTGTTTGTATAGTTAGCTGGAGGAAAAGTAGATAAAAAGCTCATAAGAAGAGCTAATGCTACCCTGTAGTCAGTAGGCTGCAGAAACAGAACCTACCTACACCACAGCAGACAGCCTATAGATTCAGATTCCAGATGGCGTGCCAAGGTGATAAATCCCGCCGTTATTTGACAATAACCAGAGGAAAAGACTAGGGAACACTTAGAGGGTCTTCTTCTTGGATACAGCCGAGTCAGGCCAGAGTGTAATGCTTTTCACCGGCAGTGGGACCTGGCCTGGCGCACATCCACACAGCTTGTGTGCTCATCATCAGCCCTCATCGCAAAGAGCTCTGAGAATCACTCTGTACCTCTTTCTACTTTTCATTTTCATCCTACTGGATTTGGAAAAATGGTGTTAGCAGATGTGTTTGATGGTCCCTTTGTCCTTTATTGAAGTTATGTGATGTGAGTGTTTCTCTCTCCCTTCTAAAACATTTATCTGGTTTCTCCTCCAATTAGTATGGACACTTCCAGTAAATATGGCAATTTGCATGTTCATGCTGTGAAATAATTTTGAATCAGCAGAAGTGTTACCACAGGGGAACCGAGCAATCTGCTTCCTCGTTTTACCTGATATTAACGTTGATATTTTGTGCTGTAAAACTGAGGAGCTTTCCACCTCTGCAAGAGGTCAATTCTTTAGCATTGTCTATTTTCTGCTGTTCTCTCACCTAAAAAAGAGCTTGGAGGAAACAAGGTCCTTTTCAGACATGCTGGAGTTCACTGTGTGTCCACAAAACTGGGCCATTTTGCCTCAATAGTAATGCAAATTAAGCAAGTTAAGCAGTGGGTGCAATCCATGTTATTTTTCTGATCACAATTCATAATTCCAATAACTACATTTTATATTTAGAAACATTAACCATTCACAAAAAGACATGAAAATTATTCTACTAATGTATTCTGAGAAAAGTAGGTGTACATGTATTCAGCAGATTAACACGCTAATGGGAATGGCCGTAAACAAAAACTAGCACATGCTCAGGGCCTCCAGGAGTGAAATATTACCATTGGAACCCATGTGTTAAAAAGCTAATGGAGGACCGTAGAGAAGCAAGACTTGAAAAGCAGATTAACATTTTTTCAAGAGTTCCAGAGTACAGTACTCCAAGAGTAAGCTTCAGAAACTCCATCAATGTCCAAAGCATCGCCTGCCCAGCGTCCTTTGTTTCACTTGGATGAACTCGCCAGCGCAGCTCACAGTCCTTGGTCACATGCAGAGGGCTTTAATTTGTGTTATATGTCAAGTGTCAACTGGTAAGAAAAACACCAATGCTTAAGCAAACACTTCTCTTACAACTAAAGCCGCTTGAAACGTTGAAGAGAGATGTATATATGTTTACCGAGTTTGGAACCGGTTTAATCAGTTATTTTGTCCCATACCATGGAAAAGCTTCAGGAAGTCTCAAAACATGATGCACTTTATCATATAAACAATTTAACCTAGCATGGTGCTTTATAACTGCAGACTACATAGAGACAGCAACCCTTCCACTAGATTAGATTCATCCCAAACATCTCAGTGAATACAATTACGTTTTCCCTTATGTCTGAGTGACACTGTTCTGAATGACACAATTAAATTCCAGTAGACTATTCCCTTTAAACCACCATGGAGATCAGTGTAATTAATTTTAAACCGGCTCTCAAATTGCATAAAGTCTCTCTGAGCTGCATAAGGCAGGACTGTTCCGGATTGCATTTCTGGCAGTGCGGTCACAAGATGGAGATGGGCACTTGTAATCTTTTGCGTTGCCATGTCTACGGCACTCTGACTTTAAGACTCTGCTCTTTTGGGTTTCTTTTGGCCGGCGGGCCGGCGGGTCGGCGGGTCGGCGGGTCATGGCATTTCTGCAGAGTGGTTATGCAATACCGGACTCCAACATCTATCCCGCGCAGACCTACATCTATCCCGCGCAGACCTGCTGTCATAAAGGGTAGCCGTTCCTTCCGCTAAATCTTTATCTCTGCCTTTCTGGGAAACAAAACAGCATTGTGCAGGGCCCACAGACGCCGTCACACTTGTACAACAGCCGCTTCCTGTGACCAAACACTCCCAGCCAGTAACAAACACACTGGACCAAGCCTTAAAGATGGTGCCCCCGTCCTTCGCTTACAGTCCAATGGGAAGCGAGTGACATGTTAGATTAATGTAAAGTACTAATTCACTGTGTATGCGTGGGGTTTACATAATCACACACAGTATTTACGCTGATGGGACAAATCCTACCCGGGGAGCAGTGGAGAGGATATATCTGCCAAAACAAAAGGTTGCTGTATACGTTTTGTTATAAGTATAAAATGTAAGTGCTCCCACGCTGTTGAAATTTGAGTGCAGTGCAAGGATCAACTACACATCTGTTTTTGAAATTCAAGTTAAGACTTTGAGAAATTTTTAGCGTGGGGACAAAATAGGCCAATGCCTCTGTTCACATGAGATAATTATTTAATGATCCAACACCACTATAAAAAAATTAATTTTTTCCACATAATCCCGGGATCATAAAGCAAAATCTATAAGAATCAGTCATAGTACCATCAGGTACTATGAACTCAGAAAATGTAGTCTCAAAATACAAGCATTTATTTATAAATAATGTTTTCAGAGCAAAGTCACTACTGTTTGGCACTTTAAAATGTATATGCATATAACATTTTTACACATTAACCCAGCCCCCTCAGCACCACAACCCAGCTGCTTCCAATGCAAGATTTTCAGTTCAATGGCGCAATGCGCTAGTTAACATGTGATGCTGTGAGCAGCAGCAAGCAAGCACAGCTAATAACCTAACCAAGCATCCACTAAGTCTACAGTAGTGATTCGCTGGTGTTGAAATACCACAATAAGCACAATCCGTTTAAAACATCTTTTTAGCTCCGTCTGAAGAAAATGAGTTGTGATGGACAGGATAACTTTAAGTTTAAAATGCTGAACATGTGCTTCACATTCAAACCGGCTTTGTAAATCTTCTCAGGATTAATTCCAACGGCACTGCATGCTTCAGCATAGCAACGTGAAGAAGGACAGTGAATTGTACCAATCACGTTAATCTACGACTAAATTACACACTGGAGTTTTTTTTACTGACTGTATGCCTCAGCTGGTCCTAAATGATGGCCAAAAAACATAAGTGAAACATTATGAACGTATGTATTAAATGGGCTAAGCACGCTACATAATGTTCAAATATATGTGCCCTGCAGTGTTGATTTGCATGAGCAGCTGAGCTAGATTAGATTTGCAATGCGCATGAAGCCAAAAATCTGTCTTAATAAGGAAATAGTCATGCCACCATTACAACCATGATGAATGCAACCAGTTTGATCACAAAAATGGTTTATTAATGCTGGCAGGGGGGGAAAAAACGCTTTATTTACTGTGGGTTTTTGTGTTTCGTAACTGGCCCATTATTCAGTGGGTTGTAGGTTGACTGCAAGTTGTGTAGATCTAGTGGCCCACAAAGACATTTTCTATTGTATCAAGATCAGTAGAAGAAGAACATCGTGTCTGTGCCAGAGGATAAAGATGAATCCAGCTAAGTAGAGTGTGCATAATTTTGTTTGTTGGGGTAACTTTGGTTATAAAACAACTTTCTCTCATACACTTTCTCCCTCCCTCTCTCTCTCATTCTGCCTTTCTTTCTCTCTCTCTCCCTCTATCGCTTTTTTTCCTTTGTCTTTCCCTCTCATTCTATCCCTATATGTTTACCTCTCTCTCCTCCTTCTCCTCTGTGCAGGCAAACACACTCATTAATAAACGCACAAAAGACAAAGGCCTTTGGGTTGCAGGCCCAGTGACACAAACAGCACGCTGGAGTTCAGCACATTCTCCAGGGCTCTGTGGCACAGAATAAACCAGTGGCCTGTAAAGGCCTGCGGGGCAACATGACCCGTTCCTGGAACAAGGGGCCCCACTACTGTGCACAGGCAAAATAAAACAGCCAAGGGGAAAAATCAATCAAAAAAAAAAAAACACCAAGCAACAGCTTGGCCTTTGGATGTGCAGCCAGTTTATTTTTTCCTGCAAAAACCCCTGTGTTGCATAGTTCTCTGACAAAAAAAGATTATGAAATACATTTCTGAGAGTTTGGGGCAGGTCGGAGGCTGGCTGCCAGCGCTACTGAATCCCTGTGCTAAAGAAGCTCCTCTCGCTGGAACTCGACACGCCATGCGAGGGAGTGATGCCGAGGTTTATGGGAAACTCTGCGAAGGGTGTCCCGACAGCTTCCACAATTGATGCGAAAGGGGCTCTCTGGTGCACCCCACGCACAGCTGGGCCTGCCTGCTAGAAGGCAGGTGGGCGTGAGAACAGGTCTGCGAACCCTTCAGAGTCCTCCTTCAAGGACAAGAAATGAAATGAGGCTGGAGCTCAATTAAAATACAAGAGGGGCAGCTTCCGTAGCTAGGTCACGAGGGGATGAAAGGTGTGGCATTAAAATTCCCTTCCTTACTGTAGATGAAATGATGCTAACTCCAGTGAAACTTACTAGCAGCTCACGGGTCCTTAAGTGGTCGTTAACTGCCAGTCAAGGAAAACTGTATTCGCCCGTGTCATTTCAGTTCTCAAGCGGCGTAAGACAGCAAATATTTCAGAGAAACCGTTTTGCCAAATGGCAAATGAAAAAAACGACGATACACGGAGAGGCAACGGCTTTATCCCCCCCTGTTGAAATGTTGCTGAGAAGCACAGCAGACTGAGGCCGGTCTGTAAATGGGGGATCTGTAAGACATGCCTGTCATTTTCACGGACTAATGGCACCGCGAGGACCCATCCCAGCCGTTTTAAGCTACTCCAACAACAGCGGACGTTCAGTGGGAATACTCACAGGAAACAGGGTCTATAAATACAGTGAAGAATGCTAACATGTTGCCTTGGGACCAGGCAAACTCATCTGCAGATGGAAAGACGGGCTGCAGACTGGGCCGCGTTGCGCATTTTCCCTCCCGTTTTTACTAGCAGCAGGAGGCAGACCTCTTTTAATGCTTCCCTTTGTTTCTCGCAAGATGCCCGTTTCTACGATTCATCGTGCGAGTTAAACGTACGACTCGGTCTGGCGGCAGATGACAAAATCCATCGTAAGATGCCGCAGAATTATGAATCAACGGCATTCAAAGAGGCTCCGTGTAAAAAAAGAGTCTGCTGCAGTCCTTATTTCAGACGCTTTTCATTTCAAGACGCTCCGATCGGGTAAAAAAAACACCTTTTCTCTCCTTGCCCCCGCATGATGTTACATTAACGGCTCTGGGGCAAAGCAGGTGGTCCTCCAGGTCTCAAATACATTGGCTAACTTTGAACAGAGAAAATTAATTGCGGCCTAATGTTTCAATGCTATCCCCTTCAGTGCTGTTTATTAGAACAGCCAAGACATGCATAGTTGCAGTGGAACTGCATTTTATTATACTGCGCACCCTGTGGTCTCCATTCAGTAATTCATATTGTATGGATTTGTAGATTATTTTCAAGCTTCTAGTCAGTAGGGGGTTATTGCTATTTAAGATCGCTGCCAGTATAACGGCAGTCGGGCTGCTGAGAGTTTGTTATTTAATTTGCTTCAGTTGAAAAAGGATACTCTTAAGCTTTCAGATTGTTTACATGATTAGACTAAGTTTCATGGCTGCAGGGTTGCCATTCTGGACACATCAAACCATTCTGGAACGGTGGCGCTCTCGCGGAACAAGATTCCTTTGCGCGCATCTTTGTGAAAAAATTGGACACAGTCAATAAAGAGCGGCGACTCGGCCTCTTGCGAAAAGAGCGGCGTGAATTTCAATGAAAAGCTGCTGTGTGGCGATGGCTCTAAGGAAAGTGGGATCAATGCCATCTTTGTATGTGTGAATGAACAGCGCTCCTCCCGAACCCCCCTGGGGATGCGGAGCACTTGAGCAGATTCCTGCCTGGTTAACGGTGCAGGGGACTGAAGGCCACTTCTTCTGGCGCGGCCCAGATGAGGGTGACCTGTGCCAACTGCCCGCCTCCAGCGCCATCGCTTTGTGCGCTCAGCGGTCGACCCCTCCCGCCTGCCCAGGCTTCCCGAGTACCCCGTCACCTGACGGAAGTCTCTTGGAAGGGCCACTGACTGACACCAGTTCCCTGTGAAGAAGACTCGCATGTGAACTCAGAGCCCAATGACCTCCGGTTGCACTTGCAGCTGGCTAGCTTTGCCAGAACCGCTATCACACATCGAGCACAAGACTCTTCCAGAGATAAGCGTGAATTAGAAAAGCCTGGATAAACAAGCATGTGAGGGCCCATTTATTATCATTTATAATCCCTTTTTTAATAAAAAATTAATTACATTTAGGAAAATGCATCCCGAGCCCTCAAGAGGGGGAAAGGCCAATGTTAATTTTAACAGAGAGCAGAGGGTTCCCAGTTCTCTCTTCCAAAATAGAAACCGGTTCTGGGTATTTTACAAGAAGTAGGAAATATCCCAGAGGACTAAAAGGGGTAATAGTGGGACGAGGGTCATCTGCTTTGCCCAAAACACAAGAACCCTTGTCCGTCTCCCACAGCCTCTGAGGCACTGCAGCCAAGTCTCTAATTACAGAATCTTGAAGAGAAACAGAAGAATTTACCATGTCTGGCTCATGAATCCTGCCCCATTCTCCACAGCATGTACAGAAAAAAGCAAATGGCAGACTCCCTGTGGCACATCCTGTTGGGACAGTCTTGCTCTCAGTGTAGCGCGGAGATGCATCCTGCGGCCAGGATCAAATGCAGGCCATGTGGTCCGTGGTTGGGAGTCGCACAGAGAGATACTCAACGGGTTGCAGCGTTGCTCAGGGCGGGAGGATTTCTGGTGGCAAAACACCTGAACACTGAAGCGCTCTTCTTAAAGGCGCCTTGAATCTGCCTGCGCATGCTGCTTCAGCTGCAGTCCTCCAGTAACGGCAGAGCGCTGACAGAGCACGGCCAACCCAATTGGTGGAGATGTTTCGCCTCCAGCTGTGATTAGACATTCCAAAATGGAAAATATATATATATTTTCTATATATATATATATATAGAAATGCAAATTTATACAAAATTTATTCAAAAGTATTTTCATGCCGACTATCTGTGGACTCGTCCATTCTGAAGGTTTTGTTCTTGTTCTGTGGTGTTCAGCTAAGTATGGAAAAAGAGAACACTTCACTGGTATCTGTCACAGCGCAAGCGTAGCCCCAACAATGGCAACATATTCCAAAAACGCTAAGTGATTTTTGCCTGAGTGGTTACCGCAACAAAACAGACGTGTATCCACTTTCAAGGAAATGTGAGAGGGTCGTGCCAGCTGCTTTCACACTGACCCTACGGTATAAGAACGTTTATCTACACAGTTGGCCGGACTTAATCTTCCAGAATAAGAAAAACAGAATCACAGTCCGAGCCGAATCCTTACCCTACAATTCAGGTTCACCAAGCGATGCCCTTTTCCATTTCTTACAAATAACACTGCAACATGAGGTTATGTTATACTAAACCCCCTTCAGGGAGAGCAAAGGCAACAGGTCAACCCTTGACAGAAAGCAGATGTTCCGCTTCAATAGCCTCTCTGGATATATGGCATTCTATCTGAATAGAAAAATAATCTGCATATTTCCATTACCTGACCAACAAACGACCCGGCATGCAGTATAAATTAGTAGGTGAATTGTAAAGCTGCAGAGAGCTTTGCTAGAACGGAACAACGTATAGCTTTTGTAGAGCTCTTTAGCCCCATCCTAACCGCCTCATTGGCCTTTAAGAAGTGATCACTGAGGAGAAGATACCTTTGTCCTTTGTCATTCCAGGAGCCTCCTCCTGCTACCTGCAATGTTATGTGTTCAACTGCATGTGTTCAAAAAGTTGTTCAAAACAGCGAGCAAATCTCAAAAAAGAAAAAAGAGCAAGCCTTGTACGTATAGAAGGATGTATTTTTAAACAAGAGTATACCAACCCTTATAAGGTGCTGGAGTACGGACTACAAACCACATAGAACATGGTGCTGTCAGCAACGTGTTTCATCCACAGATTTCATCAGGCTAAGTAAAGGATTTACTGGGACCAGGTGCCTTGTGAGGGCGATATAGAATAGGGGATTGGGAAACACTAATCACCAGGGGTCACGTACAAAAGCCTGGCAATAAAAGGACCGAAACATACCATAGCCACATACCACGAATATACAAACAAGAAGTGCAGAAAACTGAAAAAAATATTAACTATACACACAAATGTACAAACCATAAAATATGGTTGAATAAAACTTTCTACTTTACTACATATTCTATTGTGCTTTGCTGTATTAATTTATTTCATCACCGGTCTAAGAGGAAGAAGAATCGGATCTCACCAAAAATAAATAAATAAACAAAAATAATAGTCTCCTCAATAATAGGCCAAAATAAAACCTTAGCATTAGGGGAGGGGACAGGGGAGGGACGGAGGAGAAGAGGGTTCTAGAGAGGTCCAAAAGAGGCGGAGCTCTGCTTTTGTTAAGTGACACAAGCGCATCCCAACAGATGGAAGGGGGGGGGTATTCCAAAGGCCGCCTGTTGCCGTGCCAGCTCAAACACTGGGCCCTTGTGTAGGTGCCCAGTCCATGTGGCATGTGAGCCTAGCAAGTGTCCGCTAGTGCTCCACGCCTCAGACACTTGTCACACGTAGGCTCCGCGTGACAGGCCAGCTGGCAACAGCCGAATCAAAGGGCACCCTCTTCCACAGGGAGCTCCAGAGTCTGCGCACCCTCAGCAAGTAGCACCTAAACTCAATTTCACACAGGAATGACCATTTCTGCCCACTCTAAACAAACAGCACAAGGCATTGTAATAACAATCCTGACCATCCGTCTTAATGTTGTAAAACGGCTCCCATTAATAAAAACTTTGTCCCGACCCCGATTCCCAGCTAGATGAAACCGTCAGCACTATCGGAAGGTGTGGTTATATCTGAATGCACTGGTTAACAGCCCTTGATAATAAGGTGTAGTAATTTACTTTAATGTTTAAAAATTTATATATACATCTTTTATCTATTATAAATTAATCATTTTAAATTTCAATATAATGCAAACAACGGACAGTCGGTCACTGGTAGAACTCCCTGGCTGTGGCCCAATGTGACATGGGGTATCTCTAGCGGTGCAGTGTTTGTGACTCCTGGCAAGGAGGAGGAGGAGGAGAAGGGGGGCTCCACAGACTCCACAGGAAACATGGAGCACAATGTAAGGCTGGGGAGTGCCAGGAAGGAAGGAAGCCCTGCTCACAAATGGACACCAAAACAAAAGCAGTGGAACTCACTGCCTGTAGCCCCATTTCAGACACTTACCGCACAGCCAGCTCACAAACTCAACTGTTAAAAACTCTGAAGAAATATCAGAGAGAGCGCTTCAGTTGCACCTCAATTTGCTTCATGAGGGAGGAAAAAAAACAAATGTTTGGATTCTACTGGGCTTTTATTTTTAGATTATGCTATGAATGACTCCATTCCAAAATTTTCACAGGAGGATTCTAACATCTGGATTGGATTAAATACAATCTCATGGCTGTAAATTAAATGCCCCTCAAATACAGGGTCAGACCAAAAAGTGCCCAATAGTTTCATCATAATTTCAGGGCACTCAATTTCCTTTCATTTTTTGGGACCAAGATAATTTTTCTCCTGGAAGGTCTCCTAAAATATCAGGTAACAAATGTCGGAATACCGGAAACCAGAAATGGGAATATTGATTTCAGAAATGAGGCACCCTATAATATTTGGCTAGTAAAAACCTGGGTGATTCCATATGACCCACAGAACCCTAATGATCAATCACTACTTGCCCAGCAGGGCATCATTAGTGCCAGCAGCCTCCTCCTCTGACCTCCCCCACAACACCAAAACAAACAAGAAGGAGTGAAATTGTGTTAGCCTAGCACAGCAGAAAGGTACAGAAGCACACTGCATCCATCTTAGTATAATCAGGGCAGACAGGAGGCACTTTAGCCTCCCATATTCTTCCCAGGAGGCGATGGGGAAAGGGCGCCATTTTACAACACGAAAATGAATCGCGTGGAACTACGAGAGGAAAAACAACACCTCTCTTAGTGCAGGCCCCAGAGCCAGAGAGGAGTCCGCGTTTAACCTTGGGGAGGTAGTTAAACCTACTGCCAAAAAATGATGGAAAAAGTGCGGTGCATTTAATTGAAATTTCTTACTACCTGGGACTCACAATGGGAAAAAAACAGGGTCCTGATTAGGGAGATCCGAATCTTAATTATGCTCTGTGTAGCAGAGGAAAGCAAGCTTTTTGTCAACAAAGTACAGAGAATAATGGACGGAACTTATGCAGCCGGCGCGGCCTGCAGGTCTCGGGGTCAGCGAGGGCCCTTTCTGCTGGATTCTGCAGGTCCCAGGACAGCCGAGGTGAGAGAGGAAGGTGGCGTGTAGGAGCAATACCTCACTTTAATTACAGAGGATTCGCTAATCGCGCCCCAGAGCACGCGTCCCGGAAAGACGATGCGCAGTGAACTCAATCCCCTTTCTGCAGGTAGTTACCTCGTCTCTGTCCGGGCTCTTTTTACATCGCCAAAGCAGGTGACCCATTAGCAACCTTTCATCGAACACCACCATTCTGCCAGCCGTGTGGGCATTTGACTTACAAGGTGAAGCCATGATGAAGTCTCCTCAGAAAGCTTGCACACTGGCCTGCAAACAGTTCTTCGTTTGCGCTTTACTGTATGATTCTATCTAAAATTGTTTCAGTTTGAATATTGTAACGGGGACTTTCCTAACATTTGTCAGGACAAAATGCATAAAACAGTACAAATGCATAAACCCAGGCTTCCTGGGTTTCTGTTTCCAAGGCAACCGGGAGCTGCAGACGTAAAGATTAAATGACAGGAAAGGGATGGGGGACCGCCGGCTGTGAGAAGGTCGCAGGTCACTGTCCATCCTCCTCGGGCCACACCACTTCTCTTGCGTCACGCGTAACACGGCGTCGCGGCCAGCGCATCCGCCGCAGTGCGGGAGAGACCGGGGGCGGTCCCCACAGGCGGCCTTCACTGGCTGCCCACATGCGGAGCATCGCAGCAGACCGCGCGCTTGATTACATGTTCCCAAACTCTGGGGACCGCGAGAGACATGCGAATCGGCCATTGGCGCGGGGCCTTCGCTCAGGGCGTTAATACAGTGAATTATGAGTTCCTTCGTCGAGGCCAGTCTAAATGAAACCAGCGCGGCTTTTTAACGCATTTCTTCTGAGGAGAGGGTCTCTGGGGAAGCCTGTTGAGAGGGGGCCAAAGCATCAAACGGCAATAACACGGGTGCCTGAGAGGAAAAGCAATCTCGTCCTAATTTACTGCGCTACCATTCACCGAACGTTAACCATGTTTTAGGAGCGGGATAATCAAGGTTTCAAAAACATTACATTACGTGGGCGGTTCACTGTTCCACTGGGCCTAGGCGAAACAAGGTTTCAGAGGGCCCACTTAAAGAATAGCAGGGCTCAAGGGAATGCATTACACTGAGCTATATGAGATCTGTTTCTCTACATGTAGGCTATAAAGAGTGCCAAGGTTTACAGCAGAACCTTTCCAACGTTTTCTCATGGAAAGGCTCATCCCACAGTACATTTAACCCATGGATGGGCTTGGTGCATTGTGCCAGAAAACATAATTGCTTCCCTTTAAATCTTAATTGCATAAACTGTTTCGCAGGTCCTCAGCACTCTATCATCAATCTCTGAGCAAAGCCGCACTGGCAGTGATATTAGCGCACTATAAACTATAGAACCCCAAGAGGGAGGGGTGCAGGCATTATGCAGTCCACAATTTCCAGACTGTAATAAAATAAACTCATCCATTTTGTACAAGGAACCTTCCCTGAAAGAGTTTGACTTCTTCTTGGCTTTCGACAGGTGATTGTCTGAGACAGAAAATGACTAACTACAACCACGCATTATCCATCAATCCACTTTCTAAAACCCTTCCTTCTGGTCATGGTAGTGGGGGGGGGAAATACGGTTCGCTCACACATCCATACCCCAAACGCTGTGGGGAGGAAGCCAGAGTACCCAAAGGAACTCCACACAGACGGGGAGAACGCGCAAACCCCACAAATAAAGGCCCTCGGCTGGGATTCAAACTCTCGGTACCTTCTTGCTGTGAGGCGACGCTGCTACTCACTGCACCATTGTGCTGCCCAACACCCACTATTATCACAACACACTATCTTAGATTACATAAAATCCATCCTAGACATCAGTAGTTTCCTTTAATGAGGGACGCTTCCTTTGGCCCTTCAGACTATTACACACGCCGGTTTGCAATCCTTCAGATAATAACAGCCATTTGGAATCCAAGCCAGGGAACCGCCTCTTGGCAGTTTTTATTTATATTGCTGGAGACCAAAGCTCTTATGCCACATTGCATGAAAGAACGCATCTGGCAGGACTTGCTGGGCTACGCTTTAATACTAATCCAGCCTTGCAGGCTGACCAATGAGGGCAGCCAGTCTGGAAACAGCAGCTGGTCGGTGGCAACAAACCTTTCTGCCGAACTCCAGTCGTGGCAACTGGGGCACCATTGTTCCCAGCCTTTCCTAACCTCTTTGGAATTCTTTCACAAGGAAATATGGTTTACAAGAGCAGGCTCCGGTCCCACTTTCTGACGTCAGGCCCCCAGACTCGCATACACCTCAGCCGTGTACCACCAAGGAACCACATTGTCTGCCGAGACAATTCCCCACATACCCACCCACCCGCCCACCCATCCGCCCCGCAATACCACACACACCTTCGCTAAACACCGGTTCTGGTTGGGTCAGACTCCAGCCAGGGTCTGCACGGCATTGAAGAGGTGATGTGTGATAATGTTTCTTGGCAGCGGAGTGTCTTAACACACAGTAACACATTAGCACACGACGTTGAGTTTCCTCGGTTCAGCGCCCCAGTCCTCTGTGGGTGTAAGAATGTTGCTAATGATGGTAAATCAGAAGAAAGTGATCAATCCAGCAGCTCTGATAGAGCTGCGACAAAGGCTTTGATCTGCTAGTCTCCCACCACATTACCCCAAGCCCCTGATGATAAGACACAAACGCACATTACTACATCTCCCATGCTGCCCCCTGCCTCATTTTGAGGAGGATAAGACTACAGGCTTTAATCAACATCAAACAAAACATCCAGTGCACCTTTCAGAAAAAGCTGATATTTCCCGTTTTAGAGACGAAAAAGCGGTGCCTTGATGTACCACTAACAAGTGAAAACTCGAATAGTTCGCAACTGGCCCAAAAGAAAATCTTCTTTTACTACACAGTTAAAGGTTGGCTCAAAGTTTGCATTTTTCAGGCGTCAATGCAGAGGGCTGCTAAAATGAAAAATACAAAATAACAATTTCAACACTCATGAATGGTTAAATGAACAAGAGACTCAACACCCTAGACCAAAATAAAACGTACAATTAAGAACTTAACTGTGGCGTTATTATAATGAGCAAAGAACACAATTAAAAATCAACAGCTCAATTAAGTCCAGGGATTCTTTATTGAGAGGTGGATCAAAGTTTTCATTTTGTGTAAACTTGAGGGTAAGTGTTCTACTTGGCAGAGAATAGCTTGTTACAAACTGGTTGTCCCAAAATATTATCCATTTGCCAAAAGCTTTATCAGACACATAAAAGTGCACAAAAGACAGATAAGGTAGATTACATGCCTGGGCAGACAGCTCATTCCTTCAAACGTACTTCAGGTACCCTTACCCTTAGTTTTCAGTCCAAAAGAAAGCATTGATCTCACAGAGTGATCTCTCACAGAGTGAACCAATGTTCTCAGACAAGACTACAAATTTAAAATTGAATGGTACCGTGCCCATGCTTCTGAGTTCTAGCATATTTCCAAGAAACATTCTTGGTTCCATTAGACCAAGAACATTCATCAGTGCCTTCATTAGAACCATCTGTGGAAAAGGTTCTGAGAATGGAATGCAAAACATACCAGTGCTTGTGGCACACATGGTCTTAGGACATAACCTCCTTCATGACATACAACTTTCTGCATTCAATGCGACTCCTCATCAAAGGCCCAATAATAATTGGACAAGTTCAAGGCCATTCAGAAATACCTAAATGCTAAAAAATAAACCATTTTTATCTGGTTGCTGGCGGTCTTGATTCATTTGTCTGATATCAGAGGATCCAACTTTCGGAAGGTGCTTTATAGTTTTGTCTCTAAAAAGTCTAATCTAATTTTGTTTCATATTTTTTTATTTATACCCCACCAAAACAAGCCAATAGGGTTAAACAAAAGAAGAATAAGTAATAATACATAGGCTATAAAGATTTTTTACATCATTGTTTTCCATATCTGAATCATTTCCCAACAAACCAAGGGCAAGTAATTTCTTTAGGTCTCAATTTCCTTCCTTCGAGCCTCTTTTTACAGGTACTTAGCAATCCCATAAAGTTGACGCCATTTATTTATTCTCATGCAGCCAAGAATTATACATTAGTTTTTACTGCCTGCCAGCCAGAGCGGTTTCAATTGAGCATCCACCTGCTTAGGTTGTGGTAGAGGGCTGTTTTACTTCTTGGGAGAGACTGTCATGGGTATTCGACGAGTTAACCCTTTTCATTGAATTCGATGCCAACATCTTTGGAGAAACAGATCAGCTCTGGATTTCGTTATGTAACGGCGCACACATATCTGAACACAGGCATAACGTGACCAGGAGCGAGAAGTAAGCTACACTGCGCTAAAAGAAGAATTTCTTCAGCATCCATGCTTCAATATGAACACAAGAGTGAACAATAAAAAGTGCTGTAGCCTACTGTCAGAGTGGATCGTTTATCAAGATATCGATCATGTAACCATGTGATACACTGGCCTTGTCCGAAATGTTAAGTTGGTGAGAAACAATAATTTTAAGGTTATAGTTTGAATGATATAGGCCTATACAGGTTTTCTTTGCCACCAAGTGTTCTGATAAAAAGTGGGTAACCTACTGATGTGGCCACATGATGTATGGCACAATCCAGGGTTGCTTAAGTGTGCATGCTCCCTGTATTCAAATGGGTGTGGTTTTAACTGTCACTAAACGTGCATTGCCTTTCTGAGATCCATTATAGAAAACGTTCCATCTTTTCTAAATCGCTGAAAACGACCAGGTCTGTAATATGTAATTTAATTCTGCATAAAGTAATGAACTTGCTTAGAATGGTTAACCCTTGGCCTTTCCTCATCAACCAAAACCAAGGTGCACTGTACTTCCTGACAGCAAAAAGTAACATGCAAAGCTTTTATAGCCTAGGTGAGTTTGTTTGTTTGTTTTTACAATTTAAACAACCGGTGAAACCAAATACGCTCTGATGGTTTTTAGACAGGAAACAAAAAAGTAGACAGATATAGATTTTCCACAGGACAAGTTTTAACTCAGTAACACATCGATATACATAATTAAACAGCCACGATTTACTTCGATACACAACCTCCGAAATTTACCAGAATTGACAGGCAACGCACGATTTGGGGCTCTGAGGTGCACCGCAAGAGTGCCGTCGCATGCCTGCGAGTCCCACGCATATTAAGTAGTTTCGTTGTTTGCAACTTTTCTCAGCCCAGTGATAGCAAAAACAACAAGCACTTCATATCTGTTATGAATGTAACGGGCGTTTTAACTCACCGACAGAAACTCTAACGTTCCAACATAATCCCTTTCCGTCTTCAGAAGCTCGTTTAAAACACACACTCTCAAACGCAGCTGTTTCTCCAAATCTTTCCCGCTTTCTCCTCTATGATCTGATTTGCCTTCCTCGGTCATATTCATAAAGCGATTGCTTCAAGTTTCACCCTTCAAAAGTTTGGTCCTTGAAAATTTGTCGATTAAGATGCGCTTTAGGCTTTATGTAGTTTTAAAAAGTTTAAAAGTTACATGGCTGCGCCAAGGGAAAAACTCAGGCTTTAGCCTATTGTAGCTTCAATTAAATAGCGGAAAACTAAAAAGGAATCCAAATTGTTGATAGCCTACTGCCAAAAAAAACTTTCTTGAATACTCAAAGCAGTGAAGCTACCCGTGCCTCGGTTGCCTGAGAAATCTGCGCGGCACTGGTGTTTGGACATCAATCAAAAACTTGGGTCCATGTGACTCTCGCGACCTTCATCCTAAATCCAACCTCCTTCCACCACAAAGAGGACAGGAAACAAATGCCTGGGAATTCGTGCCAGCACAGCCTGCTTGACACTCAGGAAGGGAAATGTTGATGACATGGGGTAATTAAAATCTAACACATTTCAAGCCTATAGGCGAGTTGGTCATTCCTTGGTTTTTGGACGTTTGTGTCTTTTTACATTTAAAAATGATTGTATTCGACTTGGATTTTAAAGTTTTTTTAAAAAGTTAAAAGTGTAGGCTAGAAATAATTTTTGAACGATCATGCAACAAAGTCCTTTCTATGATCTTTATATTTCTTTTTTGTTTCAATTGATTTCACCCGACCTGAGCTTCTACCACTAATTCCTCCAAAATGTGTTTTGTTAATGTAAACAAAATGCATTTTATAGGCGCATTCTCCACGAGTTCGAGTTATATAATATTCTCAAATTATATAATTATGTTTGCTAAAATGCTTAAATGTATCTATTCGTGTAGGCTAGGATTTTGAGTGAAATGTATATATATATATTTTTATTTTTGTTTGTTTTTTTAGCTTTCTGTGGACGTTCCTTTGCGTTTGTTGCTACTCATTCATTGCTCGCCCATTTTCACTTCAATAATTTATATAAATAAACATTTAAAAAAGTAAATGCACCGTGTCCAAATACATACAAAGTCAACTTTTATTACAGCATTATCAAGCCAGATAATGTGTTATCACAGTGTGTTGTCAATACATAAGCCATTTAACATTTTTCTCTTTTATTTCAGATACCACTAAGAAAAATAGTTCTGTGGTTGGAAGATAATTCACCCAAATCCAATTTCAAGAAACGTGTATGAACCCTAACCAGTTCAGGATTTCACATTCACAGCATGGGTCTGTCATCGTATATATTGAGTAGCTACATACCGAACATTACTACATGAACTGAGCGCCAATTCTGTATGATTGTTCTGCCCTAAGTTTCTCATTTTATTATGCCCACATCAGTGTGATAGGATCTTGTCTCAGAGCCATCTTTTAAGTGGTTTCAAGTCATGGACATATTCCAGCTCCTCCTTGCATGGACGGGCAGTGGTGGCAAAGCAGAATGCAACTATTTTGTGATTTTCTAGTAACAGAGGTCATGTAGAATGGCAACAGGACTAAAAAATAAGTCAGAAATCATTTGGCCCATTCGCGAAAGACGGGCTAGCGTTACACAGATTAGCGCGGAACGCCTACCGCCCCCATGGCTCCGCTCGCCACTGCAAAGTCAACAAACTGCGTCCAGCTGTAGGTCAGGCTCCAGTGAACCAGGGTCGAGTCTCTGTTTTTCCTCACCCATCTGAGGCTGGCCTAGTCTGAGAGAAACTCCAATACTGAACCGGGGTCAGAGGGCAGGACCTCCCATGGTGCACCAGTGACTTACTGACTGTGTCACTGGGGTCTTGGTTTTGTTTTAAAAAAAGAAATGGGGGGGGTTTCCATTGCCAAATTAAATTCTGATTTTACTTATAGCTCAGTTAACTGTAACTGAGTTTTTTTTGTTTTTTTAATAAATCAACATTATTTTCACAAATACTTCCGTTTTATTTTTTACATACATAAAGTATATGCATGTTTTATTTTAAGTCGGATTTGAAGTCAGATTAAAATAGATTTTGTGATAATTTGAATAAACACAACAAAAACACTTCACTGTTTGTCTGAAGAGGGCGACTGATTATGTAGACATATGATACATACATTAATATAAATGTATGATTCTCTCGAGCATGAGTTTGTGTTTGTCATTTACAGCCTGTATACTGTTGAAGCAAACGTCAGAGTAAGCAGGCACCATTATGTCACTTGTATTTGAGTCAATACTAAAATAGTTTAAGAGGTTTTCTACATGGTACACAAGCACAGCTTTACCTGGTAACTGCAATAACTGTGGTAAAAAGAAACATTAAACTGTTTATGGATGTGCCCAGAAATATGCAGTGCTTGTACTAATGGGTCCTGGTTGTAGTGAATTTCTGTTTGGTGGAGATGGATTCTGTCTGTATCAGAACTGTTTATATATAGACATATACACATACACACATGCATATTTGAATGCAGATACCCTTAGGAATGCATGCACATGCACATGCACATATGTGTATAATATACTGTACAATCACATGCATGTGCATGTGTATATAGACACACACACGTATGCACAAACACACACATACATACAAGCACACGTACATGTGCAAAAACACACATGCATGCAAACATATACATGTGAATGCACATGCAGATGTAATTTATGTCTGGTGTTTATATTTAGTTCCAAAGAGTATCATGCTTCTTCCAGCAGATAATATTGCAATCACACACCTCATAATCTTGAATTGTGTTACTTCCTAGAAAAAAATGTTACTCTGCATGTTTGAGCATCATAGTGAAAGTGATACCTTATGTGATATTGTTTAATTGTATATTACGGCTTTCGCATTGACTTGCATAGTATTGTAGGCTGCAAACGGACTACCGGGCTTTGTTGGTACTAATACACAATATGAAGAAGGGTATATTTTCTAGGGTGAACTTTGGAGTACCGCAAGGATCGGTTTTGGGTCCTTTGCTCTTTTCCCTGTACATGCTCCCTCTTGGGAACATTATAAGTAGACATGGTGTTAACTACCACTGCTACGCAGATGACACACAACTTTATATATCAGTTAAGCCAGGTTGAAGTTGACCAGTTGTCTAAACTAGAGACCTGTCTTAAAGATGTAAAGGCCTGGATGACCCAAAATGTCCTCTTATTGAACTCAGAAAAGACTGAAAAAAAGTATTAGGTCCCAAATCCCTTTGAGATAAATTCTTACAGTTTTCCTTAAATTTAGATTGCTTCTCTGTTTTCGCCACAAGGCAACAAGGTTGTTAAAAACCCTGGTGTAACTATTGATTCAGACCTCTCCTTTCAGCCCCATATTAACAATATCACAAGAATGGCCTTCTTTCGCCTGAGCAATATATCTAAATTAAAGAAGATGTTGTCCCTGGAGGATGGTGAAAAAATGGTTCATGCCTTTGTAACCTCTCGACTAGATTACTGTAATGCCTTATTGTCTGGTTGCACTGGCTCAGCCCTGAATCATCTCCAACTTACAGAATGCAGCTGCTAGGGTTCTTACTAGAACCAAAACATGGGAGCATATCAGCCCGGTGCTCAAAGCTGCCTGTCAAATTTAGAATTGACTACAAGATTTTACTTCTAGCGTTTAAAGCTTTAATTGTATTTCTGTTTTTTTTAATTGTAGGCTAAAAACGTACCTCTTTAGTCAATCCTATAGTTAAAGATGTTGGGGGGGGTCCTAACCCTCTTTTTTCTCTCTCTCTCACCCTGAGCTGCAGATTACTACGGCCCGTGCCCTTCTCGCCCTGAGTTTGCAAACTGCTCCAGTCATGTCCCTCGTCCAGAGTTTGCAGACTACTCCAGTCCTGTCCCTTCTTTGGTTTATCCTCCCGACTTGACGCAACCGGAGTCTCAGATGCACCACCCGCCCCTTTGAATTGAACATTTTACATCCTTTTTTTGGAATTTGTACTTACCAGCTAGTTTTATTAGATCCCTTATTACAGTCTATTACTATCCAGTTCACCACCTTTAGTTTAAACCGGGCCGGCCAGTGAAGGATGGGCCTCCTCTCTAGCCAGGTTCTTTCCGAGATTTCTTCCCACTGGGGAGTTTTTTCTAGACGGGTATGGCCATCCATACCTGGCTAAACCCTTCCAACCAGATTTTAGAAATGGACAGTGCGTCCACGAGTATTTTTAGGTAATTCAGGCGTCTGGGCGTCAACTAAAATACCGGACGCAGTGTTCATTTCTAAAATCTGGTTGGAAGGGTTTAGCTGGGTATGGATGGCCGTCTGCATAAATAGCTAGAAACACTGTATGATAATGCTGCAATCTAAATGGATTGCGAAGTCTATCTCCTGAGAATGATTAATTGTCAACAAAACTTATAACGATAAATTTTGGGATCTGACCCAAAAAAAGATTATCTTGTTTACAGAATCTAATGCCTGCTGGTATGGAAAATAAATTTAAATAGACACGATTCATTGCATATTTTTCATTTGCATGAATCAACACATTTGCATGAGCCAGCCTGACATTAGGTGCGACATATACCTTTTTAACATAAACACTGGCAGAATTTTAACACGGTAATTCTGATTAGCATCGCTCATTAGACAAAATTCGTCTTTAGACCTGATGAATTTAATTTTAATATCAACAGCACTCAGTAACAATTTGTCTTGAAAAAATATTTCACAATTTCACATTTCATAATCCTGAGCATTTAAAAACAACAGCAATGTGGCTCATTTGAGTCCAGAAGAAGGACACCTGGGTAAACAGTGCTGCAACCAAGCATTAAACCTGCTTTAATTGTGTTGTGCTAAAAAACCTTCCCATTTAACAGGACCATAAGAGTAATTCACACACTCGTGGAAGGACACGGAAGGGCCAAAAAAAGTCTGTGTGCTGATGAGTTAACTCTTTAGATGCAGAGGCTGTGTCTTTATAGTGGATGTGCTTCAGTTAATGTCATTCAACTGTTGTTGCACAGTACATCTGTTTACGGTGAATCAATGGGAACAAGTCTTTAGCCTGTTCTCTTAAGGATAATAAAATAGAAGATTTGTGTCCATCATGTGCTTGAGAATTGCTATATATTTGGGTCATTAATTGTGTGCGTAACATATGCCATTATGTCATTGTATTACAGTGCATCATATTGTTACTAATGTCAGGTTATTATAACATTTAACACTTTACTCAAGACAGATAACGTATTACTCAAAATAAAAAAGATTTTAATTGATTGAGAAAAGAAATTGAAACTGCTCTCAAAACTATGTTAGAATGTGTCTCTTACAACCAAGCAACTGCTATTGGGTGGACTAAATGAACAACATTATCATTAAAATGCTTTAAATGCAGGGCTGCTAGATGGTTCCTTCTGTTAAGGCACTGCTCCAGTATGTGTATGGGTGCTAGGGCCTGGTATTGAATCTGGACTGTGCCAGTGCTGGCTCTGGGCAGCAGCACCACAGGGCAACATGTAATTTGCTATAATTTAACCTAGGGAGGGGTTCAATTGGTCAGAATTAACATGTCACATCATTCACCAGTGTCTCCCATTGGTCCGTCGGGCACCCACATTCTACTGGCTCAAGCTGCACAGAAAGTGTGTGCAATCTCAAACTGTGAACTGTGGTAGTGAGGCCATGATGCTGATACACTTGCTTTAGTATTTCAACTGGACCACATGATTGTTATAGTCAATGTGTGTAGTACAGCCGCAACCACAGAGGGTAACATTTTCAAAAAGTTACAGTTCTTCAGGATATGCATATACAGATATATATTTCGTTTTGACGGCTGGGTGGCCTTTTCCTGCAAATACCCTGGCTTTTAGTGTAGAGTTGCTTAGTGTAGAGTTGAATTATTTTGAGTCAAGTGTTATCTGGGGCTTCACAAAGCAGGATTAATGAGTTAGCTGGATAACTGCACAGACTATCTCTATGGGAATTGGGGGTGAGACTAGATTCAGCTGTAAATTACGCTGGTACAGTATGGAACACATGACTGGCGAAATGGCTGTCATGGGTCTAAGGTATCAAACGAGCCCCAAACCATCACTCTGCGGCCAGATATGGAGTAGATGTGGATGGATCCCTTTAAGGGTTGTTTCTCCTGACTTTTTTGGTCTAGGCTCTATGTTCCTGAGTGGTTTTACTGCAATAATGGTCTAGGCTCTATGTTCCTGAGTGGTTTTACTGCAATAATGGTCTAGGCTCTATGTTCCTGAGTGGTTTTACTGCAATAATGGTCTAGGCTCTATGTTCCTGAGTGGTTTTACTGCAATAATGGTCTAGGCTCTATGTTCCTGAGTGGTTTTACTGCAATAATGGTCTAGGCTCTATGTGTACTCCATTCACAATCAACTTAATACTGCATAAGTCTGGAATACTGAGACCAAATTTTACATTTTTGGATTTTGTCTGAGAAAAGTATATGCTCTCATTCAGAAGCTATACTTTTCAATCCAGTTATTATTATATTCAGTTATTTTGGCACTGATTTCACTGCAGGTAACTTTGTTTTTGTTGTTTTTTGTTGAACTTGGGTTTGGTTGCAGCCACAAGCACAACCACAGCCATAAATCTTAACCGTGATTATGTCCACAGTCACAGACAGCTCCAGGTTGTCACTATTGATTATGTTCACTTCGTCTTCAAAAGTTGACGTAGCAATTAGTCATGTTCAGTATTCTCAAGAATTGCCCCTTTTTGCAAAAGTAAGCAAAAATCATAATTATCTAGAGCAAATATAGGCATTTACAGTGTGTTTTGAAGGGAGTTAATCTCAGTGGACGATTAGCTAATTTTATTATGCAAATATGAAAATGTATTGTGAGTTCAAAATGGTTTCAGAACTTATGTGTTAAACATTTTGAACTATTTCACGTTATTCAGCAAATAAAAAAAAGAAACTTTACCATGACTAAATTGTTATAAACATGATTCATTCAAACACTGCAACGTGAACAACATTTTTGGAAAATTAGTAGGCCTACGGTAAGGCTGTGTTCATATTCCTAACCTGGATAAGCTTTATGACCTATGATAGTCAACGTGCTTCCCTCAACAAAGAAACGTTTTATTCCTCAAACAGCTTGGTTTTGAGGGCCCGAAAGTTTCTAGCACAAAGTTCTCTTATCTCAAAGGAAAGGCTAACACGGGCTGCATTAATGCTCTTTGAAGGGTCACAGTGTGAACATCGCAATGATTAGCACATACTGCCCTCTTGTGGTCTTCTTTGTGTTCTAGACCTGTACTGCAGTACAAACAACTGATACTTTGGCAACATACTTTTGAAGCGCATAAAGAATGCTTATGAATTTATACTTCTCCTTCTTCCTCCACTCCTTCTTCTTCGTCTTCTTCTTCAACATTTTTATTTGTATTTGGTATTATATCAATATAATTTTTTGACATGATGCTTTCTCACACCTATACGTATTTAAATGTATGTACATGCTTAGCGTTATTCTCTTATTATTCAGAAAAATATTCTAATAAAAATGATTCTAATATAAAGCTATTGAGTATACAACATTTTGTAATAAATTCTTTAAGCTCCATGTATGGTTAAAAGTGTAGCTAAACATGACCAGTAGGTGGCATAGTTACTCAATTTAGACCACTGTGTAAATATGTCTCATACCGGCATTCCTTATTGAGATGCTTTTTTTCAACCCATATCCTAAATCCCTGACATTTCACTGTGGCTGCAGACTAATCACAGCAGAGGGCACAAACTCTCTCGGTGCAAGAGCCTCGACAGCAAAAACGGAGCTCGGATTTCCAGGGTGTGAAATCTGAGCTGTTGTGGCGGACACACAGACAGGAAGTGCCCAAGGCCTCCAGTCAGAAGCGGCAGGCGCCCTCCCTCGCAGCTCCCGTGAGGAAGCAGTTATGTTTGGCCCCGTGCGCCATCAATCACCCTCCAATTCAATTTCCCTACAGATGGGAGAGTCACACTCTGCTTTAGAAAACTCAATTCCACTCAACACCCCCAACTGGCTCCAGTAACATTCATTGAGGGTGATTTTTCAACTTGTGCCACACACGGATGTACAGGGAGGCATTGTGCTTACTCCATCAAAAATGATGGATTGTGCCAATATGATGCTTGTAAATATTAACGAGCAGGGTGGTGGCTAAGGATGCGTATCAAGCTGATAATTAGTTCAATGTAACATACATTCATTTTAGAGGCACTACAAGATCACCCACCACATTGTGGCACGAGTTCAGAGAAAAGCAATGAAAGGACAATGAAGGATGAGTATCCACACGTCAGGGCCACGTGAAACAAAGGTCCACCATCTATACAGTAAAAATGGAAAACTAATGACCAGGTGAAAATGTGTACTTTTCTTGTTTCTGGAATCATTGCTTTTCCATTCAGATTTTATTTATTTAAATAATTTATATAATGCTGTAAATACATAAAATGTTCTTAAAATTAATCTCAATTAACTTTCACATTTCACCTATAGCAAGAATCTTAACAATCATCTGTATTTTATGTTCCCAGAATTATTCATGGTTGTAAATTACAATGATGAGGTGACACAAAATATCTTACAGCACCAGCAAAGTGTGGATGTAAAACTGATACAGTTTCCTTCTGCATTGTCTTTGACTGGCTTAGTAATTACAGGTGGGTGTTCACTTTATTTAATGCTACTTATTAGACGTGCATACATTTCCACATCAAGAGCTTTTTATACAGACCCAACTTTCACAAATAAAACATTCAGTGTAAATTAAATTAAACATAATCTATTTCTGATTAACGTTGCCTTTAGCTACTCTGCCAAAATGCATTTAGCAACTCACGGCACTGTGTCAGGCTGTTGAGAAACATGCCACACACATTTGCTATTTTTGAGACACGATGTTCACATAATGTCTCAGAAATAGGGGGGTTGTCATCAGGTTGTAATTCTTCAGTTCGTAATGTTGGATGGCACATATCACACAATAACACTTCTCTAGATCTGAGACTTATGGTCTGATTGCAAAAGAACTTCCCAGAGTCCACACTGGTGAATAAGGTGACAGAACCTCCTTACTGCCACTAGAGAATGCTATTGTGTGTTTATGGTCTGGATACCTTTCTGTTACCTAAGCCACAGTAAGATACTGCCTGTCCCTGCACACTATGTTGGTCCTCAAGTGACTGTTACCTAAGCAAAGCTTCAGCATTCATTTTCTCATGTAGTCTGACGCTTCGTTGTCTGGATTTAAGGGGGATAAGAGTTGAAGAAGAAATGCACACATGAACCCAGTTTTTTGTTGTGAAGCAGGCTGACATTTGATGCTTGAAAATTCCAGGCTGTTTTAAGAGTTTCAGGTTTAGCCCTCATGCAAGATCAAACACGGCCTGTAACAGCGATTATGGATCTTTATCGCGGTGACTGACGGTTGCGTATGGACCTGTTCAGCTGGAGTGTAACTGGTCCATGAGACGCAAATGGGATCGAGTGTTGCCTTCATACGGGTGCGTTTCTTCAAAGCGCAGCCAAGATGTTTTATTGCGCATCGCTTCTATTTCTGCTTTTCCCGTCTATTGCTTTTGAAACTGCCGACGGCTTGACATCGCCAAGATGCGATGAGACCATGAAGACCGCGGAGGAAGAGGATAAAATCATTGGGAAGTGACAGGCATAGAGTGCAAGATATAGTCCCACCCTCTACCCTTTTTT
This sequence comes from Ilyophis sp. 1 JC-2022, assembly GCA_022702515.1. Classification (NCBI taxonomy): domain Eukaryota; kingdom Metazoa; phylum Chordata; class Actinopteri; order Anguilliformes; family Synaphobranchidae; genus Ilyophis; species Ilyophis sp. 1 JC-2022. The sequence continues at coordinate 116,672,955 of CM040403.1, forward strand.
CTAGCTAAGGAGTGTTTACACCTTCAAAAGAAAGTCTCACCACATCTTGAAAAAACATCTGTGGAACTACCCTCACACCATTTTTTTAATAAGTGGCAAGACCAAGCGCAACAGAGTTTGGACTGATTGCATCAAACCTCCCAGACACTCAAAGTAAAAACATGACCTGGCTCTGGACATAATGTATCTCTTTGTACACTGATGCAGCGCGGGGACATTTCTGACCCATTAGAATACCAGTGACACATTGTACCCCATTAAAATACCAGTGACACATTTTACCTTGTACATTAGTTGTGATGGAGATTGCTTTCTGGGTAAATTACATATTGGTTTCCTCAATTAAAATTTTCGATTTTTTGCCAATTTGTTATTTTTCATGATTTCATCTGTGTAAAAGTAAAATCTGTTCATCTATTCAAATGTGGATTCTCAAATGTTTTTCCCGATATGTACAATGTAGTCATATCCAAATTAACTTACAAAAGTGAATTTCACATGGTAAGAAAACACCACTGCAGCTAGAGATAGGCCATCATGTTCCATCATTAAGGGACATGCCTGAAGACCTGTGAGATCAAGGGAGAGGAGAATTCACTTTTTAGTTTTTTTTTTTTTATAGAAATAGTTGTAGTCTGAAAAGGTTTTATAGAGTTTATGTGGATATATAGATGTTTGCCAGTGAATCAGCCTCTCTGACTGATTTGGGAGGGTCGTTCAACAATCAGGGAACGAGGGCAGAGAGGTGCCATGGCTGTGAGGAGCAGCTGCCAGGTGCTTAAAGAGATGGGACAGCCAGCTGGTGAAACAATGCTGAACATACATGTCTGTTGGAGAGTATGGTGTAATACATGTCTGAAGACAGAAAGAGGCAGTGCCATTCAAAGCTTGGTATACCAGTGTTAGTGATTTTAATTGAATGTGGGCAGCCATCAGCAGCCAGTTCCTCAGTAACGTGATGTGTGAATGTCAGATTTTGGGCATTCTGGGCCAGTTGCAGTGGCCTGATGTGATGGGACAGGCTGGTGAGACTGCCAGCAAGTTGTTGCAACACAGTCCAGATGGGAGATTATAAAAGTGTGTACAGGTAGCTGAGCTCTTGGATGAGATAGGGGTAGATTCTACTCATGCTGGAAAGGGACTGTAAAATAACAAATAACAATGTTATTATTATTTTACTATTATGTAAGAAAGCACAGCCACTATATTAAAATGAATCCCATTACTTTTATCAAAAAATCTATGATCAACTCAGAGGACACGTGTTTCTCCTTTAATTAAAAAGCAAAAAAACAAAGCAAGCCTGTGTTCACAGATTATAAACACCGAACACATAGAACAATAGCCGTGCGTCGTGTCTGTTGCAGCGTCCTTAGAGCTGGAGAATGAAGTATTAATATCATGTAGGACACTGTCCAAACATGTTGCTCTAAGCCTCATACAAAATGAAGTGAACACCTGCACTCTTTCTTTCTCAGATTCTGACACCGCCATGCCGCGAAGGCTTTTATCTGTTGAGTTAACGTGACATAAAGATCCGCGGCGCTCTCTCGCGGCAAACATGAACTTCATGTTAACCGGAGACGATCGTGTCATCCGAGGTCATTGCGCCCAGACCTGACCTGTTGCCTGCAACATTCCTTCTCTTTCTCCCAAGATACGGTTTCTGAATAATAGGACGCAGGGCTTTTATGCAACCTCAAGCATGGTTTACGAGAGAAAGACCACGATAAATTCAGACAGGTTTGACAGCCCAGGTAATCACATGGGAATGACACAAGTGATACAAGTTACTTTTACACTTTGTCCAACTTGAGTTGAAATCCTCGGATTCATCAGCACCACCAGCTGGGCTTTCAGTTAAGCAGAACTTTTTGAAATTGCACTGTAAATACCACTGGAAAGTCATCCACTTGCAGCTAGAGTGTCTTGCCAACATCGATATCATTGTCGTATAAGATTTTTCATATCATTCGATGCATTTTCTAAATCAATGTAGAAATCCCATTTCCATACAGCATTGTTTCTTTCTGTTCTGGTCCAGGGGAGGGTTTAGTAGTCTTAGGTCGATCTGCACTGGTTGTTGCTCTGGATTGGACATTGTTTGATCATGATGTCTTATGAGTCATGGCAGAAATGTGAAGTTGGGTCTGAAGCTGGGAATATACTTTTTTTAAGCTATGCTTTGCTATTTTTTACATTTAAATTACTCTATTTTTGCCTCTTGTAGGGTCATTTAATGTCAATTATAATGGATGATTTTAAGTGTCATTTTGTTGATCAATTATTGTTAAGCCTACAACTGTGAAAGAGTTATAAAGCGTAACAGCTTAAATCACTGCCATACCTGTCATCACAGACACAGATGTTAGAAATACTCAAACCTGCCAAGATTTTCCATTAAAAACTTAAATCAAGCCTGATTAGCTACGTTCATATGAAACTACAACCAGTCTCAAGATTAAGAGCTATTGCCAAGTAGGGAACCTTTGTTCTTCGCCTCACTCATAAAGTAACAGAGAAAACAGTGTCATTTGTATCTGCGTTGTCAGTCTTAGCCTCTGCTGTGTACAGACATGGTGGCAGCGAAAGCAGAAGTCATTTCATGCACCGGAATTCTTGTTAGTCCTGTAGCACTAGAGGTGTGTGCATAGATGTGAACTGAGTGAGACGACTGAACAAACCTCAATTCCTAGACCAACCCAGCTGCACAAAGGCATAATTCACAAAGCGCTGTTGTCACCCATTCCCCTACCCCCCACCGCATCCCCAAAAAGCCCAAGAGCACATGGCTGATGCCAGGGGGGTGGGGGTCAATGGTGTTCATTGGCTTGTTAGATGTCTTACACACAGCTTCACACAGAAGCACGTCAAAGTGTATTGTTGACAGAGGACTTTCACCCAAACACAGACAGATTTACTGGATCCAAGAGCGCGGCACTGACATTTTAACAGGTAGCATAAAATAAGGCTGAGAGAAGTGAGTGGGTCCACCTACCTATCCCAGAAATATGTGTCCACCCGCTTTGCATCATTTAAAACAACGCTGAGACCACATGTGCTCCCAGAGAAGGTCACTGTAGACTCATTCTGGGTCTCTGAGACTTTGAGAGCCTTCAACAAGTCAGCCTTAGTTTACTACCATCAGCTGAGGTGGGCCAGCACACCTAAGAGCTGTATTGAGTCATTTTTACCCTTCCTCAAACCCCCAGAACTTGATATGCTGTAGCTAGATATTTCATGAATACGCCACTGTATTTCCCGGTTTCAAAACATTGAAAAACATATTACAGGTTTTTCTTACGTCAGCTCTGATTCCATATTACATTTCTTCCAACATACATAAATGTGGGGCTGTTTTCAACCACCTATGGGTTTTGCATGTATTGTTTGGCTACATGAAATACATTTTTTATTTAATCTGAATAACTTTGATGTACGAAGCAAATTCTCTTGAAACTTAATTAGAATACATTGATAATATTCTATCTTCGATTAATTTGATTAATTTAATGGAAATTTGTGCGCCATTGCCCGGGGTCAGCTACACCCATGGACCACAAACACCATAAAACAAGGAATGAAATGTTTAAAAAAATATGTAAATGACCTGGATCAAAAATACGAATTAAGAAAGTAAACAGAGAATACTTATTTTGTTCCTGTGCTATATTAAACAAAGCATTCGAATAAGAACATTATACAGACGAGGACATCCACCGTACCAAGGTGAACCCTGCTGGAACATGGAGCTTCGCTTTGGTCTGTTTTACATTACCTGAATATGAATACAATCTACACATGCAAAAGTACGCACCATTCAAAAAGTGTAAGATTTCAAGCTTTCATCTCACATATGTTGTGTTAGCTCACTACCCAGCTAGCTCACTGTGTTAGCTCACTACCCAGCTAGCTTACTGTGTTAGCTCACTACCCAGCTGGCTTTCTGTGTTAGCTCACTACCCAGCTAGCTCACTGTGTTAGCTCACTACCCAGCTAGCTTACTGTGTTAGCTCACTACCCAGCTAGCTCACTGTGTTAGCTCACTACCCAGCTGGCTTACTGTGTTAGTGTTGTGGATCTATCCTGTCCAACTACGCCAATTTGTTGTGGATACTTGATCCAAACCTGCCTGATTACGTCAATTTGTTGAAGAATTCCGAGTGAAAATATCTCAGAGTTCTTGCCAAAATTCAGAGTTTTCAACATTAGCTCTCAAATCTCAAAGTGTTTAAATAAAGAGAATGAGGCAGTAATTCTCAGAGAATGCTAGACTTTATTTCATTAAACATACAACAAAAGTCCAGCGTAGTGCCCCTGCAGAGACTATCAAAAATGCCAGACCTTATCCCATACACCGCACGATCAAAGTCATGACATCTCCGCAGAGACACTCCCAGGGTAGTGCCTCTCCGCAGAGACACTCCCAATTATTCTTGGTTTACAGTCCATCTTTATACAGTTTCTTATCAGATTGTCCATCCCATTCTTTGCCCATCTGACCCCTTTGACCATACAGACACAGGCCATCTCCATCTCCGCCTTTCTTCGAGAACTTTCCAAACTTCTCCACGTAACTGGTGTCTTGTCTTCTGAGGCCTCATTGGTTGTTTCCAGACATCAATCTCTGGCTCCGCCCTCTTTTATTAGCGTCATCCCGTGTCGAGAACCTTCCAGAACTTTCCTTCGTAGATTCCGTCACCCATCTCCAGCCCTGCCCCATGAGAAGAGTTCTTACCAAACAACAACATTTTGCATAGATAACTGAGTAACCATGGTGATCAGATACCAAGTGTTTGGAAAAAACCCAAGTTCTTCTCCAACTCTTTGGACGGCTAACTGTGTGTAAAAAATAACAGTGGCTTCAACTTTTATAGTCAGACTCAGCGTTCATATTCACAGAAATGTCTATATCTCACTGTGACCATTCTATTTATTAACTTTATGGGATTCTGTGAAAGTGCATTTTAATTAATATATCACTATGTGATTCTGTGCTCATTTTGTACTGAAACCAGGTGTTCGGACCCGAAGGCACCCAAAACAACTTTTGATAACGGTTGCCTAGGAATGCTTTAGAAGGCGCCCAACACAATCCTTGTTTTAGGAACATCTTATCTTCTTACCAGACTCTCTACAACACTTCAGCCTTCAGCTTCTTCTAGTCAGAGAGACAGAGAACGTGTCTCTCTGCTCTTATAATATTTTACTGTGCTTATGAATGCGTTTCTCTGTTCTTAATACATTTATACATTCTGTATATTGCTCTTAATACATTCACAGATACATATTCAAATATTATCAATACATATTGTCACAGGTGACCAATGGATTTAATGGAATTCCCAACATTAGCTCACTACCCAGCTAGCTCACTGTGTTAGCTCACTACCCAGCTAGCTCACTGTGTTAGCTCACTACCCAGCTAGCTCACTGTGTTAGCTCACTACCCAGCTAACAAGGAACATTTCATTAACACTAGGAAACATTCCACTTTGACTTCCGTTCAACTGTGATATATACTGTAATGTTAATTTACAGACATTCCACAAATACTCTGAAAACATATTCACTGTTCCAGATGTTCTGTAATGGCCACTGAAAAAACAATCATATGACACATACACAATTACTGCTAATATACCCTGATGGTTATTATTTAATTGTGAAAAAACAAAAAAACATGGAGGGCATTTGTCAACAGTTTGTGAAACTGTGTTTTTCCCCCAATGAAATGAACATGAATCACCATACACAATTCAAATACCTTCTTAACTAAAATAACAAAACTGAATAACATTTTAAGGCCTTTCCTACAATGTCCCTTGTGACTTCAAAATAACTTTAAAAGGGACAACCGGGAAACCAGACAAATTTACGGGTTGAGAGTGTTTACCTTAACATTCTGGGATTGTTTTGGGAAAAGTTGTTCGCATGGTAATTAATGATGTATGTGCTATTCAGAAAAACATGACTCTATTTTATGTAGCTTTGCATAGTAGCATAATACAAAGTAAAACCATGCTGTGCTTTCGGTGATAAATGTAAGTTGACAATCAACTGACAATTTTGCTACTGACAGCAAGTCTCTCCATCTTCTTTCTGTCTCAGACTCACAGTAACAATGTGGGCTGTTGTACCTCAGGCAGAAGTTACTCAAGCAACCCATTCTTCTTCTTATTATTATTTTTTTAAGAGGGAAACCTTTTATATTAAGATTACATTTTGTAAACAGAAATTGCATCTCATACATGTGTCAAATATTCAGTGTTAGATCAACTCTTATAGAGTACATATTGGACTCATAAGTACACTGTTAGAGTTCAATTAAAACTGGACATTGGTTCAGAGGTACTTCCTTGCTCAAACTTCACCCTCTTGTCAGGACAGCGGTCAATACACTTGTTTTCAACCAAAGAGATTCAAACTCTTTGAATGTTTACCTCTGCATTTAAACTGCACACCTGTGGTGGGGTCAATGTCTCATCTGTTCTCAAACATATCTATAAACATAGATATATACAGTACACACACACACACACGTATCCATCTTATTTTACAACTTATTTAAGGATGCAAAACTTTACAGTCTACCCAGTAAAATGTGCACCATGAAGCTTTTCATAATCTCTAAGAATCCTTCAGTGTGTTTTACCCTTTAAATACTGACTACAGCATGGAGTGAGCCTTGCCTCATAGCTCCTGTTCTTCTGTCTGATGCACTGAGCCGGAAGCAGAGCTCCTTGACTGCAGTGTCTGTGTCAGGAATAATTTCGCTGTAATTGGGTGTAAAACAGGTGGTCCAGTGTTGACACTGGGAGAAATATCTGGAAAATGTGTGTCTGCTATGCAGTAACTAAGCCAAAGGCCTGGTAGCTCGCCTTGACATTTTATCATGCCATTGCAGGATAAATACATTACCAAACAAAAGCTTGCAGGGCCTGAACAAATTAAATACTTCTATGGTACAAATGATCATCCTGGAGACTGGCAAAGAAGCAGAGAGGCCTATTCACAATGCCATCCACATATGCTTTTACTTAGAGGCAATAGGAAGAAACAAACAAATAAATAGGCTATAAACACAGACTTCTAAATGGTTAGTTACTGTGCCTTCTGTTATTGGATGCTAAATCTTCCGAATCTCAAATGCTACTTGGACTGCTTTATTTTGTTCACCTCATACTTTCGTCAGGGAATTGAACAGACTGTTTAAATTGTTTCGGGCTTCAGGGTTTTCAGTCATGATAATTTACCTGGAAGAAAAAAAAAACTGTTTCTCGAGGCAAGCAGACGACTGTTCCCAGTGCGCAAAATGTGACAAAATCTCGTTGAAAAGCCATTGAAAAGGCCATGGACTACAGTGTTCACTGGGTTAGTGCACAAACAAAGAGAACAAATCTATTTCAAAAATAATTACTAAAGGTTATATTAGGTTCAGTTCATTTGTTTTTGTTCAAAGTGACGAGCTGTAGCCTAATATTCAAATATACTATATAACGTCTCACAAAAATTAATGCCTAAAGGAAAACCCGACAAAAGAGTAACTTTCAAGTATTTCAAGTATTAATGCACACAATTTTTTTACATACTTGCATAAAGCCATCCTTATGTACGCTAAACAGGGTAATGCACTCGTAAAAAGGAATACAGATAAGTTCAAAGGAAACAGGTGACTTGGATAGAGCCTCCGCTGTGTTGAATACAAACCTACCCTCCTTTCATTGAACGAGCTTGATAAATTAGGCTCGCTTTCGTATCAACCGGCTGCTGCTCCTCCCTCTCCAAAAACCCAGCCGCCACCAGAATCTCCAGTTACCAGCCTCCCTGACACTAGGTCACGTGACGCAGATCCTCCTCATTTTAAAAGAACTAGAATTTCCCGAGGTCCCACCAGAGGTTGAAAGTGCCAAACACCTCTCGGTTGCCAACTATACGACTTTCACACTCTGACCCGATCTACCTCACTATCACGACGTAAACGGAGGGGATACTGCTGAGCACAGCGTTGCGATCGCAAGCGGACCCCTTGGGTTTTCAAACCTGTTGACAGACGACCTATCTCTTTTTTTCCCTTATTAATCACAAGTTTCTATTTTAGCTGTGCGCAAAGTCTAACTTTAGTCTTGAAAGACACTAGCTGTGTGGTATCCTCAGTGTAATTTATATTAGTATGGATTTAGCTGTCAGACACGCAGTTAATGTCGCAGTTATTCTGGGATGCGTGATCATCTCCAGTAACTTGCCATGTCCAGTTGGAGCCTACCTCTACAATAATCGCTATGCTGGGTAAGTGATGCTTACTTCGTGGACTCATTCAATGAAATGTTTTATTGTTTAAGTGTGAACATTATCAAACATTTTTCATGCATTTCATAATGAGAAAACTAACGGTCCCGATATCTAATTTTTATGTAATCAATAGGCTACCTTATCGCATTGGATTTTGTTTCCTGGCATGAACCGGTTTCGCTGTTAGCGCCATTCTCTGGAAAAACTTTTGGTTGTAGCCTATTTGGAGTAATGTTTCTCGTTGGCGGGGACACAGCTCGAGATAACGCTGCACGTCTAATTGTATTTACCCTTTCCGACTCCTGTTGGCTAGTTTTCATTCTTGTTTTAACGTCGGCCTATCTGTGGCAACAGTATTAATATATTTGCGTTGAAATTAATTAATCAGAAATGCAACACAGAAAATAAATGAAATAAACTTGAATGTGACACAAAACACATGTGAGACACCCTTTAGAACGCGCCTTCCCCATATACATACAGGTCCGTGAGCATGTGCATTTTCCATGGTTTCGCATTATTTTCAATGAAACGATCTGCCAGTGAGGAAATCTTTACAAGCCAAAATGGTTGCTCATGGATTCTACACACTAAAATGTTCAGTGCTATATGAACAATGATAGTACATTTTAGAGATAGAGCAATCCCTATTGAATTCATAAAAACCTTTTTTATTTTATCTTTTACATTTTACTGGGTAGTGATTCCTGTCAGAGTGCTGTGTGTCGTGGGAGGAGTATTACTGTGGCTCTCGTTTTTGGTGGCCGTAGCAGGTGGGCCAGCTTCCTCACCTCTATGCCACATTGGACAAATATGTACATAAAAAACTAACTTTTTTCATGGAACATCACATGTGGAAATGGTGCCATGTGTTACATGAGCTAAATAAACAAGTCTCTGATGGCAATGTGGAAGTGTGTGTGTGGGGGGGCTTGTCTGCCTGTCTGTATGTGTGTCCATATGTGTGCATATGTATGTGCTATGGGGGGTGGTTGGTGATAAATGGAGCTTCAAAGACCGTGCTTGAAACATGGAAAATGTTTCTTAGCTATTAAATGTTCTCAAGCCACCTATTAAATTTGTACTGAAACATGAGTGCTTAGTGCTTAAGTTCACTTCTCAGCCAGCGCACACAGACGGCCAAACTGTAGCATTTGTGTGGAATGCACGGCGACTGGGAATTTGGTGAAAAGCCCATCCCCAGCAACAGGCCGTCTCGAGCACCCCCACCCACACTCCAGCTTCCGAGTGTGTCACCCGCTTTTGTTCAAAAACCAAGAGCAAGAAAATGAAAAAAGCACCCCCCCTCCGTTTTCTCTTGTGACAGACAAGGATCATTGTTGGCTTCGACATTCCGGAAAGTTATGGAAATGGTACCACTTTATGTGCCTTACTGATGCGGATATGCGGATATGCAATGAGCAGACAATATGAGGCAGCACCAGAAAATGTATCAAATATTTTTGCATGTTACACGGATCTTCCCATTCGTTGTGCAAAACTACACTTCTAAATGTCCACTTCTCTTTTGAGGCATCGATGCTGTGTTATCAGTATATTATTATATATCTAATTGAATGAAGCCCTACTTCCTACTGCTGGAGGTTTCAGTGGGCAACTTTAATGCTTCCTGCCGTGCTGTGGGAAACCTTGGAGAGAGTGACAGTCTGTGGGCATCATTAGCCAACAAAGAGCATCTGCTGGTGAGAGTGGAGCTTTGAAGAAAGACTGAAAAAAGAGAGTACTAATGTTATGACAGATCAAAGTATGTGGTCTGCGGGGAGTTCTGAGGAATAAAAGCATTCAGATGACTCTGAAGATCATATTGTACTATTTCATGGTCATTTCTGATTTTAAGCTTGATAGTGTATTTTGAATTATATGGGGGGCACACATCCTCGTCGGATATTGATATTGACAACCCAAAGGCAATTCCTAATTCACCATATCTTTAACATTTGTCAAAGCAAGAGATAGGCTGTGTGCCAGACAATAGGAAATATGAGCTTTGCTTCTTCTTTTAGAAAAGGAAAATTAAATTTTCCCTAGAAACTACAGAACTGTATGCATTTAATAGAACAATGAAGATATTTAAAGTATGGTGGACACCAACAGATGTCTTAAAACAATATACGAACATGTCTTTAGATAAGTAAAGATATTTTGAAATCGATTGTGTTTTGGACTTTGGTCTGAGAGATTTAAATGCTAGTATCTCTTATTATGCATTAGAAAATACTGTAGATTTTCTAGTAGATTTACTGAGATTTTCTGCAATTCTGAAGTTCTTTCAAAATTTGTTTGGTCCTGTCTTCTGGCAGTTCCTTAATTTTTAAATCTCATAAAAGATTATTGATGTATTATTGTTGTCAATGGTCCCATGGTTGCTAATGATTTAGTCACCGTGGGATTGCTAAAAAACTTACTTTCATACTAAAATTGAGCAGCTTTGATACACATTTTTCAATTGTGAGTGACATATGTTAGTCTCAGTCTTGATAGGATGTAAGGGAAGAGACAATGAAAGGCAGCGCCTAAAGACAGCCCAGTCAATTAAGCACCGATTTTCTGTATTCAGGCACCATAAGGGGCCTTCACACTGCGAGCGTTTGGCACACTTGAAGACGCACTGTATCTGGAAAAAAAATACAATACAGCAGGAGGCAGTTTTCTATCTATTAGAAATATCAAACTACACTGCCTGGCCAAAAAAAAAGTCTCCATCTCCATTGATATGATCTGGGGTTGCTTCAATTGGTCAGGTCTAGGCTCAGAAATGTTATGCAGCAATAAAATGAAGTCAGCTGAGTATCTGAATGTACTGAATGACCAGGTTATCCCATCAATGGGCATATTCCAGGATGACAATGCCAAGATTCCTCGGGCTCAAATTGTGAAAGAGTGGTTCAGGGAGCATGAGGAATCATTTTCACACATTGATTGGCCACCAGAGTCCTGACCTTAACCCCATTGAAAGTCTTTGGGATGTGCTGGAGAAGACTTTACGGAGTGGTTCGACTCTCCCGTCGTCAATACAAGATCTCGGCCAAAAATGAATGCAACTCTGGACGGAAATAAATGTTGTGACATTGCATAAGGTTGTCGAAACAATGCCACGACGAATGTGCACCGTAATCAAAGCTAAAGGCGGTCCAACGAAATATTAGTGTGCAACTTTTTTTTGGCCAGGCAGTGCATTTCAGGTCTAGTCAGGCATTGAACTGTTGTAAAAAAACAAAACATTTTTAACCCTAGCCCAAAAATATAAAAATTATTCAAACAAATCTGAATCAATTAAAAAATTTAGTGACTGGTAGTAATACCAAACAAACTGACAATGAATGGAAAATCTATTATGTGGAAATATTTTTTACATAGCTACCTATTTTTCTACATACAGTTAATGAGGTAAGGGAGAGAAAAACTAATCTCTGTTCAACAATACTACCCATTGCATCTATTACAACAATTTTTTTTACTAAACCCATGGCTCTAGCATCCACTGGGATTAAAAACAAACAGAGCAAGCACATTAATTTAATGTGCCCTACATGTGTGTGCATATTATTAATGAACTGAATTACACCTCTGAGGCTCTCTAAGGTAGTTTATGTCTAACATAAGTCTTCCTGGTGGAGCAGAAGTGTTCAACTTGACCGATTGTTCAGTGTTTCAGCATTCTGCAGGATTTGTATTTTTTTAGTACGTTGTAGTTAAAGTATTTAACTGTGCCGGGAAATTATAAATTAAGTCTCCTGTCAACTTGCACTTTATAGCCATGAAAATGTAAAAGAAGAAAGTGCTAAATTTCTGCACTTTTTACATTTTTTGTTTTTATTATTGGATCAGGGCGCTGGCTAGCTAAAATTCAGTTGCCCATTTCAGAGATGGATCAAATGTCAGGTCCCAGAGTTTATGAGATTACAGGACATCCCCCTCCACTAGACAACACACAGCTCAACACAGACTAAACATCAAAAAAGAGCCAACAAACATCAACATCAACAGCCTTTGCTAGGGGATTGTAGGTCGTTTTTGTCACAGCCTTCTCATTGGAGGCCTCGCCAAGAGCCAATGGGGGCATTTTAAAGGGGACCATCATCGAAGTTCCAGGCCCTCACAGAGAGGTTTCACACAGATGTGTTGTGCTGTCCGGGTCACCTACTGGCGGCTGCTCTTTTGGGGACTCTCCCGTCACAGGCTCTGAAGTCTGGTGCAAGGCCTTTTGTTCCCTCTCACTCCAGCCATGCATGATCACATCCCACCTTTGTTGAAGGGGGGCGTGACTTCCTGCATTGCAGCGGGAAAACAGCAGAGTGGATTGAGGAGCACAAAGAAGGGGAGAAGCACAGAGAATGACAGACAATGGGGGTCTCTCTGTAAACCAAGGTGAGGTGTTAATGATGTGTGGGGATGTGTGGGTGTGGGTGAAAGCGCTCGTCCTTTTGCTCCCCAGTCTCAGGAGTAGTTAAAAATGGCCATTGAGAGTTACCAAACTGACCAAAAAAGGTACATTTGCATTTTAATTGGGAGACATTCCAAAAAAAAATCATAGTTCTTGTCTTGTGAACCGTGATTGAACAGTTGCCCATAACATTTTTTAGATAAGTTTGTCAAACACTGTCGAGAGGAATAGCCCAAGGGAGAGAGCATTATGCTAATTTCACTGAACAGCATTTCACTAGCATCTCAGACCGAGTCTTATAATAGATTATTAAATGTTATTCTTAAGCCGTGCTCAAATAACTGAACGTTTGGTTGAGAAATGTATACCCTATGACACACATTGCTGCACTAACCAAGCCAGGACATTTAGCTGTATCTGAAATATACAAAACCTCATGTAGAAGCGCTTTTCCACATGTCCGCATATACAAGCAAAGACAAAGATGGCTCCACTGGCCGGTCTAAATCATGCATATGTTGCATTAGAGCCTGGCAAACCAAAGCAAATGTGTCAGCGCTGTTTGTAGCTGCTGGTGATTTAGTCTGCTGTAAGATGGCAGGACCGTGATGCGCTGCGATACAGAGGATGAGAGCGACCATGTTGCAAAGAGCGGGTCCCAGAACGATTCCGATCGTGTGGTTCCTCCCATACCTCCGGCAGGCCGCCTAACGCGGGACGTTCAAGTGCAACATTTAGCACCTCCCCGTGTGTGTCACCAGGTCCTGAGTTCGCCTCAGCGTCCGTGCAAAGCGCCGCCCGGCTCCACACACACGGGCGCTGAATGCCAACCATTGTCTCGGCCCACTCTGAGCTAATGCAACCCCAGAAACGCTGCTCATTGAGTAAATGCTGAAGCTGGCTGCAGAAACACGCTTGTGTCCCTTTGGTTGAACTTCAGCGAAATATGGCATCTTTTTTTCTTTCTTTTTTTGTTCAATCTAATCCAGGTTTTTTTTGTGTGTCTTCCCTCAGTTCTGCATTGTCAGTAGAGCACAGTGGAGCACAGTTGGTTAAATTCAAGAGAGCAATGATAGCTCCTTACCTCTGTCTTTAATAAAGCAGTGCATTCTGAAGGTTGCAGGACAGCGCAGAAGCTTCGAGGGTGGTCTTAAGAAATCAGTAGAGGAAAATATGTCTTGGCTGGTTGGACCCACCACCACATTTATAGTCACAAACGTGAACATTGTGATTTGTTCAGTGAGATAAATGTGCATTCCATTTGCTTAAATACATCTGTTCGTGATTGAACGTCAAATAAGGCAGCTGGAGAGATAGTTTGATCTAAAAAATCTCGTAGACTGGGTGCACCTTAAGCAAAAACATGTCTTCTGCTGTTTAGTTCTCACAAGGGAAGCAGTGCATTGTGGGAGTCCAGGCAGCATGTGGTACACTACCACATTTACTCTACTTTCTCAATTTCTAATGCTCATTTCATATGATGGAACTTTCCACTTTCCTGATCTGCACATCCACAGTGGGGATACTAATTTCGGGGGGTGCAGAGTCCCTCTTGTCCAATGAGACAGAGATGAAACTGACCAAAAACCTAAACCTTCTCTCCCTTATGGCCAATTAAGTGGCCCCCTTTGGGTCTGTGCTCAGACAGCTCAATACCAGACCATAGAGGAAACTAAACCAATGCTTTACCAGGCTGTGCTTTTCATAGACTCCCACTTTCCATCCCTCTGTCTGAATCTTTAATGCTTCTGTAATATGAAAATTTCTATAAGACCATACTGTGAAGCAGTTTTACTGAGACGTGCAGATTCACTGTCCTAGTGGCTTTCTCTAACTAGTCTTGATTGCTGGATTGCTGATATGGGATTTACTACTAACAGCGACTGTATCTGCGGTATTATTTGAGAAATAAAGGTGTGCTTGGAAGTAACAAAATCACCATGTATTGCTTATTTTGTAAACATTTGGCTGAAACAAATCCAGGGTCTCTGAGATAGTTTTAAGACATTACAGCAATTAATTAAAAAACTGAAGTTGATTACTACCCAATACTGTTTCTTTATTTAGACAGAAATACATTTTCTGTTATTTTTCAGTAACATTTCCAGTAACATTTCTTTTACAAGGCATTCATAGCTCAATAAAACCTAATTATTGGAGCTCTAAGTAGGATGTGTTGAAATCTGCAGACGCTGGCCAGGATTTGGAACCACCGTTGCAAAGTATCGTGCAAATAAAATAAATAAATTATTTTTCGCCTCAGACTTATCTCCCGTATTAATTTCACAGCTGTTATGCAGTCATCGCTCCCAGGTTTTCCGTATTTCAGAATCATGTCACAGTACGAAAGATAAAACGTCACTGAAAGCAACCGTGTAACTCGGTAATCAAGGTGAGCGCTACTCTTCACAGGCCTCACAATTCAGTGGTCAGATCACTTCAGAGTTTTATTATTTATTTTTTAGGTCATACGCTTGCCTCATCGCTTTCCGTTCCGGAACCACAAAGAGGGAGAGCATCTGTCTCCACCTATCAGACGAGGTGGAGAATCAAAGGAAATCACAACCGAATGTCTCTGTGCAATATCAAAGTCAGTTCCTGTCATGCAAAGGTGAATTCATTCACCCCTCTATGTTTCCACTTTAGAACTACAATCCCGATGTGGCTTTTGAAGTGTAGGGTATTTGGAGTTCTCTCTGGGCTATTACATTTCTGAGAAAATTGAGGTTTATATTTTTATATGTTGCCATACCTATAACATGCATATGAATAACAACAGCAACCAAATTGTTGTTCTGTTTCTTTCTAATTAGCTGTATTGTAAACCTGCTGTGCTTTGGCACGTACGTAGCTCATTATATGCACTTTTTACAATGCAGACTGGTATAGGTTAAACTTTACAAGCTGATAAATGCATAATGGTGACTAATCACAGCTATTTAACTCAGTATTTAATTTAACAACAGCATATTGTAGTTCAAGTTGTTTTGTAACAAAGTCCTTCTAGTGAGGACAACACATTGAACAATGCCCTCTGTAATCAATTAGACAAATTTCTTTCAGATGAGACATGGAAAGGGTCTGTTCATTTAGGAGATCATTGCAGCCCCCCTTGCATTTCCTATGCCAGTCACCTATGGTGTTGCGCTCAGCCTAGTTTAGCCTAGCCCATTTATACTGCATTAATGAGGGAAATGCTTTGGCTCTGTGGTAGATGCTGTTCAGATAGAAAAAGCTGTACTTGGCTCATTCCTGTATGCAGTACGTGTTCTTTTCAGGTCTTCATGAGGACAAAGCTGTCATATCGATCTTTACCCTCCACAGTGTCATACGATTTGTGTGGCTGCAAATCGGTCTTTGATGTGCACTGCATTAAGAAATATAAGGAAAACACATCAGCGTATAACCGCAGTGTAGTTTTGTGTGAGTAGCAGCTTTCTCATTTGTTTGGGCACAAGGCGACTTGGACAAAGACTTCTCAGTGTCACAACGTGGCCCTTTCATCCATCTCAAGGCCAATGCAGTTTGTACATACCAATATCCCAGAAACCGGCAATTGAAAAGATTGTCACATGGCTTTACCATTGTTACCTACCGTTGTTATTGTTACCATCAAAGCAAACAATATTTCCCGCTGTACTTTTTGAGAAGCCAGGGCTGAAAATTTTTTTTCCAGACTTTTATCGTCGGATGAGCCTTGGATGAACCACATTATAAATACTTCTGCTGTCACACATACGCATGTCTTCTGTCTTTTAACAGACCGTATGTCTACTCAGATTGCACATGTGAAGGGGTTACAGGCCCAGAGGGCCGGGAGGGTGTCCAAGGACATTTCAGGACATCCTAGATAGTGACTAGAGGCCATCTGCAGTATGACGTAGACAGAGGTACGTGTCATGGCGTAAACACCTGTAGACCAGGGTCAGACCACTTCTCCTATCAGTGAATGTAGCAGTGAACTCACAATGCTGGTGTGACAGGTCGTATGGTTTAAAGATAATACGACCTTGCATTCATTCTGCAAATCCAGTATAGCAAGGACAGATCGTACAGTTTTTCAGCCAAACCGGTTAAAGGGTGGTTCCCAGTAGTCATGACAGTTACTGCTTCCAAGAGCTGCTCTTGCTTTTTTTTTTTTTTAAAGATTTTTTATTATGTGTCTTTTAAGATTATCCATGTGTTGTTTGTCTTTGTTCAGGGAAAGGATGCTTTTAAAAAAAATTTGGTGTCAAGATTGCTTAATAATTTGGCATGAGTGAAGGTTGTTGTGCATTCTGGTAACTGTCACGGTATAGTATGCATTGCTTGGAGAATTTCAGGGTGATTTGCTTGCGTAATTTAAAACCCCTTGAACAATGCCGTAATCCTATAATGAGACATCATCAAAATAGTTGTACCGGTTGACCCCGTGATCACATTACTGAGTCCTCACAGCTATGAGGACCACTCCCTTATGCTCAAACTGCTTCTTGTAATTATATGTCATTTTCTGGTTTATTATTAACATAAAGGAGAGGAATCAACTTTGTAACTGTGGCAGAGATGGCATTAAACAATGTTCATGAATGAAGCGGTGCTAATCCCTCCTGAACTCTGCAAGGAGTTCAGGAGAGAGTACTTTGATTTTGTCATGATGTATGTGTGGAGCAGATTAGACCTGCTCGCCATACGCGTGTGGAATTGTGCAAGCGATCGCCCAGCCTATCAAAGTGTCCTATGCAACCCAGTGAGAGAGAGCCCAGCCTATCAAAGTGTCCTATGCAACCCAGTGAGAGAGAGCCCAGGCCATGTAACTTCTCACACATCAGGAGGAAGCAGTGGTTCAATGATGCCTGAGGGTTGTGTAACTTGGCTGCGCTACACTCAGAAAAAAAGGTCCGAAAAGTACCTAAAAAGGTACAAATGCTTGTCACTGGGGTGGTACCCTATAGGTATATAACATTGTACCCCTAGCCAGAAATGCATAATTCATTTGTACCTTTTTTTGCTTGAAAAGGTATACTTATTAGTACCCAAATAGAACATTATTGTACATTCAGGGTACATTCGTGAAATGTGTTCCTTAGAGAAGAAAAATGCACCTTTATTTCTGAGTGTGTCACTCTCGAAGGAGAAAACAAGAACAGTGATGCTTGCAGCCCCTGAAGGAAAAGCAATGGTTGGGTTCTCTACAGATTTCAGGAAGTATAAACATATTCTGCGTCAAGCTCGGCTGCTGATTGGTTGGGTGCAGATTGAGGTGAGATCCAGCCTCAACGCCAGTTTGCAGCCCAGTTTAAATGGTTATTCCGGCTCTCTGGATTTTCCACGGACCCTTGTCTTGCAAACATTGCGGGACTTTCACGAGACCCGCGTCTCTCGTTTCTCTTCCCTCCCAGTCCAGAGCACTTACGTTTGACTGTGAATGCGTTTACTCAAAGCGCATAAAACACTTCATTCAGATTTATGGAAATTTATATCCCAGATGTGGAATTATCCACTGCAGACATCATGAGCGGCTGTTATATTACCTCCATAGCGAGATGGCGACAGCACGAGGAGATTTTCGCGTCGCGGGGGGTTCCAATTACACAATCCCCACCCTGTCAACAGTAAGCGCCAGTGTCGTGTGTCTGCTCAACCCTCTTCCCTGAGCTGTCCCCCGCTAGAGACAAGCTGCCCATTTCTATGATCAGTATTTATTTTTGGTCCTTTCACTTCTGTCCTCTCTCTCACACAAGAGCGCTTACAATGAGCCTGAGCCGCCAGGCCTTCGCATGAAATAGCTGCGGCTTACAGACCCCTCCCATGGTCTTTAAATTGACTGTTGCTAAGAAGTCCTGTGAGTCTGCCTATTCTGGAGCCGGGCGACATGAACCTTGTGTAAAGACTCAGGGTAGTCAATTTGTCTGCTTAGAAACTAAGCAAGGCAATAATAACTACTAAGGCAATTATTGCCAGAGCTGAACACGCTCTTTATGCTGTTCTTGGGAGCTCCCTGAGAGTGATCTCTGGTTACAGAACCCACACATTATACTACGTCCTATTAGTATGGCGTTGACTGTATTGAATTTGCTATGAAGTTATACAAATGGAAAGTGCGCGCACCACTGTGTTTGTTTCTTTGGGAATATATGTTACGGCACTTGTATTGAATTGTACCCAGTTGTGCCGTACACACACTATTGGTCCTGCTGTGTAAGGGCTTATACTACAAGAATAAATAACCTGTATATGCAGAGAACCACAGAATTTTTTTTTAGTTTTTTTCTTTTTTAGTAATAAGGAAATAAAAAAATGCAATACCAATATGATAACCCTCATGCTTCACTTAATTTATTTCCTCATTAATAGTCTGTATTTGTCTTGGCAACAACCAATAAAATATTGAGTTTTATTGTAATAGAAATTCATAATTGAACAGAACGGTTTTTCTTTCCCAGTGGAGCATTGCAGAACGTGCGAAATGTGACTGCGGTCACACTTTGTGTGGTTCCCATGGTTGGGACTGGGAAGGGTTTTCTTTCCCTAATGAGATCTGCAGAGAAACCCCTTCCTTGATCCGTGGCTGCTAAACAACCGAGAGGCACAGCAGCCATTTTCCCAGCTGTGTTTCAGAGAGAGCAGGTGGCCCTTCTCCTGAGTGAGAGAACAAATGTTGTTTTATGTTGCGGTTTTTCAAGATGAGTGGTTCCATCATGCAATGTGTAAGTCTGAGGCCACACTGTAAGCGGAGCTCACCTTCCCCTGTAGTCATACCGTGACTGTGTTTCCATTAGCGGTACTGCAGTCGACTCTCAACAGTCACAGCGGGGAAAAAAGGTGCATAAAGCTCAATTTAAACAGGTGAACAGCTAACTTAACTGAAATTTTTCTCCTAAAGACATTCCTGAATACATTTGTATGTCTTTGTGTTCAATTAGTGCTGAGAAAATATAGTTCCTGACTGTAAAGGGGTAATGTGTCAGATTTTTCCCTCAACTCAACAAAAAGGTGTTAGTCTGACCTAAGTTTTGTGGGGGGGGTTTTGTAACGCTATTTTCAGACACTTCCATTGAATAAAATGTTCTGATTGTGTTCTTGTTATTACAGAGATGAAGTTATTAGAGTGACTCCTATCAATAATGGAGAAGTCGAGGAGCTCAGAAAACTATTTGCAAATTTGACGGTGAGTCTGGAGTTTTTTTTGTCTTCTTTAGACATGTCTCTGCTCTCATACACAAGAATGTCTCTTCTAATGCTTTCTTTTACTTCCAGAGCAGTTTGTCAAAACCCTTTCAGGTTATGGGACAAATTACTTACACGGCTGTTCCTGCTTGGAGGCAAATTTTGAGTTATGTTCTTGAAGGGATTAGTGTCAAAAGTGAATTAAACAGATGGATTGTTCTCCACCAGATATGAATCCAAGACAGAACGTTTGTCCCTTTTAACATCTGACATTAGCATATTATTTATGCACCCCACATTTTGTTTCATTTCGGTCTTTGCTAGGGAGCTTTTATGAAATTAATTATTTCAAAATGTTAATATTGTCTCGGGGGTAAACTCCCCGAGCCCTGCCAGATGAAGAGGCTGTGGTCGCCCATTTGTTGAGTGGGATGATCTCTCCAGTGAGATAATGAAGCTGCAATCTCTGAATCTGTTCCATCCATGAATCTTCTGGCTTTTAAATTCTCCAGTGGGAGGATTAAAAGCACTATATGGTTTTCACAAGTAAAAGTGAAGTGACTCAACTCGACCAGACCATGTGCTATGCATTGAATTGCTATGTACCGCTACCAAATCAGCGGTTTCTAACAAAGCAATTCAGTCAGTGCTCTCCCTTCATACATTTTTTATTGAAATTTAGTTTTAATCAAACACGTCTCTGAATCTTTGTCCTGATGAGAACTTGTCACAGTCCAGGCAGGGCACCGTAGCTCTTCCTCACAGAAGTTTACACACTGAATTCCAGTCACGCTCGCGGACCCCGGCTCTCCAGTGACACTCGGCAGCCGGTGACAGTGCAGGTGACGGGGGACGTCTCGGGACACGTCCGGAGCAGTCAGAGAGAGCTTCAGCAGTGCCACAGATGCGGCCTGTCAGCGGCAGACGTGTCACGCATTGGAGCTACGGCTATGATTCATCATACAAAGAGAGAGCTCGCAAACTTCAGAATCCCACAGTACCACGACGGGAGACCCGCCGTTATGTTCGAATCCCTCACTGCAGTCTAGAGCTTTTTCAGATCACTGGGAGAAAAGAAATATAGAATGTGGGCCGCATCTGCTGCACGAAAACATGTCACCACAACAGGAACAGAAAAGAGATAGCACAGAGTCGACTGCAGTGGGCTGTGGTGAAAATGTGACCAGTGAGAACGATAGTGTGAAAAAGGACCGCTGGACGCGAGGCACATTTGGGAGTAATTACACAGCAATTCTGGGTATCCAGGAGAACCCCCGCCCCGACACACCATCACCACACACACAGACTCACTTCCTTTGAACTCACAGTGGAGCAACCAAAATAATGACTGCAATACAAAAAAATAGTGGGAAAGCAGCAAATATCCCCCTGCGCCAAGGACCGGTTGGGTAGAAATTGGGCTCATATTTCGTACAAAGAGAGCAGGCTGGAGGGAGGGCCTGCAGCTTCACAGAAGGAGGAAAGTATGTGGTGGGTGAATGTAGGAGAGGAGCTCACTGAGGGGTACATTGGGAATCTGTGGGGTGAAGGGACTGTGGATGGCTCTCCTGTGAGGACCGTTATCACTGCTGTTTTCACATGCTTTCTTTGGCGTGATACTTCGAGAGGCCCTCTTGTTGCAATTTAACCAAACCGGAATGGCACGGCGCAGATTATCTGTATTGCTCAGTTTAGACTACTTGGTCAATGATTTTGTATTCATTAGCTGACGCGTGGGACTTTGCATGGGAGCATGGGATTTTGCCCGAGGTGTAAAATCCAGGTTGAGAACGTAAAAGTCCACCCCAGTATTTTGTTCCAATCACCAGGATTTGCTAATTAGCACAGTTCTTCAGCCAACAGGTAGAACTAATTAGTGAAGTCAGCTGGCTGAGTTATTGGGTGGGAGAAACACATGGCAGGATATTTACTTTCTTTCCCCTGGATTTCACACCTCTGGATTTTGCTATTAGATTCAAAACCTCCCCAGTTGTAGAACATCAAAAAAAAAAGACCTTGGCATTAAGTAGTTATTAGAAAATTGTTGAAACTCAACTCATGAACTAAATGTGTTTTACTCTTTAAAGTTTTATACAGACTGTACTATAGGGACTGTACTGCCTCCAGGGCTTGTTGTATACTTGTTTACTCTTGGCTGTCTTTCTGGTGGACATTTCCCCTGCTTTTCCCACTCTGTACGTGTCAAATCTTGCACTAATTATATGATAGTAAGGGGCTGTTGGGTGGCTCATCCTGTGAAGGCGTAGTTCCAATTCCAGCTACAGAGGCTGCGATGATCATTGCAGCTTGAGTGTGATGGATCTTTCAAAACTGGGGAGAAAAAGGGAGCAATATCAGAAATATATGACATATGTCAGAAAGACGGATATCTCTTTCCCTAGCTATGCTTCATGACTACAAATCAAGTTATCAAGTGAGCCTCCAGTACAGTGTGACTAGATTCATTCACTCACCCATACAGCTGGTGATGGATATTTTTGTGTGGGTTTGTAAATTGAATATATACCCGCCAAAAAGAAAACGATGAAAATGTTGCGTTATCTGTTGCCAACTCGCAAGTCCCTTTTGATTTATGAGAGCAATAATAATAAAACTTTAAATGTGAATACACTTCTTCTTACAGTTTATGAATATGTTTAGGTTTAGAAAGTGCACTTTCTTTTACTAAGTTAAAGTGCATTATATTTCATGCGAGAGAAGGGGGAAATGTATGCAGAGCGTGCTGTGGGGCCGCCGTGGCACACCACTCCAAGCCCCTTGAAGGAACACACACAAGGCCCTCTGCAAACCATTAAACCAGTTTATCTATTAATAGAGCGGTGTGCCAGCCTGCTTCAACTTGTGCCATTCTGAGTGTGAGATGAGAGCCAGCTGCTCCCCGGCTCTCTTCGTTCCTCAGCTGGTAAAGGCGATAAACAGCCGCGCTGGAGCCAGACCGGTCCACGGGTCACCGGCTCTCCTTGGAATGATCGTTCCAATCTGCCGTTTATTTTTCTAAGTCGGAATAAAGGTGGCGAGCAGGCCCGGAAATGTTTACTTTGCGCTTGATGAGGGGACGCCGTTCGGCATGCTTACGAGACGACCGAGCCGCAGACTGCACCTTCTCGAGTGTTCGAGCGGAGCCGGCCACCTGCTCTGCAGAGACACCACATGTTTCCCACAGCAGTCAGGCTGTGAGACTGTTAGGTGTTACTCACCGACACACATTATGGCCATTGGGTGGATCGTGTGTCACTGAGTGATTTGTACAGGAAGGGGGACTGTCACACGTGCAGAGGTGACCTTGGAGAAGTGCACACGACATGTGATAGGCAAGCTCTCCAGGGTGAGGGACGTTGTGCAGACATGCGAGATGTCTTGCAGTGGTGTGGATGGGAGGTGAAGTCCACACCATTCCGTTGTGGTCCTCGAACACTAGCTTCGGGCTTCTTCAGCACCTATACAAATCCATGCTTCCTGACAGCTCTGTGTGTAGCACTCCCTCCTGTGTTTTCACACATCACATGCCATTATGGAATCTTTCAACATGCACAGGAGGGCAAGGCTTTCAACATACATTGTTGCCACTTCAATCGCCACTGAATGTTTTTAAACCTTTTTTTTTTTTTTTTTGCTTTTTAGTTGCCCGAATTGTAGAATAGGCTGTTTTCCCTCTCAGGCAACTGTGTTGACTGCACCTGCACAAAGGGCGCTGAAACAGCTGAAGCTTGTGCACTTCTCCAATGCGCTCACCTGTGAGCCAGAGGCTGTTTTTCCGAATAACAGGCTACACGGTATTCTAGGAAAGGCAAGAGGTGTATATCTCAGGGAGGACAACTGTTAGCCCGTGGACACCTGGTGCATCGCCAGGAAGAACTAATGCAGCGGCAAACCCTGGCCCACTTAAACCCACCCTACCATGTCGGGATCAAGGGAATTGTGTTCTGCCACAGCATGCTTCCAGTCTTAGTCAGCTCAGACTCATAATGCTAGAGCTATAGGGCTAAGCCGGCCGGCCCTTCAGCCAGCCCCGAATGGCTTACAATCCCAGCTGTAGCAGGAAATTTCATATAAAGTAATACGGATATGTTTTGGCTTCCCTTTTTGCTTTACAAAGTCTTAAACAAAATGTGCGTATCCATTATGTTTGTGAAAAATAATGGCAGTAGTGCAACACAATATTCAAACTTCTGTGTGCAATCCCAGTGAACGTGTGGTGAAACGTCGGTGAAACACCAGCTTGGCGTAAAAATCCAGCTACATTTAGTTGAAAAGTGAGAGGTTTCTAGCCGACTAGGACATAGCCAGGCTATATCCTGGTAAAACCTGAGCTATATCGGGGTTAACCTAGTCAGTTCATGTCAAAACGTCACTCAACCAAGATTCTCACCCCTGTAGACATCTAGATTCTGGTTTTTGCTCGCTGGGATAGTACAGTTCACAAACAAACAAAAAAAAGCAATTAATTCTGTTTTCAGTTTTTTTGGTCGCAAAGTGCAAGCCAAATCTATTAGTCATACACTGTAGCAATGTAATTAGTTGGCTCGATACAGTGCTTCTATAATGTGAATTTGAGATTTAAGTTGGTGTCAGTTACTGCCTGCAAGCTTAATATTAACACATAGCGTTTGAATGACATTTACCATGCGTGCCTCAATGTGCCTTAGCGGATTACAATGGGCTTTGCTGAGTCCAGAAGATTCCAGATTTTCCAGTGTTGTCTGTCAAAGATACTATTAAGAATGCAGATGGAGAAAATGGAGTGTGGTCCCAGGTGTTCCAATTAGTTAGAATGGAACTGGAACAAACCTGTATCTTTTCGTGACTTTCAGTGGTGTTATGAATTGAGCTTGTAAGCTTAAGGATTGAAATGAGCTGGTGGGTGCTCTACACACTGGAACCTTTGTGTTGATTCATCATTGTACTAAGGACGGAAACAGATGTTACTTCTGAATTCACTTAAATAAGCATTCATGCAGTATTCTATATAAAATATAGCTGAGAGACATCTAATATCTGAATGGAAATGTCTAGCTGGGATTGCTCTAGCTTGTTGTTTCTTGTGTAAAATTTACGCTGGGAGATTCTTTCTATTTAATTATTTAAACGTCAGGGCCGTTAAGCATAAATATAAGCAGAAGAGAATGTATTTTACAAAGGTGGAATATAATACCAAATTAGCTACAAAAAATATTGACAGAAAATGTGCCAGCGTTTTCATACATCAGATAACAGTAGATAGCAAGTTCTTTATGTATGTGGTAATCAATACGGGTATTCTTCCACATTACACACAGAAAAGCGAAAGATAAGTACCACTAATAATTGCTGTTTACAGAACTGCGGCATGTTGGTAATTGATATCCATTAATCTTGTTGCCTAATAGGCTGGTTATTTCATCCAACCCCCTCCCCTGCATAATCTCTTGGCAGGTGCTAAAAGGGAGCTTTTGTTGCTGGAAACCTCCCGTTAAGCATCGGGATGTGTGATGCATGCTTTTGAGGGAGTTTTGCACGTGTTGTAAATATGACATGGTTTTGTGGGTCATTAGCACTGCCCGCCTTCCCGTGGCTGTTTTTCCCTCTGCCAGTGCCTGCTCCAGCTGACTGCTGACCCAAATCTCCCCCAAATCACGGAGCCGGTCCGCAGGCATCCAGCCTCACAACCTGTCAAAATCTTGACTTTGCGAAACCACCCCGAGAATCAAAATCTATTTTCATCCTCTGCCTTTAAGAATCCAAGACAAACTGGGCTTGAGTCCTGCGTGTGGCAGCGCAGAGAGCCTGTTTATTCACTGGGAGAACCGATGGCCATTTACCCTGAGCAAAAATGCAGATGCAGAAATATTAATAACTTTGGGTATCATATGGGAGGGAGAGGGCTTTATTGGCCAAGGCAGCTTACTGTACTTGATCATTAACCATTGATTTCATGCATCGGATATTTCTTTGTTGCCAGCTGCATGATGCCAACTGCATAATGGGCCATTGCTATTTGGCCATGAGGGCCACTAGTACGGTGGCCCTGAGTGACTCGTTTTCCGCTGTTTACTTTATATCTTCTTTGTTCTACACAAATGTATAATGCTCTGTAATAATAGTAAATGCACCATCTGTGAATGGTCCTGCGCCTATTATAAGTCCTCTCTATTTAAGTACATGGCCACATGCCTCCATTGAAACACATGCAGCCAGTCACCTCCTCAAGCAGACTGCAGTGAGGAGTGATGAGGCCAGGAATACCCTCCCCATTGTTATATGCCTGACCACAGTCAGCACTGCCAGTGTCACAGTTCGATGGGACAGGTACCTCCGCTGGATACACCACCAGGGGGCTCCTATAAATCATTTTACAGGATAAAAGGATGAAAAGAGCCAGTGATAAAAATGTTCTCAATCTATATTTCTGCTGAATGTATAATATATTGTAGGATCAGACTGCCTTTTTACAATTTTGTAATATGAGACATGTATTTAGTTTCTTTAATATCTGACTGAAATTGATCGATTTCTGAAACGTCTGGACTCAGAAAACCCAATTGCAGACAGGATAAAGCAAGAACGTAGTTTATTCCCAGTCAGGGATCAAAGCCAAGTAATCAGAATAGAGACAGTACCAAATCAAAAAGCAGGAGAGTAGTCAGGAATCCAAAAAAATCTAAACCAGGAAATCACTGACAATGGTACAAAAACGGCAGGCAAAGGCAAAGTAAAAAAACAATCAAAAGTCAAAAACAACAAAGGCAAACAAACAGAATCAAAATGCAATACTCGGAGTCGGAAAACGGAAGGGTGTCTCTGGAATCTCAATAAATCTCTGGCTTTACTAATCACAGGCTCAGGAAATATGATCAACGTTCTGATGGGGAATCAGAGGAAAAGTGGGTCTTAAATACACAAGGAAGTGGGAGGGGTTACAAACAACGTAAGGTGAACACATTAGGAGACAATAACTCGATAACAAGGAAATCACGAAAACATGGAAGGGACTCGGAAACAAGCATTACAAACAACGGGCTCAAGTAGGAGCGGAACGTGACTAGAATTAAGGAGGCGTGGTCTCAAAGGAGAGACAGCTGAAACGAGTTAACCAGCATCTCAAGGACAGCTTAGTATCGCAGATAGAAAAGATACAGCGAGGAAACTTGTTCATTGTTAGTTCTAACTAAATACAGACAATTAGTATGTTAGTAAACATTTAAGTTCATGGTTTTAGTAATGTGCATCTAACTAATAAACACCCGAGTGATTGTTAGCACGAGTTAGTAATATAAACAATATAAACACGGGAAACGTAAAGCAGGAAGTCAACAGAAAACGAAACTTCGGAAATACAGCGTGAACTCTCCCAACTCTCCGAAGTCACCCAAACAGTGCATACGTGAGACAGGGTAAACAAACACACGAATGCGACTCGGACAACCCATGAGGGGAATGTACTGATGAAATGAAAAATAATAAATCCAGAATAAATATTAAATAATCATACAAACAGACAAACAGATGTACAGAACATAACAATTCCTTATTCCTCCCTTGATGTAACAGGACTACATAAATACTTTACCTCTTCACATTTCTGGAATCTGGTGGGAAACCAGAGATGGAAGTAAAGCATTTACACATTCTGAAATTCCAACACGTCTAAACAAATATTTATTTGTAATGAGTTTGTTTCTGTTATGAACCAGCGTGGTTTCTTATGTAACCCAGTGTGTTTTTGTCAAAGAGCACTGTGATGCACTCTATTGGTGGAAGTAGACAAGCATGTCATTGTATGCTGCAAACATTTATCATACAGTATTCCAAAGACCATCCCAATCAGATCACTGCCAACGGTGTAAGTTTCAAACACATACAGTAACTTAGATAAAGTACTGATGGATATTAATGCCAGATAAGGGTCTTAATGTAATGACATGTGCAATGTAAGCTGTTGTGGAGGAGGGAAAGTGATTTGACAGTGTCCTAAATGAGTATCCTATCCTATTTTTGAAAAAATATATGTTTTTTTTAAAAATCTGCAGTCCTGTCAGTCATGCTGACCCAGGTATTTTAAGGGGTGAACCGCTCTGTGGAGACTTGACTAACCCAGACTAACGTTCAGCGCTTGTTCTGAATTTTAATTTATCATGGACTGTGACCTGTGGCACCATCAGAGGTGACTCTGTCCTTCACAAAGGTACAGCTAATTGACTTAGGGGACAATTGTGGCAAACAGCTGTCATGCTGAAGCAATATTCTTTCAATACGTACACAAGTTTTGCATTTGCATCTGAAATGAAGAAAAACATTATGTCAGAATTGAGGAGATGTAATAATTTGGGTACAGTTAAGCTGAATGCAGGACATTGGTGTACCGGATTTTATAACACACAACATTGTGCAGGGGATGGATGTGTTATAAACTCAGCCAATAAAGTCTATGCTTTTGTTATTGCACTGATCTCAACATGCTTAGAACAGACCCCAACAAAGTAGACCCCTCCTCATGATATTTTTATTATGTCACATGGGTCCAGTTTATACCCGGAATTTTTTTTTTTTACTAGCAGTAGCACATTTCTCATATACACATGATTTTGATCAAGTTCATTAATGTTGATCTCTCTTCACCTAACCTTATGTCTAATCGTAGCACGTTGAAAAATCTGAAAAGAATACTTGATAAAGAAAATAAGTGACAATCTATTATAACTTATTCAGAGCTTAGTGTGTAGTGGTAAGGTAGCATTAACCAGATGGTTGTGGGTTTGAATACCAGGTGGGGCACTGGTGATGGACCATAAGGTATTCTATTTAACCTGCATATCCTCAGAAAATATTCAGCTGCACAGTGCAGTAGTAGCCCAAGGGAATGTTGTTTTCTAAGACAGTGAATGAAAAGATGACTGTGCCTATGGGGAACACACGTGTGGTTTGGGATCTTCGTTTGCATCAAGTTATAGCAAGCTTTATCCGAGATATCCCCCACTCTGTGTACTGGGGTTTGGCCAAATGCCTAATATAGCATAATTATCATTCAACATTGCTCAGCTCGAGTTTTGTAGGAGGCAGAGAGCAATGTATCTTTGCTGGGTTTCTTCTGAATATCATGGAGGATTCTCGCCAAACAGGCCTGCCTTTGTCAAGAGTGGCTATTTGCGCTGGTCAGACGGAGGTTAGGGGTGCGTGCGACTGACCGGCCCGGTTCTCTCCCCGCAGGTGGACCTATGGCGGCCCAACAGCGCGTCCCTGATCCGCGAGGGCGGCGACGTGGACGTGCACGTCGGTTGGAACCGCACGCAAGGCCTCAGGGCCGAACTTCAGCGCTCGCACATCCACCACAAGTAAGGCACCCCCCCCACACTCCGGGGAACACCCTCTCATTACAGCACCCATCTCTCATGCAGACAGGGGCCACAACATCTGTTTTTCTATAGCAGTCGCAGGTGCCGGCCGGCCGCCTTCCCGCCTTCCCGCACAGGGATATGATTTTCACATGCAGGGGTCCCGCTTCCCCCCCCCCCACCTCCCTTTTAGGAATACAGCACTTTCATCTCACACTTCCCGTCACTCATCCCGACTCAACAGAAATGATGGGGTTTACCAAAGACGCCACGGCAAGAGACACTCCACAATTTACACTCTACACCCTCAGGCCATTTTTCCTCCTCTTCTTTCTTCTTTGACTGAATCCATAGCTTCGCTTTACATTTTACTATTAATGTATATGTAATTTAGAGCCGGGGCCCTTTGAAGTGTAATCCAGTGGGGTATAGAGCGAGGGAGGGGGGCAGGAATTCTGGGACCCCTTTCATTTAGCTCCATTCTATGTCACTTTAGGCAAGACAGCTCTTTTAAAGTAACACTTTAACCCCTAAAGTAATGGTTAGTTTATGGTTAGAATATGGATGTTTCTGTGGGTGGCCTAAAGTATTTACACACTTACCAATAAATCTCTTGTGACAGGGAATGAATTCATGAGTAATTCTATCAGCCTCATCTTTTGAGCACGCTGTACTGCCTTGGAGCGGAAAATAGTGGAGATGCTTCTCACATGCAGGAATGGGCTGTTAAAGTGATGGTCAAGGAAAATCCGTAATATGCTTATAACCACGTTATTTATGGCTATTAAGGTATGTATTGAGCACCAATAAAAGCGCGAGGAATAAATTCCATTCCTAACTTGTTCAATTTCAGTCTATCTATATCTCGTTATTCCTGTGTTCGGGAAAAAGGGTGGAGTCGAAATGGTTCATGGCTACATAGACATGAACTCCAACCAATACATATTTTGGTCTCATTACATAACTCCTCCCTTAGTTTGAGGGGAACTCTTTGAGTCTGAGCCAAACACATGATTGCTTTTTTCTTAAGAATAGCCGTCCGCGTTATTAGTTTTTGAATAGTTAGTTAGCTTAAGTGTTTATTCTTTTCCCGCTATCCCAATACCGGTTTTATCCCTCTCTCAATCTCTTTCCCCACCTTTTTATCCATCCCTCCGTGGTACTAGCTCCTTGCTCCTTGCACAGCTCAGCATGGCAACGAAGTAATCACTCACGCGTCGTTTTTACTTGGTGCACTGCTCATTCGGCAGATAATAATCGAAAAGAATAGATAGTTTAGATTTTGCCAAATAAACCATGCCTTGGAGATGGTTTACTAATTTTACTTTGAATTGATTGCATTAATTCCTCGCCGAGTTCAAACATATGGTTCAAACCACAGAACTGTATAAGTCCTGTGGTTCAAACATGTAGGGCTGGATGACGTCGATGGCACTCGAGTTGAGGGCGTGGATTTAGACCACATTTTATTAGCTGACTTTGAGATGTATATTAATATATTCACATTTTCTTGAAAAGATATTTGGTGGGTGTGTAGTGGACACACCCCTCTGTGATATGTTGTGGTTATTAGAATTTTTTGAATCCTTTGACCATCACTTTAAACTTGAAGCTTATCGGGCTGTCAATGTACAAAGTTGTTCAACTCAAACAAAAACCAACTATTAAAAAGTGAAGTTCTTGTTACACATTTGACAGGTGGCCTTTGCATTTTTCATTCGAGGATTTTCCCAGTCTGCTGTTTTCAAGCCATTTCTTCTAGGAGGGAGTACTCTGTTGTCTTCAGAAGGAAAACCTTTACTACTGTTCATAACAGTCTGAAACTGGAGATCAGATTTGACTCACTACTATTACTAGTCTATGCGTGCTATTGCGTCTTTCACAAGTTTTGTACACCAAGTGTTTTGACCACTTCTAATGTCTTCTGCAGGGTTCTTATTTCCAATCTCCAGAGTGAAATTGAAAAGCAAACAGGATACAGATCTTCCAGAAAGCGGCGGTCAGAATTCCAGTATGATTACGAGGTGTACCACTCTTTGGAAGAGGTAAGCACATTTCTTTCCACCCATGGGTAAAGGCAGACATACTACATGGGCAAACGTATATGGACACCTGTTCAGCCAACATTTCATTCCAAAATCATGGACATTAAAATGGACTTTGCTGCTGTAACAGCCTCCACTCTCCTGGGAAGGCTTTCCACTGGATGTTGGAACATTGCGGCATGGATTTGCTTCCATTCAGCCAGAAGAGTATTAGTGAGGTTGGCACTGATGTTGGGCGATTAGGCCAATTCTTTCCAATTGATCCCAATGGTATTCAATGGGGTTGAGGTCAGGGCTCTGTGCAGGCCAATTGTTCCACACCAATCTCAACAAACCATTTCTGTATGGACCTCACTTTGTGCACAGCGGCATTGTCATTCTGAAACAGTAAAGGGCCTTCCCCAAACTGTTGCCACAAAGTTGGAAGCACAGAATCGTCTAGAATGTCATTGTATGCTGTAGCATTAAGATTTGCCTTCACTAGAACTAAGAGGCCTAGCCCAAACCATGAAAAACAGCCCCAGACCAAGGGGGGTCCAGATATTTTTGGCTATATCGTATATATCCTGAGAACTCAATTTAAACCTAAAGCATGACTAAAAAGGTTTGAATGTTCTTGCGAAAAGCAGGCACCGCTGGGAATGCCCAGGACACGGAAGGTCTGCTTCCAGATCCGCGCCAGTTTTATTCTGTTTTCTCATGTAAAGATGCAGCTTCCAGCCATTCCCTTCACCAGCATAATCAGGCATCTTTGCTGTGTGCATTTGCACTCAACATCCTGGATCGTGAATCTCTCAAGCACTGGGTCCTCTCTCCCCCACGCCCCCCGGCCCACACATTCTGTGAGGATCCGGGGCTTTGCGAAACCGGTTATTAAAACGGAGCTCAGATTCTCTGACGCGGAACCACTGAGCAGCCAGCGCCATCCCTGGCATTAGGCCCCGTGATCCACCCTCTGGCACGCCGACCGCCCCACAGTTTCCTCCTGTCTCAGCCTCTGTTTACACAACAGCTCTTCAGAGGTTCTAAGCTATGCGTTTTGGGCTGACGGTGTTTTTGGAGCGATGGGTAATAAATGCTATTCAGCCGGGATGGGGGGTAGCCTCTTCCTACCTACTGGTGCCCTCTAGTGATCATGTGTCATGGACACTGAGTGGGAAGCTGAAAGCCATTAAAATTATTTAGGATCATGGGGTGTCATTACGTTGGACTCAAAATATCTGTTCTTGTGCAAGCCTGCCGCAACAGTACCTAAAAAAAAAAGAAGAAAAAAACTGTTAAAAAATGCAGACGCCTCTACCTCTTGTCTCCAACGTGTCAGAGCGAGAATGCTGTGTCCCTTCATCACATCTGGGAAGACACTTTAGCTCAGTCACCAGTAGCGTATACTTGGGAGGGAAAGTACGGTGATAACAGGGCGCAGAGACACCTGGAAGAGAGGGAATGGTGAACATGGTAATAATAGCCTGCAAAGGCAAGCCAGGCCAATACAGTGAGGACCATGAGCCGGATCCCAGTGGAGTAAGCAAGATCCAAGGTTCACAGCTAATACTGTTAATTGTGACTTTCTGGCCCATAAAGGTTTAGTGTTAAGGAGAGGAGTTGAAAAGCATAATTGGCCCCGTTGTGCATCATTATTCCACACCCGATTTGTCCTTTCCTCTCTCGTTAGATTCAGAGCTGGATGTATGAAATGAACAGGACCCACCCGCACCTCGTGGACATGTTC
Organism: Ilyophis sp. 1 JC-2022; assembly: GCA_022702515.1. Classification (NCBI taxonomy): domain Eukaryota; kingdom Metazoa; phylum Chordata; class Actinopteri; order Anguilliformes; family Synaphobranchidae; genus Ilyophis; species Ilyophis sp. 1 JC-2022. The sequence continues at coordinate 116,705,904 of CM040403.1, forward strand.
TCCATCGGCAGGTCTTTTGAAGGAAGGCCTCTCTACATCCTTCAGGTATGGCCGGTGCGAGATGGCGCCCCCTTCAGGCACTGGGCTGAAACTGCGCCTCAAAGGACTGACCGGTCTCTCCTCCTGTCAGCTAGGAAAGAGAACTCGCTCCTACAAGAAGGCCGTGTGGATCGACTGCGGGGTCCATGCCCGGGAGTGGATTGGACCAGCCTTCTGCCAGTGGTTCGTAAAAGAGGTGTGTCTTTTTCTACCCTTTGATTTTTAATGCCCCTTCTCTGAGAACCTCGCTGATCCCCGCTGCCCAGTGCAGCTTGGCAGGAGGTCAGAACCCATCCAACACTGTCGATCGGAGAGTGAAGGCCTTCTTAAGGCTTTGCAGAGCACTAATGAGAGATGAACCCAGAGGAACCTTTAACCAAAGGTCAGCTGAAGAGATTCTGAGGACAGGCCCCTGAGCTGAACTCCCTGGCAATATGACTCACTCTCAGCCATCATCCACGATTAAACCAGGTCACCTCTAATCCCCATAAACTGCCTCGAAATGTCAACCCATTAATGCCATTAAGCCAGTACTTTTGTTTGTGTGCTTGGGCACCCTGTTATTGGAAAGAGTTCTTCCGCGGCATGCAACACAGGCAGTGACCGGAGTCAAATCTGTGAAGTTGCAGTACCTCAGACTTGCCACAGTGTGGCAGGGCGCTGAAGCTTTTGCGAAGACGCGTTAACCTCAACCTGAGCCTGATTAGAGGTCACACAGTACTGCTTCAGTCAAATCTGCTTTCTCTAATCCTATTCTTCAGAGCCGTGTACCGCGAGGCTTAATTAATATTTTGCTTGAATGCAAAATATGTTCAGGATAGGCCAAGAACAAGGCTGTCATCTGTAAGAGCCGCTCTTCCGGTTGTGTTGTTTGTGTCGCAGCGATCGGGTGGGGAAAGGGGGAAGCTTTGTCCAGCATCTTTAAGTTTAAGCCCAGCGGATGTTTTTATTGCGTTGGGTGATATAGGGTTTGGCTCAGCAGTGCTTCAGTAAGGCGGTAGTACAGTTGAATCAGCCCGGGTAAGATGAGCCTGTGGGGTCATCCATCCTGTTTTAATGAGCTAACCAATACGACTGACACAACTGGGTATTGTTGGTGTGAGATTTACAATGTGCATTATTCACTCAGTATGTTCATTAAAAAACAACAGGTGCTTCACTGTTGAGCTGGACCTATTGGGAGTCTTACACATGAAAAATGAGAAATGGTTGCCAAGTTAAACCCACAATTTTGAAGCAGCAGCACTTCACACATGCAATAACTCCCATGCCTTATGATACCTGTTTTTCATTTGTTATAAATACCGCACATACATACACACATGTGCAGCACTGTCTTTATTAGGGTCAGGCCAAAGGAGACTTATTTTGGTATTCAGTTACTGCACTGCCATGACAACAGTTATCTTAATTGCAGGCACTGAACTCATATAAGTATGACTCCATAATGAGAAGACTAATGAATCAGCTCAACTTCTATATCATGCCTGTCTTCAATGTCGATGGCTACCGTTTCAGCTGGACGACGGTAAAACTTTGCTCATTTATTTGTCTCTATTAACAATTGAAACGTGGAATATATTTTTTTGGAGAAATGTTACTTTATGCATTCATTCACCCAACTGCATTACACCAGGACCGATTCTGGAGGAAAACGCGCTCTAAAAATGCCAAATATCAGTGCCGAGGGGTGGATGCCAACAGAAACTGGAAAGTGAAGTGGTGTGGTAAGCTTCTAAACTTTTATACATTTCCGGCTGAGCGAGAAACTCTAAACAGCTTTGTTCCAATTTTCTTCTTTTGCTCAAATGCATTAAGATTCAGCCGCGTCTCTAATCTGTGAAAACCGGTACCGGGGAATGAAGCAGGTGGGATGGAAGCCTTAAAATCAGATTGGACCGCTGTTTTTGCTTTGGCAGCTGAATACAGATATTTTAGGGCCGATAAAAGCTTGAACAAAATTATGCATTTCTAAACAAAATCACATTTTCTGAGAAGAGCAAACGCAGTCTAAAGCAGAGCAATCCACAGGGCCCTTAGAGACGTACGAGGACCCGGGTGTCTGGTGCGTCCTCCTCCCATCTGCGTCTGGAGCTGATTCTCCTGGTGATGCGTCTGCTTAATTAGCGTAAGCCGTGGATTAAATGTTTGCAGCGATGACTCCTTTTCGTTTGATGCAACTGCCAGTCCTGCCGCTTGCAAAGCTTTCCGGAAAGAATCTGCTCCCGTGTGGGTAATCTTTTGCGCAAACAGATTGATATTTATGCAAAAGAAAGGGAGCAGCTCTGGCTTATTTATTTTACCTGTAATATGCACAGTAGGCACGCAGTTAACACCCAAGATTGTTATTCTCTGACTGCACTCTTTTTGGGTCCCACATCCTCAGCTTTCTGTCTTAAGATAGCATCAAACAATCCATTTTTCTATTATATTATATTTTATTATCAGATGATTTATTAGAGTTTCCTTGTTTATCAGATGGTCTTATAAAGGGAAGAGTATGTACGGTTTGTGTTTGAATGGATATGTTTACTCACTCATTCATACAACAGCACCATGCCCCCATCTAAGATTTGAACTGGTCAGCTTCTATTTCCCAAACTAGTGCACTACACTACTGTGACTATTAGATCCTTCTATTTCCCAAACTAGTGCACTACACTACTGTAACTATTAGATCCTTCTATTTCCCAAACTAGCGCACTACACTACTGTAACTATTAGATCCTTCTATTTCCCAAACTAGCACACTACACTACTGTAACTATTAGATCCTTCTATTTCCCAAACTAGTGCACTACACTACTGTGACTATTAGATCCTTCTATTTCCCAAACTAGCACACTACACTACTGTAACTATTAGATCCTTCTATTTCCCAAACTAGCACACTACACTACTGTAACTATTATATCCTTCTATTTCCCAAACTAGCGCACTACACTACTGTGACTATTAGATCCTTCTATTTCCCAAACTAGCACACTACACTACTGTAACTATTAGATCAGGGGTAGGCAACCCTGGTCCTGGAGAGCCGCAGGGTCTGCTGGTTTTTGTTGTTACTCGCCATTTAATTGATTAATGAAAGCAGTTGATTACACAGTTAACTCACCTCACCTGGTTTCTTTGGTCTAAGTAGTTGCTGTATTTAAGGTGAAAACAAGAACCAGCAGCCCCTGCGGCTCTCCAGGACCAGGGTTGCCCACCCCTGTATTAGATCTTTCTATTTCCCAAACTAGCACACTACACTACTGTAACTATTAGATCCTTCTATTTCCCAAACTAGCGCACTACACTACTGTGACTATTAGATCCTTCTATTTCCCAAACTAGCACACTACACTACTGTAACTATTAGATCCTTCTATTTCCCAAACTAGTGCACTACACTACTGTGACTATTATATCCTTCTATTTTCCAAACTAGCACACTACACTACTGTGACTATTAGATCCTTCTATTTCCCAAACTAGCACACTACACTACTGTGACTATTAGATCAGGGGTAGGCAACCCTGGTCCTGGAGAGCCGCAGGGTCTGCTGGTTTTTGTTGTTACTCGCCATTTAATTGATTAATGAAAGCAGTTGATTACACAGTTAACTCACCTCACCTGGTTTCTTTGGTCTAAGTAGTTGCTGTATTTAAGGTGAAAACAAGAACCAGCAGCCCCTGCGGCTCTCCAGGACCAGGGTTGCCCACCCCTGTATTAGATCCTTCTATTTCCCAAACTAGCACACTACACTACTGTAACTATTAGATCCTTCTATTTCCCAAACTAGCGCACTACACTACTGTGACTATTAGATCCTTCTATTTCCCAAACTAGCACACTACACTACTGTAACTATTAGATCCTTCTATTTCCCAAACTAGTGCACTACACTACTGTGACTATTATATCCTTCTATTTTCCAAACTAGCACACTACACTACTGTGACTATTAGATCCTTCTATTTCCCAAACTAGCTCACTACACTACTGTGACTATTAGATCCTTCTATTTCTCAAACTAGTGCACTACACTACTGTGACTATTAGATCCTTCTATTTCCCAAACTAGCGCACTACACTACTGTGACTATTATATCCTTCTATTTTCCAAACTAGTGCACTACACTACTGTGACTATTATATCCTTCTATTTCCCAAACTAGCGCACTACACTACTGTGACTATTATATCCTTCTATTTCCCAAACTAGCGCACTACACTACTGTGACTATTAGATCCTTCTATTTCCCAAACTAGCGCACTACACTACTGTGACTATTAGATCCTTCTATTTCCCAAACTAGCGCACTACACTACTGTGACTATTAGATCCTTCTATTTCCCAAACTAGCGCACTACACTACTGTGACTATTAGATCAGGGGGGTAGGGTCCCCTGGTCTGAGAGAGCGGGGGTTTGCTTTTTTTTTTTGTTGTACTCGCCATATTAAATGATTAAAAAGCAGTGTTTACACACAGTTCTCTCTCACTGGTTTCTTTGGTCTAAAGTAGTTGCTGTATATATTTAAAAAAAAAAAAACCAGCCAGCCCTGCGGCTCTCAGGGACCAGGGTTGCCCACCCCTGTATTAGATCCTTCTATTTCCCAAACTAGCGCACTACACTACTGTGACTATTAGATCCTTCTATTTCCCAAACTAGCACACTACACTACTGTGACTATTAGATCCTTCTATTTCCCAAACTAGCACACTACACTACTGTGACTATTAGATCCTTCTATTTCCCAAACTAGTGCACTACACTACTGTGACTATTATATCCTTCTATTTCCCAAACTAGCACACTACACTACTGTAACTATTATATCCTTCTATTTCTCAAACTAGTGCACTACACTACTGTGACTATTAGATCCTTCTATTTCTCAAACTAGCACACTACACTACTGTGACTATTAGATCCTTCTATTTCTCAAACTAGCACACTACACTACTGTGACTATTAGATCCTTCTATTTCTCAAACTAGCACACTACACTACTGTGACTATTATATCCTTCTATTTCCCAAACTAGCACACTACACTACTGTGAATATTATATCCTTCTATTTCTCAAACTAGTGCACTACACTGCTGTGACTATTATATCCTTCTATTTCCCAAACTAGTGCGCTACACTACTGTGTCTATTAGATCCTTCTATTTCCCAAACTAGTGCACTACACTACTGTGACTATTATATCCTTCTATTTCCCAAACTAGCACACTACACTACTGTGACTATAAGATTCTTTGTTCCAGGATTTGTCAGAACCCCTGATTCTGAAAGCTTTTCTCATGTAAATGGTTTGTTAAATTTTTAGTTCTGTTCTTTCAGAGCAGTGAGGTATGGAACTCAGGGAACATTTTTTGTTTTCACTGAACATTGAATTATGAAATGACCTTTCTGTGACATCTGTGCGGGAACTAAATGTGCCGGTGGTTTTTTGCGATTGTGACATCACATACTGTGAACTGTGTGTAGGAAACCACCACTGTAATTAATGCACTTGGCCAAAGTGTACTGTTGGCAGAGTGGCTCCCAGCATTAGAAAGGATATGAGGGCAGGCGACAGAGAGTGGGATTTGGAATAATATTTGAATATAGACAGTGCAGTTCCTCTAGAGGGTGACCCTCAGACCCCACCATCTCAGCACATTCTAATGAGAGGATATTAGCAGGAAAGAGAAACCTGTGTTTACCCACTTGCTTGTGTTTTTGGTTGTTGTGTACCGCATTACTTAACCAGAGATTGCACTGCCTTCCCAGCTGATTAGCATATCCAAATAACCATTAGCTTCTTCCACACTTTTTTCTGACTTCTTACAAGCAAACTGTGACTAATATTTACAGTCTAGTCTGATGGAGTTCATGTTGTGCTTCTCATCTATTTTATGATAAGCTATGGAAATAGCATGTAAAGTAGTGCGTATTTACATATCCAGGTGGAGAAAACCTTAAGGGTTAGAAGTGGGAGAGGAGATAAAATAAGTTGTTTTTGCACCTCTCGAGAGTCACTAAGGTTGTGCAAACAGGATTTCCAAAGCTCTCTCAGCTGCAGTGCAAGATGACAGCGGCTTCAGAATGTATTCTGCCAAAGCGTATGTGTACAATAGATTAAATGGGCAAGAAAATGTGTACGTGCGTAATCAAAATGGTTAATGTTTGCTGTACCGAGGGTTTCTTCACACCGAGTTTCTCGCTCCTCTCTGCTGTCAGACGAAGGGGCCTCTTCTCACCCCTGTGACGACACCTACTGTGGGCCTTTTCCCGAATCCGAGCCCGAAGTGAAGGCCGTAGCCAAATTTCTGCGTAAACACAGAAAACGCGTCAAAGCCTACATCTCCATCCACGCCTACGCCCAAATGCTCCTCTACCCCTACTCCCATAAGTATGCCACCATTCCCAACTTCAACTGCGTGGTGAGTGACAGCCTCGGTCAGAAACCAATTCGCTAAAAGCACTTTTTTTGTTTTTTTGTTTGAAGTAAACAACTGAAGTACCTAGCTTCTAGAAAAGGAATAATGGTGTCATCAAACATCGATAGTCCGTACAGAAGTTGGACTCACCTGAATGATATGCCATTCACTTGTCCTTCCAGGAATCAGCCGCTCAGAACGCTGTTACAGCACTGTACTCGGCTTATGGTGTGAGGTACCGATATGGACCTGCCTCTACCACTCTCTGTAAGTCTCACATTGAACCCCTGAATGTCTACGATGCTGCTGCATTCATTTGTGTGATTTATCTCTCTGTTTAGACACTAGTCACCGGAGCACATGCTTTGCCTCACATGCCACCTCTTATCACACATATCTCCATTATCTGAATTTTGTCTCATTTTTGCCTAAATGAAGCGACAGAGAAAGAGGTTGGTCTGTTCCATGAACTTTTTAAATGAGTCTCTTGTCAGGGCAAGTCGGACAGCCTCCCGCAGCAGACAGCCGCAGGTCTTACCGTTTCCTCTCTGTCCCTGACAGATGTGAGTTCCGGGAGCTCTATGGACTGGGCCTACAAGAATGGCATCCCCTACTCCTTCGCCTTCGAGCTGCGCGACACGGGCCACTTTGGCTTCCTGCTGCCCGAGACCCTGATCAACCCCACTTGCACAGAGACAATGCGGGCAGTGAAGACCATTGCCTCAGGCCTGCTAAAGAAGTGCTTGGTGTGAGCGAGGACTGAGCCCCGATTATTTCTCTCCACACCACGCGGTACCAACTAACATCCCTCCTGATGCTACTTGCATCTTACAGGCCAAGAAAAAGGAGAAGTCTATCTGCACAGTACTTTTGTGCACACATTGCATAATTTACCCATGGGTATATTGTAAGAAATAACTTCCCTATTTTAACATTTGAGGCTGTTTCGAATGAGATCAGCTTAATTTCATGGAATGAATACATGTATGTATACATATACCTGTATGTACACATGAGTTAGTATATGCATACGTATATGTGTGCATGCATGTTTATATTGGTGGTGGGATAGCGCACCAGGCACTGATGGATTGCTTTACAAACATTGTTGAGCAACATGAACACATACACTTGGATGTCTTTATTTCGTTATTGCAATTCTTATATGATGACCAATTGCTGTAACTGTATATTTTTTAAAAGTGTGAAGGCCTCAATCTCTTTTTATATACGTAATTAAATTAAGGCTCTTAATTTAAAAATAGTAAAGGTCAGAAATGAGAGTATAGGAGATAGGATCGGACCTTTCCCATCCCAATTACAACCGGTACAAACTCAGTTCCCATCCCAATTACTACCGGTACAAACTCAGTTCCCATGAGACCTTTCAGTACATATGCAAATATCAAAAACCAAGCACTTGAAAAACAGTCCCAGCTTCATTTGTTGTTTTTGCATACGGATCTATTTTTAGATTGTATAGCACTTTTTTAAAAGTGCTAAATCCATCTCCTATGCAAACGTTTAATTATTGACTGGACAAAAATTCCATGACCTGATTTGTCATAAAGCCAGTAGCAAGATTAAAGGTGACATAAACACACCTGGCCTATTCTCGGTGGAGGTTGCTGGAAGCCGCTCTTGGTAGTCTGAGATATATTTCATTTTACTGTTTGTTTCATTGTTTTTTTAATTGTACTCCTCCTTAATCATTTTCTGGGGAGAGACAGCTGTCTCTCTCTGGATATGGTTCCTTTTTTTGTGTTTTTGTTTGTTTGCATTGTTGTATGTGAAATCAAGTTTGATTATGTTAGATCTTGCTCGCCTACTGAGGCAAAGATGAAACTGCAGGAACACACAATTTCTTTCATTTAGAATTTGTCTTTGTTAAGACGAATTATGATTTTGAATTGTGCGCACTGATCATTGTGGGAGGGGAAAAACCAGTGCTTTACAGTAATGACCACTGCAGAAAACAGCCTGTTTGACAGGTAAAGGTCAAAACTGAATAATGTGGACGTCTCTTCATTACAGTGAGAGTGCTCTGTGCCCTCTCTGTGGAGCAGCTTAATTACTATGCAGTGATTGCAGAATTCTACTGATTTCCCTCAGCCTTGGACCCTAGTCATGATGCTAATAGCTCTCTCTCCCCACGCTTAAAGCAGTCAATTCTGCTCAGACTTCTCCCTCCTCCTACGTGAGTAATAGAACCTGCTTAGGATACTCTGTCCTTGTATCTCTACAATACACCCTAGTCAAGCTAAGCTACTCCTTCCTGTCTCAGCAACTCAAGAATAGACCTCACTCAGACTACTCTATCCCTCTGTCTCAAGTAATAGACCCTGCTCTGAATACTCAATCCTCCGATGTCATTAATGCAGCTTACTCAGAATGCTCAAGTCCCACTAATAGAGCCTGACACTCAAAGTACTTCTTCTTTCTCATGCCACCTCCTTCCCCATGGAGCTCAGAGCAATAGGTGACCACAACCCCAAGGCTCTACGGAGAGACTTAGGGGAGTGTCTTGGCTTCTCTATTAGAGGGGAATTACAGTGTCTCTTGAGCTGCCACAGCCGTTTCAAACAGAACAGTGATGAGCAGGTCACAGACTGATAAGCCCACACAGGAAAATTAAAAGTTAATTGTGAGCAGAATAACTTTCAAAAAGGCTATTAATGTAGCACTTCTCAAGATAGTAAGTTTCATGGGGCACAAACAGAGCTCAGTGTTAACACACACTAAGTAACTATACCCTTCAATTTCACTTTCGGTATAGGGGGTACATATCTAAATTTCTGACAATGGGAAAATGTTTACAAATGATATGGGGCACTTGAATAGTGCATAGTGTACATTTCTAAAGCAGTATCACAGGTAATTGCAAATTATCTTTTCAGTGGATCTTCAAAGGTGCTAAGCTGTATATTTGTATTCAGTCATATGAATGTGCATTGTTTTGTATCTGGTATTTATTTTACTTTGTTTTTACAGCCACAATTGTTAGCAGGGGCATTTGAACAGTGTATTTGTGATGAAAGTAAAGTTTTATACATTTTTGTTACATTTCCTGGTTCTCATCTATGGAATGTGGACTAGAAACACAAGCTATAAAACACAAATATACCCATATTTTTTCTCAGTATTGTAAATCTGGAAATTAGCAACTGAAATCATGTCGAGTTCTCCAAATTGTAAAATCTGGAAACATCAACTAAAATCATGTTACAAACCAAATTGTAAAACTCCACGCGGCTAGACCAATGAGGGAATAGCTCGGAGCGAAGGTTTAAGCGTGATGTATTCCGCTATTGCTGTGGGAAAAGGGAAAAGTTATGAAAGTTAATAAAGTAATATTAATGTTCTTGCAACCGGATTAGACTGCTCTTTAGATTCACGGGATCAGCTAATAAGGGACCACGAATCAAAGGTAATCGTACCACGTTACCTTCCGCTTTAAGTCTGGTCTACCTTGACCCCAGTTTATCCAAAAAACAGTCTGTGTGCATTTCATTAAATCATCAGCCACCAACGCTGATTCTGTACTCGTTTATCTGACTCCATTTAATATTATAATTTAGAATGTATGCTTGATTGCGAGTGGAATTGTGTTCTGTTGAAATGACCTATACCGGGGACGCTGATAGCCCCGGATATGGGAGGCAGACTGACACACTGAATCGGTCTGACAAGCTCAGAGACCCTAGCCCATAGAAACTCGGAGGGTTTAGAACGTATCGCAGAGGGTTTTGACCATAGGATCTACCAAATACTAGGAAACAGAAACTCAGAGGTTTTGAACATATCACCATCACAGGTGCTCAGAGGTTTTGAACATAGAATCCTCCTAATACTGGCTCAAATACTAAGAAACAGAAACTCAGAGGTTTTGAACATATCACCATCATAGGTGCTCAGAGGTTTTGAACATAGAATCCTCTTAATACTAGCTCAAATACTAAGAAACAGAAACTCAGAGGTTTTGAACATATCACCATCACAGGTGCTCAGAGGTTTTGAACATAGAATCTACCAAATACTAAGAAACAGAAACTCAGAGGTTTTGAACATATCACCATCACAGGTGCTCAGAGGTTTTGAACATAGAATCCTCTTAGTACTAGCTCAAATACTAGGAAATAGAAACTCAGAGGTTTTTAACATATCACCATCACAGGTGCTCAGAGGTTTTGAACATAGAATCCTCCTAGTACTGGCTACGGCCTAGCAGAGCAGTCACATTATCACAAACAAGATTAGTCAGTGTGAAATCCAGTAATAGAGACACAATTCACAGAAACCACGCAAATCAAGTTTCACTAATTTATTACCAGGTAGGTTATTTACTTAAATCATCAATTCACGGTTACAGATTAAAACAGTCAATATTCAAATCTAGTACAGAGAAAAATACTTGGTCATACCTGGCAATCGCTACACACAGTGACCCGAGGTTAGATGTGTGGGAAAGTCTGAATTACAGCTTCCCAGATGGGTTTGTTTCCTTTCCTTAAATGCTCAAACTCTGCGTTTGATCTGGCTGCAGACGGTCGTAAAACCATAAACTGGTCAGCACTTTTAGCCCCCCTTCTGTGGGGTTTCACAGAATGGACAATTCCACAATGGCAGCTTACGCCTGTGTTATGAAATATACCTTCCATCCATGTTGCACATTTAGGACATGTAGACCATTGCACCACTCACACCGAGACCATCAAAATTATATCAAACATGAATAGGTCTAAGTTTGTGTTGCCATGAAAATCTCCATCTCTATATAGTTTTTCAGATGTGATTAAGCTTTTGGAGGACAAAAGCAATCTATACCATGTTGTGTTGTGTGTGAAAAATATGTTTAAGGACAGAGATTTAACCTGCCCTGATAACGCCATGTGGGGGCACTATGGCACTGTTTTGTGTGCTTGTCTTTACGACAGTCCAAGCGTTTCTTCCAAAGTCATGACATCCTAGGACATTCTTTGACCGTCCTAAACCTCACGCCAGATGGTCCCAGCAGACTTTACGGCATTGAAGTTCTGGTTTATTACATCCTTACAGGGTCCACCCCCGGTGTTGTGTGTCCAGGTGCCCTGGGATCTCAATTTCAGTCTTACAGTATATTACCTTTATTAAACCAGGTAAGTCATTTGAGAATTGAGTTTTCATTTGCAGTGATGACCTGGAGAATCAATGGGGCTAGTGAATGCAAGAGATTGTGTAACGAATCAAATGTCTAGGAATGATTAGGTGACCAGATATAGAGTTTATCCGTTTTTTTTTACCAGGGCAATGAGATTAACTCACCTACTCTTTTGAAAAGTGAATACACTCAGTCACAACCTTGGTTCAGCATCTGCTCTGGCAACTACAGCAGAGTATTCATCCCAAAGGCACACACGTGGCTCCATTTTTTTTTTATCAGCCATTTTGTACAGTGTGACTGAGCATCACTGAGATACCAAAAAGAACATCATTGGACTGGCCTCTGCTGCTGGCCATGCAGAAAACTTTTTCTTCCGTACATCACCCCATCCTCATTTGTCAAGCACTAAGGATAGGCTTTCAACCAACCAAATCTGCAAGAGCAAACCTATTCAGGGGTATGCGAAACGGTTATGTCCTTTTCGTTAGCCGTAGCCATTGTTACGCCTAAAGGGAAACCTGTAAACTCACACAATCCTAATCAGACTTGCAGCTTTAGGAGAGGCCAATGTGTGAATACCTCTACAGTGTATTTATCAAAAGCATATTCCCAAGGTTGCACTAGCCTTTATCTACCCTGACACCACAATATGGACTAAAGTAAGTGTCTGCTCTCTACAGTATGTATGCACTGACCTTTTCCCATGAAGCACATGTAGCCTGGCCTAGAACTTCTAATATCTCAATATTTATTTATTCAAATAACAATATTTATGACAGTTACAATTTTTAGTAAACCTCTGGATGGCAGGTGCTTATGCTTGCAGTGACATACCTGAAGCACAATGGCTTCCCTTGGAGAAAAATTAGATAGACTTTTTCACATTCTAAATGTTTCGCAGGAAATGGATGCATACACTTCCACAGAGTGTAGAGTAGAGTAGCCGTGTGCAAAGCCAATCTCTTGTTTTCTGCAGAGATAACAGCCTGTTAGTAAATGGTTGACAACTACCTCTATCTTTACTGCTTTGTCTCCATTTGTGATATTTTACAGACAGCCATTGTCTCCAAGTCCATGTTTGCCCACAAACTGCACACAAGATACAAAATGTCTGAATAAGTGTGTGACGACCAGGCACAGATGTAGAACCCAAAAGGCGGATTCGAAGCCAGACATTAAATAAAACTCCCGAAGGAGATTTTATTACACACAGTAGCACGGTACAGAGCGTTAGGCAGTTCGTAGTAGCTTCAATGCAAAGGTCAAAAACACAGGCAAGCAATCCGTAAATGCAAAGTACAGAAATCAGAAAACAAGGCTTGTGGTTAAAGTCCAGGCAAGGGTCGAGATCCAGGATATCCGTCAGCAGAGGCACGGTACTGAAAACGGCAGGCAGGCTCGTAATCAGTAGGAGAACAGAGTTCATAACAGGTAGGCAGTCCGTAAAGGCAAAGGTAGCCTACAGATATACGCTAGGCAAACTCGTCGAGAAATCCAAACAGGGTCAGGAATAGAACTGGCAGAAGACGTGGCCATAAACAAACAAGGCCAAAACGTGGACTCAAAACACTGAAGAAAAGGAGAAAAAATTTTACAAAGTGTCCACATTCCAAAATGTCACTGCCAATATAATTTTAATATCATTATAATAAGTAAACTGTATATTGTGGTCAGATCATGCTCATTAGTAAACGTTTTGGTAATAACATTCCAGAATTCTATAACAGACTGTTCCACCTTTTCAGATTTGCATCATTGTAAGATGCTCTTGAATTAAAACTAAATTTAAGTGATTCAATTAAAAAAATGGCTCAAATACAGCTGCCCCAGAATGAATGGACAATATGCTTGCTCAGAAAAGAAGCTTTATAGAACTTCTTGAATGAAGTTATCATTTGTCTCATGGTGAAGAAATCATTATGAATTCCTGCTGTTGTGGTGATCTAACAGGCACTCCACACCAAGGGGCAGTATTGAACAAACGTTTAAAATATATATATATATATATATATATATATATATAATAATACATAAATGTAACTTTCCGGGTAGTTATTGGTATCTTCCACACTGGCATCATATGACTGTCTCCCTGCTGTGTGATCAGTTCGGTTTGAGCTTCATGCCAGTGCTTGGCTATTGCTACTCTTTTAAGATTGCGATACAATCAGCAGGCCCCCTGTGAAGTTGCCTGAAGTCCTGTCAAAGGCATACTCTGCTATGAGAGCCCAGTTATGATGGACTGCATCTAGGTTGTGTCCAGTGATGCATCACGTGCTAACAGACAACATCCATCAAAGTGACCTATGAGGCCCCAGCAAGAGAATTCCCCTCAGCAAGCTAGAATACAGATGTCAAATTAAAAGCGTGCGTCACGCATATTTTCCTTCTGGTAAAAATTGAGTTCAGTGCTCTTGTCTATAGGTGAATCCCTCCAACAACTTTAAAAATGGTACCACGGGGGTTCTCTATTGGCTCAGCTAGTAAAGGCATCCATCACAAGGACAGTTTGGGTCATCTTAGTTGAACTTCCTTATATAATTTCCTCTCATTCTCTCAGCAGTTGTTTTACAATAATAATGCAAAACAGGAAGTATAAATTTACCAATAGTTTATTTCATTCAGTAGCCTGGACCTGTTTATCATAACAACACTGAAATATTACTGTATGAAAGGTGGATGTTTTCCCCTTTCCTTTTGAATATTTGTCTTCCACTTTAGCTATATGTACATATAATTTCTACAGAAAAAATAAACCAAGCAACATGGCTAATAAACCACACTTTAATTATTCTGTAAAATGTTCAGAAAATGCTAAAAATTACTAATGAGGCTCAATACACAAAAAGGCAGATCATTTGTGTGAATGGCCCATAAAGTGAACAAAATGATGGTCTTTTACAGCAATCAAATTTTTGCTAGATATAATGCAATGCTCTGTGATTTTATTCACCACAGAGTATGAACAGTAATATACTAAATTGACTTTGTTTACTTAAAATCATAGTGAATATCATAACCCTGAAGTATCTGACAAAACATTAAGCACTCTTAAATTTAAAATAGCCAGAAACAGAGACTATGCAAGTGTGTGTGCGTGGCTGCGTGCGTGCGTGTGTGTACCTCTTTAACTCTTGCAATCTCTATTCTTCTGCATTACTGGAGTACCAGTCACTGGTCTCTGGCTGTTGGGAATCTTTCCAAAATATACTGATCTCCACCTAAAGACATTTTATTTTTACATACGGGTATGTCTGGACTGTATTAAATGAATGCCTGCCTTATTTTACCCTAGGTGACATTCTGCATCCAGGTAAATAGGAGAATTCAGACAGACATTTTTCGTGGTCATTTTGAGTGCCTAGTTTCATTAAATCACTAGTAGGTAGCGCAGTCCGTTTTTGGTTATACTGTGACATCCATTGCCTGTCATTTCTAACATGAGAAGACGTTTCAGTCAAGCTCAGTGAAATGTGCCCTGGCCCGGGAGACCACCAGTCACATTGCTTTGCTAAATAGATAGATCTCATTATGTTTAAACTTTGAGACTGAACCAGAACTCCCAAGTCACAAAAGCCTGTGCAAAGTGCACATCACTCAATGATCTTTTGATGATAAAGGTTTTCAATGCACAACTTAGATTGACATGATGTGCAATGCAGAAGTGCAGAACAATCAGTCCAGTTGCCAACAACAAACTAATTGATGGGGAAGTCCACATATAATAGTGCGGGCGGTAGTGTCTAGTCACCACAGAAACTCAATTGTCATGACTCATGATTGATGCCAACCTGACTGTACAGTGCAGAAGCATGTTGCTGAAGTTCTGGGACCTCACTTGCAGAAGCATGTTGCTGAAGTTCTGGGACCTCACTCGCTGGCATTCCTAGGCATTCACCCTGACATAATAACATTACAACAGAACACCACTTCTCCTCATACAGCACATGTAACAAAAGCTTACTTACAAAAATAAGAATGGGACAGTTATCCCACAGATGTCCTCCTCACCAGACTTAAGCCCCATTGAACATGTGCGGTTTGAGAAGAGTGAACAATCACATGTTTGTCCAGGCTCTATGAGAGGAAGAGAACAACCAAGTGCAAAGCACGCTGCAGTTTGTATTGCGTCCATTTGAGGCAAGACACTGCTAGCCAGTGACTTATTAATCAACATTAACGAGGTTATGTAATAAGGGAGTATGTCAGTGCTCCTGCTACAAAATAGATCTTGTATGGCCTTTTGCCCTTAGAAAATTACATTTTACATTTTACATAGCACCCAAATCCCTTAAGGTCACATGCTGGAAACAAACTGGTGGCCCTACTCATTGGTAAACCCATGTCACCACTTATCACCAGAACAGCCTTTGTCATTTCAAGCCAAGGGGATGCACTAACATGTGCACCATCCAAAATTACAGAGCCGTCCATTACTTATTTTAACTCTGTAATCCACCTACTGTGTTGTGCAGACGTGTTAGCAGAAGAGTGCAGCCCTTACAAAGCGGACACAGACATTGAATGGATTGAATGGAGGAGCACTATAAAGCAATGAGATGGGGAATATCCAGCCAACTACCACCCGTCCTTCCTGGGCAACGCTACGGTAAACTGTGAATCAACCTGAAGTCCTGACCAGTCTGTGCTGGTACAACGCAGGATTTGATTGTGGACCGTCACTACACTGGTGCTTAGTACTTTACATTATTTCAACATCTGGAAGTTGTGCAACAGAGATGTTAATCCCCGTTTTTTTCTAGATTTAGGCCAAGGTGTTGCAATCACCTCTCTGACTACTGCAGCAATGTAGGGCTTGTGCAACAGTCTAAATTCTAAATCAGTCAAAATGCAGCATTTCTACGGAGCCCCTAAAGAGACATGCAAAAAAGATAAAACATTTGTAAAGTTTCGCGTGAGCACAAGATTCTTTCGAGATAACTCATGCGCACGTGAAAAAATCTTGTGCTCACACAAAACTTTACAAATATGTTTTATTTTTTGCATGTCCCTTTAGCGGCTCCGTACATTTCAATCAGTAGGTAAAATATCGATTAATCAAGCTGACACCAAAGAAGGACTGCATCAATGTCCTAACAGGCTAACAAGGGAGAGGCAGCTCTGAGGTGTACAGACTCACAGATGGTCAGGGCAATTATGAAATTATCACAACTGACTACTCGAAATGAAAAGGGTGGAGCAGCATTGCTGCGACAGGCTCCGTTGCTCTTGCAAAATCACCGCCAAGATGCAAGCAGCGGCCACAAAACAGCAAGGGATGTAACTAGCTACATTACATACCACAAGTACGAAATAAGAGACAAGCTAAATCATGTGATTTGTGCTAGTTCTTTCCACATTCCACATGCGTTCATTTCATTTTGACATGTACTACTTATTGAAAGTTGAAAGCCAAAGTCTTGACAAATTTCTGACATTAAAAATAAGGATTTTCCACTAGCGTTCAGATTCATTTTTATTCTGTGATTCTCCTTGGCTTTGATATACGGAATTTTTTCTAATTTTACAGGCATTGCGGTTACTCACATTATGCAAATGTATCCCACCCAAAAAGTATTTAACTAACCTGTTTAAGTCACCATTGCATTTACTTGCAAAACAACAGAGCACGTCATAGGATCTGTTGAAACCCCCAATGAGAATTTAAATTCTATTGGCACAATAAGCCAATAGAGTTCAGATGCAGAATTATGCTCACAGGACCCACAGTTAAGGCATCTTTTGGAAATTTAGGATGTGTAAGATTTTTAAGTACAAAAGCTGAAAAAAGTACACTTTAATGGAGTCACCATAATTAAGTTGTGAAACAGTATGTGAGTGCCCCCAAAACCATACAAAGTACAAACTATTGTATGGATATGACTAGAAAAGGAAGGACTTATACCTTCGTTCATCTTAGAATAACTTTGAATTCCATCTGCATGAAGCGCTTCTCGTACAGAATCACGCCTGGGCAATTTTGGCCCGGATATAAGAGGATGCCAATTAGGCAACTCCAATTAAAATACACTTTTCTCAGTCCTTAGATTTTTTTCAAGCAAACGTTTTTCTATGTTGGATGATTTACTCATAGCATGGTCAGGGAGAACTCGTGCAAAATCAAAACAAGTGATTGAAGTCTTCCGAATAAAGTCTGCTGACCAATCAGCAATAACAGCGCCAACACAGTTCAGACTCAGAGCACCAAGCACTGTCGAATGCAGCCACACTGCAGATGAGGCAGGGCACCTAACTGCAGATATGCGCACTAGTGGCTATGTCACTTAAATACACAAACTTCTAAAATGTAGTACTTCAGTTTCGAAAAATTATTCCAACGGAGCAGACAACCTCAGTTGATAGCCCACTGTTAAATCGTTGCAATACACAAGAATGCGCGCAATGCACACAACAACTTGTCAATCTGTTTCTCGCTCACACTTCCCATCTTTTCTTTCTCTATCCCTCCCTACCCCTCTCTGAACCGCTGCCTGACTCACCCTGCCTCATTGCGGCCGTTTTGACGTGCGTGACGTCGTTTCCTTCCAACATGGCGCAGACAGGCTGCTAATGGAAAACTGAGGGATTTCCGTGTACATTTCGCCCACCTTCCGTATTTATTTATGTTTGTATATTAGGGCCACTTCGGCAGTGCTTTTTTAAAAGAGCGATAGATCAGGAGCCATTTCTGCCCTTGGGACAGGCACTCCTCGCCCCGGTTCCAGCGCGTCATGTATGAAGGGAAAAAGACGAAAAACATGTTTTTAACCCGAGCGTTGGAGAAGATCTTAGCCGACAAGGAGGTGAAAAAGGCTCACCATTCCCAGTTGCGCAAAGCCTGTGAGGTGGCATTAGGTAAGTTTTGTTTTAGCTATCAATATCACAATATTGGGTTGTCATAACTAGTCGCGCGTCACAGTAGATGGCTAACGTTGGGAAGCTTGTTAGCTGGGTGCATCTTTGGGTAGCTGCACGCTAGTAAGCCAGGTACTAACGTTGCAAGCAAACTCGTAGCTGGAAAGCAGTAACGTTAGACAGTACTAACCAGCACCGGCAAGGTATGGGGCCAGCTATTGCATCAATAGATGTTTAGCTTGCTAATTAGCCACAGTAATATTCCCTGTAACTGAAAGGTCAATATAGTAAGCTGACGTCAACATTTTAAAAAATATTCCCGTTGTATATGTACACGTAGTGCTAGATAATCAGGAGTCTTTATTGAATATTATTTAGAAAGCTAGCTAATTGGTTTAATGGGAAAATAAGTAGCTGGTGAACGACATGGGTGGTTACCTTTTAGGGCACTGGAAGCTAATGTTAGCTAGCCAACTAGCCAGTAATAGAGCGTCTCTAATACAAATCGTTTGAGGTTGGCAGCTCACTAGCACCCGACGAGCTTTACTAAGTGGGTGGGTAGGGTAGCTAGTTTGTAATGAGCACTGTAATTAATACTGTCATAAATATCGGATTACTTGGGTAGCTAGACACCCATAGCGCACTAGCTAGTCGTGCTCTTTGGCTAGAATGGAGCGGAACAATGTATCCGTTCCAAATTCTTTTGTTGCTTTGCCTTGGTTTGGGACGGAGAGACGAGCACGTTGATAGATAAGTAGAAATGTGAAAACGACAGTATATTATAACTTGAAATTAACTGTATGTGTAGCTAAACCATTTCGAGCCCATTATTTCCGATGCGAATATTCGGCATGGTCGCTTTTTGTTCCTGTCATGGAGAACGAATAGCGATGACAGTGCTGAATTGAGAGAGGTTGCTTGCTAGCTAGGTAGCTTTGCTTCCCTGTAATAATGAGGGTGTGCAGGTGCTTGCACTCGCTTGCCTATCAGTGGGGGTTTAGGACAGTCCTTTTTGTACACCAATCCTTTGTCTTTGGGAGATCTCATGTACGCAATAGGGAAAAGGCTTCCCCAAACACACCCGACTGTTCTAATGCATTGCTTTCATTACTCTTTTTTGAATTTAGACATACACAACTAGTTTTCTGTGAGTATAAAGGTGCACTCCATATGACATATAGGAAAAAGCTCCTATGGTTAGTGTACTTGCAACTTGTAAAAAAATCACCTGGTCTGTGCTGACATTGCAATGTAACAAATGAACAAAATTAAGCATTTCTGAAAGGTGGGACAGTTGCCTACTAATATGCATCAATTGGGGGACTTTGCTTACTGTGGAAATTCACTAGGCTGAGCATGGCGCTTGTCATTGTAAGGCACACATTTTATTTATTTTATGTCATAGTATTTCTGCTTTAGATAAAGCCAATATCAAATGACTCTTGGGTCATTGACATTGTGTTTGCCATTCCCATTGTATTTGTGGCTGTCTAAAATTTACAGTTTTGTTATTGTACTGTGTAAGACTGCTCAGTTCCCTGGCAACTAATACTTCAGAAGATTTATCTGTAGATGTAGTGAAGAATCTGGTGACCCTTATTCCTTGTGGATATTCACTAATTCAGTGAGTGTTACTTTGCCGTGGAGCTTAACTCAAAGATTCTGATACCTCACATTTTTATAGATTTAATCCCTGCTAATAAAACAAAATTGTAATTCCTTGATAAACTGTTTTTTTCTTTTGTGAGTTGAAAAGCGGTATCATTGTAATGGGGTCAGTCATGATTAAAGCCCTTAATAGATTGTTACTCACAGGTAGC
The DNA here is from genome assembly GCA_022702515.1 of Ilyophis sp. 1 JC-2022. Taxonomy (NCBI): domain Eukaryota; kingdom Metazoa; phylum Chordata; class Actinopteri; order Anguilliformes; family Synaphobranchidae; genus Ilyophis; species Ilyophis sp. 1 JC-2022. Next base: position 116,726,176 of record CM040403.1, read on the forward strand.
TTAATTATTTCTGGTCGATGTCTGGCCATGCGCCTTTATATTAAGATCTGTTTTTTGAGGTACTGTGTCCTAGATCAATTTCAGATTCGGAGTGGAAAGTCTAACCCTGCCAGTATCAGACCGAGGCCACATGATCCATGCTGTGAAATCCCAATGCCTGCACTGTCATTCACCGGACCGTCTGAAAATGTTCCCATTTCTGTCCATAGCTGCCACTTGCCCTTTATTCCTTCATATCACCAACTAGTTAAGAGGCGTTCTGTTTCTCTTACACGTCATGTCGTATTTCGCCCACTGCTTGCTTTTCTTATTTTGGTCTTTTTTGTCCACTAACACAAACAACCATTTTTTTCTGTTTACATGCTAAAAAATATTTTTGTCATTTCTGTGACTGGCCCATAGTACTTTGTTGGTTCCCCTCATGGGGTAGGGTAGGAGAACTTCCCGCTGAGTATCAAGTTACACAAGCCAGCTTTGCCTGGACTCTGGACCACCACAGTCAAGCACTCCAGCATTTGTTGTTCTCTGATATGGCTGTGGTTTCTCAAATGCCAGATAGCGCGCATTAAGCTGTCAATCACTCCAGTGCGAATTAAAAGGATATGTGAAGGCACACTGAGCGTGTGCAAGCTGCGCTGTGAGCGACCGCTAATTTGAGCCCCTTGATGCAACAGCGAGGCTGTGTTTAGGAGTACAGTTCCAGACTCTTATGGTCCATCTCTACAGAATTCAACTAATTACAAAATTCATCCAACATAGGGGAAATATGTTTAAAATAAAACAAGTTAACTACAGAACGAGTGGAGTGCTGACTTGCAGCTCTCCTAAGAAAGAATGAAAGATATGACCTTTTATTGTGTTTTTGACATAATATATTTGGGTTTGGTCTGTGGAAGATTTATTTTCAAACGTGTAATATTTTTATAGCCTATTTTTTGTCTTCAATCAAAGATTTGGTAGCATGATGAGAAATTAATACGGGGAAAATTCAACATTTGGGGGGAAAAAAAGAAAGAAAAAGTTTTTGTCGCTGAAAATCAGCCACAAGAGACAGTCTTCTCACTTGTGCATGAAAGCGACAGCCTTTGAATGTTAGTGCAAAATTCTAAGCGTTATACTATATAGTTGAGCCAATAAGCTATGGCCTGTAAAACTAAAATGAACTGTCTTGTACATGGTCTTCAAAAGTCCAAGTGTAGCAGAATTCCTATTTTTGGTATTGTAAATTGTTGAAGCCTCAGGTAAGCTCATTGCATTTACATTATTTTAGTGCAGCATAACATGGCCTATACATTTAGAAATTCCAATGATCAATCAAAGCCTACCGCAGCTGTTTTTAGAGTAATCCAGTCAGTTTAATTAGTACCTTCACACTAATCATCAGGGCCAAATGTGATGTGTAATGACTGTGGCCACCTATTAACTCTTACGAGACTTCTTATGGCCCTTTCCTGTTTGTTAGAATCAGTCTTTAAGTTTTCGACCTTTCATTTTACAAGCAAGTTTGAAGAATAAATACCGCCTACATAAAATAAGCTCCTATTCAGTCCAAAATGTCATCTGGCTGTTGGACACAATCTGGTTGTTTATGTCCAGTGCATCCACAAACCAGTTATTCCGGTGAATTATTATTGAAACAACCGAGCAGTTAAATTATCTGACCAAGTTTGGCACAGGAGGAAATGGGGGGAGTACTTTCACCATGATCTTAACCCTGGCCCTCTTTGAGAAAACACTATCTGACAACTGGCATAGTTTGCATGCTTAAAATTCTCAGAGAATCTGTGAAAGGTGACAAACCCGTGAGTTCATTATTTTCAGAACCACAGACAGATTCTTGACTGATGCGAGAGGCTTTGAAGGCCTCCCTCTTTTGAGATGAGGGCATAATTGGCACTCTAGCCAAATCATTCTGAGAAATGTTTAATGTGAGTGTGTATTCATGATGATTTTATTAAAGAGTGGTTCTGTGGGCTATGCTCCTGTCAGTTTGTTCTTCTTATACAAACTAGCATAGCCACTGAAGCCTTTCCTGGCAGCTCTGGTTATTACTTTAACCATTTAAAGTAAGGAAATGCACAAATCCCATTCGCGCTTTATCCACAGCGTTTATATCCACACAGAATGAAAGCTTTTCTAATCTTGAGTATAAAACGATGCGTATATTATCCTCCTGAGAGCTGGCAGAAAAAAAAAAGTTTAAAATTATTAAAGTATTCAAAATTCTTTGTTTTATATTTTGATGTAATGAAGTGCCTTGGATCACAAAAAATATTGCAGCGAAAATATTTTCTAAAATATTATTTGTTTTATTTTTATCGAATGTCCCTTTCTGTGTAGATTTCAGCATCGTAAAATATATGGTTCTTGAAATTAAGACCGGAGACTTGAGTCCCCTACAGGGGACAAAAATGAATTGCTGGGATTTAGGTGGTGATTTATGATAGTGATTATTAAAGAACATAGTAAGATAATGTGTAAGTTGTATCACATACAGTAGAATTTGTTGAACAGAATTGATAGACCATGATGAAGGTATTATTTTCTCAATGAACATTTGGCCTCCATGTGAACCAGTGGTTCTTGTAGCTGTCAGACACTGTTATGATAGGTGAATGGGAAATATCTGAACCCTATCACTGAGAGCACCAAACATGCCTTTTGTTTTTTACTTTCTACACTACTAATAATCTTGAAGATGCTAAGTGGATACTCTTGTCAAGAGTGGCTTATATAACCAAGAGATAAAGGTGAGTATGACGAATTCATAAATTGAATCATGATAGACAGAGATAACCTGAGGAACAATGATTGCATCGATCTTAAGTATCACCTGGGTTACTGGAAAGCATCACCTAGGTTACTGGTATAAACATTAACCACTCCCACTTCCCAGTTTACGGTTCAGTTTATGGTCCATGTCAGTACATATTGAATTAATTGCTGATTAGATCAGTTCATGTAAGTTTATGTAAGCCTAATTAATAATTAGCAGCCATTTAAGAAAGGTAGGGCAGCATTGTTTGTAGTAGCTAGCTATTTATCTTTTATGGAGATATTTTAACTCGTGTGACTGAGAGAAACAGTTTCAAATATTGGATAGATGAGGTTTGGAAAACATGCAGCAGTTGCTTGCGGGGATGAGGGGGTGTTGAAAGTATTTTCTGTAAAGCACAGTGCTTAAGAATCTCAATTTAAGTATCCCAGAATTGAAAACGATTTAGGAAAATTATATCTTTACATAAAGGAAATTACATCTTTGGTTTTGAGATGGAAATAATCAAATCAACATACTCAATTACGTACTAAGAAAACCCCAATAAAAAACGAATTTATCGTCCTCCTTCATTTGTATGCCCTTCCAGAAAGCGAGCACCAGACTGGTGTCTCCGCACTTTATTATTAAACTGAAGTGGCACCTCTGAGCGCTCGGCTAAATGCCACCTGCGGCTGATAAGCTAAGTGGAACCTGTGAGCGATCAGCTAATTCCTGCCTCTGAGTGATAAGCTAACTTTTACCACGGAATGTTTAGCTAATTGCCATGACAGTTGTAGTCTTTACAGCGCTGGCTATCCCGGCGTTTAGAGCGCTGGCTATCGCGCTACCTGCTCCTCCTTTCAGGCGTAAACACTTAAAAAGAAGTCTGGCCCGGCGGATTAAGCGTGCGCCAGGCCGTGGCATTGTGCCGTGCCCCCCGCCTGAAATATTACATTTTTCACTAGATTTGTATGCCCAGACAGAGCAAATAACCACAGGTGAAAAATGGGCTATTTCATTTGACATGCACTTTGCTTTCATGCGGGAGGTTTTTGCTCCGTACCGGACGGTGGCTTTGCTTCATTGATGCACCGACATAGATTAGAAACGGTGGAATGAATCACCAGCCAACTAACGTCCGTCGCAGTATTAGCCCTGGATTACTGGGCTATTGTGTTATTGGCAGTATGTTCCACCATTTGGAAACATCAGTAGAAAAAGACAGGAGGGTTTTTGATTGGAGAAAAAGAGGAGCAGGGAGGTTGGCTGCAGGTGGGTGATCTCAGGGGAGAAGTAGGGAGATCCTGTATGTGCTGCACTTTAGTCCATTCCAAAGGGGCAAATGAACCAGGCTGTTCACTCAAAGATATCTTTGAAGAGCAAATCGATACAGGGAAAAAATCCACGTCCGTTTTTTGAACAAATATGAGGCTTTGTACAGCGTTTGCAGTGAAAGCTTATGAAGTCCATGGGAGTCATAAAACCCCAATGTTTAGAAAGCCGCAGCTGCACACTAGTGTCATTGCATCCAAAATGTGCTGTGTGGTGTGTGGTCTTTTCTGACTGAATAAATTGTTTTAATTGGTTCAATGTTTGGCTGGTTATATGGCTGTGTGAATGTGGCCTTAACAGTCTGTTATTTTTGTGAAATGTATGCCATCTTATGTACAGAAGCAAATGTTTTCATGTCTAATTGACTGTGCTAAAATTCTATATGTTTACATGTATATTTGTAATATCAATGTACAATTTAATAACATAAAGCTATTCCAGCTATATAATTTATACTGGATGTCGTAAATCAAAATCAATTGGCAGAATGTAAGCTCTAATATTTTTGATCCCATCACTGAAATGGAGGCCTGGAGGCTGTACTGGTATTTTTACTTGTCAGACAGCAACGGGCAGCAAAATCCAGGAGTAAACTGCATCTCTGAATCACAGGTCACCTCCCGGCAGGAAGAGGTCACAGCCCCCGCTGGTGCTGGGAAAAGCACAGGAGCCTTTTTTGCACTTTTAACTGTCGACGGCCATTTCCCTCGATGTTGAGATATCACACCTGACTGGCCTGGGTTTAGCATCTGTCCAACGTGACCCTCCCTTGAATGTAAGCAAATTCAAATGGGGATATGTCCCTCGCAGGCATAGACGATATGAAATACTCTTTGCTAGGGGATTTTTCTGAAAGCGTTTGGTATTCTTCTGTTTGACCTTTGAGAGGCAGTGCCTAATACCTTATGTTTCTAGAACAGAGATTCTATTGTGATGCATATACTGTATGCTGTGATAAATGTTTTGTCCTGTGGGCAATGGCAAGCAGAGGGATCTTGAATTATGCACCCAGTGAGCAGTTGATGCCCAACCATGTAGGCACAATGCTGTTTATAATCTGATATGAACACATTTCATCAGGTTGACCTAACTGAGACCTGTGTCAGAACCAACTTCTTCGCAATATGTATGTATGTATGTATGGATGTCATTTTTAGTTTTTCAGCCAACATAAATCTATTATTTTATAAATGTGTACAACATTCTAATACAATAATTGTCATAATTTTTAATATGTAAAAAGTACCATTTGTATGATGGCTTGGAATATCCTTGATCCATGAAAATAATCCATGTCAGGATAGGGTGTTCCGAAGGGTGTTCGACTCATAGAAGCACTTGTCTAGGGTGCACTGTTCACCGTTTAACTAACAAAGGCTTCTCACACATCGAGAGTTAGGTTTTCTGAGAGCCATTTTAGGTACTTTACCATGGCAGGATAATGGCACATTTTCTATCCATTCTGAAAGCTCACTTTACTTAACATGATACTTGGACATACATTTTTACATTAAAACGTCCGAGTATTGAATTGAAAAATTCACCAGTGGCTTGATTAAAAAGACAGACACTACTACTACTACACTTGGCTGCAAGTCGAATGGAAAACCGCTCACTGCTGGATGATTTTAAGTAACTCGAGCTGCACTTGGTGTCCAGTGTCCACTAGTGTACCATGAATCATAATCAATGTTCTTGTGCGGCACTGTTTACCACGGATGAATCTGGAATGATTGAACAAGTTGAGTAATTAGGATTGGAAAATAAAGTTAACAGAACCTCCTGCTGCTCACCTGGCTGTGTTCAATACAGCAAATGCAAAAGGTTCACAAACATATTCAAGCACCTTCTCCACTCAGGTTTCCTAATGTTAGCTAACAGCGTGAAAGCGTAGCTCACAGTGAACAGAAATGGCTGCTGTGGGGGGAAGACGAAGAGAGAAGTTGAACATGTAAATCGGCAATCATTCAGCAGCTCTAATTCATTTCCATAAATGTGGCATTTGCTTCTTCACTTAAAACAAGGTTGAGCCAAGGTGAAAATGGCTGTCCTTCCTGTTTTCATGTCCATTTTAATTGTATCAATGTCATCGCCAAACAAGAATTTTCAGTTTTAAACAGTTAACTGGGAATGTTACTGGAGCCACACCTAGCTAGACCTCCCGCCCAATTAATATGGGTACGCTGATTGTAAATCAGCCGACAGATGCGAGAGGCAGTTCCGTCCTGGATCGTAAACGTACGGGTTAATTTCGCTAGCCGGTTTGTTTGTGACTGGAGCGGGGCCCTGGGGCTGAGCAGTGATTGGGCGGCGGCAGGAGTCTGGCTCATGGGCTGTCGCCGCATCTAGACGAATGGCTGTGATAAATCTCGGCCCCCATCATCTGAGAGCGGAGCTGGGGAAACGGCATTAAGCACTGGGCTGGAGAGGCTGTTGCTTGTCCCTTTATCGGCCGTAGTATCCACTCATTTCAGAGAGCCCTGTGCTACGCTCCTCCGCCAATCACAGGCCTGTATACCAGCGCAGTCCAGGGGCTGTCTGGACCCTGCCGTTTCTATAAGGCTCGCTTTGGCATAATCAGTTTGCATGCAGTGACTCACATTGGGCTTTACCCTCTGGGCCCACTGTAAACAAACTGCATGCTATATCGAGGTGCTTTGTTTGCTGATAAATATAAACTGTCATGCTCCGTTGGAGAGGAGTTTTTTCTTCTTGTTTTCAATTTACTCTCATCGACCCGCAGATGCCTGTCAGGTGCCCACTGGGTTGGGTCTTCCCCACTGTTGTTGTTGGCGGCTAATGAGACTGAATGCTGAACGCTGTAAATGCTACCTAATCCTAAAATAGGTTGTTTTATCACACAATCTTTCAGCGATTAAAAACATTTTTTTTACATCCACAGTAATGTGAGATCATGACATGCTAAGCACTGTGATTATCGTTAGCATGCACAGCCCGGGCATTAATAGAAGATTTGTGGTTACGAAGCAGAATGGTTGTCACAGTGGAGAGCAAGAACTAGGGATTTTGAAGTGAGTTTGTGCAGCAGCAGGGTGCCGACGTGAGAGTGAAGTGTGAGAGAGAAGAGAGGAAGTGGGAGTGCGCGATTGATCAGAGACGTCGCCGAGTGAAAGAGGGAAGTCAGGTAAGAGGCAGCCACGGCATTCAAGGGCGAGACGTGACAAAACGTCTGCAGGCTATCCGGGACTGGCAGGTTAGAAAAAGATGCAAATGTGACAAATTTTGCCTAAGAAAGAGCGAGTCGCAGGGAAAACTGTAAGCGACCGGCATTCGCTCGCAGAAATCTCGCCTTTTTGTGGTGAAATGTCTGTTTATTCACAACAATTGTTTATCTTGTCCCAGTAGTTGGCTGAAGCGATGTCAACAATATGGCCGCCAATGGACGTTTGGACTGCGGCTCGTCTAGAGACTTCTCCATAAAGCAAACCCGCCAGTGTGCTATGATAGAATTTTTGTCAAACTTGGACAAAAAACATACCGGAACACACAAAAGGCAGGCATTTCATGTGAGCCCCTCCCTCCCAAAGACCCTAACCCTAACCCTAACCCTAACCCTCCCAAAGACACTAACTGAGCCCCTCCCTCCCAAAGACACGAACTGAGCCCCTCCCTCCCAAAGACACTAACTGAGCCCCTCCCTCCCAAAGACCCTAACCCTAACCCTCCCAAAGACACTAACTGAGCCCCTCCCTCCCAAAGACACTAACCCTAACCCTAACCCTCCCAAAGACACTAACTGAGCCCCTCCCTCCCAAAGACACTAACCCTAACCCTAACCCTAACCCTCACCCTCCCAAAGACACTAACTGAGCCCCTCCCTCCCAAAGACACTAACCCTAACCCTAACCCTCCCAAAGACACTAACTGAGCCCCTCCCTCCCAAAGACACTAACCCTAACCCTAACCCTAACCCTCACCCTCCCAAAGACACTAACTGAGTGCACACAGCAGCCTTCAGTCGTATTTAATGTAGCTCATGTTCTCAGTGCTGTACTAGATGCTGGTCCTCAGTGCTGTACTAGATGCTGGTCCTCAGTGCTGTACTAGATGCTGGTCCTCATTGCTGTACTAGATGCTGGTCCTCAGTGTTGTACTGGATGCTGGTCCTCAGTGCTGTACTAGATGCTGGTCCTCAGTGCTGTACTAGATGCTGGTCCTCAGTGCTGTACTGGATGCTGGTCCTCAGTGCCGTACTGGATGCTGGTCCTCAGTGCCGTACTGGATGCTGGTCCTCAGTGCCGTACTGGATGCTGGTCCTCAGTGCCGTACTGGATGCTGGTCCTCAGTGCCGTACTGGATGCTGGTCCTCAGTGCCGTACTGGATGCTGGTCCTCAGTGCCGTACTGGATGCTGGTCCTCAGTGCTGTACTGGATGCTGGTCCTCAGTGCTGTACTGGATGCTGGTCCTCAGTGCTGTACTGGATGCTGGTCCTCAGTGCCGTACTGGATGCTGGTCCTCAGTGCTGTACTGGATGCTGGTCCTCAGTGCTGTACTGGATGCTGGTCCTCGGTGCTGTACTGGATGCTGGTCCTCGGTGCTGTACTGGATGCTGGTCCTCGGTGCTGTACTGGATGCTGGTCCTCAGTGCTGTACTGGATGCTGGTCCTCTGTTCGTTACTGGATGCTGGTCCTCAGTGCTGTACTGGATGCTGGTCCTCTGTTCGTTACTGGATGCTGGTCCTCAGTGCCGTACTGGATGCTGGTCCTCAGTGCCGTACTGGATGCTGGTCCTCAGCAGCGAAGGTTCCGTGCAGCACATTCTTTTCCTCCCCTGGCTGTTTTTTCCTCTTGTTGTTTAATGGAAATTGATATAAATGCACCATAACTGCTGTTGCAGCTTAAAATGGTGCCTGAGTAAACATTTGATAATGTGGAACAAGCCCACACACACACACACACACACACACAAATATACACATTAAATTACATTACAATCATTTGGCAGATGCTTTTATCCACAATAAGTGCATACTGAAGGTCAATAAAAGTCAAAGTCAAAGTCAGTTTTATTGTCAATTCTTCACATGTACCAGACATACAAAGGAATCGAAATTACGTTTCTCACTATCCTACGGTGAAGACAAGACAAGACATTTCAAAAGAAGGTAAAAAACAGTAAAAAGGAAAATAAACAGTAAAAGTAAAAGTAAAAGTGCAAGTGCACCAGCACAACAAGAAAAGACAGACATGAAGAGACATTTACAATACTTAAATAAAACAGAGTTCACAGTGCTCACAGTTTGATAAGTTAGGAGTTAGTGCAACAGTCAGTAATAGCAGCAAAAAAAGTGGCATAGCGGTAGTGCAAGTGGCATAGTAATGTAATGTGGTCAAGGGTTCAGAGTTCAGAGTGTTCTTTGGGGGGGGGGGGGGGGGGCAGAGGGGGGGGAGAGTTTTTAGTTTTTAGTTTCCTGGCAGCCTGTTGGATGGAGCTGGGGGTAGTGAGGGGAGAGAGTTTAACATCCTAACAGCCTGGTGGATGAAGCTGTTGGTGAGTCTGGTGGTACGGGAACGGAGGCTCCTATACCTCCTCCCAGAGGGCAAGGGGCTAAACAGATTGTGTGCGGGGTGGGTTGCATCGCTCACAATCGTGATAGTTTTCCGGGTGAGGCGGGTGGTGTATATGTCTTGCAGGGAAGGGAGTGGGGCACCAATGATCCTTCCAGCCGTGTTCACTATGCGCTGCAGGGCTTTCCTGTTGTAGTTCGTGCAGCTCCCGCCCCACACGGTGATGCAGCTGGAAAGGATGCTCTCAATGGTGCCTCTGTAGAATGTGCTCATGATGGGTGATGGAGCACTTGCCCGTTTGAGTTTGCGCAGGAAGTAGAGGCGCCGCTGGGCTTTCTTCGCTAGTGATGCGGTGTTGATGGTCCAGGTAAGGTCTTCACTGATGTGCACCCCCAGGAATTTGGTGCTGCTCACTCTCTCCACAGCAGCACCATCGATGGTCAGTGGCGGGTGTTCAGTGTGGCCTCTCCTGAAGTCAACAACAATCTCCTTGGTCTTGCTGACATTCAGCAGGAGGTTGTTGTTTCTGCACCACGTGGTCAGTAGGTTGACCTCTTTCCTGTAGTGAGTCTCATCATCCTGGGTGATGAGACCCACCAGAGTTGTGTCGTCCGCAAACTTCACTATGTGATTTGTGCTGTATGTTGCTGTGCAGTCATGTGTCAGCAGGGTGAAGAGCAGAGGGCTGAGCACACAGCCTTGTGGGGCCCCTGTGCTTAGTGTGATGCTGCTCGAGGTGTTGTTGCCGACACGTACTGCTTGTGGCCTCTGGCTGAGGAAGTCCAGCAGCCAGTTGCAGAGGGAGGTGTTGAGTCCCAGTTTGCGGTTTCCCAGTAAAGCGACTACAAAGCACAAACACACAAATATACATGCGCACACACACGCACGCACACACACACGCACACCAATATATATGCACGCACACACACAAATATGCACACACACATGCGTGCACACACGCATATATGCACACGCACACACACAAATATACACGCACACATACACACACACAAATATACACGCACACACACGCGCACACACACACACAATGCAGCAAAATAACTCCCAAGAAATGCAAACGCAAAATCAAATATGCAATACAATAACGGGCTGCAAAAGTGTTTTGCAGTGTTTAAGGGATTACACATTGAGTTGTTATCTCCGCCAGTGTGTGGTATTGTGGTAAAGAGTCACAGTGTCATGTGATAGACTGATTTGCAGCCTGCTCGTTCTGTGCTGAGAGATGGGGCCTAGGGATCTGAAGCACAGGACAGCTTTTTTTTTTTTTAAATTTATAAAAATTTGTTTCTGATTTTCCCCTTTTTCTCCCAATTTAGTAGCCAATTGAACCCCTATTCTAATTCAATTCCCCCCGTGTAGCAACCGCTAGAGAACCACCGCTGCACAACCCCGTCAATCGGTATTTTTTAGGGAGGGCGCTACGTCCTCTACAGGGCGCAGCTCCTGACCGTGACACGCCCTGGGTCCTTCTGTGCGCAGTGGTTCTCTCCGAGCCCCTCCCCCCACCCGGAAGCGACCGCCAATTGTCGCTTCCACAGGGCACCGGCCACGCTCGGCTATGGCAGGACCGGGGCGCGAACCCTGATCCTCGGAGTACAACTGCGCTGACTGAAAGTCAGCGCTCTTTACCGCTGTACCACCGCGGCGGCCCCCAGCACAGGACAGCTTTAGTGATTCAGAACCCACTCTGAGCAACTAACTTGGAGGTATTGCTTAGAGACTTGGTCCGCACGCGCACACACACAGAACGCCACTGATGCCAATACCGACGATAATTATCAGGGAGCTCTTTCTGTCGTGTTCATCGTACAACCTCCACGACGGCGAAAATGAAACGGTCACTAATAACAAAATGGTGCTTTTTTGTTATTAAGAGAGGGGGGTGGCCGAATTCAATCTTTTACCACAGGCACAATGCTAGATATTTAGTTACTCTTAAAGCGTAAATAATGCATCAGGGCTGCGTGCTGTCGTTCCATTCACTGCCTGCACCTATGATGAATTAATTATGGTACACCTGCAATGTCGATGGGATAAAACGCTCTCTGAGCTCCACCTGCATTAGGGGACGAGTCAGTGGCACACAGTGAAGTTATGATTATGTTCATTAGAGGCTGCCATCTGTGTGCATCTGAGGCTGGCTGAACGCTCACCTTAACAGAAGGCGAGAAGGAGTGGGACACTTATTTTGCCAGCTGCAGTTTCCTATTTGCAGGTCCAGAGCGAGAGGAAGGCAGCAGTGATTAAAGAGGCTGCTCGGAGAGAATGAGTCTGAGCTTATTTACAGTTCCCTCTTGTTCTCCCGCTTTTTTCAGCTGCAAATCTTTACTTTGTGATTTGCCCAACATTGCACTTTGAGTTTGCACTTGTGGAGGATTACAGTCGTAACACTCAGGGAGGGGGAGGGGAGGGGGGGATTGTGGAGAGAGGAAATTACGCGACCGGCCCTGCATTCTGTTTACATTGGGTTTCCAATGACAAAATATTAAACGCGGACACCTGCATGATAACTTAATAACTTGATACCGTCAGTGACTCTGGATTTGTAATCTTGCTTTCAATAAAGATTTTTGTCTGCACTCGACAATACAATCATGCAACTTCATATTGTCATGGTAATGTGGTGATAACCCCCCCCCCCCCCCCAAACAAGCTCAGGACCTGCGAATCATGTAGTCCTGGCAACCCCGGGCAGGATTTCCTGCCTTTCGGCAGAATGTAATTATGGCAGAGCGGCCATTGCTTTCACCTGCTACAATGGAAATGTCAGGAGCCAGATTGTTTTCAGCCTCACCATGGAAGCGCGAGCTGGCGAGAGACCGGGCCCCTTCATCGCTAACCAGCCGGGGAAGAGATAACGCCAGCCCCGCTCTGCGCCAAACCACCCGCACCTGACCATCGCAAGCGGTCACCTCACCGGCATCCTTTCCACCACTGCAGTTACTTCAGCTCCAAATCCACATTCTTTCCAAGCACCAGGTTTCCATATTCAGTGTTTGTTTCAGAACCGTACTGTTCCGTGAAAACAAAAAAAGAAAATGCAAAAAAAGGTTTGATACATGCAGAATAAGTTGAGTAATTAGTCTTGTTCTTTAGGAACAGACCCTCTGGAATGAAGGGCAGTCGCTTTTTGATTTTCCGCGGCACAAAACCTAAGTTTGCCGAAGACACCGGCCTGATTCACATTCAGGGCTAATTTTGCTTGCTATGAGAGGAGGGAGTCCATTGAAACATGGTGAGGACTGCTGCTTCATGGCTGCGATGTGGTTGTGGAAAGTGATGAGAAATTCTTTCTTTAGGTTTGTTATGCTCCAGTGCTGCCTGTGAACAGTGCTTTATGTGGGAGAGCCACGGGAACGTAACGCCGTGTCCTTTATTTTCAAAGACGGCGACATTTAAAGTAACGTTTCTCTCCCAACAGATAATCAAGCACAGCTCTCTTGAGTTCCAGCCCTAGCTGCTGCTTTAACTTCATAACAACAGGCTGTTATTGTGCGTGTGCTTACTGGAGAAAACCCTCTTATTAAATGGGAGGTGAGCGGAGAGCTGCAGAGAGCCTCTTGGATCCTACCCAGCAGAACAACAGCGTGCTATTCTGGGCAGGAGAGCACATCACACAACACCTACTCTCCATCGATCAGCCACGGTCATAATGACTCAGGTGACCGGTGTTTGCTGTGCTTCAACAGCTGTGCTTTAGCACCTCAAATATGCATAGAGTAGTGGTCACAGTCTGAGTAAGGTGACTCTACGTTGGCTTGTGTTGTCAGCCGTTTTCTAATTCGGTTTGCACATTTGACCGCATTTTGTACATTTTTGTTCAGTTAAAATTGATTACAAATGGTTTGAGTACACAATAGTTTTTATCGCAAATTTGATTATTTCTGAAATACTGTGCTACAGTCCATTAATGGGTTAAACTTAAGGTGCCCTCCACAGTTTTTACATCAATATGTGTACATCAATATGACTAATATTTATTGATCATATTGGCCCAGCAACCTTTAAGCTTGGTTGCATTGTTGTAATAAGTCTAATTGTTGCAAAGGTCAATTTCATTTTTAATTCAGATTTATGAACGTATTTGTCTTGATTCTCTTTTTAAGAAACAAGATACATAAGATGTTATTACTGTTTTCTCATTTTGTCTCTGTTCTATAGCATCCTGTTCACCATTTTAACATCCTACATCTGAAATTGCATTAGGGTCGTGTTTAATCTCAGGCAATTTCCTTTGTGTGTCGAGCTTTGCAAAACGCCCTGTGAGACGTCCAGTGTTCAATTGCCCTGTAATAAATCCATGTTGTTTGACGGGTTTGTTTAAAGTGCATGCTGGAATTGTTAAACAAATTACACGCCTGGTATGAACGGCTTTTTTCCCCTCTTCGAGGAATTGTGATCCAAGCCCCAAGGACAGCCCGCCATGAGAAAGGTTTGTAATTGGCAAACAGCTGCCAGTTCTGAGGTTTGGTTTAATTTTAGGTTGAAATTGGTTGCACCTCTACTCTGGAGTGTTGACCATCTAGAGGGGAATGTGGTCCTGTTACGACCCTCAGGTTGGAAATGTGGTCCTGTTACGACCCTCAGGTTGGAAATGTGGTCCTGTTACGACCCTCGGGTTGGAAATGTGGTCCTGTTACGACCCTCAGGTTGGAAATGTGGTCCTGTTACGACCCTCAGGTTGGAAATGTGGTAGTAGTAGGAGAGAGGAGGATGAAGAGGAAGGTCAGTGCCATCCTGAGCAATCCCTCCCACCCCCTATATGAGGAGTTGTGGCGGATGGGGAGCTCCTTCAGCCAGAGGCTCATCCACCCCAGGCGCCTCAGGCGTTTCTTTGTGCCAACCGCCATCAGACTATAAAAACTTAAAAAATACGGCCATGCCTTTTTAAAGGACTCTGCTGCTGCTTTATTAGTATCTTTATCTTTAAAGCACTTATTTTTATTATTATTAATGCCATGTTGTATTATTATTACTACAAGCACTCTATGAATGCTTTCCTTTATATGCCTATGTGTGATATGTTTTTTTTATCTGCTGCTGTAACACCAACATTTCCCATCTGGGGATTAATAAAGTATTTTATCTTCAGTTCTTGCTTGTTTCGGGGGCTTTTTACCTTCAGTCTGGTCTTCAGCAAGTGAAGTGCATGCTCAGTTGTATTGAGGTTGGGTGATTGACCCTGGCTAGTTAAGAACATTCCACTTTTTGTCCCTAAAAACTAATTGGTTGCATTGGCTGTATGTTTGGGATCATTGTCCTGCTGCATGGTGAAGCGCTGTCCAATGAGTTTTGATGCATTTCCTTAGATCTGAGCAGACAAGATGTTTCTGTATACTTTGGCATTCATCCTGCAGTCAGCAGTGACATCATCAATGAAGACAAGTGAGCCAGTTCCAGTGGCAGCCATACATGCACAAGCCATAACACCACCTCCACCACGTTTGACACATGAGATAGTTTACTTTGGATCGTGAGCTGTTTTTTTCTCCGCACTTTTTTCTTTCCATCACTCTGGAACAGGTTGATCTTTGTCTCTTCTGTCTATAACACTTTGTCCCAGAACTCTACAGGTTTTTTAATGTCATTATTTTTAGCAAACTGTAACCTCGTCATTCTATTCTTGAGGCTTACCAGGGTTTTTTTTTTCTTGTGGTGTATAGTCTTCTCTTGATGGTAGTTTTTGACACATCTATGCCGACATCCTGGAGAGTGTTCTTGATTTGTTCAACAGTTGAAAATGGGATTTTCTTCACCGTTTCGATTAATCTGCTGTCATCCACTCCACTGGTCTACCGTGGTCTGCCAGGTCGTTTGCAATGCCTGAGCACACCAATGCGTTCTTGCTTCTTAACAATGTACCAAACCGTTTGAGTTTGACACACCTAATATTTTGGCTATATGTCTCATTGATTGATTTCAGATTGAGCCTGATTATGGCCTGCTTTATTGGCATTGACACTTTTTTGGTCCTCATGTTGAGAAGCAACAACAACGGTTTCCAAATGCAAATGTCACACCTAGAATCAGCTCTGGACATTTTATTAGCTTTCTTATGCATGAAGTAACGATGAAACGAAACACACCTGCCCACGAAACAGCTGAACAGCCAATCGTCCAATTACTTTTGGTCCCATAAAATGGGGGGAGACTGTATTAAAAAAAATTAATAAAATAAAAAGGTACAATTGCTACACGGTTCTCCTGAGATGGACGTAAACACACTCAGATTAAAGCCAAAAGTCTGCACTTTAACCTTATAGTTACTGTTCCATTTAAAATCCAACGTGCTGGTGTACAGAGACAAAAAAAAATTTTTAAAAAAAAGGTGTCACTGTCTAAATACTTTTGGACTGCACTGTATATGTAGAATATGCGTTTCCCACCAGATTATTCCATGCGATCCTCCTATCTGGGGACTGATTTCCTGTGATGGGTACCAAAGAAAGCAAACTGAGATTAAACCTATTTTCATCAGCTGATATTTGAAATGAGCCTTTGTTTTTGTTTTTTTATAACAATTTATTGTAATGGCCACAACAGGAAGATTTGGTATTGGTTGTTCAGACACCATGTTTTGTTATGTAATTAACAAATGTGATTGCACAGGATTACTTACTTGTTTCATACTTGTGGTCAGTGGAATAGTTACAAAGCTGGTCTTTTTATACTACCGCCCATCAGTTTTGAGCCAGAACAAGTACGTGCTTGAATAGAATAACTGTCCAATTTTAGCTTCTGTCAGTTACTCTGCTTTGTAATGAAATGGTTTTCTACTGCTTTCAGATTTGCCTCATTTGTACTTAGAATATGGCATTTTCATTCAGGTGTCTGATTTGATATAAAACCTGTAATTCATTAGGGTGTATAGTATTATTTCAGGTTAATGGCAACAGTCTGCCTGCAATTTCATTTGTATCTCAGCCATCCTATTGTAGGTGTGTGCAGCCTTCAGAACAGAATAAAATGTCTTAATACAACTGATGGGGTTATTCAGTTCATTTGTAAACTAATACATTTGTAACTCCCAACATGGCAATAATTTTGACGTTATTGTGATCATTGTGTGGATTTGATACAGCTGTGCTGTCTACTGAAACAAAAACTAATATTGTAAGGGAACATTGTACAAGAAAATGAACTGCACAGAAGGGTTTATAATATTCCAGATTGTAAAATGGCTTCAGTTGGGTCTTGCAGCACGTTTCTGTTATTTGCAATATGTTAATCGTGATGTAAAGGCAAGTGTACCCTTGAGGGGGGTGTGGAGGGCTGTATAATCGTTGGGTTTGTGAGGCAAGTGCAGTTCAGTTGGAATTAATGCTGCATTTAAGTGGTCTATGTCAGTATTGAATTTGTGCCAAGGCAGGGCTGCTGATGGCTTCTCCTGCCTTTGAAATGTTAATGTGACAGTCGGACACGGCACGGCTCTCGGGTGACGACGCTGACCCGGCCTTGCCGGCGCACGTCTGCGCAGCTTCTGGGAAAAGAGCGGGCGATTCTGTCGGGCGTACGGGGCCCGTGGAGCCTGCATGACGGAGGCCGGCCCTGCATGGAAGAGCGGCCCCCTGGGAGAGGACGCAAGCCTGGTTTAGCGCCTCGCTCTACTAAAACAAACATCCAAACGAGGTCTCGAGCAACGCTGAGATAAATTACCCAGTGCATTATGGCACTTTTTTTTTATCAGGCCACTGCAGGTTGGGGGTGGGTGAGGATGAGGGAGTTTGAGTGTGTTCGTTCACGGGGCGGCCTTGCAGACTGGAGGCCGGTTTTCGACTGGTGCCTTCGCCTCTTGTTCTGTGGCCTCACTTCCACGGAGTCCTCTGGAGATTTCCGTGTTCGTCCCCCCCGCACCCCCACCCTGAAGAAGTATTTATGCCAAAGAACATGATTATTCACACGTCAGCAGCTTGTTGCCGAATGGATGTAAAATGCTTTTGAATGTGAGTTTCTCGCTGCCAGACTGACTATAATTAATTAAATGAATTTAGTTGATTAAAAAGGAATATTTGTCCCGGTGAATTCTGCTTTGGCGTTCCCGTTCCTTCAGCTGATTTGGCTGCACGTTAAATGGGAAGCGCAGCGACTTTAAGATGAACTGTAGGCTTGTAAAAGCTGTAAGGTGTTGTTGACAAGTGCGCTATTTTACTGCACGTCGAGCCTTTGGGGATCGAGATGGGTTCCTCTTTATGGCTTCAGTTGCCATTAGAGTGCCTGCTTAAGTCTTGCTTAATTCAGATTGCAGTGTCTCTAAACAGAGAATCACCAGAGGTTGGCCAATCAATAATGTTGATGGTGTGAAAGTGGAATTGCTACCGTGAGGCACTCTGATAATTTAAAAGTTAATTTAGGTAATTAGTGTAAATTTGCACATTTATTTTGGAATGGAAGGAGTAGAACTTTGGGCCCAACTTCTCAGGTCTGGTATACAAAGCAGGAAAATTTACTATATTGGAATTAACTGAAAAATTGAAAAACATTTAAATTGGTTTGTAAGTCCCGCTCAGTATATTTGGATGCTGCGGGATGGTCCAGGACGTGTGTCTGGGATGCACCCATGGAAATAGCTTAATGATGTAGTTAGTCTCGTTTAAAAGCTCTGGGAGAGGCGTCCCATGTGGTGTGGCTTGCAGGAGTGACGCATCGCACGAACGGAGTATCCAACGCAACCCCTGCTGTGACAAGCTCCTCATTTATAACAGGAGGAACAGTCACAGAAAAACAGCCAGCTCTTTCCAGAGGAATAGATTTGCAGCACGTGATGTGCTCTTACTTCACAAAAACTGACAGAAAAGGCAAATAAGCATGCTGATGGCTTATATTTACCTGCTGTAAAAGATATTTAGATGTATGATTAACCCTTACCAGGCATCGATTATTTGAACATTGTAGTGCAGCAGCAGTTCAACCCGGTGATGAAGTGGACAAGGCTTCAGAATTGGCTGGTGATTTTGTTATTCTCTCTGAAGCACCGCTAGGGCAGTTACCTGTGTGGAGATTTGTGGGCAGTCTGATTCTGGGCTGTTATCTGTGTGGAGATTTGTGGGCAGTCTGATTCAGGGCTGTTACCTGTGTGGAGATTAGTTGGCAGTCTGATTCAGGGCTGTTACCTGTGTGGAGATTTGTGGGCAGTCTGATTCAGGGCTGTTACCTGTGTGGAGATTAGTTGGCAGTCTGATTCAGGGCTGTTACCTGTGTGGAGATTTGTGGGCAGTCTGATTCAGGGCTGTTATCTGTGTGGAGATTTGTGGGCAGTCTGATTCAGGGCTGTTACCTGTGTGGAGATTTGTGGGCAGTCTGATTCAGGGCTGTTTCTGTGGCCTAGATATGCATGTGTCTTGGCATAAAGCTCTTCTATTGAGGCTTTTTAATTATTATTTAAATTTCTAAAGGAAAACGACGCAAAGGTGAATAATGGACTTGCTTTGTCATGTTCTTATGTGCACAATGGGAAGCACTTGTAAGCCCCTGTATCTTTATCCCCATAAAGGGTTTAGTTTAGTATACAATGCCATAAGGCCATAATGCCATCTCCAGGATGATTTACCCCTGCCCCAATGGAGAGTGCAGATGTCTTTATTATCATAGATGTTCCCACTTCGCCCCTATCACATTGACTATTCTGTCCATTTGGCTGGTACCAGAGCGGTTGTTTAGCACCTCCCGTGCTGTATGTTATAATGTTGTCTCATTATTGCACACAGGCTGAGCAGGTTTGGCTTGGCACAGAATCTGTAGGCTGAAATGAACTCTGTGAAGTGTAGCCTATTTCTAATGTTTTATGTGTAAAAGCGAGCGGATGCAGAACTAATGTTTGTTGGTTTGCCTGCAAGTCCTAGGCTTGGACTCAGGCCAGAAGAACGCCATTACCCAAATTGCCACCCTGTCCTCCACCAGGACACTGCATGCAGTTAAACCCGGGGAAGGCATTCCTGTTTCTTGATGGCCCATAGAAATGACAAAGGTTGTAGTGTGGGTTAATGATGTCAGTCTCCCTGGTGGCAATAAACCTTCTTTTCTGTTTTTGTGCGTGTGTACTATGTGTACACCTTTTTGCATGTGTGTGTGCGAGTGCATATTCATTTTGTGAAATAGCCTGGACGGATGTTGGATAACTCTCAAAACTAATGTTAAGCAGTTATTCAAATGAGGGATGGCAGAACTACTTTGTTCCTTTTTGGAACAACAAGTGGTGAGGTGGAGGGGGAGAGGGGGGCGGTGCAGCTGACAGCTGAGAGGCGGGGTATCTACTCTGCACAGGTGCGGAAGGCTGCTGTTCGTTAGGTGATGGGATTGAGCTCAGCTGGTTAAGTCAAAGCTGTCAGAGCACAACATTAACAGAAAGTTCACACCTTTGGGAATATTGCCGCCTTTTACACCGAGACTCATTAGGTTGGGCTTGCTGAGTGATTCATGTGTAGGCCTATACCTTTGGGTTTGCTAATGGCTATTTAAGTCGTTACTTTGTTTTGTGCAATGAGGCAAAATCCATGTGAAACATGATATACTGCATATCCCTTTTATACATAGGCTAAATAATAGTTTTGATGTGTTGAGCTCTAGTGTCATAACACCGCCACCGTATTTGCACTCACTTGCTGCTAGTTAACAGGTGCCTGTTATAATGTGAACACAAAAGCGGGATTGTCTTAGGTTTTCTATAATATGTTTTTGATTTGTGGGGCTGACACCGTTGTAGGATTACGGCAGCTTAACAGCTAAGGATGTAAATGTTCCTCTGAAAACTGGCACAAGGGGTGTGTCTGAACTCTGAAGCTATTTAGCCGAGCGACTGAGTCTACAGGGTCGCGGTTCCAGGCTGTTCCGGTTCGGCAGAGAAGGCTAAGCATTGTTCCATTGCTCAGGAGGATTGGGGATGGTGTTCTGCCGCACGTGTGCTCCACGCTCAATTTATTCAGGATTCGTCTGTAAACTGCACAAGCACAAACCTCAGAATAGCTGACTCTTCAAATCCCTTTTTGTCCCGAAAACTATGCTGAACCTCTTCATTTGTATTTTCTTTATAAAAGTGTTCGAGGATATTTTACTCGCTTGGTGTAATGCCAGCTTGTTGTTCTGTGTTGTATTTGCTCTATATGTTTTAAACCTAATGTGTGGGATTGATGAATGTTTTGTCATCATGTCTGTTATTGGCTATGTGAGCCATGCACCATAAAAGATTGAACAGTGCAAACTAATTCTCCTGTTTCAGATTTCGGCTTAAAAACTGCAGGCTGAATTTAACGATAGATAGATACGATACGATAGATGTGTTCCAAAAATGTAAATGTATATAAATGTGTCCTGTCCATTTACATCCAAAATATTAAGCATACAGCTTTCTTCATGGCTACTGTAATTATCCAAGCTGCGCAGGACCTTGAATTTGAAACAAAGTCACCGTACAATTGCGTGTACTCCCACTGACTGGAGGAAGATCTAATTTCTCAAGGAGTTAGGAATTTAGATCAGTGATTGTATTACTGTGAAATGCTCCTGCAGTCTGTGTGAATGTGTTTTGTTTCCCCAGCTTAGGGAGGAATGTGTGTGGTTGCCTGGTGGCAAATAGGCAGAAAGCTTCAAGCCGAAGCCTGCTGGCTGTTTTATCAGGATCACTGAACAGTTTAATCATTTATTTTTCTATTCACGCAAGTGTGAATGTTTAGTACACCAAGGGCCACATGTATAAACAGTGCTGAGCAGAAAAATGCCCTCAGAAAGCCGTGTAAGGAAGTTTCCTCGCAGAAATTCAGACGTAGGCCTATAATATAACACGTACTGTGAGAATCTGCGTACCTCTGCACACGCTGGACACCATACGTACATGATGTTTGGAGTCTGTGTGATATGGCGACATCGTGACCGAAAGGCTGAGGTAGAAAATGCAAAACATTTTTAAGCAGATTTATAACTTTCACCTGAGCATTCTTTTACGCATTCTTTTACGCATTCTTTTAGTCCGAGTTTTATGCATGTGGCCCCAAGTATTTGTTGTCAGAAGAACTAATAAAGTGTTGTCAGAAGAACTAGAAAAGTAAAATTTTCTATTTTACTTTGATCTCTTTCTTATAACAATTTTCATGGATCTGGCAATCACTTGGGCCATCACTCGGACATTACTGAGCTCCCCAATATTCAATCATCTTTTTTCCCCCAAGGATATGCTTTTTAAGTTTATCTATGCTTATTTTTCAGGACATCACCATGCAACCCCATGCGTAAAAATATGGAAAACTTAAACTAATGATGTATGTTCACCAGCACCAAGGATTATTCATCAATCATTCTTCGGGAGCTTACAGTGTATAAATTTGCCAATTAGTCTGTGGAATGACTCACTGACATTTTCAAATATGGTAATACACCTACCTTAGTCCTGTGTTTCTTTGGACTTGGGTTTTTTGTTTGTTTTATTTATTTTATTTTATTTTAATTTTTTGGGGGGGGGCAAGTCTGTGAGAGGCTAGGTCATTTGGTTGCTTTCTTTAAAGTCCTTCGTCTAACATAAACAAGCGTAAAGCTAAATTTCACCACAGACAATCGAGGTACATTTGAATATTTATCAGGTAATGCGTTTCCCCAGGCAGTGTTACAGAGCCAGTGGAAGGCTGAAAGCGCATCATGTACTTTCAATTCCATTTCTGAGACTGTATTGTTCTGACATTCCCTGTCAATGAAATATGGAACTTGTTATTTAAATCTAGGCTGTAATGCTGGGAGTACTGCGCTTTGATATTCTCTCTCTGTTTCTCTTTCCCTCTGTCTACTTCTCTCTCTCTTCTCTTTCTCAAACTGATTTTGTATTGGCTCTATTTCAGGGCCATCATGGAGGATGCGTTGTCTTTTCCTGGGCAGTGCCCTCCCCCTCTTTATAATAAATTACTGACCAGACATTTTCAGTCATGTCAGTCGGTTTTGTTTTGTATACCTGACTAAATGTTGATTTAATGGTATTCTAATTGCATTATTTTAAACCCCAAAAGAGCAAAAGGGGTGCATGTCGTGAGAGCTGACTTTGTGGTGTTTGTGACTGCCCAGATCCCTGGTAAAACATAAATAAATAAAAACTCTTTTACTTGTCTCCGGTTGATTTGAAGGCATTGATGAGGCATTCAGCCACAGGTCTGTGTTAATTTCAGGGTGGGAAATGAACACCAGCCAAATGCGCGTAAAATTTTGATTGTGGCCGGTAACATTTTTACTCTAGCAGCCATTTTTGTGCTATATTGCAAAAAGGTAATGTGGTTTGTAAAAATGTTGAAGATGGCTGGTGATTTTTAGAATACGCAAGGCACTCTGGCCAGTAGGTGAAAAGGTTAATTTCATACCCTGATTATGATATCCAGTGCAGTAATTCAGGAGTTACAACACTATGATACTTGAGCACTTTGGTACACTATTTCTGGTGACACAGTGGTCACTCAGTTTAAAGAAGAAGAAAAAAAGCAGAACAATTGCTTTCTTCATTTCAGCATTCAGCCTAAATTTCAGCATTTATAAATAGGGGGTTAATCATACCCATGCAGCCTATCAAGGTTTTGATTCTTTTCTTTGGGGGGGCCTTTTGAGTTTAACGTCGCAAAATGATATTGAAAATGATTGTTTCGGGGACTCGTTGTTTTTAAGCTTTTACTGCAGAATGTGGGAAAGGCAGATTTATTCACAGATTGTAACAGACAGCTCCACTGTATGCATTTCAAAGCAAGGCCTTTCTATAGAACCGAGATGAAAGTAGATGAGGCTCAGATTGCCTGTGCCTGTTTTCCATATTCAAATCTATTATTTGAGGTGGTAGTTTATTTGATGTAATTCGGTTCACTGAATTGCAGGAGACTGTCTCAAATGCTGTAAGAAAAACACAGGGTTCTTCTGCTTTGCGGTGTGTATTGTTTTGGGTTCTCTGCCCCATCCTTTCGATGTAGCAAGTCTTGAGGAGACCCCTGGGGCATTTATTGTTTCTTACTTTTGCCAGCTGAGTGGTTTTTGGTGGCTCAGATGTTATTAGAACCTGTCTTTGGAGCTCTTGCAGGTTGTTCATTTACCCGGTTCTGCTGGCAACAAGCAGCGGATAGATGCTGACTGTAGTGGAAGTGGCTTTTGTTTACGGTGTTCTCTCCTGCATTCATTGAGGGGTGCGAGTTCTGCTATCTTACATATGCAGGTTTGTGATGTGTATTGAATTTCCACTGTGGAAGAACTGAAAATAGTGTTGTGTTTTTTTTTCTCCTTTTAAGGCAATAATTTCCCACTCAATCCAGAGCTGTTTAGATTCAACACGAATGTAATAATGTTCCTGGGAATCCATCAGCGTTTCTTAGAATGTCAGGAGGATTGCACTGGCATAGTTTCAACACTGTGCTCAGATGTGTTCAAAGAGCTGAGGATTAAGGTAGCAGTCCACATTTCTTTCTCAACACTGCTGTCATAAACAGATGGTAAATGCAGACATAACTAGCTTGATTTGCAGCAGTCAAAAAGGCAAACAAATCAGCCGTTTTAAAATACACTTATTTTTCCTCAAGAACCATGTGTTAATCTCAAGCAGACGACAGCGTGGGGTGTTTTTTCGGAAACACAGATCTGAACTATGGGACACCCCAGAGAAGGTGGAGTACAGTTTTAAATTAAAATCCTGCCTTGGCAGATATCTTCTTGAGGTGTTACCTTCAACACACACAGAAATGTCTGATGTACACGGAGGTTCTGTGAGTCCTTCATAACCTGAAGGGGTGCAGTTTTAATAGGCCGTAGTCTTGTACTTCTGGCCAAGACGTCAGTGTCCATCTGGTGTCCAGCTGTCTGAATTACAAAAAATATGGCATCATTAGTCCTAAAAGTGGAAGTTGTGAATTAACATGGAATTTTTATTTTTTATTATAATTTTTTTTATAACAGTTTTGGGGTGTTTGAATGGGCCTTGGGGAGTCATGTATTTCTGACAATCCAAGAAAAACCATCCCATGTATGGTTTTAATGTTTAACATTTTGATAGATTTTATTGATTTTACCACCGAAAGCCATAGTGTCCTCATAATTTCTCCTTGAGGTTACAGGAGAAAATGGAAACCTCATGCTCTCCAATGTCATGTTTGGGAATGTGTGCTTCTCTGCATGGCAGCCTGGGTGGAGAAGGGTAGTGTAAGCCTACAGCATGCTCTGTGGGCTCCCTCTGCTTTACTTGGTAACATGTGAGCTCCAGTCATTGGGGTCTGTTCATCGACTTGAACAATGACTACATGCTTAGTCATATCATCCTCAACATTTGCAGTTATTGTGTATTTATAAGTGTGGAAACTGTAAGACTACAGAATATTAAGCCTTTTGAGGGTCAGGCAATGCAGACGGAGCACTTCTTTACCCTGGCAATACTTACGTTTCTTTCTCATACTTTTAATAGATTTTGCTCTTCTATACTTATGCCATGGCATGTAGGCTAGTAGTAATAGATTCCAAAGAAATTGAAGTAAATTTTGTCCATGACCCTTGAAAGGATATTGTGTTTTTAGGCGTAGTGTGGGAATAATGAAATGAGATATTGTCATGTTCAGCTTTTAGCTTCAGACACAAAATGCTAGATTTGTGTGTGTGGGGTTATTTATTTTGTTGAGTTCTTTAACCAAGTGACATTTTCAAATGCTGTAAAGATTGTGTGTTTTGCGGAAGCAGAAGGTACATTTCCTCAGAAATCAGTTTTACATAGTTTCTGCACGGTCTGAAACGTAAATGTCGAGAACTGCGTTTTGGAGTAATCGTCACTTCCAATTTTTTGTATTGTTACCATGTGCAACTCAGCAGATGTGATTGTCCTCTTGGGAAGTGGGATGTAAAAATGACTGAGTCAGACTGAAGAGTCACTGTGAATGCCACCTTTACATTCAGCCGCCAACGAACGGCCTTCTTTTGTATTCTGAGCAGGGCACAGGAGCAAAGCCCATTAAAACATCCCAGATAGGACTTCAGGTGCAGTGTTGCTATGGTTTCTGTTAATTTGCATATGTCCAACTGAAATTATTTTAACAACAAATTCACGTTGCTTAAATGTGTTCACATTGCTGTGCACCTACCTTTTCTTGCACAATGAGTTACACAGCCAACATGTGGGTCGAGGACTAGCATGTACACAATTCATGTTAGGTGTAATTAAAGGGGACAGAATCTTGCGTAATTAAGTTTTGTGCTATACTAACATCTGACTGCAGTTTATTGGATATTAATTAAACAGTAAGTAAATATAGGCTACACATTCCTAAGGGGATCACCCATTGTTGTCGCATTCTGGAATAGTTTTTATGTACAGTGACCTTTTTTCAAGAAACAGGAGTGGCCTATACTTTTGTATTTGTTCCCACTACTGGTCATGCTGTTGTTGAAACTTGCAGGGGGGGGCGGGGGGGGGCTTGATGCCAGCCACTAAGGGAAGACATGTAGGGGTCTCTGGGTTTATGTGCACTTGGGTAGCCAGTAGCCACCTGAGGCTGTATTTGTTGAACTGAGAGATTTCACATATTTATAGTCGAAAATATGCTCAACCTCCATTAAGCAACTGAAACTGTAATGTTCCAAAACAACAACATATGGGTCGACCCCTGAGGATGTGCTCGGTATTGGCGTGAGAGTTCAGTTCACGTTCTTGAATGCAAGTCTGATATTTCATCCGGGTCACGCAAGGACAAGTGAAAGAGTAGACCCCGGGCTGCTGGGTGGCTCATCCTGTTAAGGCGCTGTGTGTGGAGTAAACCGGGCTGCTGGGTGACTCATCCTGTTAAGGCGCTCATCGCACACCGACAACCCCTGCTGGTTGATCAGTCCATCATCCTGTCCGTTTTTCATGCAAGTCCATGTGTTAAGCTGTCCTTGTGTTAAGCTGCACATTGAAGTGTATTCCCCCGACTTAGGTCTGTGCGAGCCGAACTTACGGACTCTGATGTGATGGGTGGCTGACATCACATGCTACAGAGGAGAGCATGTTTGCCTGTGCTCTGCTCTCCCAAATCAAACTGAATGAATGGTCTCCATAGCCTGGGCTCAAGTCTCGAACCTTCCAATACTGACTGTGGCGGTAGCATCGGCAAAGGTTTAGGGAGGGTTCAGTCACCTGGGGTCCGCGTCTCATGGCTCCTTAGCAACCCCCGCTGGTCGTTAGCGCACCCGTGGTCTGCATGCGAAAGCCATGTCTACTTCCGACTCCTATCTGTGCAAGCTTTACTTGTGGTCTGTGGTGTGATTAGAAGCAGCTGGTGACATCACGTGCTTCAGAGGAGAGTGCATGCTTGTGTACGCTCTCTCACATCAGCGGAGGGGATCGTAGCATAAGCGCTAATGTGGCCTACATGATTAACCATTCCAAACTGGGGAGAAAATGGGGGGTGAGGGGACATTTATATATAAAATGGTACATGGTAAATGGACTGCACTTATATAGCGCCTTTATCCAAAGCGCTTTACAATGGCCTCTCACTCACCCATTCACACACCAATGGCGGCAGCTGCCATGCATTGGGAGCAATTTGGGGTTCAGTGTCTTGCCCAAGGACACTTCGACATGTGGACAGGAGGAGCCGGGGATCGAACCGCCAACCCTGCGATCAGCGGATGACCCGCTCTATTTCCTGAGCCACCGCCTATATAAGACCTACAGAGCATGTCCATTGCCAGCCAGTGTGAATGCTGTGCCTATCTCTGCGGGTGGCACCTGTAGACATAGAGGTAGACATACCTTTGCCTGGTACTAAAGTACAAAAGATGTCTGACTGTTTCACAAACATAGCTTTGTGGTGCAATACTTAGTGAAAATGATCTTTTTATTCAAGGCCTTTCTCTTGAAAAGGGGCAGGCTGACTGACTTGTGCAAGAACCTTGAGAAAATCTTGCAATAATCAGAACTTCTGCTCTCTGTTGCACGCAGGCCTGAAACTACTCCGCAACCATATTCATTTTTATTAAGAGAAAATCCCCTAATATTGGCGGTATTCCCCAGTGACTCAGCCTATTGCGGATACAGCGGCTTACAGGGTGTTGCGTCTGTGAAATAAACACAAACGGTTGTGCGCTGGCTCGGTCGGGACGGATCGGCATTGGACTGAAAGTGAGATTGTTTACAGAGAGCAGTGAGGTGTCATAGGCCTGTCACACACTCCTGCTGGGAATCGAGTGAGGAGGAAAGGCACATCGTTGCATATAATGTAGCTGTCTGTTTCTCCTGCCGATGTAACACAAGTTGTAGAAGGCACGTTGAGTAGAACACGCAAAGCCGACGTGTAGCAGGCTCTGAAATGTGCAGGGAGATGCTGTAGTATATGAAATAAGTGTGTACACGCCTCAGTCTTACAGCAATGTGCACTTCCCGTTTTTAGTCCCTGTAGCATTATGTGAAGGTCTGTTTTTCATGTTGTTTCTGTGCTACTGAACTGATTTTGTATTATTTATTTTTTTTCAGAGGAAATAAAAGAAGAGTCAGAAAAATTAAGGTAAGTAGGTTCTGTGTGTGATACCAGTGTCTTCTCTAAACTTTGTACATACCCTGCATACATACACAGATATTAAGGACAGTTTCTCTCTCTCTCTCTCTCTCTCTCTCTCTCTCTCTCTCTCTCTCTCTCTCTCTCTCTCTCTCTCTCTCTCTCTCTCTCTCTCTCTCACTCACACACACACACACACACACACACACACACACACACACACACACACACACACACACACACACACACACACACACACACACACACACACACACTCTCTCTCTCTCTCTCTCTCTGCATACACACACATACTGTATACATGTTGTTTTGTTGTTGTTTGTCTCATCGTCTCTGTTGAAAGACATTCATTGATGTGTTTTCTCATGGTGTCCCGGCTCAGCCAGAGAGGTATTTAGTAGCTGTGTGCTGCCTGCTGTGTAGTAACCAGCAGAGAAGAATGTAATGTACCGTGTGTTTTCTCTTTCCTGCTGCATGGCAACAGGAGAGCATTGAGTGTGCCTGGGCTTTCACTGAGGGCCCAAGGGCGGAAGAGTGTTCTTCACCTTTCAGTGTTCCCCTTTCTCTCTCTCTCTTTCCTCTCTCTCTCTCTCTCTCCCTCTCTCTCAATCACATACACACAGTCTCTCTCTGTCTGTCTCTGTCTCTCTCGATCACCTACACACATTCTGTGTGTGTGTGCGTGTGCAGAGCCACGCTGTTGACAAATACGCACGCTCTGTAAACACTGTCGAAGCCCGTCTTGGCGGATGGTCTGTCGCCTCATCCCATGCGCTCCTGGCTAAGCTCCAATTTATGTCAATTATAAAATATGAGCGGGCTAATCCTCGCCACGTCACGCGTAATTAAAGCAATGGCTCGGAGAGGGAATGGAGCCGGAGCCAGTGGACCTGCGCGGGTGCACGGTGTGGGGTTGGAAGGGGTGCGCAACCCAGCGCACTAACAGCAAGCGCGTTCGGTACCCCCCACCCCCTCGACCACGGCATTAACCCAGCTCGTCTCTACTGAGGGAACAAAATGCCTACATTTCTTTTTTTAAATAAAAAAAAATTATAATTTTATACTGTCAGTCCGTTAAAGTACTCTGCTCGTTCCGCCTCTCTGCCGGGGCGGTTGGATCTGGGTCATTCCAGGTCTGGCTATGATCTGGGTTTGTTGAACCGTTGTAGCCTCGGGGCAGGTGAAAATGGCGAGCCTCAGTCAGATGCACGCACCAGCACCACGTCTATCGAGATGCCGCAAAGTTAGCTCGTTGTAGCGGTGTAGCGGTGTTTCAGGAACACAGCGTGAGGTCCGAATGAAGGAGGTGTCGCACAATGACAGGCACAACTGCCACTTTGATCTTCTCTCTCTCCTTTTTTTATTTTTTTATTTTTGCTCAATTGTTCCTCTCTTTATTCAGCCCACCCCCTGGAGACAACAAAGCTGGTTCCAGCACTTTGCCACCCGTCAAATCAAAGACAAACTTCATAGAGGCGGATAAGTACTTCTTGCCGTTCGAGTTGGCATGTCAGTCCAAATGCCCTCGCATCGTCAGCACCTCTCTAGACTGTTTACAGGTCAGTGCTGGTGAATAAATGTACCGCGTGTTTCACAATTTAGGGAACTATGCAACAAATTAACTTCCTGTCCAGCATATTTCCACAGAGGTGCATTTTCACAATATTTAATTTTCTAGCAATGAATTGTGCAAGTATTAAAAATGTAACACAACACTTATGGTAGGAAGGATGCTAATGTGGATCCAGTAATGGAAATGTGCTTTGTGATTGTGGAGACCCAAAGCCTCGCTAAAGGAGCTGAAAATCATGAGGGGACTGTCAGAATTGCATGGTTGCCACAAGCTTATTGGGACTCCAGGCAATAGCGTCAATGTCCAGGGTTTCTGCAGAGATCTTTATGTGCAATTATTGGCAGTAGCACGTCAACAGTTGTCATAAAATGTACAATATTTTAATTCTCTGAAAACCTAGTTTTTGCACAAACAACACAAAAGATTGATTTAGATATCTCAGCGGTCCTACTTCCAACACTACGACAGCAACGCCTGAATGTGGACCACCACCAGTCGCTCTGCTATTGAGTTCTAGTAATGGCTGCAGATTACATTACTATACAATACTATTATGAGAGTTAAATAATTTTGACTGTATTTGTAAATATGTGCACTTCTGGGGAAATGTGGGAGAAAATGAGTTTGTTGCTTAATTAATCCCTATATATAATGTGCATGTATATGTGTATAGTGTGTGTTTGTTCTATCATAGCAGTA
The DNA here is from genome assembly GCA_022702515.1 of Ilyophis sp. 1 JC-2022. NCBI lineage: Eukaryota > Metazoa > Chordata > Actinopteri > Anguilliformes > Synaphobranchidae > Ilyophis > Ilyophis sp. 1 JC-2022. The sequence goes on from CM040403.1 coordinate 116,756,565, forward strand.
TTTCTAAATGGCGCCATTAGCACTTACATCTATGGTCCCCTAGAGATGAGCCGTATAAAGCTGTATTGGTGTTATTCATTTTTAGTATGCCACTGGCTGCTTCATGCTTCAAAAGGATTAGCTAATTCAATCAATAGATGAAGAAATGTGCTAGAGATGCCAGTTGTGTGCATAACCCCCCCCCCCTGCATTATGAATGGTCATTACCCCAAGTGTCAGACAGCACAGGTGATGAATGTAGCATCATCACCGGTGTGAATCCGCACTTATGCAGGTGAGAAGGAAGAAACACTGGGCAAGTTCACTAACTGCTGGAGCATGTTCGGCTCGGCCTTCTATCAGCGGAACAGGATGCTCCAATTACAGGAGTCCGATTTTCTCATGCTTTGGAGATGTATAAATGAATGACTATCATATGTTAGTGATCAGTCACTAGACCAGCTGTGATTCATTGGTTTCTCTGTGGACGTGTGACCTGAAGCGGTAACGTTTGGCCTTGCAGAAGCTCATCGCGTACGGTCACCTCACTGGCAGTGCTCCAGACAGCACCGCGCCCGGGAAGAAGCTGATAGACAGGATAATCGAGACCGTATGCGGCTGCTTTCAAGGCCCGCAGACGGACGAAGGCGTGCAGCTGCAGATCATTAAGGTGGGTGGCGCTCCGCTTCGGCGGCTCGAGGACGCGAGCGCTGGCGACCGCGGCTTCCCGCGAGGTCTCGGGGCGAGACGTGACTTGCGCACGCGAGCCCGTTCGGCACGCGCTCGGTTCCGCTTTGTTCTGAGATTTGCCCCGACTCCGCTCCTGATCCCCTTCAGCCTTGCCTGTCTGTGATGTTCCGAAGACGCTGTCGCACACGCGAGACGGTTTGGAATTCTTCGGAAGGAGGGTTCAGGGACGGGGCGGTTCTTTCAGGAACGTTCTGTTTGTGCTGCTGAGTGTCTGAAGTGCATTCGAGTGCATAACACGCACATATTTTAAGCATTTTGGCAGCGCCAAGGAGCACGGATCAAGTTTTCACGTGTATGTGTATGACATAATTGCATTCATTATTAAAAAGGCAGTGACATAGATTTTCACACAATAAAGAAATGTTCCTGGATACCTTTTTTGTTCGCCAGGTTGGGGGGGTTTAAGGTTCCCTGCGGACTTTTTGCAGTGTGTCTGGTTGCCATGGAGAAGGAGCAGTGTGTCCTAACGGGGTGATTTTCTCCGCAGGCTTTGCTCACGGCTGTAACCTCTCAGCACATAGAGATCCACGAGGGGACCGTGCTTCAGGCAGTCCGGACATGTTACAACATCTACCTGGCCAGCAAAAACCTGATCAATCAGACCACGGCAAAGGCCACCCTCACGCAGATGCTCAACGTCATCTTCGCCCGAATGGAGAACCAGGCAGTGAGTCTCTATTAGCTCTGCCCCACAGGAAGCTTTTTTTCAAGTGTACTTTTTAATTTTTATTATTATTGACGTTTCTCCCTCCCCATCCCCTCTCCCGTCCCCCTCCCTTGTAACATAGCTTACAAATCACAAGATAATATGGTCTCTGGCCTCCAGAAAGCGAGAACGTCAGGTAAAGCGCACAGGACTGCCTTGAATTGCCTGATCTGAACTCTTTCTGGTTGTGTACGCCTTGGCTTGATTTATTCCTATTCCAGTATTTTGAGACGATGTGCCTTGTTTTTTGTTTTTTTGTGCTTGCTGTGGCTTCTGTTCATTTGCTTGCAATCCTCTTTTCTCAAGTTAAACTGTAGTCTGTTGATATACACATTTTTTATGATTTCCATTTGTCATATTTGGTGTCAGGAAGAAGAAAATCCAATCAGTTTGTTCAAATCGGCTCTCGGAGTTGGATTTCCTTGTCAGTTTATGTTTGGATAGACGAAGGAGAAAAGAGAAGAGAAGAGAGCAGGAAGGCCACACTGGCAGGCTATGGAGTATCACTGCAATGAGGCCTCTTCCCTGGATTATCACACACCTCATGTTACTATTCTGCGCAAGACCATATTTGAATAATGAGCTTACAGTACATTACTGCCACTCGGCCAGTGCTGACACCACTACCTCTGTGATTCCTTCCACAAGTTGAGGAACAGATTAAAAATGTGACATCATGCCATTCACGAGAAGGAACCACTTGAGAACGAATAGAGAAACCGCCACTGTTGTTTGTCCAGGCGTTGCGGGCAGAGAAGTGCTCCTGGCGATTGATAGGACTGAGGATCTACATTGTGAGGGAGTGAGGGTGTGAGTTTACTTGCCCCAGACAGCTTATTCGATAGAGAAGCGTCTGGGATGGACCTCTGACCTTTTTTTAATTAGCCTGTCTGGCATTGTGCTCCCAGAGGAGGGTGCACTGGAGCCCGCGGTCTTAGTGCGCAATATGTGTCACGTCAAGCTGGCGTGCGGTAATTGTGCTACACGCCTGCCCCATGTTCATTATGAGATTCGGAAATGCAGGGGGCGGGACCCGAAGCGGCGAGAAAGGAGCGAGGCGTGTGAGATCCATACTAATTCCTGCGTCGGCTTCGGGGACTGCCTCCCACAGCCTGCGTCTTTTACACCGTGGACGCAAGGCTAACGGCTCGGATAAAAACCAATGGCGCATTCAAAATCGCTGATGAATATTTATGCGGCGGATGTCATTTTGATTATCTTCTTGTCGTTAACCTCCTGGCTACATTTCAGAGAGATCTGAGGAGCTACCCAGAATCCCAGAAAAATGAGATTGGACGGTTTTAAAATTCGACGCATATACGCATTGTCAAATCAGTCATTTTCAGTGGTTCACTGGGGGTTGTATGGCCACAGTGCTTCTTTGGTAAAATTGCCTGAATCTCAGGTATTTAATTGAGTAATTTTAGTGTAATTCCGGAGGGGATAAGGAATGAGTGGACCTTTGTTTTCGTGATGATTAAATTTAAGCACAATGTGCGCCCTAATAGACCTGCCGCTCTCAATCACGGTGCGATAAATGTGTTCTCCATTTTGATCCATAGCCTATGTCCTTTCATTTCTTTTATGCTTTGATCATTTTGTGGCCCAGCTTTTCAGTTGTATCAACTTTTCTATTTGATATCTGAACGTGCACTTGAATGGACAATATATAGTGGAATTCTGTGATTGCATGGATGTACAACTGCACCCTCTAAATGCTTGTAACAAAGCCACTACTAAAGTAGAAGACAAAACAATGGTAAAGCTTACCAAAAGTAATCAAAAAGTGCATAATTACTAGATCCTTTATCCTTTATTGTTACCATATAACAAACCGCATTCTTACCATATAATAAGCCCACGTCTGCCAGTTGCAGTATCACTCAAATGACTTGGTCGTTTTGATTCACCATATACATAAATAGGTATATAGAGCATGGTGATTAACTCATCAATTAGAGGTCTCCTGTTTATGTATCAATTTGACCAATACAGCAGTGTAGGACAATGCATTTGTCTCATTGGTGCTGTGTTGAACTATATTATGGCCTAACTTGATGATATAACATGTGATAAGAATAGCACACACACCAGGAGGTATGCTGTCAAGGTGAACCATAAATATTCTCAGCCTTAAATGGACTACAATGGATCACTTTACATAACAAAGCCCTGAGGCACTCCTTAAAAGGTCATCGTTTCAAAAGCGCGTTCTTCTGACTTTATGCCAACCTTCCTGAAAGCAGAAATATTTGGCATGTCTGCAGTGACAGAATTCCAGAGGAACTGGTAGTTCAGTTTTATTTCGGGTTCCTGGAATACCGTGGCACCCAAAGAGCGGCAGCGGCTTCTTGCCTCGAACCCTGGATGCATTTCAGCTTTGCATTTTGAGCTTTTGGGGGCTGAGCAGCCTAAAGGGCATTTCAGACGACTCGCAAGCCTGTGGTCCGCACGTGTGCGTGCTTGTGCGTGCGTGTGTGTGCATGTGAGCCTGCGTGTGTGTGCGCTTGTGTATGCCTGTGTGTGTTTGCATGTGTGTGTGTGTGTGTGTGTGTGTGTGTGTGTGTGTGTGTGCATTCTGACCCTGTGTAAATGAGGATGTCGGTGTGTGTGTGTGTGTGTGTTCTCAGCTCCAGGAGGCCAGGCAGATGGAGAAAGAGCGCCACAGACAGCAGCACCTCCAGCAGTCTCCGATCAGCCAGCACGAGCCTGAATCGCCCCAGCTTCGGCAGCAGAAGGACCCGCCGGCCAAGCAGCTACCTCAGGAGGCCGACGGGGCTCCCCATCACCACGGTGACAAGGCAGAGAAGGGCCCGGCCACCGAGGACCCGGAGCCCGAGAACGGGTCAGAGTTCTGCAACGCGGAGAACGAGCAGACCGAAGCTGACCAGGCCACTGCTGCAGCAGAGAGTGAGTCTGCCCCCACCTTTTACTCACACTAAGTCTGCCCCCACCTTTTACTCACACTAAGTTTGCCCCCACCTTTTACTCACACTAAGTCTGCCCCCACCTTTTACTCACACTAAGTCTGCCCCCACCTTTTACTCACACTGAGTCTGCCTCCACCTTTTACTCACACTGAGTCTGCCCCCACCTTTTACTCACACTAAGTCTGCCTCCACCTTTTACTCACACTGAGTCTGCCCCCACCTTTTACTCACACTAAGTCTGCCCCAACCTTTTACTCACACTGAGTCTGCCTCCACCTTTTACTCACACTGAGTCTGCCCCCACCTTTTACTCGCACTGAGTCTGCCCCCACCTTTTACTCGCACTGAGTCTGCCCCCACCTTTTACTCACACTGAGTCTGCCTCCACCTTTTACTCACACTGAGTCTGCCCCGACCTTTTACTCGCACTGAGTCTGCCCCCACCTTTTACTCACACTGAGTCTGCCTCCACCTTTTACTCACACTGAGTTTGCCCCCACCTCTCTTTCACACTGAGACTGCCCGCACCTTTTACTCACACTGAGTCTGCCTCCACCTTTTACTCACACTGAGTTTGCCCCCACCTCTCTCTCTCTTTCATATTGTGGTCACCATGGTCCTGTTTTAGCTGTGATATTTTCCAGTCAGGTGTATTGACATGTTTGCGAGGAAACTGTTTTAAAAATGTCGCTCATTTGGTGTGTAAGCCTGCTGATGGGCTAATCTCTATCGGCCTGTGCTGGCTGTAAATACGTTTTGGAGGCGAGTCTGGCACATAATTCACATAAATGCTTTCATTGGGAGCTGAGGCAGAAAATTGATGGGCTGCTGGGGACACTTGTAAGGTAGGCAGCAATGAAGAAGATAAACTGCTTTCTGGAGCCATGTTGTTTGGCTGAAGTCACAGATACTCTTGTAGGTCAAAGACGAATAGTCCCATCACACGCACACGCACACACACACACACATACACACATACACACACAGACACACAAACACACACACACACACACAGTCTCAATCAGACATGAGGATAATTTGACAATGAAGGCTTGAAAAAAAAGCTGATATAACATTTTAGATCTTTTTATTCTCAATTGCGTGATTAATGCTGAAGATGAATCCTATGCACTTAGTAGGTCTTCGGCTAATTTAATGAGCGTTCGTCAAACGTAAATATTATTATATGAATATGAAAACCGTCGCACTGATGTTTATTCAGCAGGCTGCAATAAAAGATGACCTTCAGCGTGCGGTAAAGCCGTAGAAACACTGTTGTGTGGATGAATATGCGGTCAGTTCCTTTGAGCTTGACTTTCCTGGGTGTTTTTTTTTCAGGCCTATCAAAGCAGGAGAACAATGGTGTAGAGGAGGAAGAAGTGCCGAACTATGAGGAGAAGGCCCAGGAGATCGTGCAGAGCATCCTGCAGGAAGTCGTCAATACTGTGGTTGGAGGTAGCTTGTCATTGGCCGTTCACCCGCTTCACCTCTTGCTTTTCTCCTGTCCGCTTGCTGTTTGGCCGATGGACTTCTTCACTGACTGTGCTATTTTTTGCCAAGAGATGAGTTCATATGAACATAAATGAAAGCACTTCAGATGGAATACATGTGTCTTGACAGTGAAAATATATTCTGCAGTAGTAGTAGTAGCAGATTGGACATTGCAGGCTATCGCCCCTTTGATGCAACTTGTTTCTCTGCAGAGTCCCTCTAGTGGTTATACTTTATCACGACACTAACAATGTGTCACAAATATTGTCCACTTTTGCTAAACGTTTATCAGTTCTGGTATGGCAGGTCCCATTCATTAATACTGCTGTCAAGTAGGGCAGAGCAATGCTCACCATCATCTTCGCTAGGAGCTTTAACTAAAATGGACCTGTCATTCTGTGAATATAATGGATACATAAAGGTTGGCAGAGCAGATAATAGTCAAATGGATAATGGCGTACTGAGGCAAATGCAGTCCCCTTTGTGAGCTAGAAGGTCATTATAAGTGTAGTTAATTATAGTTAAAGTGTAGTTTCTTTCATCCAGTGCATCTGAAGAATAGAATAGAATAACTTTTACTTTCCCGCAAGGGAACTTCAGTTGTAGCCCCATAACACACAAACAAACATATCAAACAAAGACATCCAACATAATCATTACATCGATCAAGTGAATTAAAGTGCAATACAGCCATGATTTTAAAAAAATTTAAATAAAAAATAGCCCCACTGTCCCGAGATGTCCAGTGTCACCAAGCAGCCAACACGCAAACTCCACCTCCACGACTCTCCTCCATATACACGCAGCGCCGCGGTCTCTGCCCACCGCCGAAACGGAGCACCGAACTGCGTCAATCCTCCCAGTCGTCTCCTCATTCCTCCCCCGCATTATGTTCTCCTTCCCTGGCTGCCTTTTGAAGATTACCTTCACTCCCGGATCAGTCCCAAAATCTTCAACTCCGGTGAAGAGCGATGGTAAACTTTGTGGCTGCAGATCCAACGGACATTCCCGAGCATATGTTGCGAATGCGTCTCCATGGTGACGACCACAAACAAAATTATATCGACTAGACAATTCATCAATATTATCAAACGACCAGCAGGAGTGCCCTGAAAAATCTACAACCCGCTTCCCCATCCCACTACAGACACACAGCGCATGAAAAAACAAAACACATTCAAATTAACAAACAAGAACGCGCGATTACAGCGCCACGTGATGTGAGGTTGTAATGTGGTATGTAATGAAGTATCAAATCAAATCAAATTTTATTTATATAGCGCATTTCACAACCAACTGTCACAATACACTTTCAGGGAAAACCCTGGCCTAAACCCCCACAAGAGCAAGCCAAAGGCAACAGCTGCAAAGCAAAACTCCCTGGGTTTACTTACTTTATGATGACGCATCATCATCTAATGTCAGTGTGTGGGACCCGTATGTGGCCAGTCACATGATCTTCTGTTGTAAAGCCCAGCTCCTCTGTGACTGACGTGCGCTCCTGTGTCCCTGCGCTTTCAGACTCGAGTGAGAGCCCCGGGGGGCCGGAGAGCGCCGGGGGGCCGGAGAGCGCCGGGGGGCCGGAGAGCGTCGGCGGGACGGAGAGCGCCAGGGGGCCGGAGAGCGTCGGCGGGACGGAGAGCACAGAGGGTACGCCCACCTCCCTGGAGGAGCAAGAGTGCCTTGGCAGCGACAGCGAGAACGTCCATGCCAACGGCATCCCCGGAACACCCATCTCGGCCAGCTTCGCCCCGTCGCTGCCCGACGACCGGCTGTCCGTCTCTTCCAACGACACTCAGGTGTGCTGCCGACTCCCAACTTCCTTACTCCCCCAAACCCCGCCCTGCACCTGGAGCCTTCCCACAGTCACCGTCTGTTAGAATGCAGTCATTTAGCAGGAGGAACTCGTAGGTCTACTTCTAGTTAGCACATTCATAAGAGAACCACACTGAGCCATTTTCACACATTCAGCTTTAAAAATGAGGCTAAACTAGTTTAACATTCTTTGAAAATGAACATTATTTGTAATATGAGATCAGAGGTGTGACAAATTGATTCTTTAAAACATTTATTTTTAACTCAAGACTAATTTTTATTACTGGTGACTTTTCTGCAGGAATCTGGAGTGACAACTGGGCCCTCCCCCAGTGCTAAATTTTCCCACATTCTACAGAAGGATGCCTTTCTAGTTTTTCGATCGCTCTGTAAGCTCTCAATGAAGCCTCTTACGGATGGGCCTCCTGATCCCAAGTAAGCTTTCTTTTCTTGATTCTGCTTGCTGTAAGACCACATTATCTGTTATATTGCACACACGCCAAAAATCGTTGTTTTTTTATTGGTTTTTATATGCTAATCAGTGCTGTCTTCCTGGGAGACATTGGCAAAGAGATAATTTGCTCATATTGATTTCTTGAATCATAACTTTTTTTTGCAAACCAACAGCAGTCTATATGAAATGCTAAGCTTTCAAGAATCAGCCATTTGTACGAATCCTCTCACAGTGGGTAAATGTCAATCTTACGTCGGAAATTACCAAAACGGAGTCACCATTGGAGAATGCGGTTTTGTTTGATTATATTCCTCACTCACATTGTCGGATTGCTTCCATTTCTGAAGAGCTTGAACAAAAACAAAAAAAACAAAAAAACAAGCATAAAAATGCACCGCACTGGTCACCAACGGCCCCATCTGTTTCACAGACATTCACTTTTACAAAAAATGTATTTCCACAGCCCCCTCTCCCCATAATCCAATTCTGGATGCTGGATTAGCGGGTCCAAGTGATATCTCACTCTGCTGTTCAATTTTTTCCAAGCCTATTACTGAGATTAATCTGATTTTGAAATCTGATAGTAGAGTCCACAGAATAGGATTTCCAAATATGGTTTCTGAGGGTAATTTAATTGAAGAAATGTCTTGCAGGTTGGGTAAGTTCAAGTAAGTCTAGTCTGAAGTTCCAGGACTCTCTAGAGTCTTTGTGACGGCTCGCCCAAAGGCTGTCGCACTTCCTTTATCAGGAGATGAACCGAACTGTCAGGCAGGAGAGACTCCCCCCCCACCCCACCCCCCGAACTCCTCTTAACAACTGTGTAGAAAAGAGGACTGTCATTTACAGCTGTCATCAGAAAGGCTTTGTATGAAGTCCGTGTCTTGACGCTATTGATCTTCTTTTCAGCGGGACTGGGGCTAGTTTGCCCTTGAGATTGATATCATGAGTGGTGTATGCGCTATTCTATAGGAAAGATGCTTGTATAGGGCCCGGAATTTCCAGAAAGATGGTTTATAAGCCATGAGATATGCCACAAGTTCCAAGTTGAAGCTTGGGATTTAGAAAGTGAACCGGGTTTCTGACACACATTAATGGTGTGGACTGGTTGTTTTTCACTGCTGCTCTATAGAGAGTCAGCAGCAGCCGCGATAAGGCTCACAGGTCTTATTTTATACATCGACGGATCCGGAGATCAAACCGATATCTGCGCCAATAAACTCTTTTTCTTAAATGGCTTGGGTCTTGGGTGTTTGGTTTTCCTCCGATGCCCATTGCAGTTTTGGTTTGCTTTATGCACCATTAAGGCCTGCTTAATGGAGTGCTATGAGAGATCTTGCAGTGCTATTAAAATGATTCCGGTTTGTTTGCTGTTTCACGTTCTGCAGCTCAGTGCTACCGGATCATGATGTATCGAAATGTCTGCGGCCGCGATAAAAGACCTGTTGTGTAGCAGTCTGGGTTTTTAAAAAATTATTATTTATTTATTTATGTATTTTCCTTAACGTCACTACCGAACATCATTTCAGCACTGGCTTCAGAATTGATTCCATAAATAAAATGTGAGAAAAAACTCATCTCACTCATAGGGCAAGGGGGTGGTGTCTGTTGATTACTGATGGCTTACAGAGAAGGCCATGCCTGTCAGTTCAAAGTATCTGGCTTTTATCCCTAGCTCCAGACAGCGTAGAAAATTAGCTCCCAGTCTAGTTATCTATAATATTGACATATTGAGAGTGTTCATCCTCTTATTAAATACATTTCACTGACCTATCAGCTTTACCCATAATCTGCGTCAAGTTTTATGTTAAAGTAGATGCTGGAAGGGTACTTTAACTGGGAGATTTGCTTGCATAATTCAAAATAATCTGTTTTCTATATAACATTATTGGTCAATTACTGCTAAAATGATTAATCTGACATGACCCGACAATCCAAAGAGAACTCGGCTGAGTTAATGGGCCGATTCCCACGTGGGCCATCGACTTCAGCGGCGGTGAATTAGAAGGAGGCCATTAAAGCGGCGAATCGGTGTGACCGTGCCAATCCCGCCGCATTCCAGACGCCTCTCCCCCCCTCTGCCCTCCGCTCCAGGTCACACGAGCTCCGATCGAAGGTCCTCTCCCTCCAGCTCCTCCTCTCCATCCTGCAGAACGCCGGGCCCATCTTCAAGACCAACGAGATGTTCATCAACGCCATCAAGCAGTACCTGTGCGTGGCGCTGTCCAAGAACGGCGTGTCCTCTGTCCCAGAGGTCTTCGAGCTGTCCCTCTCTATATTCCTCACCCTGCTGTCCAACTTCAAGACCCATCTCAAGATGCAGATCGAGGTACCTCCAGCTTCTTATTGGAATGGAAAATTTTTATGCGTGCGTGCGTCTGCACTCAGCAGTACTCCACTTTAGCAGCTTCATACATGTCCACATAGGAAATCAATTTTCTTTTGTCAGATGATCTTCCTTCTAACATGATTTCATAGCTCAGTGGTCAGTTTGAAGTGTATTTGCATCCAACTGTTACGTCTCGAGTCAATACTCGAATGTTCTAGTAAAATGAGTTCTCTTATTACTAAGGTAAGCCTGTTATGCAATTATTTGTTGTGGCTGTCGATATCATCTACATCAAAGCTCAGTACATGTAACTTCAAATTTCTTTCTTTCAGGTGTTTTTCAAAGAGATATTTCTGTATATTCTGGAAACGTCCACAAGTTCCTTTGACCATAAATGGATGGTTATACAGACCCTTACCAGAATATGTGCAGGTAAATGCAGCCTTGGGTCTTCGACGTCTGTGACCCTGCTCTCATACACCCAAGCATCTTTATTCCTCCTCGCACTCTAACATCTTTGTGCTTTTATTTTTGCAGATGCCCAGAGCGTGGTTGATATTTATGTGAATTATGATTGTGACTTGAATGCTGCTAATATATTTGAAAGGCTTGTGAATGACCTTTCCAAGATTGCACAGGGCCGAGCCGGACATGAGCTTGGCATGACTCCTGTTCAGGTAATAAAGGCGGCAGTTTGCTCATTCCCCCCCATGACACTATAGTGAGAGCGAGAGAGATTGTTTTTAATATCTGTGTACACATGAGGTTTAGAAGAGACACTGGTATCAGGCACAAGATCACCGTCTTCATTTTTCTGACTCTTCTTTTATTTCCACTGAACAAGAAAAAATAATAGAAAATCAGTCCAGTAGCACAGTACAGTAGCACAGAAACAACATGAAAAACAGACCTTCACATAATGCTACAGGGACTAAAAACAGGAAGTGCACATTGCTGTAAGACTGAGGCGTGCACACACTTATTTCATATACTACAGCATCTCCCTGCGCATTTCAGAGCGAGGACGCAGGGCCAAAAAAAGCAAAGACATGATCAATTTAAAGCTGTTAAAGCAAAATAAGTATTACTTGATCATAGAATAATTTTTAATAGGTTTGGAGACTTTGTTTAACGAAGAACATAATGCATGTAATAACGCTATAGTTTAATTAAAATTAGCTAATTAAATGGCAAAACCCATTGTCTGAAAACACTTCAGCCATGTTACGCATATATTACATTTAACTGAACGTATTCAGAGCAGGCTAATTTGTTTAACTAAACAATTAAGTTATAAAGGAGATTCGGCCATATGACTTCAGATAACTTTTACCAGGCTTGTTTTTGTGTATGAATACTGCACTTTTTTAAGGCTTCTATCAAGAGGAAGCAGTATAACTACATGCACTGAATTACACCTTACAGTTGAAGAGGAAAATCGTATTCTGGGTTACAGCAATTACTGAAAAAATAAGTCCCTTTCCTTCTAGCACAACATTAGCCCTGAATTTGTAATGCACCAGCGACAGTATCTGTAAGAAGCATCTAAGCCCAGCTTCACTCGCTTCACTCGCGCTGCTCTCATTACTGTCTGTCGCTGAGGGCCGGGGGAAACTGTCAGCGCAGAGCCGCTCGTTTCCCTGTGTGGGCGGCTCACTTTCTCAAACGGGTCACTGTGCTGTCTCGTGCTGAAACGGTGAGATGCAGCCTCTCCAGTCACTACTTTTTCCCAGTAACCAGAATCATTTTGAGTCCACGCTCTCTCGAAAGGACACGACTCATCATTGCTGCTGTTTGATGATGTTGACTTTGACCTGCCGTTTAATGTCATTGACATTGACGCCGTATGATATAGGATAAGCCACGTGGTGAATACATGAAGGGTGGGTATGTGAGGGTCTACTGTAATATCTTTCTCATCCCTTCAGTTACATTTCCTTGAAGTACATTCTTTTTGTTTCCATTGGGAAGAAAAAAAAAGAAAATTAATATATTGAGAGCACTTTTAATACGATCCCTCTGGACTAATTTGCACTGAAATAATGAAAGCTGGTTCCACGTGCACTTTCCTTTGTAGAAGATTTTAGTCTGTGTATTTAACGCAATGTTACTCGCATAATAAGAGCTGGTAACTGGGGCTGTGACTGTGAGCCGCATTAGACAGGGGTCGGCGCGTCAGGCAGGGGTCGGAGCGTCAGGCAGGGGTCGGAGCGTCAGGCAGGGGTCGGAGCGTCAGGCCGAGGTCGGAGCGTCAGGCAGGGGTCGGAGCGTCAGGCAGGGTTTGGAGAGTTGCAGTCATCTGCTTACTATGTGAACTAGACTCAATTTTCATGTCTGTGGATAGCTTACGATAGAACTGTACCTTATCGGACCTGTTTGTAGTTCTTTCAACGACCTTTGGTATGCACTTATTGAACGTTGCTTTGGATAAAGGCGTCTGCCAAGTGAATGTAATGTGATCTCGGCGGGTGACCACCATGCGGCCGCTGTATTGCAGGAGCTGAGCCTGAGGAAGAAAGGCCTTGAATGTCTGGTGTCCATTTTGAAGTGCATGGTGGAGTGGAGCAAGGACCAGTACGTCAACCCCAACTCTCAGACCAGCCTCGGTGAGACCCCGCCCACCCTCTCCCCTGCTCTCCACACACCGTCCAATCATCTGTCTCCCTCTTATATTGACCCGTTGACAAGAAGATTTAGCGGTAGTTAGTCTCACACAATGTGAGAGATTTTCACAGCGTCTTCCTTTTGAGTAATGTGCTTATAATGTGTTCCTATTGGGAGAAAAAGGGGAAAAACGTGTTCAGACAGGTGGAGAAAGCCCTCATGCATTTGGATTTGTATATTCAGCACCTTAATACTTTTTTTCTGATAAGGGAGTTTGGTGATGCATATTTACAAAATCCTTGCGGTGCGATGTCAATCAAGTGCCGGTGTTTGTCTTTGCTGTGAGGATTTTCGAGCCCAAAGACTGTTGGGGGAAGAATTTGTTATACTTAACAGATACGGAGCAAACTTTAATCTTACTCAAAGCTGCCAAGGGCTTGCGTTTATCACAGGTTAATGGGTAGTCTGAGAGGAAGGGACGACAGGCGGGGCCTGTAATCCGAGGCGGGTGGAGATAAAACGCCGCCGTTCGGGAGAGCCGGTCTCTGGGCGGTCTGCAGAGGCCCCGCCCTTTTTTAACTTACTATTGGATTTGCTGTGAGGAGAACGTGAAGCTCTCTCCGGACACCTGAGACCTCGGCTGAAAGAGAACGCTCGCTCTCCGTTCACGAGGCAGAGTCCCTCCCCTGACACCTGGCACGCTGAACCGAGGCCATACCGCCGTCACACACCCTGAAGTACAGCTCGCTGCCGTGTAAACCCACACACCATTGGCACCACTTATCCAACACATCCGGGTTCCGCTGACCTGAACAGAGGAGGCCTGTTTAAGGATCGATACAGAACCTGTAAACCAGGGCTGGACTGAGACTAACTACTAAATCTCAACATGAATCTGCATGTCAGGGCTGTATCAGTGCTAACAATAAGGGATATTTTCATACTGACTACTAAATATTCATGCCAGGGCAGTTTGCTGAATATATTAAACCTGCTCAGAACTGTTTTGGTACTGACTGTATTGAACCCATCACAATACTAAATACTCTGAATACATACATCATGACTGATTTATTGCGCAGTAATACCTGTTATTATCATTGTGTTATACTGTACATCGGAGCGCTCATGGTACCGACTTCACTGATCCAACATATCTGGGCGGTTTGAATGCTGACTGTACTAAACCTAAAAATGATTGCTTTATCAGTACAGACTGTTCTCCTTCACATAAGGTCAAAAATGGTAAATATCAGGGCTGTTTTCATACCGGCTGCACCGTATAGGAATGAAATGGCTTCCTCAAAGTGTGCACTGTTCTGTACATAATGCCCGTCCGACTATGGGACGAACGTTCTGTAGAAGGATGTTTGACCAGTAAACAGTGCCTGCCAGTGTCCTTTGCAGAGAAATGAATGTCTTTCGTGAAGTTGGTCTTTTTGAAATTGTTTAGTTGTACTGTTCTGTCCTGCCCAGCCCCGTGTGTGTGTGTCATTGTCCATTGTTCTTTGTTTTATGGGCTGGCTTCTAAAGGAAGAGCAGGTAACCGAAGAAAGTTGATGTGCATTTGTTATAGGCTGGTTGCCTTAGTAACAGCGCTTAAGGGATCCTTTTATTGGTGATGGGGCTGAAATAGCTTGTGGTAGTTGTCTTTATCCGTTAGATGCACCAGCTTTGTACTCACTTTGGTTCATTCAGTGTCCTCTGTTGTCCTAGCTGTATTGTAAGTAGACAATGTGTTGTCCTTGTGGCTTTTAGTATGCTGTGTTTTCAAAAGAGGCCTAAAACACAAGATTTTAGGTGGTATTGTGACCTAAAACAAGTTTTTGGGTTGCATCATTGCCTAAAACACAGGATTTTGGGTTTTATTGTGACCATGATGTGAAAAAAACACACAATCTTGTTTGTGAATACAAAGAAGAATAATTTAAATCTCAATAACTGGGGAACTGTGGAGAACCTTTCTACCACAGTCCTCTGTGCTGCTGCACGACGCTGCAGACTGTGAGCTCACATTACCATGACGAAGCTCTCAATATTTCAGAGATTTTCCCTTGTGCAATAAGATCCCTTTCAGTGCAGTGGCTGCTCCGCCCAGCCGCCATGGCAGCAGGTCCACTGTTGCCCCTGATACTGTCTGTAACTGCCCCCTTCTGCCTCAGACCACACAGTACACACCACCACCACTACTGCTCAGAGATCTGCTTTTGCCCCTGGTACTGTCTGTAACTGCCCAACTGCCCCCCTTTCTCTGCCTCAGACCACACAATACACACTACTGGCACCGCTCAGAGATCAGCATTGTGCAAGCTTCACGCGTCCTGAGGCTGAAGCCATTTTGCGAGTACCCTTTATAACCTTATCTTGTACCTCATAAAGCCTGCTGGGCCTTTGTGCTGCTCTTAACAGCTCAGACCCCTGTCCTTCAGCAAGGACACAAGCCAATCAAGCCATCATGCTGTTTTCCCCCCACAGCCAAAGCATGTCGGTAGTTTATGGATTGTACCTGTTTTTTGTTTAATGCCTTGTCTTCAGGCCAGGAGAAGCCTTCAGAGCAGGAGACCAATGAGAGCAAACACCCAGAGACCATTAACCGTTACGGGAGCATCAACTCCTTAGACTCCACCGCGTCCTCGGGTATCGGCAGCTACAGCACGCAGATGTCCGGGACGGACAACCCCGAGCAGTTTGAGGTCCTCAAACAGCAGAAAGAAATCATCGAACAAGGCATCGACCTGTAAGTGACACGGGGAAAGAGCGGCGGCCATTTACGCGTGGACCTTTTCAGCGGCAGAAACTCAAACCCTTGCCTGTCTCACTATGTCACGCAGGTTCAACAAAAAACCAAAGAGGGGGATCCAGTACCTGCAAGAGCAAGGCATGCTGGGTACCACCCCGGAAGACATCGCCCAGTTCCTGCACCAGGAGGAGAGGCTAGATTCTGTAAGACCGTCTTGGGGAGGCGATCTCTTTCATTGAACTTCCAACAGCTGGCCAGATCCATCTGGAGTATTATTCCAGACGGTTTCTGTTAAACATTCAGACACACATACACAGACACAGACACACACACACACACACACACTTACTCTCCTGGGGATCCCTCAGTATTGTGCATTCAACTTCCTCTTAGAGATAATTTGAAATCTTCAACAAACCGTAAATATTTATATTACATCTCTGTACTTGACAAATAGAATGGCCTCAGGGGGCATCATGCAGGCCTAATCTGCATTAGAGTGTGTGTGTAACATGTGGTTGGAAACGAGAGCTTCCTGCCGTTTCTACAATGACTACATTAATGGGGGGGGAAAAGCCTTGTGATTGACAGTGAGTTTTATCTGATTTGTTTAAGTCATAATTACAGAAGTATGTGACTTTTTTATTTTGCCAAAAGTTTTTATTTTATTTTATTTAAGGCAAAACCAGGGGGCTGGTTTACTGAGTTAGCTGAGTAAATACCACAGAACCCTCCCAAATCTACAAGATGAACTGAGGTAAAAAAAAGAGCTGTTCCAGGTTTTATTCAGTGCAGTTATCCAGTTAACTCAGTAATCCTGCTTTGTAGTATACCCCCCCCTGGAGTATGATTATTGTTTAATGTGTACTGATAGTGATGTGTGTATAATAATGGTTCTGATCACATAAATTATAAAGAGGAAGGCTAGGCAGAGTTGGAATTGTGTCTCTGCTCTTCAGGTGAATAGAGATTGGGGTTGAGCTTTAATGTGTATTGCGACACACGTTTCGCAGTTAATCCTTTGCTTGTCACTGGCTCTCAGACTCAGGTAGGCGAATTCCTTGGGGACAACGACCGCTTCAATAAAGAGGTGATGTACGCTTACGTCGACCAAATGGATTTCCAAGGCAAGGACTTTGTCTCGGCCCTGCGCACGTTCCTGGAGGGCTTCCGTCTCCCCGGCGAGGCTCAGAAAATTGATCGGCTGATGGAGAAGTTTGCTGCTAGATATTTAGAATGCAACCAAGGGTGAGCGCCAGTGTTCCGTCTCAGTGCGCCGCTTCAGCGGATTAGCATTTCTTGGGCAGCGGTCTGACATTTAACTTTCCGTTTGATTGTGTGCATGTAACATTTGTCTTTTTCTTTCTATCTCCCTCCCTCCCTCCCCATCTCTCTCTCTCTTTCTCTCTCTCACCAGGCAAACTCTGTTTGCAAGTGCAGACACTGCATACGTCCTTGCTTATTCAATAATTATGCTGACCACAGACCTGCATAGCCCCCAGGTAAGTGGAATAGACAGTGAAGACCGGATAGTGAGGGCACACAAACCCCTTAATGAGCTACTGTGTGAACGTTTGAGCCAAACAAAGGACTTGGCACTCCATGTCAAAGGCATAGTGATTGGTTTTAGTCACTTAGTCATTGAGAAGACCTGAGAGCTCCTCACACTTTTATCACTAGCCTGGAAAGCTGAAAATACATGAATATTTCAAATAGGATGAACACTACAGTACATCAGTAACACCAAGTGTAGGATGACCAAGCAGTGCTACTGTAAGAATCACAGGATCACAATCACACTAGGTTCAGGAATTTTAAATGCATTCATCCATTTGGGTATTAGTGGTCTGTTATGTATTATTTTATCCTTTTCTGACTCTGGTTCTTCTTTTTTTGCTTTTAAAGGTGAAAAATAAAATGACTAAAGAGCAATACATAAAAATGAACAGAGGGATCAACGATAGCAAAGATTTACCTGAGGAATATCTATCGGCCATCTACGATGAAATTGCAGGAAAGAAGATTTCAATGAAGGAAACTAAAGAATTAACCATCAAATCAAACAAGCAAAGTAAGCGGTGTTGCCGTTATTATCGAAACACAATTCGGTTGACCTCGGATTCATTAATGCTGTCAGATATGTAGGTAATTATTCTATTGAGGGTGTCAGGTTTCCTTACAGGCCTGGTTAAAGGGTAATACCAGGATTAGAGACATTTCAGTAAAGTTTTTGATAGCTTCAAATGAAAGCTAAGCTCCCTTCATCTGCTTCTAGCTTTTAGGGCAGAGCAAGTGGAGCTGTAAAAACCCTTGAGTGTTTCTGATTCCTCTGAGGGAGGAGCTGGTTGTGCTTGCGGTCTCCATGGGGAGTCCTGTCCCCTGTCCCTCACCCCTCCTTCTGTCCTTCTGTCTGTCCCAGGCGTGGCCAGCGAGAAGCAGCGGCGGCTGCTCTACAACGTGGAGATGGAGCAGATGGCCAAGACGGCCAAGGCCCTGATGGAGGCTGTGAGCCACGTGCAGGCGCCCTTCACCAGCGCCACGCACCTGGAGCATGTTAGGCCCATGTTCAAGGCAAGCCAGCACGCTCCCCGGACGCCAGCACACCTGCACTCCTGATACTCGAAATTAATCACTTTACGAGCTTTGTGCTTTTGAAAAAAAGTGTCCATCTGTCGGTTTAAAATGACGAGTACACAAAAAGGACAGAACCTTGAATATTTTCACAATAAGCTAGGCTTGATAGCATAATAATGCCATGCGGTATAAAAATAAGAATATTACTCAGTGTCATCAAGTCATCAGCTCCTTTGTTGTGATGTGTATGCTATGTAAAAGTTTTCTAATTTCATAATTTCTTTTTTTTTTCTTTTTTCCGAGCTCTAAATTGAGTAACACTAATGGCTTCTTTCAAGGACCTTCTGAAAACAGCAGGAAGTTTGTTTGCAACATTCTTCATTAGCGTGAGTCGCAGCTGTCCCTCCTCACAGGAACCTTCTCTCTCTCCCTCCCCCCTTTCTCTTTCTCTCTCTCCCCCTCTCTCTCTCTCTCTCTCCCTCTCTCTCTCTCTCTCCCTCTCTATCTGCCTCTCTCCCTCCCACTCTCCCCCCTCTCCCCCACCTCTCTCTCTCTCTCCCTCTTTCTCTCTCTCCAGCTTGCGTGGACACCCTTCTTAGCAGCCTTCAGCGTTGGACTGCAGGACTGCGACGACACAGACGTGGCCTTCCTTTGTCTGGAGGGAATTCGCTGCGCCATTAGGATAGCCTGCATTTTCACCATTCAGGTGAGTGGAGCCGTAATCTTCACAGCAGGGTAGCCATTCAACAAACAGTCGTGCTGCGGAGCGTTTTCAATCTCTCTGACGCCCACATACGGACAGACGCTTCACAAACAAACCTCCTGTTAAGTTTTCACCTTCAAAGCACTTTTTCTCCACTGATGTTAATCGTGTCAGTTTTGAAGGGTAATCAGATGCTATGTAATCTGTAATGGGTGTTAGGCAGTGTGTTCATAAGCCATTCAGTACTGACTTTTACAGTGTGAGATATCTCAGTAATGAAGACAGACCATTGAACTGGTTGGTGTCAGTGGGCGGGGCGGTGGGTGAACGTGATGCTGTCTTGCAGCTGGAGAGGGACGCGTACATCCAGGCCCTGGCCCGGTTCACCCTGCTGACGGCCAGCTCTGGCATCACTGAGATGAAGCAGAAGAACATCGACACCATCAAGACGCTCATCACGGTGGCCCACACGGACGGCAACTACCTGGGCAACTCCTGGCACGAGGTCAGCATACGGGCCGCAGGGTAGGGGGTTACCGGTCACACAGTCTAGAAGCTTCCTCCAACTCCCCAAGCGCTTTAGCACTTGGTTTAATGTATTACCACTTCAGTTGGGTCACTCCATCACACCTGCTCCTTTGAGCTGGATAATAGTTTAACAGTAGGGGAACGGGCTCGACGGACGCCCCGCAGAGCCGGGGATGAAGGAGTCACTGCGTTAGAGTGGTGCTACAGGCGGCTGAGGTCATGTGACGCCTGTGGGCGAATGGGAGAGCGAGGCTGAACGCCCTGTGTGTCCCTGTGGAACGCTGCAGATCCTGAAGTGCATCAGCCAGCTGGAGCTGGCGCAGCTGATCGGCACGGGCGTGAAGGCACGCTACATCTCAGGAACCGTGAGGTCGAAGGAGGGCCCGATCACCGGCGCCAAGGAGCACACCTCTGACGAGTACCTCGGGCTGGGTGAGCTACCGCGCCCTGCCGGAGGGGCCTCGGCTGTGGGACGCCACCACACGGTGTGCTGTGAACCTGAAACCTGAGGGTTGCATTTTAAAATGTTTTCATTTGTCATGCAGTTGGTGGGAATGTAGATCGCAAGCAAATAGCAAACATACAGGAGTCGATTGGGGAGACAAGCTCGCAGAGCGTGGTGGTTGCTGTTGACAGGTATCGTAACAGCTGTTTCATCCCACATAGCTTCAATGTTTTTGCTAAATGCGGCTTGGCTGAATGACTACAAGGAATATTCCAGATGCAGTAATGTGCCTTTGTTGATATTTGAAGCAGTTCCTTTGGTAGTCACACACTGTTGTATTTGCTTAATATCTACATATTTGACTTGCTCTAGGATATTCACGGGGTCTACCAGGTTGGATGGAAATGCAATCGGTTAGTAGTGAATCGTGATTCTCTCTTATTGGTTGTACAAATAAACAAAGGTGACACTGAGAGCATTAGCCCAAATCACCACGATAACCACGGTAACCCTTGTTTTGCAGTTGATTTTGTGCGGTGGCTGTGCGCTGTATCGATGGATGAGCTGGCTTCCCCGACACACCCACGCATGTTTAGCCTTCAGAAGATAGTGGAGATTTCCTATTACAACATGGGCCGCATCAGGCTACAATGGTCAAGAATCTGGGAGGTCATTGGAGATCATTTCAACAAGGTGGGTCTTTATGATTCTACTTTTCTAGTCTTAATGAAGAGCACCAATGAGCTGTTCTGTGTCTATGCCAGCTATCAACAACAACATTTGACATTATTTGTTCAATGGAATGGTGTTTTTCTTGACAAGAAGTTAAAAACGATGTACTTTGTGTCTCTCCACAGGTGGGATGCAGCCCTAACGAGGATGTAGCCATTTTTGCTGTGGACTCACTGAGACAGCTGTCCATGAAATTCTTAGAGAAAGGAGAGCTTGCTAATTTTAGATTCCAGAAGGATTTTTTGAGGCCTTTTGAACATATCATGAAAAAAAACAGGTATGCGTATGTTCAGTTCTTTATATATTTGTTGCTAAAAGAATAACAAACTCAAATCACACTTTTTTTATGATGAAGTAGGTGAATTGTCCAGGCAATAATAGTTGCTTTTAACATTTATTATAAATGAGGCAAATGAATGATACATTTTAAGTATTCTTTACAAGAAAAATGCTCAGTTTTCTCTTCAATCAGATATATGTTAACTAAAAATAATAGTAATTAACAAAGTAGTATAATTCACATGAGATTATATAATGTCTGTGATGTAACATTACCTCACACAAATGAAGTATTTGCATGATGATTATGTGATTGATTATTATTGATCGTGTTACACTGATAAGCTAATTTATCTGTTAGCACTGGCTAGATGCAGCTGTGGGCTCGTGTGAGGAGGGTGTTTAGTCTGTGGTCGGGGACTCTGAGTCACAGGCCGGCTGGCGGCGTAGCGCCTTTATCTTCCCTGCCCATCCATCTCCTGCCTGTCTACCCTCCTGGAGCCACAGACATACCCTGAGTTACAGCACAACAGGGACCTGGGAGTCTCACAGCTATACAGCACAGACTCAAAAGCACACAGTATTTATGGTGGAGCGAACTCAAGTGCACACAGGATAGGAGTGTGAATTACACTTTGCACGGCTGTACTGCTCTTCAGAATAGAGACTTTGCTGATAGGACTTTAGGCAGTGGCTGTGAGAGGAATTGGTACGGTCTGAACTGTGGCCCTGAGTGACAGTTGTATGTGAATTTACCTGTGCACAGATGAGCCCTTTGTTTGGATCTTCACCCTGTCACTTCTAAGCACTGGATACAAGCAGAAAAGTTCTCACAAACAGGGCTCATATGAGTCATTGCGTTGTCGCTATCTGAAAGAGCAAAGTGTAAAAAATGGTGGCATTTTTAACTGGTGACCACAAACGACCCTGAATGCATAACCCTGAATATGGAATGACCCGGCCCTTTCCTTCTGGCTGATTTCAGTCTCGGGGGAATGAAGCCGGGAGATTGATTCCAGCTCCCAGAGTGCCGAACCCACTCTGTGCGAAAAGATGAATCTGCCCACCCAGCGTTGAGGCTGATGGGAACGCTGCTCGCTGGGGCGGGGGCCCGTCTCCTCCCCCCTCCCTTCCCTCCAGGACTGTGCATGAGCACGCTTTATAAAGATTATAAGTCCCATGCCCAGGGAAGGTGGTGTAATGGAGTAATGAATCAGCAGGCGGCTGTTCCCGCCAGGAGAGACGAGCCGTAGACCCGGCAGCCCCTGAGGGGGACAGCGCGCTCACACCGCCGTGTTCATTAACTGGGACGGGCGGGCGAGCGGGTGAGCGAGCGAGCTGTTATTCATCACAACCCGGGGAAACTGGGCCAGCCGGCTTACACAACGAGAACCACCACCGTCTGAAACTGTCACATCAAAAAAACGAAATAAAAACCGCACTGAGCTTGAAATTTTCCACTTGGGGAGGGAACTTGCGCGAGTGTCTCTGTGACAGTAGGCTGTTGACGAAGGATGCCGGTGTTCTCTGTGCAGGTCCCCCACGATCCGGGACATGGTGGTGCGGTGCATAGCGCAGATGGTGAACTCGCAGGCGGGCAACATCCGCTCGGGGTGGAAGAACATCTTCTCCGTCTTCCATCTGGCCGCCTCCGACCAGGACGAGAGCATCGTGGAGCTGGCCTTCCAGACCACGGGCCACATCGTCAGTAAGTTACACCCATTTCCCTTAAAGCACAGCTCCTCCTGTAACAGCACAGATTCAGAATCAGTACCGGGAATCCAATGCAGCAGGGACGGTTTGAACAGCTGAGCTTTGAGACTTTCGGAGAAGGAGCATTTATAACTCCATAGAAGCTCCGGATTCGTAACTCCACATAGAATTCATATCAGAATGCAGCGTGTGCAACATGACCTTATGTAAATCGCTCTAAAGCCCCATTTCCCACACGGTGGATTAGCGGGCTGCTCTGTAATAATCCATGAAGCTATACATTCGCCAGGCGAGGGATCTCGTAGTCTCGCTGCTGCTCAGTCCCTAAAGAAAGCTCAGTCTTCATTAATTTTGTGGATTGTAAGACTTCTCGCACACAAATTAAGGAGCTCCTGGTTTGAAAAACCGCCGGCAATTGTGGCCATTGTGCGTTGCGCTTCTTGGCGAACAGATCGGTTCTTTCCGAGCGGATTTGCCGCTGCGCGGGATTCTGACGGCCGTAAAAACCCGCCCTGTTTCTCTCTCCTCTCCGCCCCTCCCAGCGAATGTGTTCGAGAAGCATTTCCCCGCCACCATAGACTCCTTCCAGGATGCAGTCAAGTGTCTGTCGGAGTTCGCCTGCAACGCCTCCTTCCCCGACACCAGCATGGAGGCCATCCGTCTGATCCGTCACTGTGCCAAATACGTGTCCGACCGCCCCCAGGTGAGTGCCCCGCCTCGCCCGTCTCATCTCTGCGATCCTGTAATACCCTTATCTACTGCAGGGCTCCCTGCACCAGAGCGTTAGGAGATAGTGAACTGTGAAAAGTTTTTAAAAAGATAGTAAAAAATTCAAAAAGTACATTTAAGTCCAAGTGACCGAGTGCATGTCAGGACACGGTGACTAAGACAATTTCCCCGCTACCTACAGAACCGGAAGCCCATGTAATTACTGTTGAGTTTAGAGAGGCCTGACCCACCTTGTCTTTTCTTTGAGCCGTGGTGGGATTAGTCCTGTAATTGGAACAGGGAGGAAGAAGGGGTATGATGGATGAACATAGTCTAGCCCCAGGGGTAGGCAACCCTGGTCTTGGAGGGCCGGTGACGTTTCTGTTTTTTTTTGTTCCATCTCAGCTTGAGCGCAAGTGTTTGGTGGATGATTAAAGGTCTGTGCCTGAATATTCTGAATGGTCACCTGCTTTTATTAATCCTGATACATTTAAATGACTCAAGTTGTGTAGTTATAGGTTTGGATGGAGCAAAAACCAGGACCGTCTCCGGCGCTCCAGGGCCGGGCTAGCCTCCCCCTGGTATTGCCAACCTCCCACTGCTTGGAATCAAACCTACAGTGATGAGTGAGCTGGACAGTAGTCTCCAGTGATGAGTGAGATGGACAGTAGTCTCCAGTGATGAGTGAGCTGGACAGTAGTCTCCAGTGATGAGTGAGATGGACAGTAGTCTCCAGTGATGAGTGAGATGGACAGTAGTCTCCAGTGATGAGTGAGATGGACAGTAGTCTCCAGTGATGAGTGAGATGGACAGTAGTCTCCAGTGATGAGTGAGATGGACAGTAGTCTCCAGTGATGAGTGAGATGGACAGTAATCTCCAGTGATGAGTGAGATGGACAGTAGTCTCCAGTGATGAGTGAGATGGACAGTAGTCTCCAGTGATGAGTGAGATGGACAGTAGTCTCCAGTGATGAGTGAGATGGACAGTAGGCTCTGCTCAGTGATGAGAGAATGTGAGTTTAGGGTTAGGGGTTTGCACTTTGCACTGTGTGCAGTGCTGACAGAGAGCGATGGTGTCTCCCACTGCAGGCCTTCAAAGACTACACCAGCGATGACATGAATGTAGCCCCTGAGGACCGGGTGTGGGTGCGAGGCTGGTTCCCCATCCTGTTTGAGCTCTCTTGCATCATCAACAGGTGTAAACTGGATGTGAGAACAAGGTCAGAGCGGCTACTCTTCTCGTGTACAAAGGCTCCTCTCTCCCTTTGTACATACTTCCCACAAAGGCTCCTGTATTCAAACGTTTGGATCAAATTCAGATATCCTTTACTGGCATGACTACACATAGGCACTGCATAGGTACTGTCAAACCAGTCAAATACATAGAAATGTAAATCAACAACAGAAACTAAATAAGACTATGTTAGAGATATGACTAGAATCGCATGTGTAGAATTTAGCAAACATTTAAGTGATGATTATGTCACTAAAAACTTATTTTTTATTTTATTTTCTAAATTACAAATACCATTGGGGGAATGGTCATTGTTATTTTTAAAAATATTTTTTAAGTGACATAATCATCACTTGACGGTTTTTTAAATTCTACTGTTCCATCAGATTTGTGATCACATACTGGGCAGCAAGAGGTTCCGTCGCAGTCCCAGAAGCATTGATATTATCACCCTTCATCTGATTGGATCCCTGTAAAAAAAACAAAAAAAAAACATGCTTGAGTAAAGCTGTCTTTAGTTAGTTTTAGTTTAGATAACATTTGTCTTAAGTACGACTGTGTTTCTCATTTTGAACTCCAGGGGCTTGACCGTGATGTTTGAGGTCATGAAGACCTACGGCCACACCTATGAGAAGCACTGGTGGCAGGACCTGTTCAGGATCGTGTTCAGAATCTTCGACAACATGAAGCTCCCGGAGCAGCAAACAGAGGTGGGCGGTTCCCCCTGAGATAAAACCCAAAGTTCATAGAGCCCTGGTCCTGCCATTGCAGCTATTCTGTACTCTGGCCAGATGCTCATCTCTGGCTCTTCTTTAATAGGAGGCTCCAGTTGGTTCAGGGGGTTCTCATGCTATGTTGCCTGTTGTTTCGTGACTGTAATGCAGAATAGTGGCTTAAATCTTTGAAGAATCGTTTTTGGAACATTTAAAAAAAAATTCTAAGTCAGTGTTCTAGAACTCCATTGCTTTCCATTACCAGTAGTGATTGTTACATCAACATTAGAATGTTCAGTTAAGAACATTCTTATAACGTATTTGTGATCTTGCATCTAAAGGCCAGTTCAGACCAAAGATTCGCGACGCAACGAAACCATTCTGGAATGTTGCAGAGAGGAATTGCAGCAGTGTCAACTACCCTGTCTCAGAACGTCTGATGTTGGCGCTTGCCGTTGCAGGCTATTCATCCGTCGAATCGCAGATGGCGAGTTTAGAACGCAACGTACGTCCTGAGGATTGGGGGGTGGGACTCGGCAGGGGAGAATCGTCGCATACAATCAGCTTCGGGCAAGTTGGATTCACGGTCAGCGCTTGGAGGGGTTGCGCACTGAAGAGGGCGTGACGGCCTCTTTCCTACTGCCGGCTAACGGGGTTGTAGTGGCAAATTCTCAGCGGTTGCTACACAGGCAATTTAATTACTTTTAGGTGTCAATTGGCTATAAAATTGGGAGAAAAGGGGGGGGGGAAAAGAAAAAAAAGAACACAACGTACCTTGTTAGTTAGGTTAGTTTGTTTTTTTTCTAGCCAATCAGCGTGCAGTCTTTCCCCAGGAGTGATGCTGTCTCTGTAATTTGTATTTTGTTTCCAAATCCACGATGACACTAGCTGTTCACAATCGCTACTTTCATACATTTGAGAGTAATATCGCAACCAGGAAGTAATTACGACGAAGTGGAGAGAATCGTTGCTATGGTAACCGTAAACAATGTCTCATCTTGTCACTTTGATGTGAACGGTCAGTTTTATAATGTTGCAAACCATGAGTTTTTTAAAGAGTCGCCAGTTGCGGCTTGTGTCACAAATCTTTGGTCTGAACGGGCCTTTAAACAGTAGAGACGCGGAGCTGAGGTAGTGGCCTAAAGGGTTCAACAGTAGAGATGCGGAGCTGAAGTAGTGGCCTCAAGGGTTAAACAGTAGAGATGTGGAGCTGAGGTAGTGGCTTAAAGGGATAAACAGTAGAGACGTGGAGCTGAGGTAGTGGCCTAAAGGGTACAGTAGAGACGTGGAGCTGAGGTAGTGGCCTAAATGGTACAGTAGAGATGCGGAGCTGAAGTAGTGGCCTCAAGGGTTAAACAGTAGAGACGTGGAGCTGAGGTAGTGGCCTAAAGGGATAAACAGTAGAGACATGGAGCTGAGGTAGTGGCCTAAAGGGTACAGTAGAGACGTGGAGCTGAGGTAGTGGCCTAAAGGGTACAGTAGAGACGTGGAGCTGAGGTAGTGGCCTAAAGGGATAAACAGTAGTGACATGGAGCTGAGGTAGTGGCTTAAAGGGATAAACAGTAGAGACGTGGAGCTGAGGTAGTGGCCTAAAGGGTACAGTAGAGACGTGGAGCTGAGGTAGTGGCTTAAAGGGTACAGTAGAGACGTGGAGCTGAGGTAGTGGCTTAAAGGGATAAACAGTAGAGACGTGGAGCTGAGGTAGTGGCCTAAAGGGTACAGTAGAGACGTGGAGCTGAGGTAGTGGCTTAAAGGGATAAACAGTAGAGACGTGGAGCTGAGGTAGTGGCCTAAAGGGTACAGTAGAGACGTGGAGCTGAGGTAGTGGCCTAAAGGGATAAACAGTAGAGACGTGGAGCTGAGGTAGTGGCCTAAAGGGTACAGTAGAGACGTGGAGCTGAGGTAGTGGCCTAAAGGGTACAGTAGAGACGTGGAGCTGAGGTAGTGGCCTAAAGGGATAAACAGTAGAGACGTGGAGCTGAGGTAGTGGCCTAAAGGGTACAGTAGAGACGTGGAGCTGAGGTAGTGGCCTAAAGGGATAAACAGTAGAGACATGGAGCTGAGGTAGTGGCCTAAAGGGTACAGTAGAGACGTGGAGCTGAGGTAGTGGCCTAAAGGGTACAGTAGAGACGTGGAGCTGAGGTAGTGGCCTAAAGGGTACAGTAGAGATGCGGAGCTGAGGTAGTGGCCCGATGGTTTGTTCCTGTGTGCAAAATCATGCCTCATCTGTTCTGCTCACATTGACAGAAAGCCGAGTGGATGACCACAACCTGCAATCACGCACTTTACGCCATCTGCGACGTCTTTACCCAGTACTTTGAGTCGCTCAGCGACGTTCTGCTGGACAACATCCTCTCCCAGCTGTACTGGTGTGTGCAGCAAGGTGAGTAGGAACCAGTAGGGCACTGCCTGGTTCGGCCGGACATCCTGGGCCCCTGTCACACTGCCGCCACCACTCTCTCTCTCTCTCTCTCTCTCTGCAGACAACGAGCAGTTGGCCCGGTCAGGCACAAACTGCCTGGAGAACGTGGTCATTCTCAATGGAGAGAAATTCACCCCTGAGACCTGGGACAAAACCTGCAACTGTATGCTGGACATCTTCAAAACCACAATCCCACACATGTAAGGCACAGAGCCGGCTCTTCTTTTATTTTACTTGCAGCGTAGCGTTGCTGGTGTGTGATGAGGCTCTGCCGTACCAGCCGCCTGAAACCCTCCCACCCCTGGGTGGCGCTAGAGGTAATTGTGTATTGCCCTGTGGGGCTGCCAGCCACAGTCGGCACTGGCACAGTTGGATGCAATACCAGACCATAGCCCTAAGGACTGGTATTGTTATTGTGAAACAGTGCCGTGAGCCACTCACCAGCCCTCTATTTTGCTTTGTAGTTGTATAAAATTAATTTTGCATCAGTTGGGCAGCAATATTTTTAAAAGTCATAAACCAAAACTTTTATTTGCTATTTCCTCCAGCAATATAGTAGATATTTTGATTTTGCTATTGGTTCCGCATTCACTGAAGTAAAAACTAACGCAGCACACAGTGACAGAATTGTTCCACCCAGAATAAGTAGAAAGGAATTAGTCACTGAAAATACTGTGAAAATAAAGCCAGCAAAGCTTTCAAAGTGTTTCCTTTATCTTCTGAGTTCTTTAATGATCTTTTTCTAGGTTTATCTCATGCAGCTTATCATTAATACAGCTCATGTGCTGTATTCATTTTCACATTTTTCAAGTTTTATCAGACATATTATAAGAGTCTTCATATTTTTATGGGGAAATGGCATTTATTCGGCTCAGTGTGTCCTCATGCGTGCACACATTCTGAGGAAGTTTTTCAGCAATAATTTGTAGGAATAATAATAATAATGTGGTATAATATGAGGTTAGGACTGGCCTGTGTCATGCTGTACCCGGCCTGGTTAAAACTCTCCTGCGCTATTACTCTCTCCAGGCTTCTAACATGGAGGCCAGCAGGGACAGAAGGTGACCACACCACTCAGCTGGACGTGTCAGACAAGCAGCTGGTATGTAAATGGGGAATTTTCCTGTTCGTATTACATGGCCTCTTTCCCTCTCTTTCTTGTACAATATTTGGAGCTAAATCTGTTAAAAAAGAGGGATCAAAAAGCAAGGAAATGGTATTCTGAAATCATCTGCAGTGATGCGTGCGAGGAGTTAATTGTAAACATCTATCCAGTATTGAATATGCCTGCAAAAAGTGCCTGATTTACGTCCCCAGGACTCAATCTCCCAGAAGTCCCTTGACATCCAATCACGGGCGGAGGACCAACAGTCAATATGCAGCATGGAGAACCGTTCCTTGGAGAACCGGCGGCAGAGTCAGTTCAGCGTGGGCTCTTACGAGGACGGTCCCAGAGCCCGGACCCCGACGAGTGAGTCTCTGTTGCGTTCTGAGGGGAAGGGGCGGAGCTTGGCGCAGTGATGCGTTTCGGTCAGTCACACGGTCTCTCCCCTGCCCTTGTGTCACAGAGGTGCAGGAGCAGAGGCTGTTCGCGGCCCTGCTCATCAAGTGCGTGGTGCAGCTGGAGCTCATTCAGACCATCGACAACATCGTCTTCTTCCCCGCCACCAGCAAGAAGGAGGACGCAGAGAACTTTGCAGCCGCCCAGGTAATGTTCGCCCAATGCAGTGTGCCGTGGCGACACTCACCACGGATCAGGTTGGAAACCATTGCAGCAGAGATGGGAATGGTGTTCTGGGGGCAGATTTACGTTGATCTTTTTCCATTAGATCTTTAAAATCAGCCAGTTTTTTTCCCAAGAAACCAAGCGAGAACTGTGTAGAAATGTGCTTTCATTTATCAGTTAAGTGCTGAGTAACAGCTAAAGCCAGGTTCTACACACAGCCAAGATTGAGGGCCACTGTATTAGAGATGTTGTTTGGGATTTCTTCCTCTGTGATGCTGAACACCTTTCCTCTGTGCGATGGGGCTGTCCAGAGAGACACGCTGGACACGGACATCCATGTGGACACGCAGGACCAGGGGATGTACTGCTACCTGACCTCGGAGCAGCTCCTTAAACTGCTCGACTGCCTGCTGGAGTCTCACCGCTTCGCCAAAGCTTTCAACTCCAGCAATGAGCAGAGGACTGTGCTGTGGAAGGCAGGTGAGCAACAGCAGCTCGGGAATGCACACGTAACACAGGCGGCAGCTCGGGGAATGCGCTCTTAACACAGGCGGCAGCTCGGGGAATGTGCTCGTAACACAGGCGGCAGCTCGGGGAATGCGCTCGTAACACAGGCGGCAGCTCGGGGAATGCGCTCGTAACACAGGCGGCGTCATGGCTTTGGCCTCTACATGCACGTCAAACCTATTGGTTAGTTAACTATGGCTCAGTGGGTAGAGGTTCAGTGTAGGTTCAGGCACTTACGAGGATGGTCCCAGAGCCAGGACCCCGACCAGTTAGACTGTTGTGGGTTCGATCCCAGGGGACTACAGTATGCGTTCATATATACTGTAGGTCGATTTGCATAAAAGCATCTGCTAAGAATCATGTATTTATTGCTGTTCTGTATGTATCCCTCAGACGCATGGTTGATGTACTGTATGAATATGTCTGTGGCTGTGGTCTTTCCCCCAGGTTTCAAAGGGAAGTCCAAGCCCAACCTGCTGAAGCAGGAGACGAGCAGCTTGGCGTGCGGCCTGCGCATCCTCTTCCGCATGTACACCGACGACAGCCGCCAACCCGCCTGGGACGAGGTGCAGAATCGGCTACTCAAGTAAGAGGGAGGACGGAACACCCAACGGAACCTCCACCCTTATCTTTGAGCTACACCTGTCCTCCATCTGCTCCTCCACCTGTCACTGTGCTTGTACCTGCTCCTCTTCCTGCGCATATATCTGCTCCACCACCCGTCCCTCTGTGGTACCTGCTCCTCCACCTTATCCCTGTCCTTGTACTTGCTCCACTTCACGCGCATATATCTGCTCCTCCACCTGCTCCTGTATCCTCCACCTGTTTTAATTGTCGAACGCACACGTTTATTTCCAAAGCCTCGATTAAATGGATACGGCGCGTTGTCATTAAGCGGTTTGCACACAACCTGATTAAAATCCAATGTCACCGTTGGTTTTATCCCTTTAATGAGGTTTTCCATTGTGTAGCTGTCCTTAATCATGGCATTACTGCAGTTATGGATGGACATTTTTCACTGGGTCTCTTTTATTTAAGCCATCTTTTTATGCATTAAAGCACTCTGGAAATGTGGTCTACATTTAGATTCATGACTTGTGTCAGTGAAGTCTATCTTGTGGTCACTCGGCTAATACAGCGTCAAAGTATTCTGCCAGCATAAGGGAATTGATTTAAACATGTTTTTGCAATCTGCTCAACGCAAGCAACTTTCATTATTTCACCAGGCCGATGACTGCATCTTTTAATGAACTGTGCGGGGAGAAAGACTGTATTGCAATGCTATTGGATTACTGGTATTGGGTGCCACTTAATGTTGCAGTCACAATGTTAAATTGCATTTCTACTTGGATTCGGTTTTTACAGCCCCGGATAAGGGAAAGGAATAGCAAAGTGTTGTTTTCAGATCTGTTGTCAGTTTGAGCTGCAGCTATGGGAAGTGAAACACTGTGACTGGGTAGGTAACTGGGACTAAACTCTTGACTGTGACTGAGGGAAGCGGGTGACTGGGACTGCCTCAGCGCCAGGGCTTCTTCTGCCAGTTTAAGGCCGTTACCTGAATTCAGCGAAGACCTGAAAAAGGCTGATACTGCATTGCAAATGAACCGGCGCTGCAGCTGAACTCTGACGCCCTCTAAGCTAGACTCTCTCTCAGGACCACTGAGCCGAATAAAGGTGAAGAGGAGGGTCATCTCCGATAATCTGTCCAGTTTGCCATGCCAGCCGAGTAGAATATTGTGTGCGATCCATCCTGAGTCGCTTCCAACCCAGAGCCAATTAGAGTGCAGGAGGGAGCAACTCGAGGGTCATTTGACCTTCCACTGTGAGGTAAACATGCAAGAAAAGGTGCTGGCAACTCATCCTCCATCACTGTCAAAAATGAACAGAAGCATGAAGAAATTGCGCATGGTGTGCGCAAAAGTAGAAAACTTTTTTTTCCCCAAGAGCAGATGGCTAGACTTGTGTTTTGAATGATACTGTTATTACCATATTTTAAATGATACCATTGAATTCCAGCCAAATGCAAATAGGAGCAGCAGTGTATTTCTTTCCCTGTTACAGCTCCTACATTGCTTGCAGTGTATGTATTTCCCTGTTACAGCCCCTACATTGCTTGCAGTGTATGTATTTCCCTGTTACAGCCCCTACATTGCTTGCAGTGTATGTATTTCCCTGTTACAGCCCCTACATTGCTTGCAGTGTATGTATTTCCCTGTTACAGCTCCTACATTGCTTGCAGTGTCATTGTACTGGCAAAGTTTGGCCTAAACTTTTTATTTTTTACTGGATTCTGAAGCAAGAAAGCTGCATCCCTCCCACCCGGAGTGTTTGTTTTGATCTCCAACCACAGAGTCGGAGCTAATTCGGGAGAGGGCCGTCACTTCAGTGCCCTGGCTCATCTCGTCTCGCGAGGAGCGCTAATTAGTTGCCAAGAATCCTTTCTGCTTGTGTGGGGCAGTTGGCTTGATTTGTGGAGTGGATTACCACCTCTCTCAGACTTTGCGAGTTGCAGATGGCATTCACTTTTAAACAAACAAACCGCCTGAAAGACCGCAACGGTGTTAGTTTTCCGCGCTGAGGTTGAGACAACTTGCACAACACATCATTAATCCGCACTGAGGTATCTTGTGGCTCATACGGGCACTATTTACAGCGGCTTGAGAAAGTATTCATATCCCATTGATTATTTCTAATTTTGTTGTGTTGCAAAGTCAAATTAAAACCTATTTACATGGGATTTTTTTCTACTCCTGTCGAAGTAATTATCTGTAATGTGCAAATTAAATAAAGTATTTAGATATCTTCATTTTTATAAAAAAAAATTAAAAAACTGATATCACATTTACATAAGTATTCACATCCTTTGCTTTAATGTATTTTTAAAGTATCATATTTAATATTTCATCGCATATCCTTTGCATGCTGTTACTTCCTGAAGTCTGTGACCCATCAACACCAAAAGATTCGATATTTTATTTTCAGGTACTGTTACAAGCGATACTGTTACAGCTGGGTCAGGCCAATCGTTATATGATGGGTCAGCAACGAGTAAGGGGGCGTGATTGTTCAGAGTTCAGAGGTTGCCATAGTGATGGGAGGTGTTCAGAGCAGTCACAAACTCTCCTGACTTGCAGCGTCTGCAGCGAGGCCATTGGCTACTTCCTGACCCTGACATCAGAGAGCCACCGAGAGGCCTGGACCAACCTCCTCCTCCTCTTCCTCACCAAGGTGTTGAAGATAAGTGACGACAGGGTGAGGCCCTCCCACAGATCCGCTTAAATCTCATCACATTTTGTTACTTCAGAAATGCACAGTGACGTCATTTAATCTGAAACTTCTTTTAATGTTCCTGAGGAATATGATCTGTTTCTGTTGAAACAGTTTGTATTTTTAATCACATATCACATGGCATCCATGTTCAGCTCATGATTAATGTCTCCACATCTCAACAGGCTGTTTGGCTTTCTGAAGTAATTAAAACCGCTAAATCATTCAGGCCGGCGACATTACCGTCCCCCTGAGATGCGCTTGAACTGATTTTCAAATTAAGAGTTTTACAGATGTGTACGGAAATCTCATTCCTCCACCTGGACCGTTGGGGAAATCTCAGACCGAGGGAATTTAATGAGCACCCCACTCACCCTGTCCTCCACAGTTTAAGGCCCACGCATCCAGGTACTACCCTCTCCTGTGCGAGATCATGCAGTTTGACCTGATCCCGGAACTGCGTGCCGTGTTGCGCAAGTTCTACCTGCGCATCGGGATCGTCTTCAACATATCCCAGCCGCTTGGCTCCCAGGAGCAGCAGCAGGGGCTGGAGCAGCATGAGCAGGAGCAGGAAGAGCAGCAAGCAGCGGCGAGCCAGTGACAGCACCGACCACAGCAGGCCGGCATGCCGCATCAGCACCTCCGACCTCCAGGGGGCGCTGCCACCCCGGAGGCCTCCTTTCTGTGTCTCTGTCCTGCATAAGGTTTGGTGTGTGTGGCAAATCTCCCCCCACCCTTCTGAAGGGCACTAGGGATGCTTTCAACTGACTTTGAACTGCCCCCCTCCCCCCACGTCCTTCCCCCCCGGCCGGCACTGGCAGTACCCCAGCGAGCCTCACCGACGGTACTGGAACCTCTTCCGGGGGTCTTGCTGCATATGGAACTGCTCCTGGGACAAAGACCGCAGGCAGGAGGGGGGCAGTGGGGCTCAAAGCCACGCCTTGTACAGTAGGATAATACTCTACAGGATTATACTGATGATTATAATAATGAAAATATTTAATTACTTTCTAACCTTCTGAATGTTCAGAAGCCTAGTATTTCAAAAGAGCGTGTGTTCCTTGCTATCTCGTGACATTATCTCACAAGCTGTCTGAAGAAATGAAACCGTTTCAAACAAAACAAACCGATGATCAATAATTAGTGCAAATGAAGAGTAATGTTTGTGACTTGATTTTTTTGTTTTGTTTTGCGTTTTCCCTTTTGCACAGCCGACGGCTAACATTAAGCATCGACAGCCCCTCGGATGAAACTAGTTGTACAGAAAAAGCAGCTTTGTAATATAATCTCATAACACTAGACATCGTTTCTGCAATAATTTTATTTGTCATTTTTTTTGTTTGTTTGTTTTTGTTTCTCTGAATCTGCTGAACACGTTTTATTTGCAGAATGCACTGGGGATTTTTACGTTTTGTGAGTTTTTATTTAACTTTACCGTTGCTCGTTGGGATTGTCCGATGAGGGGTTGCGGTCAGTTGGGATTGTCCGATGAGGGGTTGCGGTCAGTTGGGATTGTCCGATGAGGGGTTGCGGTCAGTTGGGATTGTCCGATGAGGGGTTGCGGTCAGTTGGGATTGTCCGATGAGGGGTCAGTTGGATGCGATAGAAGCTGATGAAAGAGATAGTAAAATGATTCCATTTTATATGTACAGAGGCTTGTATTTAAATGAAAGTGAAAAGCAGCCAGTGACTGGGATCCTCTTAAAACTGGAGAAAAAAAACAATGCAAACTAATCTGAGCTGCATCTGAATCGTCTGTTTCCATGTTTGATGTAGGTTTCACTGTACGTGTACAAAATTTCAAATGGTTAAATATATTAAAAAATGAGGGTTTTTTTTTTTTTTGTTTTTTTTTTGCTCGGAGATTGGCTGGATGTATTGAAAATATGAATAATCATTGTCGTTTGGCATTTTGATGGTGAAGTATGGATTTGAATGGGTCTGAAGCATTCCTGGTCGCAGTAGAAAACTAATGGACAAAATGTATATGGTACAGAAATGTAAAGTTTTCTATGTTGAGAAAAAAAAAACTGTACAACTTTCTGTACACGACTGGTTATCATCCGACACATTTTAATCAGGTCATAGGTCAATAAAGTTTTTGAACTCTGTTCATTAGTGCAATTCAGATTCTATAATCGCTCATTTTTAATGTGTGGTTGTCCTATATTTGTGGCTTGTGGTTTTGCATTGATACACCATCGTTATCTCAGGTCACACTGACATTTGTGCAGCTGAAATATATTTTGTTCATCTTAACTCCAGCCGGACAGTCCTGACCATTCTGTGAGATGGTCCCTAAGGCAATAGTAGCTTATAGCTCTTTATAGCACACTGCAGTGATTGATTTATCATGCAGACGTATGAATGCTTTTCACAAGAGTTTCAGATATTCAGTATTAACTTATATTCTCCATGCGTTTAAGCATGATGTTTCCTCATTTCTACAACACTGCAAAAACCTAATCTTAACCTTTAGAATCTTATTTCTGTAACTTTTTGCTAAATAAGACAAGTTTCTCATTTCAAGATTTGCTAGTGGTGTACTTGTCAAGCAAAAAACTTAAGCTAATATTTTCCACTTCAGAGAGAAAAAAAAAAAATCTCATTACGACTTAATACAGTGAAGTTACATTCCAGAATTGAATGTTTGTACAAACTGGAAATATGTTTGTGTTCATTTCCCTTTTCTACTGGTAGTGGCTAGTGAGAGTAGTATAGTACATTTAGCCTGCTGGCAGTCTGTGTAATGACAGGAAGTGTACTGCTACTGTAGTGTCCTCAAACGTCCAACCAAACAGATGAGACTGTAAAAGTGAAATTCACAGCCTTAAGTAATGTGCCTCCTCTTTCAATACATTTGGTAAAAGTGGGATGCGTCTAGTTAAGGCAACCTTTCTTTAAATATTTTATGGGGCAGATGGCTTTTAGCAAGGCTATGGTTAATATATTCAAGATGCATTAATGTAGCAATTTAAAAGTTCGTGATTGTTTTAATGCAAAAATCAAAATATTCTAAACAACATTTATTAAAATAATTTTATTTTTAAAAAAAATCTATTGAAAGGCAACATTTACAAACTATAATTTAATGCCCAATACATTTCATATTAATGTATAGAATTCAAAACATGGCATTTTAAAAATGACAATTTGCAATATATATTACACTCATAGTATGTATTCTGGAAGATTAATAAAGACACTGGAGTATCCGTTAGACATGTTGTGCCAAAGCTTCGGCAGGCTTGAGGGACCGAACCACACAAGCCCAGGCACAGGTTACAATGCTATTATGCACTTTACACAATAATGCATCTCTGCTCGAACACCAGTTCGTCTACTGCCTGTCATTAAAACAAAGCACACATTGACAGACACTGATCCGTTCAGCTCTACACTGGCTTGCTGTGGGGTCTGATGTCATTTCTCGAGTTTGGTGGCTAAGGATTACAGGTTCGCTAAACATTCACTCAAAAAAACCACATTGCAGGCTATGAATTTTTTTAAAACAGTCTTTCAATTGAATGTGCCTCCAATGCAAAACAGCCAACAAACAGAACAGGTTATCCAGAGGTAGAAATATTAGTTGCACATAAACGTAATCATTACTTGACACACAAATTTGACGTGACACAGGGAAGCGGAATATAAAATGAATTCACATTCATAAGAAAAAGCCGTCAGCGGACAAGCCTGCTGTTTCTAAATGATGTCAGTGCAGAGAGGCCACAAACACAGACCCAGAGGGCATACATATTGAGGGG
Organism: Ilyophis sp. 1 JC-2022; assembly: GCA_022702515.1. Lineage (NCBI taxonomy): Eukaryota > Metazoa > Chordata > Actinopteri > Anguilliformes > Synaphobranchidae > Ilyophis > Ilyophis sp. 1 JC-2022. The sequence continues at coordinate 116,793,678 of CM040403.1, forward strand.
GGGGGGGCTCAGCCGTGGTAAGTGGAAGGCCCCTCCCAGTTGTGAGTCTCCCTACGGGTCCGTCCTTCCATGAAACGCTTGAGGGTCTCCGAGGTGCCGGGCCTCAACCAGGGCTCCGTCTCAAACGTTTCCACCGAGTGCCTGTCGGGGTCCAGCGGGGTGGTCTTCCGCGTGACAGCGGGAAGGCTGTCACCGTCGTCCGAAAACCCGTCCACTGGGGACGAAAGGAGAAACCGTGTCACCGTTACGCTCGAAAACGCTGCCGCTTCACCTCAGACGCGGCCGCTCCACCCACCTGCGGTCCAGGCCTGGCTGTTCATTTCCTCCAACCGCTGGATGCGCCGCTGGTTTCGGTCCTGGAGCTGCCCCACGCTGAAGCTGCCCGCGGAGCGCAGGGACCGGGCGTCCAACGGGCTCTCAGAGGGGGCACTCTCCTAAAAACAGGTCACGCGTGCGACTGGTTATACAACGCCGGTGTGGGAGTACTTTTAATGAACGCACTCACATTCCAGTGCAGTCTCTCTCTAAGCACAAAATGCCTGACTTTCAGAAAACCTGCCAGTCTGTAGTAATCCTTCAGTGAATATGTGAGCTGGAGGATTTACTCAGGTTCACACATGGCCATAGTATAAAGTAACGTTTTTTTTAAAATCTACACACCTCACGTTCTAATGCAGTTCTTTTCATTACAAAATAGACAATATGCTAGTCTCCACTTCCACAATGATCAATGGGCCTTGCAGCCGGAGGGATTATCCAGGATCTGAGTGGAACACTTACGTCGTCATAGTCTATCCTCTTAGGTGCTCTCCCCCACTCCATAACCGAGGGTGGCCTGGCTCTCTGGCTAGGCTTGGCCTTGCTTTCCGTAAGCAGTGGGAAGGCATCGCCGCTCGAATCTGAATTAACGGCACATGAAATAAGTTTTCGTTTCATCAGCCGTCTGGTGAAGAGCTTTAGGTCTCGTATTGAAAGGCTGCGTTGAGTGAAGTGCCATTACCCTGCTTACTCCCTCTCCACAGGAAGGCCATTTCTAACTCATCACCTCCCACCCGTGTTCTCTCTCACTCTCGCTCTCGTTCTCTCTGCTGTTATTTTTACAGCCTGCCTGGCTAACCCCAGTCGTCTGCCTGCGCTTGGCACACCGTTTCCCTCTCGGACCGGCACCAGCTGTCTGTGTGCGGGGCCCTGGCTGCCATGTTTACGCTGGCAGCCTGTGTGTGATCCCAGCGCTCCTGCTCTCAGCTGTCGACCTGTGCTTCCGAGTGCCTGCTCCCCTCTCCGCCACCTCCTCCCCAGTGCCAAGCTGGTGCTGTGCTGCTCTGTCACCACTTCTCGTGTTCCGTTCCATTTGGGGAGTGGGGGAGGGTGAGTTTTTGGGCTTACCGATAAAAGCGCTCTCCGAGTCGAGCAAGGAGCCTCTCTGGAGATTCTCTGCAGAGCTCTTCCTCTGAAAGAAGAGTCATTTACACAAATGTGCAGAAACGTCCCGTTTGAAACAGACGTCGGACCTCCTGTACGCAGCGCCGTCTGTGTTTATGGAGAGTTCAGCTGCGACAGCGTTATGTATCCGGCCAGACACACACACGCACACACACACGCACACACACAGTACTCACTGCATCATGAGCCCGGTATGCCTGAGGTCCTGGGGCCGGCTCAAAGTAACCTGCACGAGAGAAGAGAGAAGCATTGAAAGCACTCACTAAAGATGGCGGCCTCTCTCTCTGTCTGTATGATCGGCGGAGGGATCAGCCACTGACCGGAGGCCTCCCTCCTCTTCATGCGGTTGATCCTGCGCTGCTGCTCCCGGAGCAGGGCCTGCTGCTGGAGCTCCAGGCTGTAGTCATCTACGGGGGGGTCCGGGTACGTGTGCTGTACCTCCTCTCGAGACTCGCTGTCTGCAGAAAACACGCGCACACGCACCATTTACCCGTCAAATCCAAGACTACGGCATGAAGATGATGTAGATGCCTGGTACCGTAATGTGGGAATGCAGACTGACGGAGTGAGCGACTCTTTTAGTTCTGTGTGTAATGAGACGAGAGCCGCTCAGCTCCTTCCAGGCATGCTGGGGCCAAATGAGGCTGAAATCCCTCAATCAATCAATCGAGTGAATTAATTAATTAAATTCTGTGAGGTAGAACTTTGTTGTCATTAAATGGTCAAACAAACGCGTTATAGTGAGAAGCCCCACCCCTGACCGCCAGCTCTCTAGACAGTGTTGGACCTGTGCTGTTGTGTGCTCTGTGCTGTGGGGCTATGACTCAGTCCCCAGTCTTATACAAGCTGTGCGATGCAGGGGGCTGTATACTGGCCACAGCTGTGTGGAGGAAGAGCTGGCACCCTCCCTGGCAGCAGATGGCCTGGGGTGCAGGACCAGTAAAGGCTGCTAAAGAGTGTTTAAAACAGGCAGCAGACAAATGCGGACAGACAGTCCAACACTTTTTAAAAAGATGACGGTACGCCGAAGGTACGCGTGTAGGTGGGGGTGGCAGTAGGGGGCATGGCCAGGTGGGGGCAGGACCGATTGCTCCAGAGAGCTCTGTCGCTTAAAGGTTAGTGGAAATGACCTCTTCAGTGGCCCAGGCCACTCCAGTCTCCAAGAATGAACACACACACACACCAAAGTCTGCACCATTATCCTGTAATACACACGCACGCACACATACACACGCACACACAAAATTCATATTTGGGAAACCATTCAGCTCATTTCCTGTGGTAGTCCCCCTTTTCCGTGCAGGCTGCCAAGCTATCCGATGTTGATTGATGCATTTTATGGTCATATGGAGCCCTCTTATTATTCATTCGTGACATCATGAGCTTGGCTAAAGCCAAAGAATGTTAACTTCCACACTAAGCAGATTAAACGGGTCGGGGAGCTCCTGCCTGAGGGGTAAATGAGCTTCGACAGAAGCGTATTCTGGCAGTCTTAGAGGGGCGTTAGCTTCATCTGCACCTGCCGGTGGGGGAATACAAAACAAACGGAGCAACTGCCCCAGCTCCAGGGCCTGAAATCGACGCTACATTAATGCATTATAATATCCAACCGCTAGGCAGAGGCCCTTTTTTTGGGCGATGTACACTACTCAAATTATACACGTTGTCCATCTGTACTGTAATTCATGTTGATTGCCTTGCTCAAGGGTACAATGACAGTGCCCAACACGAGGATTGAACCTACATCGTTTCCTGCTACGCCATGCTGAAGGAACTTTGATAATGGTGAGTGAGACGGGTGACAGCTGTAAGGTTAAAGAATGGTCCTTTGGCGTTGCTGGCAGTAGAGCGCAGAGCTGTGAGAAGGGCACTCGCCTCTGTATTTGAGGCGGTTGAAGTCACGGATGTTCTGCAGGTTGATGGGCCCTGCGGCTTTGTTGGAGTTTCTCCTGACTGGCGCCTGCAGTCGAAGCCTCGCCAAGTCGAACACGTCCACCTCAGGCCTCTCCCTGCGCCTAGAAACAAGAGCGTGGCAGGTTACAGACTGAACACTAAAGAACACTACGGCCTAAAGAAGCCAGTCTGAACACACAACACTACGGCCTGAACACAAACAACAATAGGGCACAACATTAGAACCTCAGTGCATAAGGCTATGGCTTGAACACACAATACTACAGCGCAAACACACAATACTACAGCCCAAACACACAATACTACAGCGCAAACACACAATACTACAGCCCAAACACACAATACTACAGCGCAAACACACAATACTACAGCGCAAACACACAATACTACAGCGCAAACACACAATACTACAGCCCAAACACACAATACTACAGCGCAAACACACAATACTACAGCCCAAACACACAATACTACAGCGCAAACACACAATACTACAGCGCAAACACACAATACTACAGCGCAAACACACAATACTACAGCGCAAACACACAATACTACAGCCCAAACACACAATACTACAGCCCGAACACACAATATTACAGCCCGAACACACAATACTACGGCAAGAACACACAATACCACAGCCGGAACACAGTTTGATTCTTTCATCTGAAAAACTGTCAGGATCTGACCATTATGCTCTCAATCAGCTGCTGAGAGACTCAATCATCTCCACTCATCTGTAATACTGCAGTGCTGCTGCTAAACCCCTCAGCAGGTTGAAGTATGTGCACAACTGTGCTGCACAGGTTCTCACTGAAACCTCCCCCCCATGATCACATCACCCCCTCTACAAACTCCACTGGCTACCAATCCGCTCACGCATCTTCCAAACTGACCAATCAGATGTCCTTCGGCGGCGGAGCCTTCATCAGCGTTTCTCCGCGGCTGTGGAACTCACTGCCGGACTCCATTAAAAGCGCACAGACTCTGGCCACTTTCAAGGCTCGGCTGAAAACTCAGCTCTTTAGGTCTGCCTATATACTTTTAATGTCTTTTCATTGATTCTTTCACCGGTACGCCACTTGCGTGATTTGATGTACAGCACATTGGACTTTCTAAATAAAATGAATTATTATTTATTGTTATTATTATTATTATAGCACAGCACCTCTCAGGTGTTACAGGCTTTGATTCCCCCCCCCCCACCCCGGAGCAGTGCAGAGGCCTACCTGGTGCTGACAGGGCTGTCCTGCTTCTCCCTCTCAGTCCCCCCGGAGCAGTGCAGAGGCCTACCTGGTGCTGACAGGGCTGTCCTGCTTCTCCCTCTCAGTCCCCCCGGAGCAGTGCAGAGGCCTACCTGGTGCTGACAGGGCTGTCCTGCTTCTCCCTCTCAGTCCCCCCGGAGCAGTGCAGAGGCCTACCTGGTGCTGACAGGGCTGTCCTGCTTCTCCCTCTCAGTCCCCCCGGAGCAGTGCAGAGGCCTACCTGGTGCTGACAGGGCTGTCCTGCTTCTCCCTCTCAGTCCCCCCGGAGCAGTGCAGAGGCCTACCTGGTGCTGACAGGGCTGTCCTGCTTCTCCCTCTCAGTCCCCCCCGGAGCAGTGCAGAGGCCTACCTGGTGCTGACAGGGCTGTCCTGCTTCTCCCTCTCAGTCCCCCCCGGAGCAGTGCAGAGGCCTACCTGGTGCTGACAGGGCTGTCCTGCTTCTCCCTCTCAGTCCCCCCGGAGCAGTGCAGAGGCCTACCTGGTGCTGACAGGGCTGTCCTGCTTCTCCCTCTCAGTCCCCCCGGAGCAGTGCAGAGGCCTACCTGGTGCTGACAGGGCTGTCCTGCTTCTCCCTCTCGGTCTGCTGCTCCTCCCTCTCAGTCTGCTGCAGCTCCCTGTCCAGCCGCCTCTGCTCATTGTGCAGCTGCTTGCGCAGGGCCGACAACTCGCTGATCACGCCTGGCTGCTCTACACACACACACACACACCTGAAATCTGACCAGCTTCTGATCTGACCACACACCGACACTGTAGGGACATGCAAATTTATGTGCGTGCGTGCGTGCGTGTGTGCGTGCGTGCGTGCGTGCGTGCGTGCGTGTGCTCCTCGTCAGCAATACCTGTCGCTCTGAGCTGGTTTTTGCGGGCTGGTACCGGTGGGGATGGGGGAACGGACATGGAGCGCTCCTGCAGAAGATGGGTGTCGCATACTGTAGTAAAAACTTTTCCTCGTTTATACCGTCCTGCCAAGTGCCAATGTTATTTTCTGGGCATACTGCATTACTTACAGCTCCCATTACACTACATTCTTTTAGCAGACACTCTTGACTATAGGAGAAACGCAAGTACATTCACTTGATTAGTATACCCATATATTAGTATATTGAGGTAATTGGACACGAGGACTCAATCAGAAGCCTTTGTTGATGACAGTTCTTCACCGCAAACTAAGCAGTTAATTTACACAACTGTGTGTAGATGTCTAGATGAGCACTAGACACTCACAGACGGAGTAGTGGTGGATTGCTGGCTATCCACAGACTGGGGTCTGGACTTGAGTTTAGAGGCGAGCCTTTTCTGCACAGCTGGGATTGGTGGAGATGGCTCCCTGGGCGTCTGCTTAAAGGAACGCAAGAGTGCACAAAATTAACCGGGATCCAAAATAAAACTTCCAATATTTATACATTAATATACATTAGAAAACACCACAAATAGCACATTCATTCAATGTCCCCCAGCTAAATCATTAGCCTAATAGGGCACCCATACTAGTACCCTAGTAAGGCACCCCAATAGTGAACTCATAGGGCTGGCAAGTCCATTTCATTCTACAGAGATACTTAATAATGGAGGTACCATGGCACCATGTGTTATTTTATCAAGAGGTGATCAGCTTCCTCTGTGCAATAAAGAATGACCACCTAAGAGGTGAGAGAGTTATTAAGCTTCGTGACTTATGAGCTCTCCTTGAGAAAGCGTGTGCGCATGTGTGCCTGTGCGAATGCGCGTGCATGTAAACGAGCGGCACCTCCACCAGCTGCGCGTGCCTCTCCCTCTCTCTCTCGCTCTGTTGCCTCAGGTTGTCGTTCTCCCTCTCCTCCTCCTCGCGCTTCTTGCGCTCCTCCTCTTTGCGCTGCTCCTTCAGTCGGATCTGCTCCTTGTTCTGGGCGTTTTGCTGCCGTGCAGAAGGCTGCCTGTGCTGAGATATTATTGAAACGGTGAAGCCGCGCCCGCACCATGCTACGGTCGCTCTATCCTGGTCCTCTTCTCAGCTTCCCATAGGCTGTGATCATGGCAACATGTATCATTCATAAGAAACATCACAAGAAAGTGTCTTATTCCCAGTATTATAATTGCTAGTATATTGTTAGTAGTACTACAGGCTTGCAGCCATTTTGCGACCTTACTATTTGGAGTCTTGATGACCCCAAAATGACATAATTAAGGAAGTTATTTATTACTCTGAACCATTTCAGCTACACATGTTGGACCATTGGGAAGTGAGAGCGTTAGCCTTATGCGTTTCTCACAGAATGCACTAACCTCCCTCTCCTTGCACCTCTTCCTCTCCAGCTCCTCCTCGTACTCCCTCTGGATCAGAGCCCTCTCCTCCGCCAGCCTCTTCTCCTCCCTCTCCTCCTCCAACCGGAGGTGCTCCCGCTCCTCCGTCTCCTTCTGTCGCTTCTCCTCAATCTGTTCCGACAGAAACGGGGAGCGAGCCCCCTCTCATGTGCGAACCACCGGCTGTGCGTGACGACTACACAACTACCAACCCCTGCAGAGACGAGGGCTCCACTGCACGCTTTGAAAACGCGGCTGTTTAAATGAGCCTTTTTTCTCCAATGCACATTGATTACACTAATTAGCCTGATTTGGGCTGCAAAAGATGGATGGGGGGCCTCTTCGATTTATTTTAGTTGCTTCAAATATGGTCGACTTCAACTAACATGAGCTCCCTTTGTTGCTTACAGGACAGGATGCCATATTGGATTTATAATGTAAAACTAAAGCATATAAAAACTAAAATATTGAATCAAATGCGGAAGCCCTATTGTGCTTACAACGCCGCATGATAGATTTGATGAAAAACCCATATGTAAATGTACATTTTTCCATCATTCATGGTGCATTCAAACGTGCACAATCGCTTGAATGCTGAAAGCTCTCGCACGCACGCACACACGCACGCACGCACAAACACACAAACAAATCTGGAGCTGCAAGAACTGTCCACTTGACATGAAATTAAGGTAATCGTCTCACATATTTTGAAATGTTAGGTGAAAATAAAGTTAAGTGAAAAACTGATCATTAATATAGAGTGAATCCATTTGTGCATGTAGAGTACGCTTAAAATAAAACATCCACTCATGTAATGACTGGCTGACATGCATTACTTTGCCCGTTCCATAAGTACTACAGAGCATAGAGCCCATTTAATCTGTCAAATGTCAAGCCTTGTGAAAAGAGTAGCAGAATTATTTTATTTTTTTTAGATATTACAGAAAATTAAACTGTGCAGGTATAAATAACTGCTCTGTCACTGCAGTGATTGTTTGGGCACTTTATAAGCAATCACCAGGTTTCGCACCTGTTTAAAAAGAGTTAAAAATTATGAAATAAACGCATTCACTCATTGCAGTTTAAAGCTCACATCTTTTACAAAAATAAAAAAACACAACCAACATGCCCCATTTCTCATGTGTGCCATCAGTGAAATGGTGACTGGATTAACTAAGTGAGCATAGCTATGTCTGCCATCTGGGGATTTCATTGCCAGCTCTACACAACAGGCTGACAGTCTGTCAGATGGACCAGGATCTGGAAGACCAGCACCACCACCATACCCAGATCAATGACATCATCCCCCATCGCCGTTACTGGTTTCTCTCCACTATGGTCCAGGTAGACAGGTAAGCTCAGAGCTCTGAAATGGCACATACCTGCTGTTTTAGGTAGTCCCTGTACTTGTCCTGTTCATGAATCTGCTGTGGTGTTGGCAGATCTACAAAAGTATTTCCCCGTGGATACCCAGGAGCCTGGGCGTAAGAGAAACCTGCCAAAACAACCACAACTCACCTGTTGGACTCTGACATTTAATTATTATTACTTTTTTAAGAATGGAATAGCAGAGTGGGGCATTGTGTTTTAACAGAGCGAGGGCTTCAGACCGATACCTGAAATCCTGTGAGGAGAGGGTGCCCGGTCTTCCCCTCTGGGTAACTGAGTGTTCCTGCTGACAGACCCCGATTTCTTGCCCCGGGAGCCGGGGTTCAGGTACGCCTCCTCGTTTACCTTGTGCATTTTATTCAAATCCGCTGCACAAACAACACAGGATCGAATAAGCAACCTCCCGTGAGCGCATATGTCCTTCTGATTTTTAAACAACTGCAGTGAGCTCACATCAATTATATCCTGAGAAAGAGGCTATTCAAGGTCTTCCTGCATTATTTATACATAACCGCCGCTCTGCAAAAATCTAAATTAACGTCAGACGAAAAACCTGAAGATTTTGGCAGTCTTTCCAGAACTGAACATCCAAATTATTTTGCAGTGATTGATCCGTGTAATGTGAACGAAATGGATTTTGGACGTGGAATCGCGCTTGTGAATGATAAACACACTTTGCTTGTAAATGATATGATGCGTAATGAATGTGTAATGATGGTGTAGGGGTGGGTGGTGCTCTGGAAATGGAGGGCAGGCGTACTGATGAGGTTCCCCCGGCTGTCTCTGAGGGGCGCGCCGCCTCCGCCCTTCCCCCAGGGGTTGTAGGCCCTCATCTCGACCTCCAGCTGGGCCTCGTAGCGCTCCTTCTCGTCCTTCTCTCGTTTCTTTCTTTCCTGTCGTTCTTGCATCTGCCATCGGAGTTTTTCATCTCGTCAGTATATTTAACCAAGAAACACATTTTTCATAAAGGGAAGCCATGGGGCATTTTCTGCTGAGGCAAATAAATTGACAGCTTTTTGACACTTAGCTACTAAGAATGCATATAGGCACATAGGCAACCTATAAGAGGAGTAACATATGTGTATTACCTCCTGCCAAGCCCCTGGACGCTGTCACAAATACAAACCACAGGCTTCAGGGCTCCTGCTATCAGCACAAGTAATCCAGGCTTATAACTCCATACACTACAGCTGCCATCACTTACATATTTGTAATCTAATAATATCTTATCCAATTTCTGTCCTCAGTATTCAGGTCTATGTATATTTTTGGGATGTCTTTTTTTGGACCACTTTTGCTGAAATCAACATGACATCATTTCCCCAGGTCTTCATATGCATCCCTACAAAAAGTGCAACGTCCCTGCGACGTCACTTTTGCAATGTACACCCGCCCAGCAACGTAACGCCCGTTCCCCACCAGACGCGCAAGCGCAAGCGCACGCACACGCTTCACTTCCGCTCCTATGTTAACGAATTGCCGTGGTTCTCACCGGCCGCGCGCGCACGGCTGGCGGGCGGACGGCTCGCGGACGTGGAGCTGATTTTTCCGCTCGGGGCGGAATTTTCTGGGCGTTCGCATGCGCAATCTCATAGAAATACATTGTATATGCACAATATCTGCATCATATGACCACATATTAATGTTTTTCAACCTACTAATAGTTTTACTATTGTTATTCATTATTTTAATACATATATTTTAATATAGGCTCTAATAAAAAAGTGAACAGAGACAATGACCATTGTGGGATGAATGAAGTTATATCAAGTCATACATTTTACATATAACCAGTTATTACCGTTTTTATAATGCTTTTTCTTTATTATAGGATACATATTTGTTCCATTAATGAAGACTATGCTTACTTCCCGAAAGGGAAATAAACGTTATTCTATTCTATTCTGTTTTTATTGTACTGATATCACTGTATCGATTTAAGGTACTAGAGAATAGCTGCTAATTCTGATATAATTAAATGTTTAGAACATGTTGATTACTGTCCCAAATAAATAAAAGCGAACTTTATAAAGGAGGCATTGTCTTGTTTGCTACATTTAGCTTTACATTGCTAAATTTAGCTTTTAAGCAGTAAGACATATGTAATAGCAGTATTTACTTAACCATTATTTAGCAAAGCTCACAAATCCGGAATGTAGATTGTTTGTACATCGCGTCTCTGTCGTTCACGGAATGCGCTCCGAAAAAGCAAAAAGCGTCTGTGCTCTTGCGCGTCTGGTTGGGAACGTTCTGCTCAAATCTGCACGCGCAATAAGCGTCTGTGCGCTTGCGCGTCTGGTGGGGAAGGGGCGTAAAAGTGAAATTCCAGAGAGTGTCGTCGCCAAGACGCTGGGTTACAAACATTGTCGGAATGTTGCCACAACTTTCCAGCAATGTCGTGCCTATGTTGCAGCAACGTTGCTATGATATGTAATATTTACAATGTTGCGCACACGTTGTAAAACGACCGTAAAATACACATTGAATTTTTAATGTTTCAGCAATGTTGCCGCAGCGTAATTGCTAGTAATGTTGGAACAGTAATGTTGCAGTAACGTCGTACCAATGTCATAAACGAAACGTCAAAATCACGACGTTGCTGGGACAGCAGTGCATTTGTAGGGATCACCGCTAGTGCATTGCACTGTACTGGAGGCTCTTTTCATTAGAAAGAAACAGGAGATCATTCAGCCTTCCTTATCCCATGGTGCACTTGGTGCGAAAAGATGCGCTCCCAGCCAGAGACCAGATTTATAATAATAACTGCGGTTGCCTTGGACAACTATCTTGCAAACACAGGCTTGGTGGGCGTACCTGCTGTTTGAGCGCCTCCTGGTAACACAACATGCTTTCTTTTGTCTGTTTGGGCCTCTCTGTCGGGAAGACTCCGACTCCAACTCCACTTCCAGTGGCCACATCACCGGTCTGACTGCTCACTCTGAAACATTTTACAACATTTCAAAGATCCAGATCAAGGTCTGAATGCATTTCATACAGACCTGAGTCAAATACTTTACTTTATTTGAACCCTTTAGACAGTACAATTACTGAATTAGACAGCAGATTACTGAAAATTTTAAAACATAAATGTTTCACCAACATTCAAAACATAATTGCTTTCAAGAACATACAATTTGACTAGATTATCATGGATCTGCAGTACCATTTTCATATTCTGTTAACATCTAAAAAGCTCAGCAACCTATTCTACATTTAGATTTGCCCAAGGTCTAATCTAAATGTTTTTAAAAAGTTAAAAATAAAAATAAAAAAAAGGTTCACACATTCAGATCAGATTTATCAAGCGTGATATTTGTTTAGATTTCCATATGTATACGTGGTATGTGAGTATAAGGCAAAGTACTTTCTTTGCAATATAAAAACATTAAGAAATTGCTCAAAATAGTGTTTGTAATTATTATTGCCTCCCAACTGTAACTGTAAGGCTCTCATTGTTTGCTACCCAAAATTGGCTTGAACAAAATTGTTTACATTTGATAAAAGCTTGACCCCATTGAGGTCTTGTTGAAAACTTCAAGTCTGTGAGGTGACGCCGTCAAGGTGAAATGCAGTGGAGAGGTGGAAAATCCAGGTTCGGAAAGTAAAAGTCCTCCCCAGTATTTTATTCTAATCACCTGGATTTGCTAATTAGCACAATTCTTCAGCCAGAAGATAGAACTAACCAATTAAATCAGCTGGCTGAGTTCATGGGTGGAAGAAAAACATGGCAGGACTTTCCACCTCCGTCTGTGATGAGATCGCACTAGTACCCCTTGCGAGCTACGTTCCTCCCATTTTCTGTTCTTCTAGGTAAGACACTGGGACTGTGTTCTAGTAGAGAGCAGCAGGTCTGGCGACTCAGTCGGACTGATCCTCCAGAAAAATTACTTTGACCTGAGCTGACCTCCAGCTCCTCACACTGCTGTGAGCTTTAGGAAAGCTTGAAAGTTTGCCTAGTGCACCCCCTACTGGCACTTATGGGAACCTTTTCCTTGGATGAAGCTGTCCACTCCTATCCATTTCAAATGGCACAGTAACATGTGGTTTTCTCTTGTTTAGGTTAGGTAGGTTGACACACACTGAAGTAACAACACATTGGAACCAAACCATAGCTTCAAAGCTCCATTAGTTGACTCGGCCAGTTAACGTCCAGGCAGCAAACTCGACGTCAATGGGAAGAGACTGATGCTGTGGGGTCCCTACAGCTGCACAGCCAGATTGATGAACTGAAGTGTGTATTGTTAGACTGGGAGACTCACTGCGGCCGTGTTCCTGTGTACTGAGGGGCTCCGGGGGCTTGGCTCGGGAAGGCCCCAGGCGCTTGGCTCGGGAAGGCCCCGGGCGCAGGCCGGTCTGTGCAAGAACGCACAAACACAACGGTCATGTCCCAGCCTCCCAACAAGCATCATCTACCTAAAACGGCTGTTCTCCAGAATGAGACTTTTACCATGCAAATTACCCGATACTTTTACCATGCAAATTACCTTTGGAAACGTATCAGTGTATTTCACTGAAGCCTGAAATGAATGTGAAGTTTTCTAGAAAAGTCAGTAAGTATTTGAAAATGAACCCCAGAAGTGTTCATTCAAATGTGTCATAAGCGCAGCAAGTCAATGGACCCAACAGGGCTGATTTAGAAATGCTTGTTACTGTATTGCATGTCCAAACAGAAACTTTTTCTCTCTCAAAGACCAACCAAGGTTGATTTTCAGGTCTCAGATCTAGGGCCTTGCCGGGGGAATTTTATCCAATCTTCAGTCATTACATGTCATAGAAGACATGAGGACAATACGACAGCTGCTGACAGTGGAGTTCTGGATGCCACTGCAGATACATCTGGAGAGTGTGGGCAGAGACTCGAGCCTCACTTAAGATGGATCTCAAAGGTATGCGAGTCTAATTATGATGGACTTTTTACTATTCTATACATCTGCTGAAAAAGTAGATTAGTAGTATTCAGTAATGACCACCCATGGGAAATTATGGATGACTGTTGGAATTGTGACAGTTGGATTATCAGATTAAAAACCAGATGTTCCAGAGCAATAAAGCTTTCAGAAAGGGCCTTTGAATGCGGACCCATGCATTGTGCGCATTGCATTGCAAGCATACACACCAATTTAATTGCTTCCTTAAATCATAATCAATACATTATTCAGATATGCTAAAGCGTAGACAAGTAGTTGTGTTTAAGAACTGCCCTTGAAGAATGTTTTGAAATATGGAGACATGATAATCAATGATACCATCTTGTGCATTATAAAGAGAGACGAGCTTACAGTGAGCCAGGCTGGGGTCCAGGGTATTTCTGGCTCCATAGTAGTAATAGGCCTCGTCGTATGGAGTTCTGTATGCGTCTGCCAGTGTAGGTGGAGGGGGAGGTGGGACACCCGTGATCCTATAAACAAATGGCACAACCCGATCAATACAAACTGGCACAACCCGATTAATGCAAACGGGCACAACCCGATTAATGCAAACGGGCACAACCCGATTAATGCAAACTGGCACAACCCGATTAATGCAAACGGCACAACCCGATTAATACAAACTGGCACAACCCGATTAATGCAAACGGCACAACCCGATTAATACAAACGGCACAACACCATTAATACAAACGGCACAACACCATTAATACAAACGGCACAACACCATTAATACAAACGGCACAACACCATTAATACAAACGGCACAACACCATTAATACAAACGGCACAACACCATTAATACAAACGGCACAACACCATTAATACAAACGGCACAACCCCGATTAATACAAACTGCACAACACCATTAATACAAACTGGCAGAGCCGTTACACCTCTCTAAAAAGAGCAAACAGTCATGGAACTGAAAGAGGAAGAAACTAAAGAAACAAGTGCAATCAGGGAATGCACAACTTCACCCCTTCTGGGAAGATGCAATTACTGTATTACTCATGTTCACGCACACGCACACGCACAACACCTTCAGCGCAGTGGTAATACACCCATGTCATGTGAGCAGTGCTACCTGGGGACGATGATTTCTCCCAGTGTGCCGGACAGACCTCTGTGGAAGTCTTCGTTGACCTGCCCAGCTCCTGCTGCGGCTGCGCCGCTGTTCGCCTGGGTCCCCAGGCTGCTGTGGTTTACCATGGGGGTCTGGAAGGCCATGCGCGGCTTCTCGGGGGGCGCCTTGTCCTCCGTGTCAGCGGGGTGCCTCTCCTCACGCCGCCGTCTGTTCATGTCAGACCCCAGCGCGTCCAGGCCAACTCCCGGCCGGTACGGGACGTCCCGTCTCTTGCCTTCGTATTCCCGAGTCACCGACCCAAACTCTTTAATTCTATCTGGCTGTGAAGGACAATGCAGCATTGTGAGTGACATCAGACCCTCATCGTGTTTTAGAAGAAATGCAGCCTCACATCGGAATGGTGCACAGGATGTACCTGCACACCTCATTTAAAAACAATGGGAAAATATGCCCCTGTGAACCGGACAAATACTGTCAGTCAGTCTAAAAGAGTACTACCGCAAACTGACTCAAACGTACATCGAGTGTCCCAAATTGCAACTAGTATGAAAAAGCCTCCCTCCCAGATAAATGATTCCATTCCCAGAGATGAATTCCCCTTATGCATTCAATTGTATCTTATACCATTTTATACTGTTCCAAGGGAAGTTCTTTCAAAGTGATAGTTCCTTATAATGCAACAAGTCCACACATGGGGTCTACTCATAACTTTGATGCCCCAAACATTCAACAGGTAATGCTCATTTAGAATAAAGAGAAAAAAGAATAGAAAAACAATCTTAGCTTCATGCTTTGTTACTGGCAGAAATTAAATAATGGTCAACAAAAAACATTCCGCAATACAGTGATGATATTACCAGTCCAAATAAAGAAAAACGTGTCTGGTGCATTTTAAATTACGGTTTAGAAATAAAAGTAGGCTACAGAAGTCAATGAAAACATGCTTGACCCAAGTCTGCCCCCTACTGTATGTTAACTGTAAATGCACATTTACCTGGTCCTGGTTTTGCATGAAAAACAAAATCACATCTCATTATTAATTTCTGTCCATACAAAATAACCATATTTCATGAGGCTCTGCAATTCCATTAATAACTATGTCACATGGTCCACATTTCTCATTTTATCTCTATTCTGACTGCACAAAAATCATCCTGCCTTGTAGAAGATATCTGAAAATAAAATAACCACTCTTCATAGAATTCACTTAGCCCTTCACAAAAATCGACATTTTTCAAACGCAGCTTTGTGGATCGACATGCTTTATTTATTTACGTTTTTTACCAAGACAGCCCTCATTGATACGAAGCATTGTCAACACCCCGTCATAGTACAGTAGGTCAACCTGGCCAATGTCTCGTCTATTCCCTTAACTTAGTTATGCTAGCCTTCTTTCAAAAATGATGTGTTGCGGGAATGAGTACAGTACCATTTTCTCTGGGTCAATGGCTCCAGTGGCAGCAACATTGAGCTCCAGTTCCTTTTCCCTAAAGGAAAAGACATGCTATAATTACACTGCTCTTCAGTAATGCACTCAGACAATTCAACAATACCATTGCTTAAAAAAATATTTAAATAAAAAAAGACTATTAAGTAAATTAATTGATTTTACTTGATTAACTAATTGATATCAACACAGAAAATAAAAGGCTGTGGCTCCCCTCTAGGCTGAGGACTCTTGAACAATGACTAAATCCCCTGTGGACAAATCTCACATTTTCACCATACTAACAATCTGCCAAATTGTGTCAAACTAGTGCCAAAAAAAGAACTTCACCTTAGCATAAAGTAAGAAGAGGGCAAACGGGAGACAGGGGGGGAAGGCAATTAATTGCGCGCAGCGCCACTGTAACCTCTTGCAACCTGCACGGCACCGTCCGGTGAACAAATCCTGACAGCCATGTAGAGGAGTGATGTCAGTGTGACAGCTTCTGCACTCCAGAGCCATTAGCAGAGCGCTTACCTTCTCTTGTTCTTCTGCTTTTCGGCCATTTGCTCCAGCAGATCCCGCCTGTATCTCTCCTTTCTCGCCTGCGCACCCCGGCCTTCGTCTGCAGCTCCTGCAAGATAGCACATTGTAAAAAACAAAAACAAAACGATGCCATCGTGGTCTGTCTGACGTTGCCGCGGATGTTGCCGTGCGATAGGCGTTTGGGTTTGTGTCCCGCGGCTCATTGCTGAGATTTGGAAAATAGAATCAGTTGATCCTGACCTTTGTAGGTTGAAAGTTTTACAAAAGGAAATTTAATAATGACGATCATGAGATAACCCAAAAGGTTTGTGTGGTTTCTGAAGCAATACCACTCTGAATTTTCTAAAGATTATGTAGCCCTCAAGAAATGCGGAGCAGGAGCTGGGAGCTGGGCAGGTCAACGAAGACTTCCACAGAGGTCTGTCCGGTACACTGGGAGAAATCATCGTCCCCAGGTAGCACTGCTCACATGACATGGGTGTATTACCACTGCGCTGAAGGTGTTGTGCATGTGCGTGTGTTTGGGGTCGCTGTCTTGTTGAAACACTCATTTCAGGGGCATTTCCTCTTCGGCATACAGCAACATAATCTCAAGTATTTTGATGTATTCAAACTGATCCATGATCTTTGGTATACGATAAATAGGCCCAACACCGTAGTATAAAAACATCCCCATACCATGCTTCACTGTCTTCACAGCGTACTGTGGCTTGAATTCAGTAGCCGGGTGTCGTCTGACGTACTGTCGACGACCACTTGACCCAAAAAGAAAAATTTGAATTTGAACATCCACAGAATGTTACACAATTTCTCTTTGGGCCAATTGATGTGTTCCTTGGCTAATTTTAACCGATTCTGCACGTGCCGTTTCTTCAACAATGGTGCTTTACGGGGGCTTCTTGCTGATAGCTTGGCTTCGATCAAACGTCTTCTGACTAACAGCATTTACAGGTAATTTTAGATAATCTTTGATCTTTCTGGAGGTGATGATTGGCTGAATCTTTGCCATTCTGACTATTCTTAGATCCGTTTTAACAGTAGTTGCTCGTTTTCTTCCACGCGTTTCGGGTTTTTGTTGCCATTTTAAAGCATGAGATATTTTTAGCTGAGCATCCTATAATTTGCTGCACTTCTTTAAAAAGTTGATTGGAGAGGGAAAAACATAATCAAATTACGAACAATGTTTGGAATGGCCCATTTTACTTAGCAATTCAGAAGGAAATATATTTTATAACAATGTGTGAAACATTTGCTTCCCTTCGTCCTTAATAAAGAACAATTAATGACACCTGTTTTTTCACAGAATGAATGAATTCTCTAATTAAACTCCACACTGCTATTATTTTGAACACGCCCCTTTCAATGAATGAGTCAATTACTCAAGCAGCGTGCATGTCATGACAGTTGGGTCTGTTCATCAGATTACTGATGTTGTACTGCAATTTTATTATTATTATTTTTTAACAAAGTTGTCTACTCATTTGTATGCGAAGCTGGATGTGTCTGTGGATTTTTCATTTGTGAATAGATTGCTAGCCACATGCGAAAGCACAAGGGGCATGAACAGCTTCTCAGTGGATTCGCAGGATTGGAGGCAGGCAGCAAGAACATGAGAAGACTGCATCCGTTTCAAACACAAGAAATGTCAATATTCTAGAAAAACACACATGATAATGATGCAACCACATTTATTTGTTTTGTAGGAAAAAGTATGGAGTTTGAAATAAAGTACTGTACAGTCATACATTAGAGAGGTTAATGTCTCTCACATAGCAAATTCCATTCCGGTGTTCCATCACCGATGTATCCCATCTCCTACTCTCCCATCGTCCCACTACTTGTGCCCTCGACCCTATCCCTTCATCTCTCCTCCAGGCAATCACCCCAGATATCCTCCCGTTTGTGACCTCCCTGGTGAACTCCTCCCTGACCTCTGGCCGCTTCCCCTCATCCTTCAAGAGAGCCCACATCACCCCGATCCTTAAAAAACCTACGCTGGACCCCTCCAACATCCAAAACTACAGACCGGTATCTCTTCTTCCTTTCCTTTCCAAAACGATTGAACGTGCTGTTTCTAACCAACTGTCGTCTTTCCTTACCCAGAACAACCTGCTAGACCCCCACCAGTCCGGCTTCAAACCTGGCCACTCAACGGAGACCGCACTCCTCTCCATCAGCGAGATGCTTCATGCAGCTCGTGCAGCCTCCCTCTCCTCTGTGCTAATACTTCTAGACCTCTCTGTCGCCTTCGACACCGTAGATCACTCCATCCTCCTGTCGTCCCTGTCTGCAGCGGGGATCGGCGGCTCGGCCCTGGCCTGGATTAAGTCCTACCTCTCCGAACGCTCCTCCCAGGTTGCCTGGGCTGGTAAAGTATCGGCACCCCGTCCCCTTATCACAGGAGTCCCCCAGGGCTCAGTTCTTGGTCCCCTCCTCTTCTCCACCTACACCAAATCCCTTGGCCCTGTTATCACTGCTCACGGCCTTTCTTACCACTGCTATGCTGACGATACTCAACTCTTTCTCTCCTTCTCACCCTCTGACACTCAGGTGTCAGCCCGCATCTCCGCTTGCCTGAGAGACATCCAGAGCTGGATGGACAACCACCATCTCAAGCTCAATCCAGGCAAAACTGAGCTCATCTACATTCCTGCTCTAACCTCTCCCCCTCTCAATCTTTCTATTTCCCTAGGAGACATTCCACTGACCCCAACGCCCTGTGCCAGGAACCTCGGAGTCGTGATGGACAACAGGCTGTCCCTCTCCGAGAACATCGCAGTGGTAACCCGGGCATGCAGGTTCTTCCTGTACAACATCAGGAGAATCCGCCCCTTCCTCACCACCCACTCAACCCAGCTCCTGGTCCAAGCGATGGTGCTGTCCCGCCTGGACTATTGCAACTCTCTCCTGGCTGGCTTGCCAGCATCGGCCATTAGACCCCTTCAGCTTATCCAGAATGCAGCAGCGCACCTGGTCTTCAACCTCCCCCGACACTCCCATGTCACCCCCCTGCTCATTGACCTCCACTGGCTACCGGTGATGGCCCGCATCAAATTCAAAACATTGGTGCTCGCCTTCCAGGCAGTCCGAGGATCTGCCCCTCCATACCTCCAAAAGCTCATCAGACCCTACACACTTGCCAGATCTCTGCGTTCCGCCTCCTCAGGACGACTGGTACCCCCCCCTCTTCATACTAGAACCCGGTCTCGACGTCTGTCTGTCCTGGCCCCACGGTGGTGGAATGAGCTCCCCGTGGAGGTCAGAACAGCAGAAAGTCTGACCGTTTTCAAGCGCAGATTGAAGACTCACCTCTTCAAGCTGCACCTCTCTCCACCCCTCCCTACCTCCTTGTGACTATTATCAGAATTGTGTATTCCCCCCCCCCCAAAAAAATAAATATATCCCCAATCATACTGACTGCGCCTAGTGCTTGGATTCGTGTTTGCCTTTTTAGGATTGTTTTAACGCACTTGTTACTAGTTCGGAAATGCACTATGTACGTCGCTCTGGATAAGAGCGTCTGCTAAATGTCTATAATGTAATGTACGGTAATGTATAATGGAAGGAAATTTAAAATTCTTGACTGAAACTTTGAGTAACAATACTTTATGTATACCTACTGAGCTGCAAGTAAGCAACAGCATATGCAAATTTCATTTTCAGTGAACATTGGATAGATCTTCCAAATAAAACAGAAAACAGTAAATCTGTAAAAAAATTAAAAAAAGACTGATAATGTAATTTCAATTGCAGAGCCATGAGATACACGTACACAAATACATACCCTTCCACACACACACACCTTACCGATCATCAGTCCTGTGGCAAACTCAGCCTTGTCAGCGACCGTTCTGGCTCTCTCACTGGGCCGAGCTGGTTCCACGGTCTGCAGCCTGACGTACAAGCACATACACAGAGAAAAGGCTAGACAACAGACCTGATCAACGCTACGATGATACAATCACCCCAATTTTACTTTGAAACGTACACAGAAAGATCTGCTATTCCATTACAGTGTAATCTACCCCACCAAGCACATAAACTGAACCGCCTATAGATCGGATCAATGAAACTCCACTGGCAGAATTACTGAGTGCATCCGGCCCATCTCTGTACTGTAAATCCAGCCTCCTTGGCATTGAAATGAACCACCTGCTCCCATAGGTCAGCATTCTTATCGATGGGTACCTACATTAGTGTGCCTTACAGTAGTCATCTGACACTGGAAAAAGAGGCTACTTTGAAAATGTACATTTTATGACCACGAAAGAATCTTTACCCATCATTTCATTATTCACCACCAACTCCCCATTTCGAATGAACCTCCCCCTGCCCCGTTATTTTAAGGAGACCAGCAGTACTTGGGATTGGGTGCAGCTGACAGTGTCCTTCGGTTTCTCTCCTTATAGTCATCTTCATAGACCGGAGGAGCCTCCGCCTTTCTCCGCTCCCAGCGAACTCTGAGATAAGAGATATCGAATTTAGCCTTCAGTTTAAATAAAGTCTAACTAGGGACAGGAGTCTATGTGCAGCACATCAGTACCATGTTTTACCTGATGTTACATAGCATTGTCTCTACCAAATACAGAGAATACAAATTAAAAAACTCTTTACAACCTTATGGGCCCAAAGAAACTTCTGCTTTTAGTTAAGCTCTACTTTCAGTATCAGGCATAAGTCCGCTGAGGAGATGAGTATAACCAGAAGCATTCTTAGAGCAGCACCTGTCGTTCCTCGGTCTATGGACATAATGACCCATTTCAGGATAATCATCGGAGTCATCAACTGCTCTCTCTCTCAGTCTTGGCATTTCTCTGAAAGATAATTTAAAAAATAAGCAACAGTTATGGTCAATTTTCACTTCTGCCTTAAGTGAATGTGGAGAGATATTTAGGGTGAATGCAGAGTGAATTGTGTGGAACGCCCCTGGAGGTCCTCAGCTGTACCGTTCAGGTCTGTAGTACAGTCTGTGCCCTCTTCTCTCTGTGTATTCAGGCTCCCGGCTCCGTCTCGGCCTCCTCCTCTCCACAAATTCCGGCTCCTCGTCAGAGTAATCCTGCTGCGAGTCGTAATCCACCCTGGGCAGGATGGCCCTCCTGCCCGGGGGGTCCGGCTCCTCCCCCCAGCGTCTGCGAGCCCGCCCCTGCGCCCCCGTCCTAGCCTCCGTCAGGGTGGAGGCGTCTCTCCTGGACGGGAGTCGCTCGCGGGGCGCGGGGGCGCTGTGGACGGGTGGGAGTTTGGGGATATCTGGACGGGCTCTTGCGACAGTACGGCGCTCACCATCCCTGTTCAGCTCCTGATGAGACAGTACAGCTTGCCTGTTAGGAAGAGCTTGGGAATACAGCCAGCGTGCTGGAAACTGCATCCGATTGCTTTGTTGCAGAGATTAGCAGTAATAAGCTACATTGTGGCTTTGATTCTCCCCCCTCCTCCCCCAACCTTCATTTCATTGTTCCCATTCAGTAAATATATACCTTTGTGGAAAAATCTGAAAATGGTGAATGTTTCTCAAAAGTTAAGGCATTTTCCACTCGCACATTTACAATATTAAAACTAAATCCAAGACAATGGGCCTTTACTTTGCCAGTTCATGACACCGGTACTAACAATATTGAACTATTTTTTTTTCCTTTATTGAACATCTGCTAATAAAACTTTGATTTCAGTGTCAGAATAATTCTTTCCTTTACTTTTTCTGAGCCATTCTGACTAGATATGGACCTTTAAATGGAAGTGACAGCCTCCATATAAGGCAATTCATGGGCGTGGATTTATGCTAATCACAAAATAACGTGGACGTGCATCGTAAGTGAATACGAAAAAATCTACCTTTTCCACACGGTTTGATGAATCCGGCATAAATTTTTTGTATCAACTCCCTTGGGACATAAATGTATGCGCATATCTAGGAACGCTTCATAAATGAGGCCCAATGAGTGGGCAAAAAAAAAAAGGTTACCTTTGTGAATTTACCTGTAAAACTTCTGAGTTTTGAATTAACCTTCCCTGCCTTTGCCCTCTAAGAAAATTATTGTACTCCTCGTTTCTCTCATTCCTTAATCTGTCCTGAAAAGAGCAATGACAAAATTATTTTAGCATGTTAAAAACCTATTTTAAAAATTACAATCAAGTCCCATAGTTTTATACGACCATTGAAAAAAGAATAAAGGAACATAAAAGCACAAGTACAAGATAATGAAAGGTTAAGAGTCATATGAAGTGCAATATCATCATCATCCATCAACCCGCTTATTCCTATTCAGGGTCACGGGGGGTGCTGGAGCCTATCCCAGCATGCATTGGGCGAGAGGCAGGAATACACCCTGGACAGGCCGCCAATCCATCACAGAGCACTCACACCATTCACTCACTCATTCATTCATACCTATGGGCAATTTAGAGTCTCCAATTAGCCTAACCTGCATGTTTTTTGGACTGTGGGAGGAAACCGGAGTACCCGGAGGAAACCCACGCTGACACAGGGAGAACATGCAAACTCCACACAGAAAGGCCCTCGGCCGGGATTCGAACTCGGTACCTTCTTGCTGTAAGGCGACAGTGCTAACCACTGCACCACCGTGCCGCCTGAAGTGCAATATACTGAATTTAAATAAACCAATTTACTTGGCATATGCACATGAAAATGCCTGGTCACAGCATAAGACTAAAATGTTGTGGCCGATTAATTACAGTACAAATGTAGAAAACTTTTTATAGACAATTCTGCTCACTTTTACAGAAGCCCCAGTTTTCCATACAAGCGTGCGAACAGCTGGTTGCCAAGATACACTGACATTTCCAGAGTATCCGCCAACAACACCAGCCAGCAACTCACCACTAATGTTCCGATAAGCAAGTCTGTTCATGCTGAGGTGGGAAATGCTCTTTGCACCCTGAGGACTTCCCAGAGTTCCTAGCTTTGCTCCATTTCCTTCCACCACCTGTTGTACTTCACTGCATTACTATCCTACTTAGGTCATGCCCTTTGCCAGGGGAATTTACAGTACATCTCTCTTTTCACATGCGTTTCCAAAGAGCTTCCTTTTCCTTTCCACAGTATTCTCAAGCAAACAGAGCCGCCTACCTTTGCAGATCTCCTCTCAGCGATAGGCAGAGACAGCCCTTGGGAGTGTCCGTCTGACACACCACTGTCCTTTTTCTAAAAATGAGAAACGATACAGGTCAGATTACCTGATAATGATAAAGATGGAATATAATCTATGTAGACATGGGAGATTCACAGTGTAACCTGCATATGAACAATATGGACAGTGTATGTTAACTAGAACACGGTAGATGATTATACAAGTTAGAGTAATATCATTCAAATGCTGTGAATCTGCAGAGGGAACGCCCATTACATGCGTCAGATCAAAACTACAAAGCCCCTCCCCCCCCCCCCCCCCATTCACACCAATTCCCACGATTCCTCCTGAATATGATCCAATTTTTGATCAGCCGATTCAGATCGATTAAAAGCACTTGTTTCTCAAAGTAATCGAGCCTAAAAACAAGGTTTGGCTAATCACGCCGTGAAAGTATCCTACCTTTCTTCCCCCTTGATTTAGATCCTGCAAGTATTTAGAAGATCTCATAAGACAATGAGTGTTCTGAATTTATAAAAATTATACTTCGTTATGGCCCTTACAGCCGTTCAAAAAAAAAAACATCAACGACCCCTTTCCTGTGTTAGCCATCAATTCGTCATGATATTTGATATTGTGATTTATTCCTGTAGTTTCACCAAGAAAACAGCAATAACTGACTGTAGAGTAAATTGTTTTCACTCTGCCTCAAAGTCGCTGTTCCGTAGCCTTGATCTTCATTATGCGGTCCTAGAGCATCCGTTTGGTCTTTTTTAAATACATACTGTATCATTTGCTAATGTGTGTTAAATGTGTGCAATTATAACTATAACGTTGCTTTTATTGCTTTGGCTGGCTGCAGACTTTTGATCCCATCAATGCAGTGCAATTCAATAGAGCTTACCTGGGCCATGTAGCGTCTGTAATCCTGACGCAGCTCTTGCTGTAACCTCTGCTTCTTCCTCTCATATTCTTCTCCCAAAGGCAAGCTTACGCCATAGCTCGGCTCAACTGAAAACAGAAAGGTGCACACCAGGACAGGTCATTTCAGCTCTGCAAGCGTGTGCATTATACTCGCAAACAACACTTCACACCGTACGTGAAATGCATTCGCGCTGTGTGCACACACGCATTGCTACACACAAAACCCCATTGTAGAAAGAGACATGTGCCGCAGTTGAATAGTACCTTTCTGGGGTGAGGACCACTTGGACAATGGACCGGTCTCCTTGGTGCCAGTGTTCAGAGGAGGGTCTGCCTTTGTCTATCCGGATGACAAGTCAAATTCAGTATTAGTAGCATAAGACCTGAATGAAAGGTGAAAGCCTGGGCCTAAACAATGATTTTACTGCATTCTTCGGTCCTCAACATTTTTT
The DNA here is from genome assembly GCA_022702515.1 of Ilyophis sp. 1 JC-2022. Lineage (NCBI taxonomy): Eukaryota > Metazoa > Chordata > Actinopteri > Anguilliformes > Synaphobranchidae > Ilyophis > Ilyophis sp. 1 JC-2022. The sequence goes on from CM040403.1 coordinate 116,818,420, forward strand.
ATGCACCAGGGTCATTCCATGTCATTTCACACACCATGACACCCAACCAATTGTGCTCAGATTTTTCGGAAATGTTTCCTGTAGTTAGAAACGGTTAAGATGATTTGATCTGTGAGAAATCAAGCGAATTGATTGCAGCCAAATTGGACATTTTATCTTGGTACGGTTCACATAATATTCATTAAATATAGCACCCTAAATCTGATATGGACTAACATCCTTCCTAATGATGATTATGACATGGGAAATCCAAATAAATGGTCAAAATCCACCCATGGAGCCCCCCAAACCTTACCCAAATCCCACCACAACAGACAGTATACATGAGTTCTCTATGTTTGATGCATGTAGCATAGAGCTTTGGCTAGGAGGACTGTTTCTTTATACTATCTAATGTATTCCCAGTCAATATGATGATGGTTATTCCCCCCTATACAGATGAATGAGTCGTTTAAGTTATTATATTAGTTGCATCCCATTATACAGTCTTAGGTTCTGCTACTTCCAGGTTCTGACTACCAGATTGTGCCGTTTCTGTTATTATATTAAAAAGTGTGAAGAAAAGTGTGTCATTAATGTCAATTTAAAACTTTACTTTCAAATGATACCGACTTGGACACACTGAATCTGTAACAGACCTGATGATATTCTCAGCCTAAAGAGTGGGCCAGTACAGCAGCATCTGGTCGTCAGAATTATATATATACGATCACATTATATAATGGAACATAAAATAAACTTCAATGACTGATTAATTTGTACAGAGGAAAATAACCATATTCACTGAGAATACATTAGATAGTATGAAGAAACGGTACCGAAAGCCATAGGTTCATGCTACTGAACAAACTGAGAACTGTTTATTGTGGTGGGATCGAGATGGGGTTTGGGGAGAGAGGGGGTCTGTTGGCGGACTTATTTGGATTTTTCATGTCTTAATCGTTATCAGAAAGCAGTTTGGTGCAAATTGAATATTGGTTACTTTATTTACAGAATATTATGTGAACCGTACCAAAATAAAATGTTCAATTTGGGTGACCAATTAGCTTGATTTCTCACAGACCAAATTATATTTCTACAAAATAATGTTACATGAATGCTTAGCTAATTTGTTTCCAATTACAGAAAACATTATAGAGCAATTTCAGATGGTGGGTGTCAAAATTAACCGTTTGGAAGAAAAGACATGGAATGACCCACCAGGCATCAACCATCCAATAGCATTCAAAGAATTGCATGTCATTCCACAACAACCATTGCAGTAGGCAAATATTTACATTTTTCCAATATATTCAATTAGGCCATTTTAATTTACAAATCGTTAAAACATACCTTGATTTAGATATTGTACAATAATTGTCTACCAATTTAGAGAATTAATGGAATGGAATTTTTAAAAAATTTAATTAAATTCTGAAGCACTAATAAATAAAAAGACATGTCTGAATACAACAGGGGGAAAGGTAACGTTAGCCTTTCTACCTGGATTAGGCTATATTATCCATTACTGATTACATTGCGTCCGCTGGCATTTAATTAACTATTGTAAATTGTAATACTAGTAAGATTAAGTCGTGCAGAAACCAAATCCGGCATGTGGTAGGCTACAGGGAAATTAATTCCACAAGAATAATAAATCATAGAATACGAGGCAGCACAACGCACCCTTATCTCCATGTAAGGTAGATCCTGATCCAGAGTGACCTTTTCCTTTTCAACTCCCTCTTCCTCTGGAAAGCTGTGAAGCACGTCCATTTTCAACGAATTGCTACATCAAGAACAGAAGGCGAGATTACATCGAATCCCCTATGAATTATTGATTAAAGTTGTGAAATAATTATGTCTAACGACTGACACTATCCGACAGGTTCAGGCAAAACAAACAAAAATAGAGCACGGTCTCTTTAACGTTGGTTGTTAGGCAACCGCAGTGTACACAATTTAGGGGTAGCGGTTTAGGCCAACCCGTATCTCAATGATGTTATCCAGAGAGAAATATTGCCCCCCCGCATCATACTCCAAACCTCGTAACAAACAGTTTGAATTCAGAAAGGTGTCCGTAACTCTGATAATAATGTGGTCTGTAGATTTAGTTCTCCAAAACGATTCATGTTAACTATCTAGCAAGCCAACTTAACGATGTGCCCACTGTCTGGCATCAATGCCATGAGTTAACGTTATGAGTCTGTTTGAGCTCCGTCTGGAACCACCGACTTACATTTAAGCCGTTAAAATAATACCGTTTTCTTGGTAGCCAACTACTTCACACTGGATTGCCCAGAAAGATGACAAACTGCGATTTACATATACTTGAACGCTCATCTACTGGGGTAACGTTGAAGTTAAGCTATACGATAGCCATCATGGCTCTGTTCAAATATTCCTTTCGGGGTTTCTCATGAATAGTCTTTTTTCAGAGCACTGTTAAAACCACGGGTACCTTCCATAAATCAGAACGCCGGTAACATGTCCTATTTAACACGTTGGCTAGACGAAAAAACTTGCTTACAGTTATGCTGACGCGTTCATTCAACCCAGCTGGCCGCTGTGTGTTGATAGCAACAGGAGCGAGCTGATGTTACATGTAATCTAACAAAATGCAATGTAGCCACTAGCGAACATTAGCGCACCGGTTTTGTGCGTGTCTTAGCCAATCACGTTCGAAACAGTTCGCAACAATTTGCAGCCGATGGCATAGCTACCGCGTCTGGTCATCCGGGGTTGAGACCACACAATACAGTTCTGTGGTTGAGACTCACTCGAGTATGTGGGTCTTTCGGGTATTAAGTGGTTGTTTATTTAACATCTATTTATTTAACTGTTAGTTAAATGTAGCTTAATTAACGTTCACTTGCCCTACCACCTCCACTGAACAACTAGCTAGCTTAATTAGGCTACGCTTAGAAGTAGGTACACGCTTAATCATGTTTATGTTTGCTGATTTCAGAGACTGAAATAGATATAACATTTTATCCGATTAAGTTCCCCTGTGTTAGAATGAAAACATTATCAACAACCCATGTCTGTAAAAACAACGAAACCCATACCTGTTATGTGATGTCAAGTTCACATCTGGATTCAATTAGCAAACAGCTGCATCGAATGTAATCTCGAACTCATTTGAAATGAAATAAAAAGTCAAATTAATCTCAAGAATAGGGAAATAGCCTCGGCTTCTACAGAAAGTGATTACAAATATATGTTTAAATAAGAGTGATGTACTGTACATATTTGCATATATGTATTCACATAGGCCTAACTCAGATGATCTTTAAAATAACTAAACATATAACACTCTCACTGTGCTCATTGGAGGTGGTAATGTTTCACAGATTTCAGAATCATCTAATTATCTGATCTTAGACATGATGCCGCTGCCGATTTGTAGCAGATGGAAGTTTTACTGTAGCCTACAGTTGAGGTATACATTTTTGGTCTTTAAGGAACACATTTCCAAAAAAGGTACCCTTGAAGGAAGAATAATGTTCTGTGGGTAGTGGGTACTAACAAATACCTTTTATAAGCAAAAATAAAATAAAATAAATAAAGATTTAACCCATGGCTAGTGGTGCTAGGGCTACAATTGTATGTACAGGTACCACCCCTGTGACAAGCGTTGTAGCCTACCTTTTTTTCTGAGAGTGAGGCCTACATCTGCCAATAATTATTGCGATCTAAAATATTTATTTACTTTGAGGGTGTTTTCTCATTGGATTCTGCCCGTATTCACTGATACACGCATTATGTGAATTGGTTGATATTGTCCTTTCAGAATAGTGAAAGACTATAGGCTACATCCAAGAATATAAACAGCACTGATCAATAAAACTGGCTTGCACAGGGAGCCAGATTAAGGATTGAAATCTGTAAAATGTTACTGAACAAATCCACAACCAACAGGGTGGAGTGCACAATTTAGGATGTCCTGCCATAGGCAAACACAATGATGATGATGAAGACGATGTAATCTAAAGTGTATATGATTAAATACAGGAGTTGATAATTTCATCATGGAACGAAACAGTCAAATTATAAAATTGTATTGCGAGAATTGTCCACCAGATGTCCCCATCTATGCACCAATCCCGTCCAGCAAAACGCCAACTACTGGAATAAACCAATTTAGCGCAAATAATTTTTATTTTCTATATAAAGATCACCGACAAACATTGACAGTTTAATTCACAATTAAACATATTTATAGAATCATCTTCTGATATATGCATATGATGTAGTGTTTTTTTATTAACTTGTTTTCTTCGTTTTGGCAAAAATGGCGATCTGGTGTAAAACCTTTCTACAGTGAGAACTGAGAAGATTGCAACAAAGTTAGCTAACCTGGGATTTGTAATAGACCATAGCCTACGTTTTCGTTAAAACGATTATTTGTTTATTTATTTATTTGCTTGTTTTTCATCCACGCTGCGTAGACTAGTTTATAGCCTAGCGGCAGCTTCACACAGCTGCGGTGTATTTGATATTTAATTAGGGGATAGCAGAAGACTTCGGAGCTTCATAACGTCATGCAGAAAGTTCAAAATATTGAGGAAATCTTTAAATATGACAAAAGCAACAGCAATAAATTATTACGGCGGTACCGTGATCTAAGAAGTGATTAGGCCTATGCGATTGCATGAGCTAGCCTACATAAATTATTTAATAACTTTTTTTAGTATATTGGGTCTTAGCTATTTGCTGAATGTTGGTGCAACGCCATCTAACCGTCGTTGCTCAAATAAAGTAGATTCAATGATCAAATTTAATTTGATTACTGCAATGACAAACATGCATCCCATGCAGCTGCCAAAACACGTCGGCCACATCACAATAGCTGTAGGCTACAGCAGCCTGTAATGCAAGTTCTTATATTGTCAACTTGTCTAAACAATTTGGGAAATTATATTTTTCTTTGAATATGCGTTCTATAGTAGGTAATGATAAGCCTACAGTTGTTTGTGTAATTTCAGCCATCGCTTTAAACCAAACCTCAAGATTCCTGCCCTAGCACATCTGCCGAAGATGGTGATGCAGGGACGGTCCGGCGCGAGCCTAGGTGTCATGATGTTAGGAAAGGTGATCATGGATAATAATGGACTGTTTCACTCTGCACGTTGGGGGCAAGGAGACTCGCATCAACGAGTATAGGCGGCAGCCGACTAGGCAGCGTAAATTGAAAATGTCAAACAGGTAAGTGAACATCTCACCTTAGCTTTATTCTTAACAAACCTCCCGTTATAGCCTAATTATCAGGCTGTTTTCAGACCTGGCTTTGAAGTTGTTTTGTGTCATGTTGTGAATGTTTCTTTTTCACTTTCACGTAGCCTCGCTATTGTGCCGGTCAATTTCTCTCTTTCTTTGCTTTCCAGTTAAATGTTAGCGAACATAAATTGAATTAACCCTTTAAAACTAACCAATTTTAGCCGATTTTACTCCAAAAAATTTTTTCCTGTTGTTTCTGGTGATGTTATTTATATGTAACTTCGAATTTAACTTGGAACCGTACCATTCTCTCTGTTTATTTGACACAAAATAGGCTACAGAAACGTTTAACTTGTATCTATTTCTCACAAATTTAGCCCATTCAAACCATATCAACTGAACGCCTATCTTTGAGCATTCTGAACATAGGTGATATACATAATTTACTTAAATATACAATATGTGATTGTTTAAGAGATTAGCCTAACAGTAGAGTTTGCCTTTTTGCAGTATATAATTATATATCAATTTACACGTTAATATGTTACTAGTCATTCTGTATTTCATTGCATATTATATTTTGCCAAGAATATAATATTTTTAAAACATTTGATCCTTCATCCTGAATTAATATTAAACGAATCAGTGTGAAATTTCAACACCTTGGATGGAAACAGAGATTTCTGTTCTTCAGACTGATGTAGGAATCACCAAATTGTATTTTTTTTAAACAAATGTGGGCACACTGTCCTGGATATGTTGTATTCGTTTGACATATCTGAGTCTCACATGGAACTTTTCACTTTCTCAGGCTGTCCATGTCTAACAATACCACATAACTCATAGGCTCATTTAAGCCACATTCACAGCAATGGAAGTTTGTACTCTTTTATTAAATACAGCAATTTAGCTCACATCCAGTAGCAACTCTGAGTGGAATGCATAAAATATTTAGCTTTGTTGCTTGAAACAATAATTGCCTTAGTCATTTTCATCTTGTACTGTGCTTGAAAGCTCTATATGATATTAACACTTGTTGTTCAGTGCTACCAGTCAGCCACCCTGAGATGAGGAACCCAAAGTGTCTGACAATTCCACCAGATAAAGTGGAGGACTTTGAGGTACTATGCGCACAGTAAGTAAGTGTTTTAATAACCTCATAAATCTTACCTTGCATCATACCGTTTACAGGGATGCAGGGATTGATTATTCACAATCATGTGATGGCATGTTTCAGTTGATTTCATGAAAAAAAGAAAGATTTAATTTGAACATAAAATGTGGTTGTATTTTTGTGGTAAATAGAAAAGTGCAGTTTATCAATACTTGGATGAATTAGTAAATTGATTACGCATAGAGTGCTTGCAAAGTCTCAAGAAAAAAATGCAAATGTTGGGAAAAAAACTCATACAAAAACAATGAAATAGTTTTGACAATGGTCAGAAACTGAACAATTATTGAAAGTCTTCTGTGGTAAGAAAATATTTAAAATGGTTTTAAAATCATCAGTAACATCAACCCCAGAATCCAATATCTTTGAGATTACACAAGGCATGCTCTTTGACATCCTGCATCCTTATGCTGTTTCCTAAGCACGTACATAGTGCTCCGGTTTGTTGTCAGTTGGAGACTTGATTGTATTTTTTGTTTTGTTTTATGAATGTCAATGCAGTGACAGTCCAGTGTTTGCATACTGCATCTACAAAGCTTTGATAGCTATGAAAAGAAAGCAATTCATACCTAAAAGTATCTATATCGCAGAACTGTTGTCATCACTGAAACATTGTAGCCTTTTGTTCCTTTTCCATTCTGGATTCTATGGGGAAGATTTTTTGTTTGATTAGATTTGGGGTCATAATGCTTATAAATATATTCATATTTTACAAATCCAAATTTGTACAATTTTGAATAAAAAATTTGAAGGCAAAATTTGTACATTCAATATGTAAGAGGATAGGATAGAGGATAGAGTTTAGATCAAATTAAGTGTAATGGTTGAAGGTGTTTATAGTTTGGATCAAATTGCATGTAAGCGTAATGGTTGAAGGTGTTTATAGTTTAGATAAAATTGCATGTAAGTGTAATGGTTGAAGGTGGGTCTATTTCAGGTTTTAGCGATGAAGAACCTGTACAAAACTGCTGCTGCTAAACTTCTTACAGAAACACCCTAGACAATAGAAACAGTCAGACAATAGCCTTATTTATTGATTGTAACTGTACTTAACAAATGTCCGATGTAGGGATAAACCTCTTGTCTATCCCAGTTATGTCATTTCAGTATTAGACATGTGTGTTGTAAATTATTTCTTTTACAGGTAATATACTTTGGAAATTACTTACTTTAAGTCCTCCCTCAACTGAAAAAAAACTTCTTCTGAAACAAAATGGATGCATATTCATAGCTCCTTGAGCTTCTTGACAGTCAATACTACAGCAGAATGGTGTTTATACAAAGTGCATGTTCCATTGGATATAAATAACATGAGCTACAAAGGCTATCTGTAGTCCATATCTCAAATTGTGTTGCTACTTGTTTACTTGAACAATTTAAATGTACTTAACCTTTGTTTTTACTAATGCTTCAAAGTAATTAAAAAGTATCTTTGAGAGGGTATTGAAATTGAATTATACATTCACGCTTCACTGTATTTTGTGATTATTGCAGTTGATTAAAACACTTTTAAGGTCATTGTTTTTAAGAATCCAAAGACATATCTTGACCTGATTACCTCTAAGCAAAAGAACGTAACATTTTGAGAGGAAGCGATACAGAAGCTGGTTTTGGTCGTCACGGATCAGTTACCTTGTATGAGTCGTATCCCAGAGATTGAAAACCAAGGTCTTGTACAATGGCATTTTTAAAAGACTCAGACTACGCAAACAGTGTGGTCTCTGTATGAAGAAAAATGCACTATTTATCTAGAACAGGCTGCTTCATTGGTGAAAAACATTGCCAATTATTGAAGTGTCACAGCAGTCAGTCACAGTTTGCATTGTGTCATTATTACCTCTGACTCCTTGTCCGCAGAATGCATGGCCTCTCCTTCTGCAAACATTGTGGGGATCTCTTTGCAGTTTCTTTTTGTGTGTGCAAATTATTCAAGTGTTTGTCATTGTGTTTGCCAAGTTAAGGTTTGTCATTGATTTTGTCATTTGGAAGTTTAAAATGGCTTTCTAAGTATCAGTGATGAGCGAATGGGATGTAAAGTTAGCCCCTATGAAGGCAAATTAAGTGATTAATTCAGTCGGCCGAACATGTTCCCCGGTGCCCCTAAGAACTCTACCGTGGGACAGGTGTCTTAGCCATCTGAGGAAGCTCACTCAGAAGCATAGCTGGGGGGAGGGGAGCTTCATGCTTGGTTTAGACACTATAACAGAAAGTCTAAAGTTAAATTAGCCAAGGCAACCCAAGACAGATAAGGCAAAGCCTTGGGCCATGACATTCATCTGCAGTCTTGGGGATTATTACAATAATGGTACAACATATATGTGCGAAGAATATCTTAATGTATTCATTAAGCTGTCTACTAATTGTGAATTTATGTGGTGAGGAAGAAAAGCGTTAGCGGAAGTTCTCTTTTGCGATCTTGCCGAAACACAAAGAGCATCAGTCACTCTCTTTTTATCAACAGTGGTATGAAATCCTTTGACCGTGGATGAATGAGGCCAAATTAACCTTAAATAAAAGATGAGAACGTCTGCTGGAGTTCTCCCGGGTGGCAGTTGATGCACTCTTGACTGTGGCCGGGCAGGAGGTCCCACAGGCTGGTGCATAATTGGCTGTTGTATGACCCAGAGAGCTGGGGTTTCTGCTGGCAGCCTTGTTGCTTAAGAGCATGTCCTCAGGTCTGTCGGGCCTCTGTACGCCTGTGTCAGCTCTTTCAGTAAACCCGTTTTTTTACTGTACTGTTCCCCCCACAGTTTAAAAAGTGGTTGTGCTTTTTTGTTTCGTTCAACTTTGAGGGGCTGTTGGGGGAAAATAAGGTACATTTTTGTAATGGCTTACTTTCTTTAATCTTGAAATGTACTTAAGTTTAGCTTTTCAGTAATTCTTGGCAGTTGTTCATGATTTCAATAAATATGTAACCGATAGCACCAAATAAAAAAATAAAACTTTCTGACAGTGTTTGTGTGTGTTTGAGGTTTAGACTGCTTAAATTTATGTGGCTGGATGAAATGAGTAAACCGAGCATGCAGTGCTGTGTATATATTGAGCTGTGTGAAGTGTCTCTCATTAGTAGTGTGTGTCACAAAGCAGTGTTACACACCAAACACAGCAGGGAATAATCCAGTACTTTGTAACTCTGTCCATAGCAAGAGTTAAATATGAACTCATCCCACAATGCAAAATAATTGCAATGCTCTAATACAATTTTAATTTGTCCTACATCATTTGATTATTATAAACTGTTGATTCTTGTAAAGCAGATTATAGTTTTTGAAGCTGGCCAAACGGATGAATTACCAGTAAACAAATGAGAAAGCACTGCACATATATGTATATATACTGTTTGTTTTATTTTCATTGTATTGCATATATTTTATTTCCTGTATTCTGCAGATAGATGGCAAAGCTGCATTTCAAATGGTCAAATTAGAGTATATAGCTATTATTTACACAAATGTCATACAAATAGAAAATTCAGAGTATGAAAGTTATTTTATGTCCCTTACCTACTACAAAATCAAGGCAATCAATCGTGGTATTTTATCTGATGCAATATCTTCTGCTGTAATTTTCACCAGACAAAGTGGCTCCTAAATATATCCGAGCTGTCAAAGCAAGTACAAGGTAGCATTGCTTTATCATCTTCATTACAGATGAAATAAAACAAATTCTATAAAAAATGTGTAGTGACACACGACACTAAATTATGAGAAGGTAAGACAGAGGGCCCAGGTAAGACACAAGGCCCACAGTCAGATTATTGTCATTACTGATGCTCTTTAAATGTACTCTGCTCTGGGGATGATTGTGATGACCGTACTCTGCCATTCTCAATCCCCTTTGATTATTTGGTTGTGGTCAGACCGTTCTCCCACACAGACTGCTACAATGCAATGTAACACTTTAACAAAGACCACAGTTAGATTTACCCACAACAAAAACCTCAAACCAGTCATTTAAATTTTGGCCAGTCATAGCATTACATAATGGAATAACAAACTCAGTGACTGCATTGGCTCAAAGTTAAACAGAGGCGGGCGTGTACGTAACTCCTCTGCGGAGACGGCTCAGGGCAGGTTGTCTTTATTTGGTACACAGTCCTTCAGGATTGTGATTCGTAAAGCGGCGGCGTGTCAATGATGCAGTACAGAAACGGGAGCCACGTACACTGGACTCCATTCAGCTCTCGTGTCTGCTCTTTATCGCACTGGACGCCAAACGAGCCTGCCTTTTCTTACATGCTCAACTGGCAATGTATAATGATTTTTTTAAACATACAACAGAATGGTGAACACTATATATATATATATATTGTCATGCTCATTTTACAGTAAGGAGAAACCTATTGGATCCTTTATTTAACACAAATATGTCATGGATATGTCTAGGCCATTGTATTTCAATAATGAAAACTGGATTACATAATGGAATGTGAAGAATATATTATGAATTAAAAATTCTGTGAGGCATGAGACATGAATTATAATTGACACCTTTGAAGTAAAGATTGTATACAATATTTCAAAATATGTAATAAGTTTAATGGAAGCCCATTATAAAATATTCTATTTATTCTATTCTATTCTACATGGATGAAAAACATGGTGCCCAGACCTCTTACTATTTAGATTGTTTTGACAATCATCAAATGACAAACTGACTGTAATTACATGATCTCTCTGCAGTGACTCATTTTAAAAACTATTGTAGTTCCTGTACATTTTAGGTATTACTTTTAAAAACCAATTGTATGGGCTTTACTACATTTTGGTCTCCAGTTCATGCTATCCTGTACTTGTTATGTGTTCTTAGTGTTCTTTAACACACTGTGAAGTACTCATAGATTCATTAAGGGTGCTATATAAAGTAAAATATGGTTAGATTGTATCTGCCTCTTTTGTTTCAATTATTGCTGTATAAATATTGCCATTGTTATTGTCCATAACTGACATTGTAATGCTACATTGTAATCGCGTTGAATAAAAGTGTCACGTAAAATTACAACCTGCTTTCCAGTAAAGTGTTTCTTTCATATTTACACATATCACACGTTTTTATGGTTCAAGTCCACTGCCATTAGTGTGCCATCGGCTGTTTGGTTTGGATGGAACTGCTGCTTTAGATTAAGTGTCAGTGATGTTGGCTCATCACAAGATTCAAAAATGGGGCTGGTTCATGGTAAAAGTATAAAGGAGAATGAAAATTGCTATAACTGTGGGGGGTGACCCCTGAGGACTGTCAATACTTGTTTTCTATAAAGGGGAATACTGATTATATGAAATTCTGAATGCTGAACTATTTAAAAAAATTTACCTTGTTCTCAGTTACCAGAGAAAAAAATTACTTGACCTTTGTGCCTAAGCATTTGAAGAATCCTAAATGAAATAATCTCATTATAACTGTTGTCATACAATTGCTCTGTACACTGTAATGTAAAAGTCCATGTTTGATTAAGACTTGAGGCTTATGATAATCACCCGATGATTATTGTTAATAATTATGAGGTTTTTAAACAATAATTTTAAAAAATAATAATTTAAGACTTACATTCAGTCAAGCATAAAATAAAATGTAGTGTGTTACATAACCTAGTATAACATTTGCATAATTAACGCATCAAATATAAGGAATGTCTCCCATTACAAGAGCCCTCCTTAAATTACTGTGGAATTCCACTCCATTAGGTAAATTCAAAGGAGATGTATTAAAATAATAAATGAAGGCACTTTTAATGCTAATAGAAATAGGAGCACAGAGTGCAGAGCGATAAGTACGGCCAATGATGAATGGCTATTTATCACCAGGCACCTTTTAGACCCCGGGCCTGTGGAACAAACGAGAAGCAGGAGGCTTACGATATTTGGTAGCATTAGTGTTTACTTTGGATTTCAAAATAATCTCAACAAGCATAGTAGTGACTGGCTGAAATGCGCTGGGTGCCCTGGAGGGAAGAAGGGAAGGGGGGAGGGATCAGTGCTACATTTCCGCCCTGCCAAGTGTTCTGCATACGTATGGGAGTCAAGTCACCCTGGGACTGGGAGTCTGCGCTCTGACATTATATAACAACGCATGGGTCACTGCAGTGACTCGCCAAGCCTATAGCTCCATGACCCAGTGTGTTATCATAAGGAATTATGCACATTATTGCTGAATGTAATGCATGCAGTCGTAGAAAAAAGAGAGGCCTACACTCAACATGGTGAGTAGAGTTGATAAATAAATAGTATCAGAGAGCAGCATGTGGATGTCTGTGGGCTCTGTCTGCAAAAAGAACCAGGAAAGGCCATGGGTCAGAAAGTGACGACTTGCCTATTGTGCTAGACCTGTAATTATTGTATTACTGCATCGTGGATGACCAAAAAATACTTTCAATTGTGAAGAAAACCCCCTTTTCAGCTGTAGAACAGATCAAGAACACTCTCCAGGATGTAAGCATAGATGTGTCAAAGACTAACATTTAGAGAAGACTTCACCAGTATAATCTCAGAGGGTTCAGTGCAAGATGCAAACCACTGGTAAGTGTCAAGAACAGAACGGCCAGATTAAGAGTTTGCTTAAAAGTACATAAAAAAAACAGTTGACAAAAATGGACAGAAGAGATGCGTACTGACCTGGCCCAAAGCGATGGACAGAGAATGGACAGACAAAAATGTGGAGAAAGAAAGGAGCTGCTGGTGGTGGGTGTGTTATGGCTGCCACTGTAACTGGCTCACGTGTCTTTACTGATGATGTGACTGCTCACGCCAGCAGCAGGATGAATTGTGAATTCATCCTGGAGGTCATTTTGTAGGGCTCTGGCAGTGCTCCTCCTGTTCCTCCTCGCACAAAGAACCAGATACCGGTCCTGCCGCTGGGTTGTTGCCTGTCCAGCTCTCCTCGTGTAATGGCCCGTCTCCCGGTATCTCCTCCACGCTCTTGAGACTGTGCTGGGAGACACAGCAAACCTTCTTGCGACGGCACATATGGATCTGCCATCCTGGAGGAGCTGGACTACCTGTGCAACCTGAATGGGCTGCAGGTACCGCCTCATGCTACCAGTAGTGACAAGGGCACTAGCAAAATGCAAAACTAGAGAAAAATCAGTCAGGAAGGATAAGGAGAGAGAAATTGTCTGTGGCCACCACCTGCAAAACCATTTACTTTTTGGGGATTGTCTTGCTGTTGCCTCTCCTGTCCATCTGTTGTCACTTTCATTTGCACCAAAGCAGGTGAAATTGATTCACAATCGTTTATATATATATATATATGTGTAATATGTTGTAGTCAATGCCACATACATAACTGTAGCAACTATCATAGCATAGTGAAAAGGCACATTGCTTTGCCATGGCAATAGTCTTATAGTAAAGTAATGCACAACACATATGTATGTTATGGTGCTGGATTACAGTTGTTTGGGTAATGAGATCAATCTTATTAAGGAATTTTAGTTTGTTTCATTTTGGCTCTCTTGGTTGTTTTGCTGCTACAGTAACTCAGACAAGGCCTAATTGAAGCAGTCAGGCCATATCAGCTTCAACATTTTTCTGTTCACTTATAAATAATCTACCATCCCTTACTAAACTATAGACGGTCTGAAATATAAAACCCACATTACCAAGTGAAGAAGAAACATCTATATCTCCTCGACAAATCAATCTTGGGATAATAATACAGGGCTTAACCAGTCAGTATATTTCTGTTTAACAGTGTATTAATCGCTTCCAGATCATATGAAAAAATGCTATGAGAAATGAACACATACATATAAAATTTAGCAATTTGGCATTGATTAATTGGTATGTAATACAACATAGCTTTGTGCAAAAAATACTGACGCTGATATCAGCATTGATGGATAAATGAATATATCAGCCAAGTAAATGCTAAGGTTTTTTGAAGTTTAGTAATCATAAAATGTTTGGATTTAGACATCTAACACTTTCACTTATATTAATGATGTATTAGTAGTTAAACCAGTATCTTCATACTTAAATAAATTAATCTGTAAGAAATGTTTGGTTTTCTTTCTAGCAATACTGACTCCAGCAATAACCTATGCATCCAGTGAATTTAGTTAATTAATTTCTGCCAAACCAAAGTAATTAATCTACCACTTCCTTTGTGAATTCCTCTATTTGTTCTAGATCCAGTTACCTTTGCGCCAGTGTTTAGCTGAAATGACATTACTGTATGGGAAAGGACATTCATTTATGTCCTTAATTTTTGGGGCACAGTATTCTTTATAATCACAAACAGCCTTTACCCAGTCATTTTTCACATTTTTGACATATTTGAAAATATTTATTTTTCGAGATTTGCGCAATAAAACATTGTCCAAAATGCACTGGATTGTAGAAAAGCTCCATCTATGAGTAATGAGTGGAGACTATGATGTCAATTTATCATTTCCCCCCCTGGCTTCAAGCAAATGTTCTCTAAATCTTGGAATGTGACAATAGCATTAATAGCTGCAAACGTAGGTACACCAAAAACGCACAGATTTTTGTGTTTTTACAATCTACTGCAACATGGATTTCAAAAATACACACACTTTACAAAGTATCTATCTGGTGTTTTGCAGTCGATTTTAAGAATAGGCCTACCAGGTGGACAAAGAACTGTTCGATAGGCTCACATCGTTTCCCTCCAAAATAGTAAAAAAAAAGTTAATACATTGTGCAACCCACATAAATACATTTTTAAAAACTATTTTATCCTCAGAATATAGAATTTACGGGAAATTATTTGGTGAAGAAAATGACTAATTAGACAAAACTAAGGTTGTCTAAACTCACTCCAAGAAGGTTCGGTTCGGTGCTCATGATGTGAGATCTCACCAGACTCAGCGTCCTCGCTCTCTCCATAGCAACCACTTTTTTCTAAACAAAGTCTTCCGAGCTGGGCTCCCCAGAAACGAAAATGACACCAAAGCCGTCCAAATTGAATAAACACGAATAGTTCAATGTATTTTGTCTCTTACACTGGTGTGAATAAACAGAGAAACGTTTTGGCGCACAAGCAGGTAGGCTAAAGTTATGTTTGTTAAAACCGGGGTAATTAACGTTAAATTTGTTTAGTTTTGCGAGCAACGTTAGCCATTTACTTCCTGATACAGCCGACTGATACAGTAACGTTGGCAGGCTCTCTAGTGGTCAGTGTACCAGGCTGACGTTATAACAAGCTAGTTTTACTTAGTTTTTCCAAGACACGTCAGCTATAGCTAGTAACGTTAAGCTGTGTATGTATGTACCATGTGAGACATTTGGTTAGTAATTATTTACAGAGACTTTAAGTTGTCCGGCCTGGAAAAAACAGGTTTCTGTTCTGGTTCCGAGGAACCACGGGGCGCTAACGTTTAACGTGTGAAATGAATCATTGTGTTGTGATGAAACAACGTTAATTAATTAAAAGCAACATTAAACTAGCTGACGTTGCTTTCAGTTCACGTTAACGTTAGCTAACATTATTTTTTAAGAACTCAATTGAATGTAAATTAAACTTCATTATGAATTTCCCTGAATGTTAGCAAAGGTTGTTGATTGTTTTTCTTCCCAGAAGTTTACGTTTTGTTTTGCTTGGATCACGTGAGAGGAAGTTGCATTTACGAATAAATTAACAAAGATTACATATTAGCGTATCATTGCCAGTTTGTCAACAGGTTTTTTTAAATTTAGGTTGCCTGCTGTTACTTTCCGTCCTCTGCCTGGATTATCGTTACTGATCAAATTCTATAAAATTTTGGCAAAATAAACTTAATTACCAAACTTTTAAAAAGTTTTAAATGGGCTTTCGTAAGTAAAATTAAAGTAATATCTTTCCACCACCAGCAAGCAACCTGAGCACACTGTTTATTTACTACTAGGCCAAAGCAGTAGTTTGTTTTTCAGTGTGCAGAACTGTTGTCATGTTTCATGTTGTACTGAGCCTCTGCTCCACAGAGAGCCAAATTAAACCATTCAAAATAAAATATATATAATAATTCAGAAGCGCCTGTCACTTGGTCCTCAGCCTGATGAACTGTAGAATAGAAATGTGCTGTCACAAACATTCTCTCTCTCTCTCTGTTGTCTAAGAGTATGAAGTATGAGTTAGGATCTGAATGTTCAGAGTGAACACATTGAGCACAGAGGTCATTATTTGTTGCGGTAATGAGGGCAGCGTGCTCAATGAGATATTTTCACAATAAAAGCACATGCGGATTCAAGTGTCCAGGGGTCAGGCTAATATATAGCTCTCTGGGGTGTTTGAATAATCGGGGTCTTACTCCAGGGCTTTTTGGGAATAGTCCGCATGTTAAACCTCTTAACACAAATTTAGGTGACTTTCCCAAAAGCTAATGTGCATTTTACCTTTTCTTTTTTGTTCCTCTGTTTTACTATTTACGTTAATAAGATGAACAACTAGGCTAACTGATCTTGTTATTGTCTCTGTTGTATTTGACTGGAGTGTATGAATGTGGTTCTTTTGGTTCTGTTTTATCTTTCATTTAATGAATAAGACTTCAGATACAAAAATTGGCTATTTTAATTGAAACATAACTTCAGCAGTTTAATAACATCCACTATTTATTAAGTATAATCCATCCAGTTGTCCACTGGAATATGTCTCTTACCTTGTCTATTGTTCATTTTGTATCATGTATCTTTAACTGTCTTTTTCAGAAGCGAAAGCAATTGAAGCATATTTCTCTGACCATTCGTCATGGTTCGCCTGAATGTGGATTTGATTGCCAAATCCAGCTCTTGTTCAAAAAAGAAAGGAAACTGTTCACTTGCTCAGTATCTCAAGAAACTCACTCACCTCAATTTTTCCAACAAGAACATTGAAGAAATTGTAAGTAAAAAACAACGAGTTTACATCGTACATCATATTTTTAGCTACTGCACTTTTCATCTCTGTATTTATCTGTTGTGTTGTTCACTTGTCTGCTGTACATTTTAAAGCACACTTATCCTTTGTTTCTACGCCTTTTCTCCGTTTCTACCTCACAAATGCTTGTTTTTTTGCAGGATGACATTTCTGCATGCAAGAACCTCAGCGTCATTTACCTTTATGACAACCACATAAAGCAGATATGCAACTTGAGCTTCGCCTACAACCTCACACACCTCTACATGCAGAACAACAGCATCACGCACATAGAGAACCTCGCAGCCATGCGCAAACTCTGCAAACTGTGAGTATCAAGTTTTCACGGCACACTGCTGTGCATCCACGTTTGGAATTGAAAGTGCTGATATTATAATGGGAAGTGGTCCCTTTTGCGTGAAAATAAAGGTCGTCCTGGGGTGCTCTTATGGTAAAGATACAGGGGGGCTCTTATGGTCAAGATACTGGGGTGCTCTTATGGTGAAGATACAGGGGTGCTCTTATGGGGAAGATACTGGAGTGCTCTTATGGTAAAGATACTGGGGTGCTCTTATGGTAAAGATACTGGGGTGCTCTTATGGTGAAGATACTGGGGTGCTCTTATGGGGAAGATACTGGGGTGCTCTTATGGTGAAGATACAGGGGTGCTCTTATGGTGAAGATACTGGGGTGCTCTTATGGTGAAGATACTGGGGTGCTCTTATGGTAAAGATACAGGGGGGCTCTTATGGGGAAGATACTGGGGTGCTCTTATGGTGAAGATACTGGGGTGCTCTTATGGGGAAGATACTGGGGTGCTCTTATGGTAAAGATACTGGGGTGCTCTTATGGGGAAGATACTGGGGTGCTCTTATGGGGAAGATACTGGGGTGCTCTTATGGTAAAGATACAGGGGGGCTCTTATGGGGAAGATACTGGGGTGCTCTTATGGTGAAGATACTGGGGTGCTCTTATGGTGAAGATACTGGGGTGCTCTTATGGTAAAGATACAGGGGGGCTCTTATAGGGAAGATACTGGGGTGCTCTTATGGGGAAGATACTGGGGTGCTCTTATGGTCAAGATACTGGGGTGCTCTTATGGGGAAGATACTGGGCTGATGCTGGGTGATGCTGGCTGTGGAGGTGTTCTGTTTGAGTGGGCTCTTGGGCTGTGGGTCTCAGGTACCTGGGAGGCAACAGCATCATGGTGGTGGAGGGGCTGGAGCAGCTGAGCGTGCTGACGGAGCTGCACCTGGAGGGACAGAGACTCCCCCGTGGAGAGAAGCTGCTCTTCGACCCCAGGACCCTCCTCTCCCTCTCCGTGAGGCCCCCGCCGGCTGACAAATCACTGTCAAACTGCCTTTCCCAGGTTGAGCCGAGAGGTTAAGGATCATTCCGGCACACTTCACGTTGGAAACAGAGGCGTCTGTTTTTACGACGACTTCATCAATCTCCCCCGATGATATTGGCAGATTTATCATTTTACAGAGTCGATGTGGACTCGCGCTATTTTTACACACGTTTCCTCTCCGAAGGGTATTGCACACATCAGGAGTGTCATGTGTATTTCAGAGTTTTGTAAAGGTTAGGTTTAAAGTAAGTTAGAGAGGGCTCTGTTTCAGCTTCCATGCCATGTCCAGGAAAATGAGTGTTTCTAGTGGTTTCCCATGCTGTCACTGCTTTAAGGAAACAAACTTGTAATTTATGGATTTTGTTTCTTTATTAGTTAAAGAAACTTTCACTTAACACTTTAATGTTCACTCTTTTAGCTGCAATAATGAATAAACATGCTCTAAATACTATTTTATGGCACCAATTATAAAGGTCATAATAGTCATATTTTTCACCTATAATAATAATCTAATAGATATATGATCATTAGGTTATGACCTTGTATTTAATATCAGGTATTTCTCAATTTTCAGTTAATTCACATTACTGAAATTAGATTTATATTTTATGTATTGTGTCATAACATTCTGTTATTTTCTTTTCAGGAATCATTAATTGTTTTAAACATCAGCAACAACAATATTGATGAAATTAGCGACCTGGTAGTTCTCAGAAATCTCACACGGTTTTCAGCTACTAATAACCAGCTTCAAGATGTACAGGTAAAATGCACATTTTCCTCTGCTGTTGTTGCGAATTTGAATTTGACTTTAGAATAGTTTTAGAATACACAAGAAGTGTTAGCCACGTAAAAAATGTTAGTACTGCAACTATGTGTAAAGGCTACAAAATCTTGCCTGAAATGTTGAATGTTGAAAAGCAGCCCTGTGAACATGCTTTAAAGCATTTATGCATGGTATAATAGGTTAAACTCAACATGTTGCATTAAGCTATGTAATCAGAGGACTTGAGCATAATAAAGATGCATTCTCCAATGATGTGTGAAATCATATGGAGAGTGGGGTGCTAGAAAACCAAATCCTGCAAATCCTGTGGAGATTTCCTCGTCTCTGCGCTTGCACAGGGTCCCAATTATTCAACAAATCAGCACGGCTTCCCCAGGGGACGGCCGTCGCTGACAGCTTAAACAAGCACAAGTTTTCTCCCGCTATAGAGGACTCCTTTCCCCATGATTATTTATGTAACACTACTACAATTTAATGGGAGATTCATTTGCATAGGTTAGGTTTTCCTTGTAGCTATAACCTTTACCGAGACGCTTCCGTCGGCATAAGTGAAATTATGCCCATTTTGAGAATTTATAAGACATGAAGTCCACAGTTGTAAAAAAGAAATGGTCCACTCCAAATGTTGCAGAGACTGCAGCAGTGAAACCACAGAGCTGGGTCATTTTGACACACACAATACAAATTATATTCCTCTCTGCAGCCTGCTGCAGGTAATTGCTATACATGTGTCAAGAAAGCCTTTCATGTTTAGAAGATAACTCCTTTAATTTATACAACCCCTTGGCCGTTATTGATTGGGCAGAGACAGCACCCCAAGGATCAATCCCTCCATCGCACAATTTGGTCGGAATCCAGAGGAAACATTATGGATTTTTAAAATAGATTATGACAGGCAGTCAGCTGGGTGACAAATGGCTATCTGCAGAGCCAGTTAGCGCCGCGCGGCCAGACTGCGCGGGCGGGGGGGAGATCGAAGCGCTGGTCAAATACAGGTTCATAACTGGCCATCATTAGTGGTGCGCGTGCGGGGGCCGGTGTTGATCCAGCCAGAGCCTGCCGGGGTGCTCTCAGCTCTTGCATGCCCAGCGTAATTTGGTGCTGGGCCGTTCTCGGCGAGCCTCCTTGAGTGACGGGCCTGACACGATCATTTATCAAAGCCTGGGAGCAGGCCACGGAGAGGGGTCCCCTTAGAACTGATTACGCACGGACCGAAAAGTGGAAGCACTTTGGCTGAGACAGGAAGGCAATGAACAATCAGAGCGTGTCCAGAGAGTAATCATATTTCCACCCTGGATTAATGTGCCTTTAGATAAACATACACTGTGGGCAACGCACTCAAGGCCAGCCACTTGGGGAACCTGTTGTCACATGATACCAGGGGGACAGTGTTTATTAAAACAAGCTGATGTCTCAGTTACACGTTTATTCCCGCGCTCTCAGAATTGTTTCTTTTGTTTGTCTCTTTTATAGTTGAACACTTTTTAGATATTTGCCCAATATTTTATACTTTTCTTCTATAAATTCACTGAGGTTCTTTCCCAGCAGATTAGAATTTTAACACAGCAGTGTATGAGCAAATGTATCTTTACTGATTATCTTTTAGACTGAACCGTTTTGTGAGAACAGATATCACCTTGAAAATGTGTTCATCACGCTACTTCTGTGTTTTCTGTGATATGTCTTCAGGTAACGGTAATGCACAATGTTACTCTCCTGTGATTTCAGGAATTAGAGGCAGTTTGCAGCCAGTGGCCCCAGCTGTGTCGAATGGATTTGAGTGGAAATCCTGCTTGTCACAAGCCCAAATACAGGGACAGAATAATAACTGTGTGCAAGAGACTCGGTGAGAGAGCAGCACAATTCCTATTGGAGTCACCAGTGCTTCACACGGCTTTAGTCATTCCTCTTAGTAAAGTATAATCAAATAGCATTGGCTTTGGTTCAAATTAAACTCAACTTTTATAAATGCTTTGGAAAACTTACTTGACTTGACACTATGCCACAATATAGCATTCTGTGTATCGGATTATGTCTGTGTATCAGATTTTGACATGTCTTGTTTTGAAATCATTTTGCCACTTGATAATGCATTAGCAAATCAAGTAATCTAACAGCACATGCGCATGTTGAAAATACAATTTAGTCTCCATAACCAACTCTAAACTCAAAGTGTAATATCTTCCCAACATGGTTTTCCTTGACAATTATACAAAGTAATCAAACATGCTTACATTGACCAGTGAATATAGTATGTTTTAAAGTTTAGTCCTTGAAAATTGCAGTTTGCCCAATATTTAGTGTTGCTGTGAATGCTGATTGAATGGGTTTTAAAATGCTCTACTCATTCAGACTGGACTCATTCTTATGGATGTATTAGCTCATGATTTAACCCCCCTGGGTAAAGCAATCTTTGGGTGAACACATGTCATGTAAATGGTGTTGTGTAAGGTAAATTAATATGTATTCAATGTAGGGCTACATTCTCAACTATTTCTCAAATATAAATTCAGATTTGTATTAATATTGCAACAAAAAGTAATGGGTTCTAAAGTAATGGTAATTAGACTGATAAAATATATTTGTATCTATGGTCCAGTTTCCAGTTATAGTGCCCTCCACAATTATTGGCACCCCTGGTAAAGATGAGTAAAAAGGATTATAAAAAATTCACCGTTTGGTGAATTAGCTTAATCACACACTGAAAAATCCAACCTTTAATTTAAGTAAATTTATTCTGAGAAAAAAAAATCATCAAGAAATAATTATTTTTAACAAAATCACGTGTGCCACAATTATTGGCACCCCTGCATTTAATACTTTTTACAACCTCCCTTTGCCAATAAAACAGCACTGAGTCTTCTCCCGTAACATCTAATAAGGTTGGAGAATACAGAGCGAGGAATCTGAGACTATTCTTCTATACAAAATCTCTCCAGATCATCCAGAGTTCTAGGTCCTTTCTTGTGCACTCTCCTCTTCAGCTCAGCCCACAGGTTTTCAATGGGGTTTAAGTCAGGGGACTGAGATGGCCATGGCAGAAGCTTGATTTTGTGTTCAGTTAACCATTTTTGTGTTGATTTGGATGTATGTTTTGGATTATTGTCCAGCTGTAAGATCCAACGACGACCCAGTTTTAGTTTCCTGGCAGAGGCCAGGAAATTTCCTGGTATTTCATGGAGTTCATAATGCCATGTACCCTAACAAGGTTCCCAGAGCCTTTGGAGGAAAAACAGCCCCACAACATCACGGAACCTCCACCATACTTAACAGTGGGGATCAGGTTATTTTCAGTATAGCCATCCTTCTTTTTACGCCAAACCCACCTTGAGTGTTGGTTGCTGAAAAGCTCAATTTTAGTTTCATCTGACCATAGAACACGGTTCCAGTCAAAGTTCCAGTAGCGTTTAGCAAACTCCAGGCGCTTACGTTTGTGGTGAAATGACAGGAAAGGCTTTTTTTTGGCATGCCTTCCAAATAATTTGTTGGCATGGCGGTGATGTCTAATGGTAGTTTTGGAGACTGGATGACCCCAAGATGCTACTTTCCTCTGTAATTTTCCAACAGTGATCCTTTGGTATTTGTATGCCTCTCACCATCCTCCTCACTGCGTGGGGGCAAAATAAACTTGGGTCCACTTCCAGGCAAGTTTTTAACAGTTCCAGTTGCTTTGAACTTTTTAAGTACTGCCCTAACGGTAGATATGGGCATTTTCAGGTGAGTAGCTATTTTTTATAGCCATTCTCTGACTTATGAAGCTCAACACGCTTTTTCCTTATTTTATTTGTGTGTTCTCTTATCTTTCCCATGTTGATGTATGAATAAGGGAATATGGCCTCTGTGTCACCTCATATTTATACCCCAGTGAAACAGGAAGTCATGGATTACTGCTTGAAAGTTCCTAAACTGATTAACCTTAAAAAAAATTATATAAATGGAAAAAATGCTTCACGTACATTTTGAAGACCAAGAATTTCTAGGGTTGCCAATAATTGTGGCACACGTGGTTTTGTTAAAAAATAATTATTTCTTGATGAGGGAAATTTACTTCAATTAAAGGTTGGCTTTTTCTAATTTTTTCAGTGTGAGATTAAGCTAATTCAGCAAAAGGTGAATTATTTATTTTTTTAACCCTTTTGACTCATATTTTCCAGGGGTGCCAATAATTGTGGAGGGCACTGTATATGCATTGCCCTTAGATTTGTGCAATGAATATAAGCAAATTAGACTTGCACTGTTTAATTGATCAATGAGTTAAAACATATTAATAAATGAAGCACTCATCGCACCTGCTCAAGTTCTTTGTTCAGAGCACAAAGTGGATTGGATTTGCAATGATATACACTTAATAATTTGTGTACTGATAAAATATGTGTGGTAAGCATGCTTTCTGTTTTTTAGTGGACCTTGATGGAAAAGAAATTAACGAGTTATCCAGACAGTTTTTAATAAACTGGAAAGCATCAAAAGAAGCAAGGAAGAAAATTCAGGATGAACAGCTTATGACTGCACAGATAACATTTCCTGGTAAGAATTTAACTTATTTCACTTTAATGAGTCAAATCTAATGGCTGTAGTAAAAGAAAGTGCAGAAAACACCAAAGTCAACCTTATTTTAACAAAAAAAATAAAAAGATAAAAAGATCTCTCTCCATCTACTCTTTGTGTTGGTCTCCATGGGTCTCCATGTGCCGTGGATGAAGAAATTGTGTCTGGTTGTAGTCCTACGTTTCTGCGGCACAGTCCACACTCTGAAAAAGAGGCCTTTCCCCTCAACCCAGCCAGTGAGTGCCACTCTCCCAGTCTCCCCGACTTGAAGCTGGTCCCCTGGCATAGCTAAGGAGCCCCTCCAAACAGCTCTTATATGCAGCCTTTATACTGGTGTGGAAAACACGGTTATTGTACCAAGCTTATTCAAAGGTGACCCCGAGTGATGCAAAATTAATTTGTGTCGCAAGACGTAGGAGCCTTTGCTGATCTGTGAACGTCTGTTTGCTAAGAATGTTAGATGTCCCAGTGAGACTGGTTAGCGTGCCAAGTCTGACTCAGCCAGTGGGGCCTGCATGCATTGGAGCTGTTGTAGATTGCTGGAATAGAAGGAGATTCTATTAGTATTTAAGGGCATGTAAAACATTTAATTTTACTTCCACATCATCAGTCAAGCGTTTCACCCAAGGCAATTGTTTTCATGCAAATGTGGGTTCTTTAAATAATTATGATTGGAAGTGAAGCTTGGTTATTTTGGAGCAAGCATATGATATGTCAGCGTAGCATACCCACCAACATGTAATTTAAATGTAAGGAATGCTTTTTATTTGCCAGTTTAAACAGTAAAAACTGAAGGGAAGGCATAATACAAGTATTTAAAGTATGCAGTAGATCTGCATGGATCACTTTAAGGGTTGTTTCTCTGACTCTTTTTCCTATTGAACTCTATGGAAAAATAAGAAGAAACCCTTAAAGTTATCTATCAATATCTACTGCATATCTGGCATCAGAGTGATGGTTTGAGGCTCATTTGATATCTCAGGTCCTTTATGTTTTATAGCCATTTAGTCAACAATGTGTTCCATACTGTACCAGCTTAATTTAAAATTAATGTAGCCCCCCCCCCCCCCTTGTAAGAGTACCTGAAAATAAGATATCAAGAGTCTTTAGATGTTGTTGGGTCACATACATCAGGAAGCCAGTGCATGCAAAGGATATGCAACCAAATATTAAATATGATGACTTTATTTAAGTTTATCTTAATTTGTTTAATTACTTTTTGCCCCCTAAAATGGGAGGGCTATGTATAAAAAGGGCTACAATTGCTCCACGGTTCACCATATGGATGTAAACACCCTCAAATTAAAGCTAAAAGTCTGTACTTTAACCTCATAGTCACTGTTCCATTTCAAATCCAATGTGCTGGAGTACAGAGCCAAAACAACAACAAAATGTGTTACTGTACAAATTCATTTGGATTGCACTGTATATATACTGGCAACCTCAATTAAAATGAGCAGAAAGTGCAGGATTAAATCCAGTTTATTTTTTTATCAAATGTCTTCTGTGCTCAGAAAAAAAGAGAAAGTTATAGTTTAATTGTGATACCATTGATCAGAGGAAAAACTAATCTTTATTGCAAAATCATTTCTATTTTGAAGAGGATGTGTGTCACAATAATTGGCATCCCTGTATTTAGTACTTTGAGCATCCTCCCTTTGCCAAGATAACAGCACTGAGTTTTCTCCTGTAATGTTTGATGAGGTTGGAGAACACATAGCAAGGGATTGTAGACTATTCCTCCATATTCCTCCGAATGTCCCCAGATTCTTCCAGTCCTTTGTCCTCGCTTGTGGACTCTCTTCTTCACCCCATAGGTTTTCAATGTGGGTCAGGGGACTAGGATTGGCCATTGCAAAACCCTGATTCTGTGGTCAGTGCACCTTTTTTGTGAAGTATGCTTTGGATCATGGTGCTGCTGGAAGGTCCAACCCACTTTTAGCCTTCTTGCAGCGGCAGGCAGATTCTGGTGTAAAACGTGCTTGTATTTGATGGAGTATGTGATGCATTGTATCCTAACAAGGTTTCTAGAGTCTTTGGAGGAATAAACAGCCCCACAACATCACAGATCCACCACCAAACTTCACAGTGGGGACAAGGCTCTTTTCTGCACAACTATGCCTCTTATTACGCCAAAACCATCTTTGGTATTTACTGCCAAAAACCTACATTTTTTCTTGTCTGACTATAGCACCCGGTTCCAATCTAAATTCCGGTAACATTTAGCAAACTCCAGGTGCTTACATTTGTGGTAAGCCTTCTAAATAGCTTGTTGGGATAGAGTTGTCATCTAACTGTACTTTTGGAGACTTGGTGACCCCAGGATGCAACCAACTCTGCAATTATCCAACTGTGATCCTTGGCTGAAAGTTTTGCCTCTTGAGCCACTCACTGTAGTTTGCCCTCACTAGGCAAACTACACCTGCATCCTCTTCCAGGAGAGTTCATCATAGCTCCAGTTGCTTTAAACTTCTTAATTATTACCCTAATGCTGGAAATAGGTACTTTCATATATGAAGCTATTTTTCTACAGCCATTGCCTGATTTAACAACCTTTCAGTCAACAACCTTTTGTCTAATTTAATTTGTGTGTTCTCTGATCTTCCCCATGTTGATGGATGATTAATGGTTTTTGGTCTGTATGTCACTTCATAATTATACCTCAGTGAATCAGGAAGTCGAGAATGACCACATATTAGTTCATAAAGGCTCAGACGTTTTTTGAGAAAATAAACTTTTTTAATGAAATTTTTTATTTTTCATACTTTTTCTAAATTAGGAATATTTCTACAGTATAGCTGACAGAAACATATTTAAAAAACCTGGAAACTACATTGCATCGCCATCAGTCAAACTATAACCTTTAGTAGAAAAAAATCAGAAAAATTACAACCTCAACATGACCGTGCCTTTCTTTTTCTTAAAAATTTGGTGACCAACACTGGCTGTACATATCCAATTCCCACCCTAATTTGGACCGTCCAATTATCTGCAACCGCAGCCGCGTTCATGCACGAACCCTGCTGCCAATTCGGGAGAGTGTAGACATCCGCGGTTCTACTCCGGAACATGTGGTGTCACCAGCTGCTTATTTTCACACCACAGACTACAGCCGAGCTCACACAGAGCGGAGTTGGAGGAAGACCTTTCATGTGCGGCTTTCGCATGGAGTCCTCGGCCACCCGATTGACCAGTGCGGTTCGCGAGATAGTAAGTAAATGTAAACCCCTAACCGACTGAACCCTCCCGTACCCTGGGCGATGCAATCGGCAATTGTGCGTGGCCCTTTGGAGCTAACGTAACTGACCACAGACGGTACTGGCACGGTCTGGATTTGATCCGAGACCATGGGGCTCACCCATGCCCCTTAACCAATTGAGCCACCCAGAAGTCCAGAAGAATACAGTACCTTAGGAGGGTAAGACCCAAACACTCCCTCCCAGTTACTCCCTTCACTGGCTGTTAAGAGATTCAGCCGCACGCTGCTGAGCACATGTGTATTGTGTATACCAGACTATTTATCAAAATATACTTTTTACTATCTCTTTCTCTGCCCCATGCACATTACATGAAGACAGTTTGTTCTTACGGTCCTAGTACAAGCACATAGAAAGCACACACTAGAGAGAGTTTGTACATTGCACATTTGGTTACAATTCACAGTGTTTGTATCTGTGTCTGTATCTGTTCAACCAGCGTGTGTATCTGTGACGTACAGCGGACGTTGTTAGCAGAATCTGTATCTGTTCAACCAACGTGTGTATCTGTGGCATACGGCGGAAGTTGTTAGCAGAATGTACATTGGCATTGCAATTGTTGTGCTTTCAAAGCACCAAACTCATATTTTACAAACAACTCATTTTTGGTTAAATTGAATTTTTGCTGAAGTACATTTTAATTAAGTAGTACCTGTCTGAGCTACTCTAGTACTAGCTCTAGCCGCACAAGGCACTGTAGGCAGCTCTGTCTAATCTATACCAGCCTCAACTGTTTCATCTTCTGAATCCATAAGTGGGATCTCATAGGAGCTTTTTCCCAAAAAGGACACAGCATAATAAGAAAAATAAGTGATAGGAAAAAATACTTTTATAGAATTCTCCTAATATACAAAAAACCTGTCAAACTGTCATCTTAAAGTTCATTTTGTGGAGTTTCTGATATTATTTCAGTTTTAGTGTATGTTTTCAGTTGGCCAAGTTTTTGTGGGCTAAAAAGGATATTTTGGAGACTTACAAACGTTTCTCACCACCTGCCGGCTTTACAAGGGGTGGTGTAGGGGCATTCCAGCTTGATGGAACCTACATCACACACACAAAAACTGACTGGGCCACTCTAAACAGTACACTAAAACTGAAATCATATCAAAACGCCCTTTAGTTGGGCCCACATGCAGTTGACAAGTTAGGCATGTATTTTGTTTTATTTATTTTTTGTCATTGGAAAGTATGCCTCGTTTTTGTTGAATGCTTTTTTGTGTATAAATAAATCACAAGTGCTTTTCAGTAGTAACATGTTTCATGGCTTGAGTTCATGGCATTTCCATGAAAAAAGAGAAAATCATTCAAATATCATTGGTCAACATAGGGTAGAAAATATATCTCTATACTATGCATTCTCAAATAGGTTCAGATATACCCCAAGTCCATACACATATCTCTAATACTGAGCACCAACCGTACCAAAACAGTACTGCAAAAAATGTGTTATGCATGTCCTGGCTCCGATCCTCAACACCCGCACAATGTCATGGCTGGACCAACTCAGCTATGGACGTTCTGCTTTTTACGTTGTGCCAGTGTAGAGTTTGAGTGAGGTTGTTCCTAATTCCTACAACTGTTCTAATTTTCTGGTTAAGATGAGGCCCCCACAGTGTTGAGGATCAACAGTGAAAGTCAGGACAGAGCATGTGCAAACAGATGGAGGGAGGATGAGGTACAAATAGATGCCATGTCAAGTTCTTACACATTACCACATATTTCACCAATAACATTTGTTGTTCTCAATGTGAATGTGTTTTGTTCATCAGGTACCCAGCCCACATGCATGGAAACATTTGGAGTACAATACAACATTCAATTCCGTGAATAATGTTTTACGTTTTTAATGGGCGAATATTTGCTTATTAAGATGTTTTTGGACTATTTTAAAAATATATTTTTGAGTGTGGAAATTTCTTGGATTTTCACCAAAATCATGATTTATTTCTTTCAATCAGAAGAGAATGAGAGCACAATCCATATCTCAATTTGAAAATCCGAAAGAAAAGCGGTAGTTAATTTGGTGTAAGTGATTTTAACATAAACACGTTTCACTTAACTGCTTGCTTCCGTCCCTTTAGCGTGTCTGATGAATGGCCTGTTATTTGTCAAATGCTTCATCTCACAAGATTTTTTTTTCTTCTTCCCCTGCAAATAAACAACTTTCCTTGCAGCCATGGAGCCGTGGGGCTGGAGTCTGCATAGCAGCATAGCAGCTTACACTGATAGGAGTTTAAGCTTTCATCTATGTGTGCTTATGTGAAATCATGATTTTACACACGCACGCACGCACACACGCACGCACACACACACACACACACGCACACACCACACAGTTATTACACTTGAGTTAGTGTGTGTTTAAAAATACGTTTTTGTGTATGGTGTAGAAATGTCCAGATCCATCCTATCATCCCTTTATCTTGCTTTTTTAAATTATTTTTTGATCATACTAATGCTCTGAAATCCATTTCAGAAAAAGTACCACTGTAACATAACATCCAGGATTTTAACCCACAACCAGTCATCAAATACATAACTTTTTCCATGAAATGGCATATTTGAATCACACCACAAGGACTACATTTACCAGCTGCTTAAAATTGATTCAGTTACATGCAGTCTTCCGGCCTTTTAATTTTAGAGCAGTATAACTGGCTTATCGGTCAAAACCCCCCAGTGCTAAGTCTGAGCGCAGGTCCCCTGATTGTCAAGTGCATCCAGGGAGGCATTCATTCTCACTGCTGAGGAGATGTAATGTCATGAATTGAAACAACGTTTTTCTTCCATTCGCACACGATATCATAAGATTGGCAGCACTGAAATTAACAGTAATATGGTAGAAGGACAGAATTAAAAAAAAAAAAATTATAATTATTAATATTCTTATAATTATTTAAACTTAAATTGGTCAGAGTTAAATGCAAAGCACTACAGAATAGTCTCCCCACCGACAGTCTCACAGCTGTGTGCACACTGCTTTATAGCAAAATGCGCTGTTAATCAATGTACAATCAGCGCAACAGAAATTCAACAACTAACGGAGGATCTACTGGTTGATCACTCTGTTCATTTTATATTACAATGATATAGATAGAATTCTGTACCACTAGGCATTGATGAACATATTTTTTGTTTTACTTGCAATAAGGAAATTATGTTTTGGGAAGTCGACTTGCACATGATAGTTGTAGGCCTTTGGAATGATTTCAAATGTTTAATGTCTTTTGTTGTACAGCAACGGGCATAGTTCACTTCACATCAGCAGAATAATCAGTATAAAACTGTGGGGACTTTGTGATGCATTCTAGAGCAGTAACCCAAGTGTAAGTATCAGTGATCCCCCTGAATAACTGGAGGGAAAAAAAACAACTGGGACATCCCTGGGTAGTTTCAGTTCAGCCTGAACAGTGCTGATGTAATGAAACCGCAATCCTTTCCCGTACACTGTCGGCACAGTAGGGCAGCTATTTATTTTCTTAAGAAACTCACACGACATTTTTTAATGATGTGTCAGAAAACTGGCAATAAAATTTTGAATAAGCCCATTGGGAGATGAATACACATTGATTGCCCATGCAAGATGTTCATAAATAATAATAGACACATTCAGTTGCTATCGAATTTGCATGTTGCAGAATATACTCATAATAAAAAATAACTATATTTGATTAAAATAGTTATTGGATTATATCTATGGATTCAGAAAATCAGATAATTGTTTCAGAAACTCGGCTAACATGAATACAAGTGACGTTGCACACTGTGTGTATTTGTCATTTGTATTTCAGTTTTAGAAAAACTTTGGCTAATTTATGCTGGTGAAATTCATGTAATGTGATTCGATTGTTATTTCTGTGATATGATGTGTAGCCTACCCCCAGCAATGTACGACAATGAATGTGCAAATTCATTTCAGCAGACAAATATTACTGCCTATAAGCCATCCGAAGTTTTTAGTTTGTGAACGATATTCATTGCAAGTTCCTGTGCTTGGTTGTAGTCCAATCATAACATACACGCTGGTGTTTTGTTTGTCTTTCAATGAATCTGTAAGTGACACTTGTCAAAATCACAGCATATTCCAGCATATATGCATCAATGCATGATATGAGCACTTTAATAGAATTTATGCAGAAGCAAGAAAACCGGATTCCTTTTTACGCGAATCGTTTCATGTATTTCCGTCAGTCATTCTTCTCTAGAAATACAGTAGAAGAAGGTGAATATGCTATGTTGGATTTTGCAGTGGGAGCAGTCTTTACTGTTGGCTAATTATGATGCCTGTTTTACTCTGTGCACAGATAGCGGGATGCGAAGTTTTCTGTGAGTGCAACGATGACAACGGAGATGGCTGTCTTCAAAAATCATGGGCCACTGAACTCTGTGAGATCTGTCAGCACTCCCTCCATGCGGCGCACCACGCAGACTGATCGCGCGCGCGCGCCCACACACACACACACACACACCACGGATGAGTGTGCACACATCACCTAGGACGAAATATTCTGTCATTTGCTTCATTATTTAAACTTCACTCTCATGTGAAAGCAGAAAAGTATTTATAATAAATAAAGCATACGTCCCAAGACACTCAAGATGTGACCCGTAGAATAGGCCTATCTGTTTTATTCAAATGCTGTTACATGTATGTCAGACACATATTTATTGTATGCAAAAACAATAAAGATTGCTCTTGTTTTCTTTCCTAAAGGTTGTTTGGGGTGTGAAAATGCGGCTATATTTAAGCTATAGCCTACCGTGTTTCTTTGTGGCGTAGTTTAAATGAGTCCAATAGGACAACATCACTGTCAGATGATTTTACGCTGAGCATTTTACTGTGTAGAGGTGTTTAGCCTACATCTTCATTAATTAGACTAGTGAATGCGATTTGTCTAAATGATTTTCATGTACGTGAAAATACGAGTTAACTTATTACAGTGTAGTGCTATATGTCATGTTTATCAAATCGGAATTGGGCTGTTGGGCATACTGTTCTCCGGATCCGCAATTATGGAAAGATAATCAAAAGTGGCTAAGTCTCTAAACCGGTTTTAATTTTAAAATGTTACATATGTTTTGCCGTGGCAGCCAAAAAGTGAATCAAAGGAAAAGGTCCGTTTCTTGTAACGCGGTTTTGCTGTTAGCATTTTTAAACCTGCAGAACTTGGGGAAAAATCAATTTTTTAAAATAGATACTGATTATAAAATATGTTTTTTTATTAGCCCAGAGGAGAACATTCCAAAAGGCTGATTTATGAATTATTTTTTTCATTGATGTATGTACAGCATGTTTTAAATTATGTTTATTGTTTGTTCTGGTCAAATATCAAATCAGACTTTGTGACTACGTGACATGAGTTAGAAAATTGTAATGATATAGTTAAATATAATTGAACGTTTAATTATATTTTAGACCAGTTTATTTCCGATAGTAGCCTACTTTAATTATGAAAGCAACAGTATTTTTTGAATGACTGAATTCGTGTAAATTTGGAGAAAATGTGTAGGTCCTTGTGTTTTGTTGTTAGAGATCATATATAATTAAGGCCTATCATGATATGGTTTTATATAAGTGATGTACATTTGGTTGTTCATGAAGGTACAGTCAGTGGCACAGCTCTTAAACTAGCTCAAATAATGTGAAAATAATACACGTTGAGAGACGAGTGAAACTAAAATAGGTTATTGTATTATTTCAGACCTTTAATTCCCTGCGCACCTTTGAAGGGGTCTTTTAAAAGCACACGAGTGTACGGCCCCTGAAAGATGTAGAGTAATTAGGGAGAGAAGCTTACTTAACCTTTTTTGCTTTTCTTCATAATTAGTAGCCTGGAGCAATACTGTTACTTCATCCTAACAAAAACAATGTTTATTAAGAACAGTCTGAGATATACATGTTATGAATAATTCCATTCATTAATTTGCCGACATCTCCATTTGCAGACATTGGAAATCACAGTGATTAATTTATGACCCTCCAAAGAATTTCCTCATGGTCGCCTGTTGATTGCAGTGTTTTGAGTTTATTTATTAGCCGTTTCTCAGAAATATAAACGGTGTATGATTCCACCAACACGGAAATACAATGACAGCCAGATTAAACAATGTTAAGGAGTACATATCGTATTACAACTCTTGAAATACAGGCACGACGTTGAGCATGGTAGTAGGGATAATCATCGCATCAACAGAATAAATGAATAGTATAATTATTATTGGGAGATTCGCAATGAATCCGATGATAAAGTGTTATTGATAATTAATCATTTTGTGATAACCTCAAAGTTAACCACTTTGTATTTAGCTACGTCTCTATGTTTGCTACATTACACACAAAACACCGAGCTTTAGTCTGATGTTGTACTTGTAACAACAACCATTCATGTTTGTGCTTACGTGGTGTACAGACCAGTTGTTTAAAATTTTGTGATCTGTGTTCCAAAACGGAAAAAATAGGGAAAAAAGTTGCCTCTGGCGTTGAGTGGGTCCCCGTTCTCCAATAGAAATAAGTTAAGAAAGGGAAAGAGCAGGGTGTCTGTCTCGCTGCCAGAGAGATTTAAGGACTTGTGATTAATTACACCGGAGCGAAAGAGCTGTCAGCTCTTTGTTTCCATTAAATTAGAGGCTCCTGAGACTGACGCACTCATTCAGGTGAGAGCTCCACGCGTATACAAGGAACGCGCACCTTCTTCTGAACTAACGCGCCTGGTTTATAAAGCTTTCTGGACTTGGCACTGGATTACTTTCATACTGTCAGCATTCCTGAAGCTATACGAAAACTTCTGTTTGCGGAAAATTGAATATCTTCAATGTAACTTCGTAAGAACCCCTTTGAGGAAGCTGAAAGGTACGCTTTATGTTGGTTTTATGACAATAGTTCCGTTACAAATATTTAATGGTATTTTAGCTAATATTGAGTCCAGCACACCACCGGTCGCTTGCTGTAGCCTACCAGGATAATTCAGGTTTATTGCCTTACATAACGGGAAGTGAAACTTATAGGCTAGTTGTACCTACAGAAATAAATGGGCCTGTCTAAAATATTTGGAACTGGATAGTAGCAATTGTTTTCTATTCAAATAGTAGTATGGAAACGGTAAGTAAACTGAATCATTTACTGGGTTTGAATGTTCGAAATTCATGTGATGTAGGCTAGTATCATGCTAAATAGGTTGATAAGATTTAGATTACTGCATCATGTGCTGAGTGCTATACTTTGATTTCAGTGAAAGAAAACATAAGCTCCGCTGATTTGCGTGGATGCTCATTTAAACCTGAAACTTTTATTTTGTAGGGTGTAACAAGCTGATAGCTATAGCAAGACATAATTAACAATACTATACATATACCTTTACAAATAAAGATAGTTTAATTGTAAACTAAACTAAAAGGTAGTTTAAATGTAGCCTAACTTTTATTGTTTTTTAATAACAATAAATAAGGAACGCAATGAAAAATTAATTTGGCTATATATGGCCCAGGAAAGGGTAAATATAAATTGAAAACAAAACTAGTAAAGTATTTTACTACAGTATGAATGACCTATTAAAGTACTGCCTGAAGGATTGTCTGGTTTTATTACGTTGCAATGCAGGTTTGCTTTAAGTTCTCCATATGGTTGGAAGACAGACGTTCCACATGGATAGTGGAAATGGTACCGTGACAATAATGGATCAGAGTCCTGCGTCCAGCCCGCGCTCCAGTCCCAGTCCAGATATGGTGTCCTCGGACAGGCGGCATACGGAGGCCTTGTCTCGCTCCAGGGTGGTCCAGACCAACAGCCTTGGAAACAGAGGACGTCCGGCTGCAGCCAATGCAGCAAGAGAGAGGAGTCGAGTACAGACGTTACGACATGCGTTCTTGGAGCTACAGAGAACACTGCCGTCAGTTCCACCAGATACCAAATTATCCAAGCTCGACGTCTTAATATTGGCCACAACTTACATTGCCCATCTGACAAGAACCCTTCAGGAGGAAGGGATGGAAGAGGGTGAGAGTACGAGACAAACCGAAGTGTTACATTCCCTCAAAGGCGATGGCTATCTGCACCCGGTTAAAGTAAGTTTGCGAGATCTTTAAAAAAGTTAATTGGACAAAAAGCATATCTTATAGTGACATTAAACGTTTATTTGATCTATCACCTTTATAAGCCCATCAGATATATATAAATCTGTATCTTGCATCCTAAAGGGAGTTAGATTAAATATAAGCCTTATGTTTAATTATTATGTTATTGTTATTATTGCGCAAGCTATTTGCCATGCATAGGTAGGCCTATGCTGGTAGTGCAATTTACAGATCTTTGGAATAAACGATTAAGATTTTAAAAAAAATAAAACGTGGACTGCGTTCATAGCTATTTTAACACAAATAATAGCCTATTCCAAAACATAAGCCTGGAAATTGTTTAAAATAGCAGGCTATGAATTAACATTTTAAGCAATGCTACACAAAAATGTTACGTGATATAAAGCTGGACAGAAATGTTACTGAGTCACAAGATATGAATCAGGACTTCGTACCGTGTTAGTCCTAGAACATAACGATTAAATAAGATAAATGACATGGTCACGAATAGTCACTAAATAATGACTTAATCCATCGGTATTTAATGCAACACAGTATTGATCTGTATACTCTTACAATGTTACTTATTTGGATAACAAGACGGAATTTTGTGTCCCTTATGTTTTTTCCCGTCAATAGCTCAATACAAACTGTTACACGCTTAATTTAAAGACAAATAACATAACTCAGAAATGGATTTCTTTTATTTTCTTCCAGAAATGGCCAATGCGATCCAGGTTGTACGTCGGGGCTACCGGACAGTTTCTGAATAATTCAGGGAAGGCTGATAACTCGAACCCAGGCCAATCGTCGTCGACAACCCAGACATAAAACTGTGAACATGGCTTTTCCCCTGTCCTTTGTTTTAATTCACCAAAAGACTGTAAGAGAGGTTTCTAGAATTGGGCTGCTTTGTACATAGTTATTGCAGCCTACCAGACAGCCTTTCACAACCTCAAGGGTGTCTTTGATATATGGCCTTTCTTTCAGTATATCTTATGTATATACGTGTAAGATAATTATGTTATCTTCTATGTTTTAAGATAAACACAATCAACCTGGGAAGTCACAGCATTGTTTAAACGAGTTAACAATAGGTTATGACAACAATGTGTACAGTAGAATAAACTCTTTAATATATTTGGCCATATTGTATATAGTACATTAAAAGTAATAATAAATAAAATGTGCGTCTGTATTTTCTTCCCTCAAGCTGGTGGTTTGTTTCTGCTCTTAAGTTTGCAGTTCTGTACTTGTTATAGATACAAGAGTTTCAAGAATTCCGTATGTTGAGGTAATGAGCTTTCATGCTTGACTTCTTGGCTATGCACTTTCAGTTAAAACATTTGCACTAAATGCATGTGTGAATAACTTAACATTTGTCATGTGAAGTGGTCTGTCAGAATCTCAACAATAGTGGTGGAAGCCTCTTCATTTCTCCCATTTCTTCATGTGAATAGTTGTAAATACACGTGTATGTGTAGATAATGAACTGCAAAACGAAAGGAACATGTGAAACTACACAGTCCTTTTCAAGAAATATTTTAAAAGACTTGACCAATGAATCAATGACATAGAAGATGTATTTTAAACCCATTCACTGTTTGTTTTGGCGGCTCAGAAAAAAACATAAATAAACAAATCATAGAACGCATCATTTCTGAATTCATCTTATACATTCTTTGTTGACGATACAGAATGTGTAATCATATTTACATATATGTAGGAATGTACTTTCCTGTGAAAGGCAATAATGCCAGCATATTGTTTTCATACTGTACATCAGAGAAAAGACCTTGATTACCTCACATGTACAGCTATGCTGTAGCATTTTTCTGTTACTTAAAAAAAAAAAGTAATAGGCTAATGAAAATGCCATTGATTTATCCTTTCAAATACATTTGAAACAAAACATTGTTTTGGATTTTACTAGTCCACGTATATTTAGTAAATCAAGCCTTTGCAAAGAAATGATACTAGGAAAAACTTTACTTGTATTACTTATCCTTTCAGAATAAGTAGAATACATGTAAATGTGATAATGCAATGCAGTTTTCAAGTGACCACTGGAACATAAAATAAATAGGTGACTGATTTAACATTTTAATTTTTTAAAAGCATTAATAAATTATCTTACTTCTTAAATTAGATTCATTATGCTTTATAAATTACATAAAACTTATGTCTAAAGAATGTTGGTAAGCATCATCTTGCTAACCAAACTATCTTGATTTTTGTATAAGTTATATAATCAGTTTCTGTGACTGTAACATCTGTGGAAATGCTATGTAAATCTGCACTTTTTTTTTTACTAATGTAGTGTAATTTTCTCACACAAGCTTGTATTACTGAAAAAATAAAACAGAATACATTTACATTTATTAATTTAGCAGACATTCCTCTCCACAAAGACGTATAGGACTGTGCATTGATTAAGAGCAGCACAAATGGTCGCTGTATGGAACATTTCTGTAATAAACAGTCATGCTCGGGTTGATATGCAATAGCCAACGTGATGAATAACACAAAATGTGTCTATGTGAAAAGATAATAAGATAATAAGCAATTATACTGTTCCAACAACTGCATGGAGAGACAATCAGAATACCTGAATACATTGTTTCATAAACAAAGAGTGAATTTCACTGAAAAATAATTAGCTAACTGGTTTCAGATCTGTTCATGTTCTTGAAATAAAAGATACAGGGTAGTTTAAAAAGGCGTGTAATGTTTTCTGCTGTTTGTCTGGCGGGCATAAGATCAGTTCTGTGATCCACCCTGATTATTGCACTATGCGGCGCTCTCACGGACAGACGTGCTCTGCGCATGTCTCCGAAAGAAACCGGAAAGAGGAAGCCCTACAAATTGAAGCGAAAATTGATTCGTGGTCCTTTTTTACGCAGCTATAGAGCTGGGTATGACATGTGGCGGCAGAACTGTGATCAGCACGGCAGCATTCTACCAGTTTATTTCGAACTGTTGCTCTTTTGCACGAACAGGTAAAATGCTTGATTAGATATCTAGCATATATTCGTTTTATGACATTTTCACTGGTATAGGTAAGCAGTTACCTATACCAGTAGCTAACCAACTAGCTACATGTTGCCGTTGAAATTCAGTTAACAACTTAGCTGAAGCTATTTGGAGTTCTGAAGTAGCCTAACGTAACGTTAATTGTTCCACATAACGTTAGATCCATGAATTGTGCAGTGATTGTGTTTGGCAGGTTATTTTATTAGCCTGCTACGTCTTCTGATTCGTTCTGCACCGATTGCTTTACGCCCTACACGTGCTGTAAAGATCAGTGAGTGATCTCGACTTTACTAACTGTTTAGCTAGCAAAGTTATCTAGTTTGTGCGTAAGGTTGGCTGAATTGCCAATTCTTAGTCGGTGAACAGCAATATCGGTTGACCGTATTTAAATAGTTTAGAATAATATCTGTCTAAACCTTATTGGGTTAATTGTACTGGATATGTATTTTTAATTTCGCACGTGGCGTAACGACGTTAGTTAACTGCGCTAGATGGCCGCTACCGCCTATCGGTTCACCCATGTAACGTTGCACTAGCTTAGGCAGCCATTTTTTTTGCAGGCACTGCGCAAACGTGTATCGTCTGACTTTGTACCCTCTTCCTAAGTATTGCGTTCCGCTAAACAATCAATATTAATACTGACTCTTAGTATAGCTAAGATTAGTATATGCAGTTATAAGAGTATTAATATGTATGTTGTAGTGTAAGCGTTGTTCCACATTGTAAAGCCAGAAATGAAATCTCAGTTCGCAAACGTACAGCAATTTTTGGTGTCAAGACTGCATGGCCATCTTAACTACCTATTGTGTATAAATGTAAAGAAAAAAACATCTGACTTATTAATTTCACTAGTTGAGTACGTCCTTTGTTTGTTGAAACGTCTCGTCTTCGAAAAATAATCCAAGTTTTAATATTTTGGGAATCCTTGGTAAGCGGTCTGTACAAACGGCTGAGTTGGGAATTTCGAGTCTTCTATTGCTGTTATAAAATCACTGGAAACTGACATTTCCTGTATGGTAATTCGTTACAACGTTAGGGAAAACCAAAAAAACTTATGATGAATTGAGCAAAGGGTTTTAAATGTCCCAACAGTATTGTCATAAATCATGCTGGCAGCTGCTTGTCCCAGTTCGTGATAAATTACTCCTTTGCCATTTGGGCCACTGTGGTTATAAGTGTCCACTGGCCCTGGCCAGGCCTGACATGCCCCACGTGGCCAGTGGTTTGGGAATCAGCCCTGCTGGGCCTTTGGAGGAGAAACTCTGACTCTGGGGCTCTGAGGTACGCCGGTCTTGGTAAAGGTCCTGACCTTGATTTGAGCCAGCCTTAGTAATTCTGCCCCAGTGCGGCTGGGGACTCCTGCTTCCAAGCTGTGCTACACATGCCCTTTGACCCCCAGTTCATCAGTCATCTTTTTTGAATGAGAGTTGGACATGCATTGGCTATTCCTTCAGTACTGCTCATGGGAGCCTGATAAAAAATCAATACTGCCACACTAGATGCACAATTAGTGATGCTGGCAAACGTATTCTTTTTTGGTGTCGCTTGGGATCAAGTCGGCTGCATTCCCCCCTGTCCAGTGCAAGTTCTCTGGTGTTTATTTAAATTGATATTTGGCACACAACCTACGGCTAATATGATGTTATTAGTAAAGTGTCCCGAGTTTAGGTATAATTCAATTTAATAGTTCTATGAAAAAGAGGTTAGTTTCACCTCTCCCCCAGTTTTGTCTGATAATGTCCTTTATTTGTGTAGTGGCAATGTGCTGTACGAACTGTGTGTGTGTGTATATATATATATATATATAGTTTTTGAATGTGTCCAGTGAGGTTTAAATGACATGCTTGTAAAGGTGAGTTTGTCCACCACTGGATGTATTGCATGCTCTTGTTTGTATTGCAGGTGGAATTGTGGTGTCATATTTTTGCCGTTTACCCATCAGACGGGACTGGGGTGTTGACTGACTATCTGAGTCTCCAGTAACAATGCCTTTGCACTTGAAGTTTTAACTGAGTTTGCACTATCAATTGGGTATCTGACTTTTGTTTTTAAATGTAGATATGATGAACCAGGTGCATTTGAAGAGTTTCAGGGTCTACCAGAGTGCCTCAAGTCTAGCTCGTCATGGTGAGTTTCCTTTTTTCTTTGCTGCTAATATTGAATTTTAACCTCGGTAAAATATATATTTTTGCCATTTACACGTCAGACCACAAGCGGTGCTGACGGTGACCGTATGAGTCATAATTGGACTTAATTCAGCTGTGCATCACTGCTTATTTGTAGCCTTTGGCTTGTTAATCTGCAAAGCCAACCTGCTGTGGTTTCTCCCCATCAGGTATGGAACCAGATTGATGATGCTGCCTGAGAATTTCAGAGTATGAAAGCTGCTCCAAGGTGTCACGGTAAGATCCGAGCGAAAGATGGCTGCCGAAGTATGTTTCATGAAGAAGTTGGGTCAGTGTGATGCTGCTGGAACTGTGATGATGTCATACTTTTGCCGTTTACCCATCTGACTAAACCGGGGTGCTGATACTGTGACTATCTGAGTATAATCTGGCTGTAACACCATCTTTGGCAGTATCAGTTACTTGTTATCGGGCGTCTAACGATTGTTCTTCTTGCAGATGTGATGAATTGCGGTGCCCATAGATGTCTGAAGTGGCTTAAAATGGTGAGTTTGTCTGCATACTAATGTTGATGAGGAAGCTCCCCTGCTTAGTGGTGCTGCTGGAACTATGATGATGTCTAAGTTTTTGCCGTTTACCCATCTGACCAGACTGGGGTGCTGATACTGTGACTATCTGAGTCTCCAGCAAATTCACCCACTCAATATTTCAAGACTTGTGGGCACAGAAAATGGAGGCAGACTTCAGGTAGAATTTATATATGCAGTTGTTGGCCGGGCGATTGGGTCAAGAGATGAGGGCTCTGGCTACTGGGGCTGAGCTATGAGGGGAGCTGTCTGAATCGGTACCCTTCTGTACTATTGGGTAGGCTTGTTGAGTAGACGGGATGAGAAAGTAAAGTAGGCAACATTTTCTCTAAATATAGTACACAAACAGTTTGGTTGCATAAATGATGTGAAGCTTCAATTAAGAGGCGCAGCTTCGCTGACGTTTTCCTCCAATAACAAAAACGCGTGACATGGCCGCGCAAGGGTGGGACATCTTGCGACACTTCCACAGAACAGTTGGAAAATAGTATTGAGGATATTTTTTTTGCGTACTGCACGTCGCTGCTAAACTGCCCATAAAACGGCACATCTGCCTGGACACGGGACCCAGTAGATGGGGCTCTGATTCGGACACAGCCAGGGTCTAACTAACTTCTCTCCCTCTCAGGAATGAATGGACCGTGAGAACAGGCAGATGATGGTGACGGACCCATCTGGTGAGTGGACCAAACGCACTACCTTAGCTGCAAGTATGGTGGTGATTAAGTAGTCAAAAGCACTGGTTCATCAGTGATGTAGCTAGACCTGTGATGATGTCATGTTTTTGCCGTTTACCCATCAGACCGAATTGGGGTGCTGATACTGTGACCATCTGAGTCTCTGGCTGTAACACCATCTTTGGCAGTACTTGTTACTGGCATTTGACTATTGGGCGTCTAATGATTGCTTTTCTTGCAGACATGATGAATCGGGGTGCCCATAGAAGTACAGGATGTAGAGATGTCATAAGTGGCTTAAAATGGTGAGTTTCTTTCTCTGCATACTAATATTAACATGGAACCTCCCCTGCTCAGTGGTGCTGCTGGGACTGTGATGATGCCACATTTGCCGTTTACCCATCTGACCAGATTGGGGTGCTGATACTGTGACTATCTGAGCTTCCAGCATGTTTTTCATGAACTAGTCTTCATCCTGGAAGAGGCTAGGATACTTGTTTTTGTTTTTATGCCCACTGTTTTAATGTACTGCATAACTAATCTATATGCCTTTTGTTTCACAGAAGCAAGAGTTGATGAGCATATGAAATGGAAGTTCCTGCCACCAGAATATGAAACCATCAAATGTGGATAATTTGAATTTTATTTTGGCTTTTTAAAAATGAATGTAATAAAATATAAGTTCTTGAAGTCTTTGGTTCTTGGTCCTCAGCTGTTTCCCTTGGTTAGTCTTACTGCCTTTGAAAAAATACAGTAGGTCCTAAAACCATAAAGGTTCTCATTTTATATTAATCAATTTGGAGCTAAAGTGTTCAGATGAGCAGTGATACATTTAGACGGTGATATACTTTTTGTATGGGTTCTGTATTCCAGCACATTGGATTTGAAATTGAACGAATATAAGGTTAAAGTGCACTGTTTGCATTAATTTAAGGATATTTCCGTCCACATCCAGTGATCCATATAGGAATTGCAGCTGTTTATATACCCCCCATTTTAAGAGACCAAAATTTCACATTAACAATCTTAAAGTAGTCCTATTTAGTTCAGGCAATCCTTTGCATTTGGTGATTGCCTGAAATCTGCAACCCATAGACATGACCAGACTGGGTATCTTCTCTGGTGATGTTCTGCCTGGCCTGTACTGCCGCCATCTTAAGTTCCTGTTTGGGATTTTTGCCTTCAGTCTTGATCTCTGAAAGTAAAATGCATGTTCAATTGGATTCAGGATGATCTGGTGATTGACTTGGCCAGGCAGGGGCATTCTTTGCCATGAAAAAGTCTGGTTGCAATAATTTAGTGTGTTTGGGGTCATTGGGCTTCATTCACCAACCATTCTATTAACAAATTTTCTCAAGACTAAAATGTTTTTATGAACATTCTGGCATTCAATGTTTTCTTGGAATTTTTTCCTTTGGTAGAACAGAAGCTCAGAACGCAAACATCTGTTAATCCCAAAATGTTTGTAAAAGCGTTTTAAAGAAAGTTAAATTTGTAGAGCGATTTGTGAATGAGGCCCGTTGTCCCGCTGCAAGGTGAAGCACTTGTTTGCTATTGCAGAGTTCAACAGTGTCTGAACTGTTGATTCTCCCATCCCATGAAGGCCTGCATTACTGACATTGACACTTCATTGGTCCTCATGTTGACAGAAAAAGGCAACAGTCTCCAAATGCAAGTTCCACACCTAGAATCAACTCAAACTTTTGTTAGCTTTCTTGTGCATGAACTAATGATGCAAGAACACACAGCTGGGCAACTAATCCAATTACCTTTGGTCCCCCAAAATGGAGGGACTATGTAGAAAAAAGGGCTGCAATTAAAGTTGACGGTCTGCACTTTAACCTCACGTTCATCGTTTCATTTAAAATCCAATGTTCTGAAGTAGAGAGCCAAAACAACAATTGTGTCACTGTCCCAATACCTAGGAGCGCACTATGTACTAAGAACTCACCAAGGGCATGGTCTTTACAAAGCAGACTGAATGAATGGGATGTCCAAGCACACGCATTTGTCCCTTTAGCCAGACACCCCGGGTTCCTTCAGTACTCTTGACATGCATGATGA
This sequence comes from Ilyophis sp. 1 JC-2022, assembly GCA_022702515.1. NCBI lineage: Eukaryota > Metazoa > Chordata > Actinopteri > Anguilliformes > Synaphobranchidae > Ilyophis > Ilyophis sp. 1 JC-2022. The sequence continues at coordinate 116,862,117 of CM040403.1, forward strand.
ACTGGTCTCTAGGGCCCTTTTCCTTAAGGCAACCTCTGAGGCTGCACTCAGCAAAGGCCAGAGAGTTGTGCACAGGGAATTTTACCCAAGCTCATCCATCCTTGTTTAGTTGAAGTGCCTCAACAGCCTGCTTTTATTTGGGATGCCACTGCTTGTTCTCCATTCACCTGTGGTGGCCTTGAAGTCCATAATTGTGTTTTTATGATGCTGATTGAAATCTGCTCTGTTTACAGTACATTTACATGGAGTAAAATCACCACTGTATTTATTGGGTAAGAACTGCTTTAGAGCCGGTACATTGTGTACACTGGTGGCTCCAGGAAGTGGTAATGAAAAGCAGATTTTACTGATCTTTCTGGAAAGGTACAGATGTTTGACATCGATAGGAATAATGGCGTTTTCTGTATGTACAGGGAATAGTTCTTAGAAAATACATTTCTCCCATTTCATCAAAATTAAACATTTCAGTTTTCCTCAGTAACTAGGCCATTTTATCATGGCTGTTCTGCTTGTTACGGCGGTTGGCTACCTGCGCGGGGTGTTCTGCGGTGGTCTATTCCTCTGTGATGTAGCCCGCTGCCCCAGGTGCGTAGGCATACACAAACTGCAGAATCTGCTGGTGGAGCTGCTCTAAGGTCAGGTCTCTCCTGTGCAGAGAGTCCAGGTCGTGGAGGTCACAAGGAAACAGGGCATCGGGAGGGATAACGAGCGCTGAGGCACCTGTAATCCCCAGACAAACAGTCTGCCCGAGGCCGGGGGTAACAATGCCCCGCCCGCCAACTAGAATACAGCTCTGTGACTGGTTAAATGCAGACATTCAAATGGTGCCTCCACACTTACCAATACTGTATGCGACTGGCTATGCAACATTATGGGCCTGATTTACTAAGTCCTTTAGCATGTGCAAAACCAATAAAATGACCAATGATTGGCCATGGTATTTGTTTTGCACCAATCATCGGTTGTGTTATTAGTTTGCCGTGTGCTAAAAGATTTTGCACATGCTAAAGGTTTTAGTAAATCCGGCCCTATGTGTCTAATCAGTCCATTGAAAACCGCTAAAACAAGTACTTTTCAGCAGAGTGACATATAGCATTTATTAAAGCTGAGGGTTTTGGATGTATGTAGCGCTAGGCTACATCTGGTACACATTCAGTAAGAAAGATTACCTGGAGTTAAAACTATAAGGAGAAAATGATATGTTTATTCCATATGTTGTGTGATAGTTGGCTGATGGGGGTACAGTAAAGATGAGTGAGTATGTGCAGCACTGGGACCTCAGACAGGAAGTGGGAGTGGCCACTCACCGTGCTTCAGGGTAATGGAGTTCTCACACAGTAGCACTGCCACCACCGCATCCTCCTCCAGCACCACCCTCCTCAGGCTCAGCTTGCTGTGAGCCTCAGCCAGGGAAATCCTTGCAAAAACAAGCAAGTAAATACGCTCAACATTCATCTCAATTAGGACCAACTCAGGCTTCTGAGAGAAACTATGTGCTGCAAACATAACTCAAAATTTAAGCCCTGTGACTTTTTGTTTGTTGGTATGCTGCAGTCACAGAAACAGTCCTGTTTATAAATGGAGACTGACACAATGCTGAAAAGATTTTCTAAATATTTGGCTGGCTCTATCTATCAAAAAGAATGTATTTTAAGCTTTACATTTATTAAAAGGTCGAATTTACAGTTCATGGATGTATGGATAGTGAAGGTGCTCCACCTTGTGGAGAAAAGTGGTACTACTGAGATTTAAAAGCTGTTGTACCGGTAAAAGAATGACAAAACAGTTGGTCAAAGTTTTGCTTTTGCAGTAAGAAGAGGTCTGATGGCTTACTTTTAGCTATGCTATCATATGCTTGGTCTCCAAGGTGACACTGCCCCATAAGACTAAGATTATTATGCAAATCTCCTTCATTCTATATGTATTTGGATACTGCTGTGCTGTGTCCTATATGCTGCACTTACAGGTGTTTGATAGAGGCCACAGACACTGAGGAGCCCTGTGTGGAGTCAGAGCGTACCCTGCGGCTGGCCAGGTAGTACCCGTGAATCAGCTTCTCTGCCTCTGGGCTCAGGTCCACCTGTAGGCCCCGTGCGTGAGCCAAGAACTTAGGGTGAGAGAACAGAAAAAAAAAACTATTTAATTAGGAGTCTGCTGTCATAACCGTCTAATGTGTGTAGTGCAAATAACCCAATATAACTCGTAAAATATCAATGTGTAGATAAGCAAAGCTGATGAGGAACACACACAGAACTGTAGAGTACTGCACAGGGAAAATAATATATATTTTAGTCATATTTTTGTAATGAGATAGACCAGCACACAGCCTGTGATTTACACCCAATGCCTCTGTTGTGTACCTCCTGATAGTCCCGTGTGGTAAACTGCATGCAGGCAGGGTACAGGGGCTCCCCAGGGCTAACAGCCAGCCTCAGGGTGTGAGCCACCAGGGGCAGCAGAGAGCGATCCCTGCCCGTCTCCCGACACTGGATCAACAGGCTAAAGGCCTCTGCAATCTGGGCAGGAAGTGATCCCATTTCCTACGGGGAGAAGGTGAAAGACCAGGGCTTTCTGTTCCAGTACGGCACACTTTCCCTTACTATGAGCTGCTTTCACAATTCCAGGAGATTACTGCTTTTCGTCAAGTCTCTTTTCACAAAGACCAGAGGGGAAATGAAATCAAAGCCATTGTCTTTTTTTTTTTCAGCCGTAATGAAAGGCAAAACCGATAAGGTCTGCGCGCGAACAATGAAGAGCTTCCTTGGGGGCAGAATAAGCTGCTTCCACATCCTGCCTGACATTAAAATCCTAAATAAAGGTAGTTGTCAGGGGGGTGGTTGATTACTGAGAGCACGTTGTCAGTGGTTCATTTCTGACAAACTGCTCCAGTAATACAGGCAGCACTGCTTCAGTATCGCAGCAATCACGAGCAAATTACGTGTTCCCTGGAAACCCCCCTGTGTGTTGGAAAATACGCATGAGTCATATCAATACGATCTGCGGGATTTCTAACAATATCCCCAGCAGTTAATAGTATGAGTGTGTGAACTCACCGCTAAGCCCAGAACGAAGCTGTCGTTATTGAGGGCCCTCTTCGTCCCAGTGGCCATGTCGCAGAGACCCCAGAAGTTGCACTGGATGGGAAAGGAGAGCTGCTGGTCCACGTCCTCTCCGTACTTCTTCCCTGGGATGAACAGGGTCGCGGCCCTGGTCTCCAGAACTGGGAGAGCGGGAGTGCGAGGGTGAGCGGAGAGCAAGGTGCATGGGGGGGGGCGGGGCATGGGGAGGCGCCGTTTTGGCAGAGCGCGCATGGCTATGCGCTGTACCTGACTGTAGCGCCTCCATCTTGTCCTTCCTGTAGGAGGCCAGGTCCCCCAGCAGGCAGACGCCCCCGCTGGCCAGCAGGGCAGAGCCTGCATGCACGTTGGCGGCGCCCGTCCCGTGCTCGTCTCTGGACAGGGACGCAAACAGCTCCCCCGTCACCTGGTGCCGTATCCCCCGACCCGCCAGTCCCAGGCTATAGGTCATTAGCCTTACAGACAGACAGATAGGGCAATGAGGTCCCAAAATACCTTTAGATCTTCTTATCTCAATTCCTAATCCAGTTCCTAATCCATGTTTAACTTTTCCCCCAATGTGGAATGTGCTGTCACTTTTCTAGCCCCAATCTCTGCATTGCCTTCCATTAATTCAGGAGGGTAGAAACTAGAACAAGGGTCCTGCTAGCCACAGTTTCATGTGCACTCTGCAGTGCAATAGCTGAGCTATGTGCTGGAAGACTACACCTCATACACAGCTGCCACAAGCAGACTGCAAATTCCTGATCGGCCAGCGTCACTCTCGAGTGATGTGGTGTGGGGAAACCCCACTGGCAGAAATACTGTGGCCAGCTGTGTGTTACACAGTGGTTCTCCCTGCCACAGTCAGCACTGGCACAGACAGTCAGAACTGCATTTTAGACTGTGGAGTGTGTCCCTACATCAGTGGTTCCCAACCCTGCCCCTGGAGATATACCGTCCTGTGGGTTTTCATTTCAACCCAATTTGGCACACCTGATTCCACTAATTAGCAGCTCAATGAGATCTCTAGATGTTTAATGAGGTGTGTGTTGTTATGGTTGGAGTGAAAACATACAGGACGGTAGATTTTGGAACCACTGACCCTCACGAAAACAGCTTGAAAACAGCTCAGTGGATGAGCACCTTTCTATTATGAGAGTGTCGTTGGTCAGGGCCAAAACGTCCAGGTAGTTCAGCGAGTCTGGGTCATCCCCACTGGTCTGGACCAGGCTCAGCAAGAGGGCCAGCCTCAGGGTGCTATACAGGCCCGGCGGAACCAGGGGAGACCCGAAAGTGTTGGCCAGGATGGCGGAGAACCTCCAGGGAGAGCAGTTAGAGGCTGCCAGCAAAGCTTGGAGGTTACTGCTGACCGAGCTGGGGTCTGAGTGAGGGTGCAAGAGAAGCGCATAAACAACACTAAAATAACACCATCACCACTCGTACGAGGGAGGTGCTGAGTATTATCCCAAAGCTACAAACTTGAGAGAAGATTTACATTCTGGTGTCCAAGGCTCGACAGTGTTGGCCTCCACGCTCCAGGTGATATTTGGCCACTGGTGTACATGCGCTGGAATCCCCACCACCCTGTACAGCCTGCCCATTCTCATGCAGTTACACAGCTCATCTAAACGTACAGAAATCAAGCAATAACATTCATTGCCTGCTTGTTCATAGCTGATTGTTCAAGATATGTCCAAGGCACCTAAACCGGTGCCAAGAGCACTGCAGAACACTCCTCAGAATAAAGGTCTCAGTGTTTCTGTGACTTTTCTAATGAATGTTCCTTACGTTTATTAACATATATACTTAGTAACTGGAGCCAAATATGTCAAATTCCTTTCTGAGGCTAGGTCAACAGAATATGCTAATGCTCGCACTGAGAAACGTTCGTCTCTCAAGAGCAAGGGCTGGACTATGTTATTGAAAGGGACAGGAACAATTAATATTTCACTAGGGGAACTGTGCAGGCTGTCTGCTCAAGAGTTTTCTGTTTATTTGAACTCAGTCAGTTCGTTTTTTGTGCTTCATAATGAGTTGTGTAAAATTTTAAAGAAAAAACATTTTACCTATTTTAAAGAAAAATATGACCTTCTTCAGTAAACCTCTAAATTAAAATGTGATTAAAAAAAAAACTAAAAAACTAAATCACGATTAATAACAAAGATAAAATTGGCTTTATAATGTTGGGAGGGTATACGGGAAGAGTACACTGTATAAATAAAGTCACTGGAAGGGTAATGACTAATGCTCCTGGGAGGGTATATCGAGAGTATGTGGAGTGCTAAGTGCTAAAGCAGGCTTACCTCTGAGGAACAAGGTCACAGACTGGTACCTGAAGGAGCAGGGAGGGTGAACACTGAGGACATCCAGTGCTTGGGCTGGGACCATCTCCACCAGCTGCTTGTCTGTTTAAAAACCACAGCATGGGTGTCACATCAATCCTGACCCAACTACACAAGCTCCACCCTGCTGTGTGATGTTTCCCCGGTACTCTGTTCACACCTAGTTTATGATTATGATTGTTTCTCTGGTAGAACATGCATGTACAGTGACACCCATAAACCTGCTGTTTTAAAACTCAGATAAACCGCGGTATAGGGCAATTAGAATTCTGACAGATAGCCACCCAGTAACCTGTACTCACTAGTTTAATGTGAGCTTTCTTGACTTGAGCTTTCTGAGGTTCTGTGGAAGTGCATTGGTCATGTTTTAAAAAAAAAAAAAAAACCTTTCATCCCTCCTCATTTTCACACATTCAGCAGAAGGTGAGGTGTCGCACTCGGGACGTCCTTCATTGACCCTGGACAGGTTGCGCGCGGCTCTCACCCCCCAGCACTCTGAACTTGACGTCCTCTTTGAGGGGGGAGGAGCAGAGAGCGCAAGTGAAGCCGCCCCTCACGGTGACGGACTCCGTGGCTCCAGGGGCGTGCACCCTGATGTGGTGGAACCCTGCGGAGAGACAGGAGCCCTGCTGTGGAGCGCTCATGACCGGAGCCTCGTAACTTCAATATGGTGCATCGCGGCGTGGATTTAGCCCCTTCATGCAGCAGATCAAACCAATACCTTAAATAGATCTATACAATACATGATACTAAAAAGCATTTCTCAGATGCTGACTACAGCAATATAGTATGACATTGATACTGAAATGGCAAGGTAATTGGGCGCAGGGAATGAAAAAGTTGAAACGGTTGGACACCTTTGTAATGGCTTGCCTCCTGGCTGAAGCAGTGCTATCTCTGTTCAGAGTGGAGTGTTTATTGCCACAAGGTGATCCACAGAAACACATTGCAATAAGAGTAATTGCTGGTGGCGATATGGGACCACACCGGGGCCCTATAGATCACGTTGAATCACTACGAAGCTATATAAATAAGTAGCTTAATCAGACAGGTGGGGGGGGGGGGTTGTCGTTGAGGTACCTCTGGAAAAGGGGCAGTTGTCGTCCGTGCAGAGGAACCTAGCCCCCTGAGTGTACTTGGTGACGGGCGTCATGGCGATTGTGAGGCCCTCCATGGCGACGGGCCGCATGGGGCCATACCCACGTGGGAACTTGCAGAGGTCCAAGAAATACTCAGGAAATGGTGGCAAGTGCGTCAGCTTCAATACGACATTCACCTCCAGTCAGAAGGGGAAAGACTGGGGTTGAGGGTGGGTTTTCTGAACATTTTTTGTTGTGCAATGCAACATAAACAGATTAGCCTAATGCACTGCAGTAACATTCAAAAGAAAGGTATGTGATTACAGTCTTACTCTTTGTACTTTCTTACGTGGCATCAGAGCTGCTATATGCTCATTATACGTTCAAATCTCCCCTCACATTACAAATATGGCAAAAATATTCATTACACAGTCAAAAGTTCTGATCAAGGCTACCTGGTTTTCCGTGTGTATCTTTTCAATGAGGGATAATGTCTTGATTGACAGAAAGCACACCTTAAAGAAAAAAGTGCTTAGATCCATGATTAAATGGCCAATAATGTATAAGCTATTTGACATTATCTGAACTTACAGCTTGAAAGAGGGCTGTGGCTTTGGATGGATCATGCAGTAAGCAGTCCGCCAGCCTAGCATCCAAGTCAATCAGATCAATGGGATTCACGCGTATACAGAAACGATACACTGCCTCACTCTGTGGAGAATCTGTAGGAATAGGTGACTGTTAGAATCATTTAAAAAATCAACATATCACCAAAGAGGATATTCTCTATTTACCTGGCACAACATACATAAAGTAAAATCCAGCTAAATACCTTCTCGTGGTGTTTTAATCCTGTTGTGCGTTTATGTACAAACCCCGTTTATGCCATCAAGGGTCTGCGGAATAAAATGAGCCTCAAACCATCACTCTGCTGCACGCAGTAAATATGTAGATCACTTGAAGGGTTGTTACTCCTGACTTATTTTTCCATAGAGTTCAATAGGAAAATTAGTCAGGGGAAACTACCCTGAAAGTGATCAATCCATATCTACTGCATACCTGGCAGCAGTGTGATGGTTTGAGGCTTGTTTGATACCTCAGACTCTTGATGACGTACAGCCATTTAGCCAATACATACAATCCATACTATCCCCGTGTAATTTACAGCTTAATCTAGTCCCACCCCCCAGTTACCATAGAGATCCATTCAAATGCAGAAAGGTTATCGCTTCTAAGATACCTTAAAATAAGATATCAAGAGTCTTTTGATATCCTTTTATACCCAGTCATGATAACATCACCTGGTTAGGCGTTTTTTGAACTTCCCAGTCTTTTATTTTTTTTTGCCCCTGTCCCAAACTTTTTGGAACGTGTTGCAGGCATGAAATTCGGAATTAGTGTATATTTACAAAAATCAATAATGTTGATCAGGTATTAATTATATTTTCTTTGTACTGTTTTCGATTATATACTGTATATGTAAAAGAGAATGTACAAATCACTGCTTTCTGCTCTTATGTGCATTTTACATACTGTACCAACTTTTTTGGAATTGGGGTTTGTAAATGATGCATTAGCTTGATGTGAAACCGCTTTGGAACGTTTTTTTCTGAAGTATCTACCCTAGGCCTACCCCTTTTTAGGAGGCCCTGATGGTCCCAAACTGTATAAATATGTAGGCTACTGCATTATCAATGCTTTTATTTGTACCAGGTGTAGCCTAAATTGTGTTTTTTTTTTAATGAAATGAGAGGGACCTGAAAGCAGCTAGACATTGGGCTACATGAAGGTATCATCTGAGAGCAAGGCATAACACAAAAACTTATTATGTAGGCGGCCCACCTTCATTTTGTGGTGCACTTTGCGTTTGATGGTAAGGCTAGGTAATATAAATAAAATATTATTATATAATTAACATAATAGGCAACTAGAAGGCAAGATTAATCCAGATTAAATCATGGCAAAAAGCTTGAGCCTCCTGGCCAAGGTAGGCTATTTCTGATGGTCGTTAACATTTTCTTGGGTAAAACTATTCAGAATCAAATTGCCTAGCCCTAGAGGTTTATGTAGGAATCAGAATAGAAATTCAACTGATAACCATTTGCGAAGAAGTGTGAGGCTCAGGTTACGGTTACAGATTTTCAACTCCCTCAAAAAAATAAATAAAGGAGTAGCTGCATTAGACACGTTCCGTTCGTTGCTAACGTTAGCAAGCAGATACGGGAGACACCGTTCAGCTACCAAGATAACCTACAAATGCTACTAGGCCTGTTGAGCTTATGGGTTTCAGCGGAACCTCACCGTTATAAAGTTTGCAGTCTTCCACAAACTGAAGAAGCCCCCCACTTCGGTCCAAATAAGAAACAATCGCCTCCTTCATTTCCAGGATGTCCGCCATATTTCGCGCGCAAAATCACATTTTTAAGCACGTTCTTTCATATCTGCGAGCTAGTTCCTGCCCACTTTAAAAAGAGACTGCTCGCGTGGCTATATTTTGCCATTTGTAAATAAAAGTTATTTGTAATAAGAATTCAACATCGTGGTAATGACTGTAGCTACCTAGATATGCACTTTATGAAAAATAATACAAATTATAAATAGGCTAAAATTAACACACTCTTGCAAAAGAAGGAAAAATTCCAGTTGTTTTTATTTAAATTGTAGGCTACTGTACATTGAAAGAGTAGCCTTCTAACACACCTTGTGAACATATATCCACAGCTCTATCGGGCCAATGCCATGTAAACGAATTACTGGCATACATTTCAAAATCATTTAATAGCCTAGATCCTGCACTGTTAGATGTCAGATGTAGGTTAGTTACAGCAATAAGCAAGAAATCAAACTAGGAAACACCGGACGACTTCTACTGGTAACATGGTAAACAAATGAGGGGGTGAGCATACATTCATGTTTAAAAGGAATTACAATTGTAAGAAAAGCCATGACTTCTTACTAACGACTTGCTGATTTGTGACCCAAAATTAAATCTAAAAATTGTAGCCTAATCTTACTTAAGACTTGATCATACTTATGTAACAGTTCTGTCCACCCAAAACACTATATACAAATATACAGCTTTACAGAAACCTTTTGTTCTTACTAAATATAGCATCAAACACTATTTGATGTTAGGCACATTATGGCAAACAAGTTACCTCTTTGGTGGAGAAAAAATAAATTTGTTTATGCGATATATTTTCACATTAATTTGTTATATCAATATATATTTTAATTTTGTACTCAAAAATTATCTTCATTGTAGCCTACTGAATTAAAATATAAGCACTGACTATAAGGCATAAGTGAGTCATCTACAATACAAATTTGGTTGAACATGTTAATATCTTGATCAAATATATATACATATTTTAAATATAATCTGTTACATAAATACCATAATATTAAAAAATGATATCCTGACACAGCCAGCTGCCCATACCATTTAGAGGTGTTACCTGATTACAAAGGCTTTGGCCATCTGTTGAGAAGAATGAATGTAGAAAAGGAATTTTTCCCTTTTTTGTCAAAAGACTTAACATTACAAAAGACCCCTTCAAGCTACAGCACTGAGTTAAGGGGAGGGAGAGAGAGAGAGAGAGAGATAGAGAGAGAGGGAGCGAGAGAAGGGGTGGGCAAAGAGCAGCAGCTGAGGACATTAGGCTCCTTTACATGAAGGCGTCATCTGAGGGCGGGGCATAAGAGAAGCCCAAGAAGGCATCATCAGCTTCCATGACACTGGCATTGACAATGGAATGTTCATTGGAGTAGCAGACTGAGTTTGGAACGGTTTCCTCTGTGAATTCTGGATCAAAGTTTCCAATGTCATACTGAGAATTCTGTAAAGGGAGAAATAAATAAAATATAATAAGAACAACTTCAAATGCAAATCAGTACATCTGATTTCATTACTCTACTTCGGGAGCTTTTATTAATAAATAGAACTATGCCAAACGTGAAGTTTTGGCATTCAGACAAATACTGCATTCGACACAATCGCAGTACATGCTTGCTGTCAAATACGAAATGACACAGATGTGAGATTCAGGTTTATCCAACCAAATCAAATTATTTAGTCTAATCCAAGAAAAGCTAAATTATTTGTAACAATTTTAAATACTGTAATTAAAAATAAGTGCTACATTATTCTACACAATTACATTACATACTACATTTCATCAGTTAGCAGATGCTAATGATGGTTTTTTTCAGGTTAAGTAGCTTGATCAGGGGTACAACATCAGTTCCACAGGTGGGAAACTAACCTACAACCTTTGAGTTACAAACCCAGTTCCCTAACCATTATGCTACACTGCCACCATTGGGTATCTATGGCCCCATAAAATCAACTGTATGGGGCCACGTACATATGCACCAATATGTTCCACTAGCTGAATGACAACTTGCTATGGAGAGCCGAAAGCTGTTCAAGTTAAATGAGAAATATTTGTATGTCAATTGATTTGAAACCAGACACTGTCACACATTCTTATACAGTCTTAAATTAAATATACATACCACATTTGGATTGAATGGGGGTGGAATCTTTTTCTGTTCTAGGTCTTCCCAGTTGATGGAGGAAAAGAAACTGTGACTGCTGATCTCGATCTGAAAATAAAAGAGGAAAACTAATTGAGAAAAAATAGATACCTAACAAAAGGCAGATTGTGAAAACCATGGCAAACGAGAAGCATTTAAAAAACAGACACTTCCAGAATGGAATTATAATTTTAATCAAATATCGTTTAAAACAATATAAATAAAATATCCTACCGATCCTTTGCAGCAAATAAAACAGAACATGTTGTATTTGCTGCAAAATGTTTTAAATCCCACAGAGCAGCAGAGTGCAGCCACTTGTACAAGATTTAGCTTTCAGGTAAATAAGAAAATCATTGGTGAAAGCTAGACGTGGAAAGTTCAAGTTCAGAAAGTAGAAGTGCTCCCCAGTATTTTGTTCCAATCACTTGGATTTGCTAATTAGCACAATTTTTCAGCCATGAAGTAGAAGTAATTAGTGAAATCAGCTGGCTGAGTTAATGGGTGGAAAAAACACATGGCAGGACTTTTCATTTCTGACCCCTAAACTTGCACCACCTGCACAGGGCTGCCCAGCTAAAGCTTTAAGCCTCTAAATTACTCACAATATCCTAAGTGGGAGGGGAAGCCAAATTGGTTCAATATATACAACTTATAAATGAATTACTGCAAGACTGGAACACATCTCTTGAATACACTATGGCCCTGGGGATAATCAGGCTTGAGAAGCCCTGAAGTAGATCACCATGGTGCCATTGTACAGACATGTACCTACCACTAGATGGAGCCTGTCAGGTCAAACACACAGAGTTAAACTCACAAAGTCCTCTCTGGAGCCTAGCCTCTTGGTCCGGTCCTTCTCCAGAAGAGCCTGCAGGATGGACCAGGCACTGCCGGACGCCCCGGGCCGCATAAGCAGCGCCTTGTGAAGGATGTTGTCATACATCTCGTGGGTGTCCCTGCTGTAGAACGGAGGCTACAAGAGAAACAATCCCATTTAAAAGAACAAAGGCAAGTTGAAGATGACTTCCCACTGTGCAGCAACTTTTCACTTCCAAACATGTGCCAAAATGTTTTATGAGAAGCAGCTTACTGTCACTCTCATTGCTCATTGAACATGCGCGTTCCAGCAGGCTAACGGGGATTTCAATACAGACTAGAGGGTAGAGGCTTCCGTTCAGCATTTTTCACACGTGTGAAGCCGTATTAGCAGCGAGCAGTCACTTACCAGGCCAAAGAGCATCTCGTAAAGGACAGAGCCCAGGCACCACCAGTCCACAGTGTTGTCATACGGCTGCTTCCTCAGGACCTCTGGGGCTAGATACTGAGCACAGAACACAAGTACACACATTACTGCAGGTCAGACTACCCCGAACGGGAACAAATGACTGGGAATTGGAGTTCGCGCAAGTATGTGAAATTTTGCAGGTGATCAGAAAAACTAACATTCACATCTTATTCATTTCATATATTGGCGTATACTGTACTGAATCTGTCAAACAGCTATTGCATTTATTTATACACTGTAATTAGAGTAACCTCATTTGGAACAACCACTAATTTTGTGACCGGGATTTTTTGAAAAAGCAGGAAATGCACAACATGGCTAAGTATTTAATTTTTGGAGAGAAGATGTACTGTACCTCTGGTGTCCCACAGAAGGTGGTTGTGGTATCAGCTTGGGAGACACCCTCTTTACACAGTCCAAAGTCAGTTAAGACTACATGTCCCTTTAAAAAACGCACACAGACAGCGTTAGACAGTGGCGTTTTGCAGACAAGCGGCCCATTATCTTCAATTTTCAAGAATCCTTTGTTGCAGTGGAATGCCAGCCTGTGTGTACCCTGCTCACGGTTTCCTCACAATCTCCACCAGACTCATCAGCATACACGTCATCAAAAGTGTTACACTCAATCTAATAACAGCAGTTCCCTTCCACAAATAAAATAGAAATAATTGTCCATTCCCTTTTTTTAAGTGGAGAAAATTTTATTTAATAGACAATGCATTTTTCTCCATGTTTACTCACAATTTGAGCTTTGAGCTAGCTGCGCTACTCTAGAATGGAAGTAACCCCTAATAACTACTCTTGTTATTATTGTTCATACTTTCTGAGCGTGTAAATCACCCGTTTAAATGGTTGGGTATTTGAATCAGTTTTATGCAGTATTTTGAATCATTACATTCCCTAGAACAGGGGTGGCCAATTCCAGGCCTCGCGGGCCGGTGTGTATGCAGGTTCTTTTTCATAATATGAGCTCGATGTCTCGCTATGGGATGTGACCCTCCGCAGCCCTGACAGAAGTACCTATCTCAAATAACCAATCCTGATTGGTCAGAGAAGCGTGTCCCTCCGCTGCGTGATGTAGTCCCCCCCACTACAAATACCGCAGCAGGAGGACACGCCCGCCATTCTAAAAATTCTTCTCACCTAGAAGCATTATCTCACACCGAGCCTAGTTAGTTTAACTGTCCACAGACGGAATTATTTATTAGCTTCTGTCGACGGACGCTAACTCAGCTCACTATATTCGCCGAGGTTTTGCACGCCAGCTCCCCTCGACGTTTCCTGCTAACACACCAGTTAGCCTCCTGCTTTTAACACTCCAGTTATCAGCCTCTCGCTTCTAACACGCCAGTTATTAAGCACCTGCTTCTAACACACCAGTTAGCTAGCTATCTGCTCCTAACACACCAGTTAGCTAGCTACCTGCTCCTAACACACCAGTTAGCTAGCACTTACTGTAAAAGACACCCGCGCACCAGCCGGTGTTTTTTGCCCCCATGGCGTCCGCTGCTCCTCATGCCAGAGGAGACTCCCGGCCCTGCCCCTGTGGTGCCCGGATTTCGGGGAAGGATACGCACCCCGTGTGTGTGAGTTGTCTCGGGACTGACCACGCCAGGCTGTCCCTATCCGTCCCCGGTTCGTGTGTGCATTGCAAAATGTTCACGACGAAAAGCTTGAGACGCCGCCTGGCTCGCCAAGCCAGCCTGTCCGACCAGGACCCGCTTCTGACCGCCGCTGCCCCGGTAGCCGCTGACGAAGAGGAGCCCATGGTAGAGGAGGTACAGGAGGTGCACACCGACTGGGCCGCCCTGTCTGTGATGTCCCCGGTTCCTGCCTTTCCTTCCGACGATGTGTTAGAGCTGGAGTGTGTAGAGGATGACTCCGATGATCCCCCTCTCATTTCAGAGAGCGAGGATGAGGATGATGCCTTAATCACTCCGGTGCCGGCTGCAAAGCCGGGGCTGCTTTCCGGGGGCTCGGAGGACGGCGAGGACGCACGTCCCTCGTCCCCGGTTCCTGTGGTTCTGCTCGACACGTGCAAGCGTGCGGCAGCGAGCATGGGTATTCCCTGGCCCGCTCCGGTGACACAGCCCTCGCGCTCGCGCTACGAGGGCAGGCTATTAGCACCGGGCGGTAACACGGCCAAGCAGCTTCTTCCCGTCTTTCCTGACTTACTGCTCGAGCTCACCAAGATGTGGAGCGACAAGCCGTACAGCGGAAGGAACCAGATTCCGGGTGCCTCCGTCCTCGACACCGAGAACATGGAAGCCCTGGGTCTCCTCGTCATGCCCCCGGTCGAGTCCCCGGTTGCAGCGCATCTGTACCCGGGTGGCGCCATGGCTGGCTCAAGCAGACGTCCGTCCCTCCCCGCTAAATCGGAGCGTCTTCAGTCTGCTTTGACCGAGAGGGCGTACAAGCAAGCCGCGCTCTCGATGAGGGCTTTGAATGTGCTGTCGCTTCTCTCCGCTTACCAAGCCGACATTCTCCACGGTGCACCTAGCGCCGCGGTTTGGCGCGAGGCGGGAGTGATTACGGACCTGTGCCTTCATGTCCAGCGGGTGGCTGTGCTCGCCACGGGGAAAGCTATGGCTTCTCTCGTGGTCCAGGAACGAGCCAGGTGGCTCAATCTCGCCAGGCTGACTGACAGAGAGCGAGATGACATCCTGGACGCGCCCGTCATACCGGAGGGTATCTTCGGCTCAGCTCTGACCTCCATGCAGGAGAGAGCGGAGGCGAGGAAGAAAGACAACGAGGCGTTTGCGCTCTGCCTGCCGCGTAGAGCCCCCTCGCCGTCTCCCCCGCCCCGGGGAAAATCTTTCGCCCAGGCCGCTGCTCAATCTGCGCGATTTAAGGTCCCGAAGAGGCCGCAGCAGCAACCTTCCCCGGCCCGATCCCAGTCGCCTGCCCCTCGGGTTGGTTGGAAGGGTCCCCCCGGCGCTCAGCCCGCAGCCCCGCCGCCTCCACCGGCCGCTTCAGCTGCGCAGGGTAGGAGGAAGAAGAAGGCTACTTGACCGCCTCCGCCTTTTCTCCGGGTGACGCGCCCATCAGTTCCCCGTTCATGGGCTCCACCAAAGAGGTTTTTAAGTGCGCATCTCCAGTCGCTGATCTCCGCCCCAGGGCCAGACGAGACGAGGAGGGACATTGTCACCGGGCTGTTTGCCGTTGCACAGCCGTGTTCACATGTCCACAAGCACGCGCATACACACAATGTTCTGCCTTTGTTCAAAGAAATAAAGTTGGAAACAAAATGTGTAAAAAACACCGAAAACAAAGCAAGCACAAACAAAATGAATGCTTTGCACATAAGCAACATGTCCGCCGGGCATGCTGTCCCTCTGTTGCCGGCGATGGGCATCCCATTTCCGGCTACGGAGGAATTTACCCAGGCTGCTGCGCGAGTTCGCGCATGCGCAGTACGGCCCGAGGGACATTCTCTCGCTCTGCCACTGGAGGGAGCCATACCACCACTTATGAGCCCTCCCGTGTTGGCAGAGCCTCAGCCGATATTCTCCCCTTCACTGTGTTTCCACATTCAAAAGTGGAGAGAAATAGGGGCTCATCCGTGGGTATTACGCACGATAGAGCGGGGTTACCGGCTGCAGTTCAACACTGTGCCGCCTCGTTTTTCCGGCATAATACAGTCACGAGCACAGGGACGTTTAGCTGGCGTGCTAAAGGAGGAGATAATGTCTCTTTTAGACAAAAAAGCTATTCAAATCGTCTCTCCCGAGCAGAGTCAATCCGGGTATTATTCAAGATATTTTCTCGTCCCCAAACGGGGAGGGAGAGGAATTCGCCCTATCTTGGACCTCAGGGCTCTGAACTGTCACTTAAGGAAATACAAGTTCAGGATGCTGACACAGGCATCTCTGTTGCGTCTAATAAAACCAGGCGACTGGTTCACATCAGTGGATCTGAGGGACGCTTATTTCCATATAAAAGTGTACGCTGCCCACAGAAAGTATCTGAGGTTTGCGTTTCAGGGAGTGTGTTATCAGTACCGAGTGCTCCCGTTCGGACTTTCCCTCAGCCCGAGGGTGTTCGTGAAGTGTACGGACGCGGCGGTCGCCCCGCTACGGCGGGGGGGAATACGCCTGGCCACATATTTGGACGACTGGCTTCTCCTAGCGCGCTCGGAGCAGGAGGCCAGGTCGCACACGGAGTTTGTCACACGTCATCTGTCAGAGTTGGGCTTTGTGATAAACACGGAAAAGAGCAATCTCTCACCGGGTCGAGAAATAATCTTCCTCGGGTTACAGCTGCTATCAATGCCGTTCACTGCGCGCCTCTCGGAGGAGAGGGCGAACAGTTTCAAGGCATGTCTTGCTCCTTTTCAGAGACACTGTTACGTCCCATTCAGGGTGTGTCTGCGCCTGCTGGGCCTGATGGCCTCGGCTATACACGTAATACGCCTCGGTCGCCTCCACATGAGGGAGTTTCAGCGCTGGGTTGCTGCGCTCAGGCTTGACCCCGTGCGTCATGGCGCACGGAGGATTTTGGTGACGTCGGATTGCGTGTTGGCCCTACGTCACTGGCGGGCGCCCTCTTTTCTGACTCAGGGTGTGCCCCTGGGCACCGTCCTGTCCAGGAAAGTGGTCACTACGGATGCCAGCCTCCAGGGGTGGGGCGGCATTCACGAGGGCAGATCTGTGAGGGGCCGCTGGAGCCTGGGTCTCCAGCGACATCACATAAATTTTCTGGAGCTCTCGGCAGTGTTTCTCTCTCTGAAACATTTCCTCCCGTTCCTCAGGGGTCATCATGTCCTGGTGAGGACGGACAATACGACCACGGTGGCATACATAAATCACCAGGGGGGTTTGCACTCACGTCAATTACACATATTGGCACGCAAACTGATCCTGTGGAGCAGTGTGCGTCTCCTGTCATTGAGGGCAACGCATGTCCCGGGGACCCTGAACGTGGGGGCGGACCTCTTGTCCAGGGGTGCGCCCGTATACGGAGAATGGACTTTACACCCTCTCGTGGTGACTCAGATTTGGTCCATTTATGGCCGCGCCAAAGTGGACCTGTTTGCGTCGGAGGGGAACACCCAGTGTCAGCTGTTCTTCTCCCTACACAGTCGGGGGGCCCCCTTGGGGCTGGACGCTCTGGCGCACGACTGGCCTCACGAGCTGCTCTATGCGTTTCCCCCTCTGGCGCTGGTTCCTCCCACCCTGGTGAGGGTGAGGGAACACAGACACTCTCTTATCCTGATAGCTCCACACTGGCCGGCGATGCACTGGTTGGCGGAGATTTATCAGTTGCTGTGCGCCCGGCCTTGGCAGTTGCCAATACGCAGGGACCTGTTGTCACAGGGGGGGGGGACGGTGTTCCACCCACACCCGGACAGGTTACAACTGTGGGCGTGGCCCCTGAGTGGCTCTCTATGACCACTGCGGGCCTTCCTCCGAGTGTGATTAACACTATTCAGAATGCTCGGGCCCCCTCTACCAGGTCTTTGTACACTGGTAAGTGGGGGGTGTTTGAGCGGTGGTGCCATGATCGGAATCACACCCCTTTTCAGTGCTCTGTTCCGGTGGTCTTATCATTTCTTCAGAGCCTCATCGATGATGGCAGAGCCTTCTCGACAGTCAAAGTGTATCTGGCGGCCATTGCCGCCAGTCACGTGGGCTTTGGGGACAAAACAGTGAGTCAGCACCCTCTGGTGTGCCGCTTTATGAAGGGTGCCCGTAGACTGCTCCCAGTCTCCAGGCCGCTTATGCCCCCATGGGATCTGACGGTGGTTTTGGAGGGGCTTAAGGGTCCCCCCTTTGAGCCTTTACAGGGTGCTAGTTTGAAGCATTTGTCTCTTAAAACAATGTTGTTGCTGGCGCTCGCTTCCGCGAAGCGGGTCAGCGATATTCATGCACTCTCGGTGCATCCGTCATGCACTCAGTTTGCCCCAGGGGACGTAAGGGTGTCGCTGAGACCTAACCCAGCCTTTGTGCCTAAGGTGGTGGGTTCATGCTCCCCGATTACTCTCGCTGCGTTCACAGCTCCAGCTGCTGACCAGCGGGCTCATACATTGTGTCCGGTCCGGGCCATACGTTGTTATGTGGACAGGACTCAGTGCTTCCGACGGAGCGATCAGCTCTTTATTTCCTGGGCTAATCCCAGGAAAGGTCAGCCTGTTTCGAGGCAGCGCCTCTCACACTGGCTGGTGGAAGCTATAACTTTGGCCTACGCTAATGAGGGGTTGCGCCCGCCTGCGGGCCTGCGCGCTCACTCTACGCGGGGCATGGCTGCATCCTGGGCCTTGTTCAGGGGGGTGTCTATTCAGGACATTTGTGCGGCGGCGAGTTGGACTTCGCCTCTGACTTTTGTTCGATTCCGTGCGTTGCCAGCGCGGTCCTTCAGGCCTAGCATCTGGACATCTGGACCCTCCCATCGGTTGGTGGCTGTTCGATAAAGCTGTCTGGCAATTCGGGAGTAACCACATCCCATAGCGAGACATCGAGCTCATATTATGAAAAAGAACTTTAGGTTACTGTCGTAACCCCGGTTCTTTGAGTAATATGAGCGAGATGTCTCGCCAGACAACCCTTCTTGCTGGGCGGTGAGAAGGAATTTCGGGCTTTAGAATGGCGGGCGTGTCCTCCTGCTGCGGTATTTGTAGTGGGGGGGACTACATCACGCAGCGGAGGGACACGCTTCTCTGACCAATCAGGATTGGTTATTTGAGATAGGTACTTCTGTCAGGGCTGCGGAGGGTCACATCCCATAGCGAGACATCTCGCTCATATTACTCAAAGAACCGGGGTTACGACAGTAACCTAAAG
Organism: Ilyophis sp. 1 JC-2022; assembly: GCA_022702515.1. Lineage (NCBI taxonomy): Eukaryota > Metazoa > Chordata > Actinopteri > Anguilliformes > Synaphobranchidae > Ilyophis > Ilyophis sp. 1 JC-2022. The sequence continues at coordinate 116,881,203 of CM040403.1, forward strand.
TTTTTACTGCCACCAGTTACCACGGTTCAATCAGCTAATTAGTCATACACACAATCACCGATTCACTTGTAAATTACAGAACGATAAAATGCTACAATACACGCATTGACGCATACCGGCACAAGAACATTCATCAGCTGCTTTTCATATCGCGGATATGTAGATTAAAATATCAGATCGTGTAAACGATTGGGCTAATTAAATAATTGTTAACTGGCGGCAGCAAAAACCTGCATACACACCGGCCCGCGAGGCCTGGAATTGGCCACCCCTGCCCTAGAAAGTCCTGTACCTGCACAAAATCAGTGTCCCACCAGGATTCAAACTGCTGTGATATCAATATTATGAAAAGAGAAAGTGAATAATTAATTTACCTATTTTACTAACTAGTGCCATATTAAAATCCTGAGATCTGGGTCAAAACAGTGTACCTATAGACAAGAGTCTCAATAATGAAAACAATCAAAGATGACTCTACTATTGGACCAGTTAAGCCTTTGTTCAGTTGAACATTATCATTGGCTACATAATATTAAATACGAAACGCTGTTCTACTTACTTCGTAGTCGAGTAGAATATTTTCTGGTTTCAAATCCCTGATAAAAAACAAAATATCCCATTAAAAGCAAATACATTCTCCACCCTCATGCCTTTTAGGGGTGACAAAGGGTAGGACTGTTTTTTTTTTTGTGATCAATTTTTTATTTATTTATAATTTTTTCTTCACAAAACACAAACAAAACAAATACAGCATTTACATATAACGTTACAAACAATAACAAACATTCAAACCCCCCCTCCCTCCCCATAGGACCCATCAACCCATCCTTCCAACAACAAAAAATGAGAAACAGAAAATCAGCCCAATCAGCATAGCAAAAACAATATAGCCCCACACATTCTGAATAGGTCATCGAATTACCTCCATATCCTGTACAGCAGTTATAGATTCAATTACAGCTAATCATTCAGTGACCACACGCATAGCTTCAATAAATAAAGACCATAAGTTAATATTTTCCGCGTTAGCGCCATGCATGCGGGCCACTGACATCTCCATATTAGCTAGATCTACTACAGAGGATACCCATTGATGATATGGCAGTGTGTGTGGGGCCTTCCATCTCTGGGCTATCATTTTTTTAGCTGCTGTAAGGCCAACTAGCAGCCGACGCCTCTGCCTCATTGTCAGTTCAAGTTCAGTGAAATCATTTAATAATAAAGTCACGGGGGAACAAGGGACATCAACCCCCAACACTAATGACATCTTCCTTGCCACTATTTTCCAAAATAATAAAACCGCTGAGCATTCCCAGATCATATGAGTAAATGTGCCAGGAATTCCAAGAGGGCATAGTTCACAGTTGGGATTTTGGGATAGATTCATCAAAAATAATTTACGGGGAGTGCAGTATAGCCTATGTACATAATTATAATGAATCATTTGATGATTAGGGTTTCTAGATGACAGAAAAATATTCCCCCATACCATATTCCAATTAATTGTATTTGGTGAGATAGAGAGATCATGACACCAACGGATGTTAACTTGCAAGGGTTTTTCTGCAGCTTTGGTAATAAAGCAGTAAAGACAAGAGGCCAACCCCTTGGTGGATTTAGTTGTGCAAAGTTTGTGAATGGGGTGGGTCTCTAAATCTTGTCCCCAAGGGACCCCATATGCTCGTAAAGCACTACGAAGTTGTAAATAAAAAAAGAAAGAAGTGCCAGGTAGGTTATAGTGAGACTGAAGGTCCTGGAACGTCCGCAGCCTAGTATTATCATCACATATATCAGAGAGGGTATTGATCCCTTTATCCCTCCATTGGGGAAAGGAAATCGGGCGCCCCCCCATAAGGACTGCATAGTTATTAAATAATGGTAAATGGGGATGAGATTCCAGGTGTATATTGGCATGTGATTCTACAGTTCTCCATGTGGCAATAAGATGTGTAATTATGGGGCCATATCTAGATTTACAGGTTTTAAGAGGAATGTTGGAATAAATTAAGTCTTGGAGTCTGTATGGGCTAACCAACGCCTCTTCTATTGCACGCCAGGCCACCTGGGAATCTGGGTTAAGCCATGTATGAAGAGCTCGTAATGTATACGACCAAAAATAAAATTTAAAATTTGGAATACCTAGGCCGCCGGAGCTTTTTTGTCTCTGCAAGGTCGACATTTTTAAACGTGGACGTTTCCCTTTCCAGACATATTTAGTTATTATTTTGTGCAACTTATCCCAGTGACCAATAGGAGGTGAAATAGGGAGCATGGAACTGTAAAAATTAATGCGTGGTAGTATATTCATTTTAATAATAGAGACCCGAGCTTGAAAAGAATCTAAGATGGATGACCAACGTTCCAGATCTAACTCCACCTGTTTAAAGATTGAATCAAAGTTGTTTGTGATGGTGGTTTGTAAGGAAGGGTAAATGTCTAAGCCAAGGTATTTGAATTTGTGGACCACCGGAATATTTGTATGAAGTGAAGCAGTTGTCATAGCTTGGTTCAAGGGAAGCAAAGCGGATTTGGCCCAATTGATTTTGTATCCAGATATATTGCCAAACTGATCAAAAATAGACAAAAGATGAGAGGTTGATTGTACAGCATCACCTAGAAAAAGTAATATGTCATCAGCGTATAAAGAAATGTAATGGTCGGTATTATGTACTGAAATTGGAGTATGTGGTGATTGACGCACTGCTTGGGCTAAGGGTTCTAAGGATATTGCAAATAGCAGAGGAGAAAGAACACAGCCCTGTCTGGAGCTTCTGGAGACTGGAAATTGAGAAGAACAAAGATTACCGGTCATCACCATTGCAGTCGGGGAAGAGTATAATGTTTGAATCATATTTATAAACTTAACTCCAAACCCCATGCGTCGCAGGACTGTCCACAGATAATGCCATTCCAGGCGATCAAAGGCTTTCTCCGCATCTAAAGAAAGTACGGCACATGGGGTTTGGCTAACAGAAGCTGCATCTATAATATGTAGAAGTCTACGGATGTTATCTGATAATAGGCGAGATTTTATAAAACCAGTTTGATCAGGGTCAATGAGCTGAGTCATAAAAGGCACCAGACGAAGAGCCAACACCTTTGCGTATAATTTCACATCAGCATTCAGGAGAGAAAGAGGACGGTAATTAGCACACTCACTAGGGTCTTTGCCCTTTTTAAGAAGTAACGTAATAGTGGCAGTATTTACATCTCTTGAGAAAGAACCAGTTTGTGTGGAGTGTTGGATCATATTTAAGATCAAATTGCCAAGTTGAGGCCAAAATGTTAATAAAAATTCCGGGGGAATCCCATCAAATCCTGGTGATTTGCCTTTGTTCATGCACCGCAATGCTGCTTCCAATTCATCTAACGTGATAGGTTTCTCCAGGGACAGAGCATCGAAGGGCGACAGTTTCGGGAGATGTAAATTATTTAAAAAAAGATCTGATTTGTTAAGATCGTGTGCAACTTCAGAACAATATAGATTGGAGTAAAAAGTGCGAAAGGTAGAGTTAATTTGTACCGGATCGACTACTAAGTCTCCTTGTGGTGTTTTGATGGATGAGATGTTCGCAAAATTCTCACTGGCCCGGAGGCTCATAGCTAATGATCGACTTGGACGTGAACCTTCAAAGTATTGATTCTGTCGTGTGCGATGTATAAGAAACTCTGCCCGCTGCCTAAGCAAAGAATTCAACTCTGTTCTGATAGTGTTCCGTTGGAGTAACATATCTGGAGTAACATTGGAATGCATAACATGCTCAAGACCTAATAGATTTTGTTCAAGTTCTTGTATCCTGCGGTAACGAATTTTATGTAGATTAGACGCAAATGAGGTGCAGTTACTCCTAATAAAACCTTTCACCGCATCCCATAATATACGGGGATCGTCCACAGAATATTCATTAAATATGATAAATTCGGCTAGCGCGGGCTGGAATTGGCTAATAAAATCATCATTTTGTAGTAAAGCAGTGTTGAAGCGCCAACGGGGTGCACGATTCCTTTGTGCCGTCAGTGTAGCCCTACAAATTACAGCCTTATGGTCTGACAGAGTGAGAGGTGTCATAACTATCCGAACCCTTTCAAAAAGATCTTTAGAAACAAAAATAAAGTCAATTCTAGAAAAAGAATTATGTCTTCCCGAAAAGAAAGAAAAATCTCTAGCCGACGGATTAATTACTCGCCATAAATCAACCACTGCAATATCCTCAGCCCATTTCTTTAAAGCTACAGACGCTAACCTCTGGTCTCTCCCCTCTGCTGTGGCCGTCCTATCCACTGAATGATCCCAAACAGCATTGAAATCGGCACCAATAATTAAACGGAATTCCAGGAGATCCAGCATCATTTGGGTTAGTTGTGCATAAAAATTAGCATCAAATATATTTGGAGCGTAAATGGATACAAAAGCAATTTTTTTATTGGCGATAGTGGTTTTGATGAATGTTATTCTACCCTCTGAGTCTCCCCCTGTGCCTAGATTGGTAAATTGAAGATTGCGGCGAGCTACAATAAGCACTCCTTTAGTTTTATTAGGAGATGATGAGTGAGTCAACACGTGATAGTGTTTGTTCTGCAATCTATGCACATCTTTATGTAACAGATGGGATTCACTAACCATGGCTACATCCACTTTCTCCCTTTTAAGAACATCTAGGAAGCTAGTGCACTTATATGGGAGATTGAGGCCACGAGCGTTAAAGGAGAACAGAGTTAGACTAGTCATTTACCCTAATGGTACAAAGCACATATTGGTAATAAACTGAACCAAAAAGCAAAATAAGAAGTATGAGCAAAGTCCTGTCCCCCCAGAAAAAACACTAGGTCCATTAGAAAATAAGTCATAGCCACCAGCCAGAAAGATATTCTCATGAGATTTTACTACAATATGCAGGGTAAAAGAAAAGAAAATAATAATAACAAACAGAATTATCATTCTTTAAACCCTCTTTACAAGTAGGCTAGGCTAATACCACCTTCAAAAAGGGGAAACTATTCGGACCTAAATCAAAAGCCATTAAACGAAAACACATTCTCACAATATTTTAGCTTAATGCCTGGAGGAGAAAGGACAAAAAAAAAAAATAAGTGAAAGGGTAGGACTGTTTACTTGAGTCAATGAGTACTCGTTGGCAGATTCTTAATTGCTTCGAAAAAGATTTAATCAGAAAATGATGACACTACAGGATACATATCTTTATACATGGTTTTATTATTTTCTTGATGTAAAATGAAAATAATGTTTTTGTACTTAATTCTGTAATATGTATGCAAGGTTTTTAATTGTTTTGGTTTGGAATCACTGTCAAGTAGATGGTTAACTTAATTTAGCGCATTTCCGTTGAGTACAGTACACACGAGAGACACCCAACTAGTCATAATTTTGAAGATGTAGAATAGCTAAATAAAACATTTATTAAACAATGTCTGTATCTTTTCAGTCTAATAAAGCCTGATCATTTTTGAAAAGGAGACGGATAGCTGTTCAGTGCTTATTCACTTATTCCTGTCCCATGTTTGAAGCCAGAGAAAATGCCCCAGTCTATTCACACATACAGCGCATAACTGCTTGCAAAAAGCACTCATTTTGTTTCTAGTGAAAAAAAACAAATGAATGGTAAAGGAGGACAAATATTTCAGGTATGTGTAGGGAGGGAAAGCACGGTCACGCTACACACCACATCCCAGCACGTGTAGTACATTCACAGAAAAGAGGGGGGCGGTGGGAAAGACATGTATAAGTCTCAGGACAGTCAACAGTGAAATCTTGTCTGCTGAACGGTGGAAAAGCTTCAAGCTTGGGTTAAACATTCATTGCGCCAGACACTTGGCTTGTGGAAAAAGCTCTGCTGAAGAGGCCCTACAGGAAACCTGTCGGCCCTGACATGGATGACTAATTTGTCCGTTTAGAGTGCCCCGTCATGAATGTGGTTAACCCTTGCTTGGGTACAGCGGAAAAGGAAGTGTTTTATAGCAAGTTAACAAGTTTATATTTACCTGTAAACAATGTTTAGGGAATGCAGATAGCCCAGTGCGCATGCCATTTCTGCAATGTAGAACCTCGCTCTGGGTTCCGGAAAGGTCCGCTCTCGTTGGAGGTGGAAGAAAAGCTGGAACCAAAGGCAAAAACAAAATTGTTCAAGCGAGTCCCCGCTGTAAAATAAACGCATAAATCTTTTTTAACGTTACTCTTAACCAAAAATTACATAATGGTAAATTAGGCTTTAATTTTATGATTACCTCTTCCGCATTTGACATGCCATAACAGTTTTTCACATGCTAATGGCGTGCGGTTACAGGTTTGGCCATACCCACACAAATAAGTAAGATTGGATCTTTGATATTGAAATAAAGGATGTGCACAGAGAAAACTAATTCGGATTTAATCTTCCATATTTTGACGCTGGCACAGGTAAGAAACTATATAACTGCTCCTTTAAAAAACATTAATTCCTCGGCATCACTGGGGTGTAAAGAGAATGCCATCTTCAATGGCTCCAATGCGTTTGTCATACTACGATAGACTATCCTGGACAGAGATCATAAAATGGCTTTGCATGTTTGGAATGGCATTTACTGAAGTGCTAACAAATACTTTTCAAGCATCAGAATTGCTGAGGCAGCACAAAGTGGCGCACACACATTTAAATCTGAGCAGGGATCTTTCACTACAGCCATCTGTCTGTACAGTTCATATGCAGTTCAAAATCAAGTTAACTGTGTAAGGCTGCAACAATGTTATTTGAATTCTATTCAAATATGGACCACCTAGACAAATATTCCAGTTTGGAGCAGCAAATAAAGTTTCTCCTGTAAAGTTTCTCACTAAACAGGAAGAGATAGAAGTGGTCAGTTTAGTGAGTAGGGGTTAGTTAAGGACTCGCTGTGGAGAGATTCATGCACACGGCACAGGAAGAACATCTTCAGCATGTTTATGCCGAGGGCACGGTCTGTCCTCCTTGTGCATTTTTTCACTTTATTTCGACAGGGAGAAAGCGGAGAGGGTAACAGATAGAATAGGACTCCCAGTACATAAAGTGCCATGGCAGGGGTTTGAGCCCCAGAGGTTCGTATATGAGCCGAGTCAGCCGCCGTACAGACTGTGCCACACGGTCTTGCCTTCGAACGCCTATCCATTTTAAAAGGATCGGCTCGGGACTTTATTTTTCAGTGTATGCCCCAGCCGTCCATCAAACCTGCTTTCTCTCCATGCAGGTGAGCTTTGAAGATGAACCCCGCAAGCATTCGGTGGGAATGTCCAGATGATATTCCAGCTGTCAATCACATCTGAGAGCAGCACACAGTGCACTTCCTTTCTTGGGCCAACCAAAGGTTTCCTCCAACACGCATCCAACATGCGAAACCACTCACCTCTCCACCATTGACGAAGTCCAAGACAAAGTACAATTTGTCTGCAGTCTGGAACGAATAATGCAGTCCCACCAAGAAAGGATGCTTGACGTTTTTCAGCAGGACGTTGCGCTCGGCCATGATGTGTTTTTGCTGGTACAAAAGAATACGCGTATGAACAAACCAGCACAATAGCAGGAGTACAGGGGCCTAAATGGTGCTCGATTGGAATCACATTTGAATGTCACCTCTCTCCTGTTCAAAATGACTCTCTTCTGCAAGACCTTGATTGCGTAGAACTTCCTGTCCATTCTGCATTTGGCGAGAAAGACCTAGATGGGAAAGAGGCAGTTTGCATAATCAACCTCTAAACCCAAACTCCACATATAGGCTGGGCTGGAATGCACAGCAGGACTGAGCATGTTGTCACTTCTCAAACGGAAAAACCCAGCGATTGGTACATGCAGAACCAAAAGAAAAGTTATAAAATGTATTCCTTGCCACATGGTTGTGAAATGAATACCCGCTACCAGCCAAATGGTGGTAACATTTTGATTGTGGCTGGTAAGGTTTTTACTCTAGCAGCCACTTTGGCCAGTAACCAACCAGGTTGTGTTATATTGTAAAAGCTAATGTGGCTGGCAAAATGTTGAAAATGGCTGGTGATGTTTAGAATCCACTCTGGCCAGTGGGTGAAAAAGTTAATTTCGTACCCTGGTTATGGCTACAAATAAACATTTTTTTTTTCGTGAATGTTATTCCTACTTTAAAACATGCACAGCACAGAAAATGCACTTGAACTTTTGCTTTTAAAGCAAACTATGTGCTGGGATACAGACTTAATTGAGACCTAATTAAGAGTCGTTTGTCAGTCTCAATACCTGGTGAGCAGGCTGTGCTGGTTTTTGTTGTTTCTCAGAACCTAATGACCAAGTAAAGCGGTTGTTTGCAGTTAAATTACCTCTAAATTGGTTGCTGATTTTAAGATGCAAATAAAAACAAACAGACCCTGCAGTTCACCAGGACCAAGCTTGAGAAATACAGCAGCAACTAATGAGTTTGTAGTAATGAAACAATTTACTTTGAACTTAACATCACCGGCTGAACACATACCTTGCCAAAACTCCCCTTCCCAATGACTTTAAGGAAGTCAAAGTCCGTGGGCTTCGCACTGTAATAATTAAAACACTGAACTAAGCTTCTGCATTTTTAAAGGATAAGTTCACTTTTTTCCAACCCAGACCTTTGTGAAAGGTTGGTTCCCATCATTTAAAACCTTACATAGCACAACCTCACCGATAGTATCGAGAAGTGTACCTTTTAACCGCAGCTTCTCACTGGATTTAAGCGGGGTTCAATGGGAAAAGTATTTTGGCCATCAAATACAATGATAAGCCTTTTTAGAAAAGGGGAAACTCACGAGAAGCTGCGGTTAAAAGATCAATTTCCCGATAATAAAGCCATCAGTGAGATTGTGCTAAGCATGATTATAAATGATGAGAAACATTGTTTCAATAAAGGCCGGGTTGGAAAAGTGAAACCATCCTTTTTTTTAATTTTTTTCACAATGACAATTTATTTCTAAATGACAGCTTGTAATTATATTTTAACAATAAAAAAACAAATGATGTCATTAAATATATTTACAATAGCACAGTTATTATGATATCTTATTAATGTTCAACATGTATGTTCAATGTTTTAAGATTTTAAAGTTGTTGTTTATTGCAAAGCATTCCCCCACCACTCTTTTAAAATCAGAAAATTAAAATCAATGTTCAATGTTCACCTCTAACAATGTTCACCTATTCTGTCAATTAGTGAAGGGAGCATGTCAGGAAACCCAAATAAGCGATCATTGTCACTGACGAGTAGTCATATTACCAGTGACTCATTCACTTACACTTTTATGTTGTGCTATCACTGGCCTCACCACAATAACTACCAGCAATAACTTATCTAATGGACACTACTGGAACATGCTGCACAGGTACACAACTAACGCTGCAGAAATAGCTATGCAACAGTGTCACTTCGTGTGATGGTATAAAGACTGGCTCTATTACATAATGCTGCCTTTAAGCACAGTGAATTGTTTTGACCTTTACACCTTGCAGGTGTAATAGATCAAATCCAGCTGTACGCCGCTCTATGAAGTGAAACCGTAATTCTATGAAACCCTCTCCAGGTTCGGCAGAACAAAGAAATCGAGCAGCTACGTCCAGTACGATTTGTACATGTGAGCGCGTACGCCTGTGTGTCGCTTAACATAGGCAAAAAGCACGTGCCACGGGCACGCAAATACACCATGTCCGAACCGCAAGCACAAATAAGCATTTAATCCAGGAAAATGTTTTGCCAAACAACAAGTTTTTGGTCTGAAATGTAAAAAAAATGTAAAACATGAACAAATGAAGCAGAGAGGAGGAATGCAATGCTTACAGAGGGTTTCCAGAAGGTCCCAGGTTAATATTTCTGGAGGTAGAGCTCTTCTAGAAAAAAAAATTTCAATTAAAATGAGCATATGAGAAAGGTGCACCGTACCTTACATGTGTGGGCCTCATAGTTCAGCAGATAAGCCAACCTTAGCGCACGTCTTCAGGAGTGCCCACACATTGAGCTTTACATACCGAGCCGGAGTTGATTTGGAAAATACAATAAATACACTTAAAGCACAAATGAACAGTGCTAAGCCAGCTGAAGGGCATTAGATGTGTATATGTCTGGGAGCGGAGAGACTGAACCACAGAGCTGGGGGCCGTCGTGTCTGCAGGCTAACGTTCCCGCCAGCTGCTTAAACCCTGGACTTAACCAACCCAACAACCGCTGTCTCGAATAGAACCCCTTTCAATTTCAGCCCAGGTTTGGAGACTGTCAGCTGCTTAAAGCAAGCAAGAAACCCAAACCTGAGAAGCCTTTACTTAAAGTCACATCTACCTGCAGCTTAGATTCCCCTGGGCAGCTGTGTAACGTATAAGGCAGGGTTGGCCAACCCTGGTCCTGGAGAGCCGCAGGGTCTGCTGGTTTTTGTTGTTACTCGCCACTTAATTGATCAATTAAAGCAGTCGATTACACAGTTAACTCACCTCACCTGGTTTCTTTGGTCTAAGTAGTTGTCGTATTTAAGGTGAAACCAAAAACCAGCAGACCCTGCGGCTCTCCAGGACCAGGGTTGGCCACCCCTGGTATAAGGCATGGAACAGCATTTACATCAAAATGCATCGCACCAACCCTGATAGTTATATCTTCATCGCCACCACTTAATTATATTACACACACCTGGCCTACGACTTAACTAATTTAACATGATGTCAGCTTGCATTGTTCACGTTTTGTCACACAACAACCTCGTAAGAGCAACAGCATAAAGCATTACAGTTATGTGTAGCAGAAATCTCTCCAAAACCACCTACTTTATCATCTTCATCCTCTGAGGCATCCGAGGAGTTTTTCGATTTGTCCATCTGAAGAAAGTCTCTGACATCAGGACTGTGGGACAGTGAAAAAGCGGAAAAGCAGTCACAAGGCATTTTAGACTTCCAACTTAATTTTCCACACAGCCTTCTCTGTCTAATAGTGTGCGCAGCGCTACAGCTTCAGAAAAGCCACAAAATGTTTTCTCTTGAACTTCATTATTAAATAATGTTAAAGTTAATAGATTTCCTTCTTCATGTGGCCCAAGATATTTACCAAAAGACCAAAGTGCTCTACGCCACATCTGGTGAATAAATGCACTTTTTATAGTCCAGTAAAAAACCAAGTATACCAATATTCCAGTGCTATATTTAAAGTACATACTATGTTAGGAGGCACTAAGATGGACAGAACAAAATGGGGGTTAGCTATGCTGTAAAATGGCCCTGCCTGTGGTTTACCTTGACAGGTTGTTGATGGAACTTGTGTGTTCACTTACATACGTGTACCAAGAAGCGAATATGCAAATGTTAATATGCCATTCTCAAGTAAACATAACCGAAGCACAACACACATTACCGCAAAATCCTAAATACAAATTCCTGCATTTATACCATCATTAGAGTCTTTGTTCATGACATTTTTTTTTTTTTTTTTAAATGATGTCGTAACCTTTGGTATGTCGTAACCTCTTCCTCACATTGACATAGTCAAAAATCAGTTGTGCAGTGCATCCCAAAACAACAGTTTTGCACAATCCTTCTTCGTCATACTTCATAGAAGCTTCAGTACCAATTCAACAGTACAGGAAAAACACATTCAAGTGTACTCACTGGCTACTAAGCTGGGAAGTGGAGACTAATCTCTGGATGAATTCATGCAGCCCAGTTCTTCTTTGTTTTATAAACCCTGATGAGGAAGATTTTAATGAACACATACAATGCCTCACTTTTCTTCAGCTCATACAGACTTTGCACATGCCAGTTAATTCAATGAGCACAAATAAAGAATGACCCATTGCATTCATGGCTTTACTGTACAAATGTAGGATTAATCGAGACCCAGACATGAGAGAAAAGGTCACAGTCCTCCAAGCAAAGAATAACACTAATGACATAAAAGAACACTGAAAAATTTCTTCAATTGGTTTCCAAAAGTAATCAGAATGCATCAGTGTAGCTATCGGAGATATTCCAACTGTGGCAGAGGGCGTACGGTGCCCATTTCTGATGCTAAATTGAAAATAATTCAATTAGTATTTGTTGCAGCACAATACATATTTATGCACTGGCACAAATGCATTTGGAACTGCTTGTATTTCCATGGTTTCACAATACCAATAATCCAATTTGTCCAATCCACACGATATAATCTTCTCCAAATAAAATAGCTATTTTGGCCAAATCGAAAAAAATGGCAGCACTGTCACAGACAAATGCCACAAGTAACTGTGTACTCAATGTACAGTACCTGGCTCAAAGTTGTCCCCAAATATTCTCTTAGCTGGGATCTTCAGGTTCATGGAAGGAAACTGCTTTCTTAACTACAGAGAAAAAAAAGATTTAAGAACAGGCCTATGTGCAAGGGTAAGATGTGCAGAGATTCTGTGCAATCACAGTGGCAACCTTCAAGTCTCTCATTATGGAATCAACAAGACCACTTGAATCTCTATATGCTTTCATAATGGTCCAGTGTTATTTATTATTATTATTATTATTATTATTATTATTAATCCCATCACTGGCAGAAATCAACGGCCCCACGATGTGAAGCTGCTAACCACAGCACTGCACCATCATGCAAACACAGCTCCGTTATTTGTAATAGCTGAGCCATGACCAGCTTTTGTCCCTTCCCACAGAAAGATAATCTTACAAAATTCTAAACCCGTTTCCTCCATTTGCGTTCCGCTTCATCTCCCTCTTATGGGCGTCTGTTTGTGTGACTGTACTGTGCATGGATCAGACCAGATCAGATCCGGTACTGAATCTGGATGTTTGTGTGACTGTACTGTGCATGGATCAGACCAGATCAGATCCGGTACTGAATCTGGAATGAGGCAGCTCATCACCCTTATGGAGAGTAGGAAACCAGAATCTTTCCCTCAGCATTACAACACCACTACAACACCACTACAACACCACTACAACATCACTACAACATCACTACAACATCACTACAACACCACTACAACACCACTACAACATCACTACAACACCACTACAACACCACTACAACACCACTACAACATCACTACAACACCACTACAACATCACTACATAAACTGTGAGTCTGGCCTAGACACTCATTTGGTATGGCTTAGCTCTGAAACACAAAAAATCACTCATTGGCCGTTTGTAAAAAAAGGCCTAACAAAATATTCACAAAAAAAAGGCATCTCTTCTGCAAGAGTTCTGGCGAGTGTTGCTTTACAGTACGTCACATTTCATCAATCCATCCAATCAAATGAAACACCCCTCCCAGCAAAAACAATCCTTCCGTTGCACTCAATGGTTTACACGAAGGTCGGATGACTTCGGTATGTTTGCTCACGTCTGTTCACATCACTGGTCTCACCCAAGATGAGATGAAATTCAAAATGCATTTCCATAAAGCGGTCAGATTTAATCCTGCATATCCCCCCCCCCGCCCAGATAATTCATCTGATCTGTGAGTGAGCTGCGAGCATGCAAAGCTGACCCTGTTCTGCGCTGGGGGGGGTGCCTGGCCCTCATCTCTCCTGCAGAACTTTTGAAGGAACGTTTCTTTTACTGCCCTCGAGCATGACTGAGAGGACTACTGTGTTCCTATTCAACACTACCGAAGACGGCAGTTCTCTTGTGTTAATACAAGAGGCGCTCTGTACCAAAATTAATAGTCCTCAGGTGAACAATTAAATGGAAAATGCTCAAATGTTTTTATATGGCTGTACCTGATACAAACATTGTGAAACAAATGATGCTCATGGCTTATTAAAAACATCAGTCATGGGAAACAGGTCACCTGATCTGGGCGA